>JALAZF010000015.1:20424200-21625050 GCA_022829125.1 Lathyrus tuberosus | reverse complement strand
TTTTGAGATTAGTGGATGATTTAATTGTGTCGAGGATTTGGAATTGTGTCGTTTTGTCGACTTTTGCCGTCGTAATTGTGTGCGATTGGTGTGTTATCATGCAATATGTTTTGATATATATATAATGTATAGCTTGTGTGCTATTATATGATGTGAATGCATGTAATGCAATGTTTTGATGATGCTTTGTGGCCTAGGGCAAGAAAATGCATTGTTTTGGGTTTGATTTTAATGCATGATTATTGATGTTGAGATGGTTCACATGGTTGTATATATCTATGCATTTGATTGTCATGAGTCATTGCATGTCAAGCATCATTATATGCATTCTTGTGATGTCGTGTGCCCTAGTGGGTGTGAGCGACGAAACGATTCCAGAGGGAATCCGCTATAACATCGTGTGCCTTATACAAAGAGGTGTGAGCGATCGGGTCGTGTACCTTATACAAAGAGGTGTAAGCGATCCATAAACGTCGTGTGCCTTATACAAAGAGGTGTGAGTGACGGGGAACATCATTTGCCCGACGGGGAGTTACACTAAGTAACAAGCGATGATTCCAATAGTTCCTGAATGAACTAATGTTGAGAATGATGGATGGAACGGTACCGCATTGCATTGCATAGAGTCGTTGTGTCGGTCTCTGTGCATTTGCATAAATCATGAATGGATTGATTATGTGTGGAATTGTGAATGGAATTGATGAGTTGATGTATATATATATATATATATATATATATATATATATATATATATATATATATATATATATATATATATATGTTGGTGATAAATGCATTGAGCATGATTGATATGCCGTTGTGATGGATGTATGAGATATGAATTGTGGTGTTTTGTATTTGAATTAAGGTGTAAGTTGTGGTGAGTATGTATTACATGTGTATTTTGTATTGTTACATAATTATATGCAACTATATTATAATTGTGTTTCTCACCCTTCTGCTGTTTTGAATGCTCTATGAGGCATTGAAGATTAGATGCTGGAGGTCTTTGTGTGAAGATTATGACTTTATTCTTTTGTCGGTCGGCTCTGATATGTAGCACCGGGTAGTCGGGGAGATCGTTATGTGATTTATGTGTATATGTATATATATCTTTTTGGATTGTACATGTATGATTCTGTGTATGACAGACAAACTTATATGTTTATATATATGAGATTTCAGTTGCAAATTTTTTGCTTTTATTCTGTATCTGAATAGTGGGTGATAGGAACTGAGTTCCTCTGCTTATGTTGCTACCTGATTGTTGCATATCTATTTGAGCAGGTTGTTGTATTTTGTTTCAATTGATGTGACGCCTCCGTCTATGCCATGAATGTTTTAATTATACTCTGATTATTTGTTATCGTTTTATTTGCTCGGGGGATAAATTAGGGGTGTTACAACAGTCTGAGAAAAGGTTCATTGAGAATACTTCCTTTCTCTTTGTTCCATATTGTTTAACCCCAAGAGAAGGGAAGACTGTATCTGGAAATCCTATGGGGATCTAGTTTTGTTTGTATTTAAGAGTGACCAACAAGGCTTTACCTAGTGCTAGACGTAGTTGCAGGGGAAAACTCTAAATAACTATACTAGTATTACACAGTGGATATGTGACAAGTATATAAAAGAATGTGAAAGAAGACTTACAGTGAAACAGCCCCACAATACAGATATATACATATGAAAGCGGTAAATGAAAGCGGATAAACACTTACCCGTTGTAGAACTTCCATGTTGTTTTGTTAGTTGTTCAACCAAGAAAGTTTTGATAACAACATATATTTGAATTCAAAGTCAAAGGAGAAAGTGCTTTGAAAAGATTGTTGGGGCTTACAGCTCAAGGAGAGGCCTAAGTTTTAACGATGATCGCACCGTTGTTTTAAAAACTGTACAGAGGGACTTATACAATATGTGAGGCCCAAAAAGTGGTGTATTTACAAAGGGAATGGGTCTTACATTCTAATAGAGGCCCAAAAAGTTTTTAAATAAAAGAAATGGGACTTACAACACGAGGGTAGGCCCAGATGATTTGATTTTTGAACTGGCGATTGTGCCGAGATTTTTCTTTTAACGCAGAGGGACTTATACAATATCTGAGGCCCAAAATTGTTTTGGTTAAAAGGGGATTGGGTCTTACACTCTATTAGAGGCCCAAAGAGTTTGAATAAAGATGGGTCTTATAGCTCAAGCAGAAGCCCAAAGATTTTTGTTAAAAAGGCGACGATTGTGCCGAACTTTTTGACGGTATCGGGACTTATACAATACACTGAGGCCCAAAATATTTTGGTTTTCAAGAGGGGTTGGGTCTTACACTCTATTAGGGGCCCATAAGTGTTTGAAAATGATTTGTTTAGGGTGATTAAGATCAAAACCCTAAATTAGTTTCAAAATGTATTTTAATTAAATAAGAATTTAATTAAAATGATCAAAATTATCAAACATGTGTGAAAAATAAGTTGTGATCCTGGATTAATGTTTGAAAAATTATGTTTATATCCACAAAATGATTGGAAACTAATTAAATTTGGAAAATCAAGGAGGAAAAATATTTTAAATGTTAAAAAACAAATAAAAGATTAATTCTTGGCAAAAATCTCAAGTATATGAAATAAATAATATTTTTGGGAATTTTTGGCAAAATAAAATATTTTAACATTTTTGTGAATTATTAAAAAAAGAATCAACTCAAAATCATTAAAACTCAGAGAGAAATTAATTTTTGAATCAATTAAATAAAATCACAAAATTCAAATATTCAAATATTCAAAAAATGGCGCCAAGAACACGCGCCACCCCTCTGTTTCTGCAGATTTGCATTTTCTCACCAATCTCACTAAATACTTGATGAAATCACACAATCCACATATCAATATACTCGTTTTCACCTCACGATCATGTCTATGGTCTTTAATTTCATTTATTTTAAGCATGGAATAAGAAATCAAGACAAAACCTCGAGAACCCTAAAATTTGCATGAAGGCTGAGAACTTTGATACACGATTCAAACAAAGCAACTAATTGAGGGGAAACATTCTATGCATGATTATGAACATTTGGCAAAAGTATTGTGCGAGGAAATATGCATAGATTAAGAGATGACCAAGTTTAGGCTTACTTGAAGGTCGTGACAGCAAGAGCAAAGTGATTTTTGAGTTTGAGGTGTTACATATGAGTTGTGATGATCTGAACAGCTTCCCTACACCATATGGAATGTGTTTGAATGCTTGGAGTTGTTTGGAAATGGTTGGATCACTTCATTGCATCTCAACTGCAACTTGGTAAAAACCTTGAGCAATTGGCTGGTGATTCTGAGAAATCAGTGTTCCAGTTGTGGTTTAAATGTTTGGATCACTTCTATATGATGTTTACGAGGTGTGTGTGTGGTTGGCTTGGTTGGAATGGCTCTCAAACTCAAAACCCGATAGTGACTTGCTTTGGAAGGCAATTTTGGAGTGAAAGAAGAGATTTTGAGGAAAGCATCAGTTTGATGGCTTTGGTGTACTTAAACTGAGCACAAATGAGATCTATTTATAGTAGAGCAAGTTTGTTTTGCAAGCAATAGTGAATGGCAACTGCAGCAGACCTTTGGCCAATTGGATCATTTTGGAATCTCAAGTCTCCTCTAGCCATTAACTAGAGGTTAGAGCACAGGCCTTTGGTTCCCTAGTTTAGAGATCATTCTTGACTCATTCAGTTGGAAATGGCTCAGTTCATGCCACCTTGGTGCATCCATTGAATGCTCCAAAACAAAATTGGAGTCTTGTCCCCTCTTTAGGGTTTTTTAGGTTTGGCATGCTATTTTTAGTTCCAAAGACTTGGGAGGCTTATGGATCAGTGTTTGTCCCTCCTTGGTCTCTCCCTGAGGTGTTAAGATGGATAAAATTGTTTGTCATTTGCACAAATTACTCAAATCGAGCAAAATTCACAAATCTGCCTTGTTATGACAGTTGCAGCAAGGCATGTTGCCACTGTCATAACTCTTAGCTCATATGGGATTTGATGGGGTTCTTGGCCATTTTGGAAAGCTCTCATATGATACAACACATGTGTGATCATAGTTTGTCTTGACACTTTTTGGATCGAAGTGAAAAATGCCCCTACATTTTGAAAAAAGTGAAACAGATCCTGACTTAGTGAAAATTTCACTAAGTGTTGGAAAAAGTGACATTTCATGTTTTCAGCCATTTTGATCCAACCATAACTCAAAATCCATGATGAATTGGAATGAGGTTTAGTTGAGACTTTTAAAGTATGCCATGAGAGCTACAAATCCATCTTTGGATCAGCCCAAATGGTTGTTTGGATCTCAAGTTATGGTCCTTGGAAGTTGGTACCCTAGCCACTTTGTTCCATAACTTAGAAAATTTCTAAGTTTTTTATGGTTACCCCTTTTATAAGTTATCCCACTTTTCTTGATTTTTATTGATGAATGATTATTCCAATCACACATTAACATTATTTTAGGGTTAGGGAACCATAATTTATCAAAAAATCAAAAAGTCAAACTTTGACTTTTGGGCACAATTGACTTTTTATCAGATGAATTCCAAACTATGCGATCCTCTACGAAATCAAGTCCTTGACCTAAATTAAACTTGATGGATTGATTTCATAGGTGTTATAGGGTGTATTGAATCATGTCCCAAGGTTTGGGAGCATGTCCTGGTCAAAAGTCAAAGGCACAGTTGACTTTTTTCCGCGAAACCCTAACTGTGGTTCTGATGAACTTGAAACTTATAAATCAAGCTTCTTGGATCAATCCATTGTTGAAAATGGATCAATGAAGTGTATTAGGGACCCTCAAATCATTTCTTTATGTCTTGGCTCATGTTTTGTCCCAAAAGTCAACTTAGGGGTGAATTAGGTCAAGAAACCCTAATTCCTGATTTTTTATGAATGCATCCCCTGAGGCTAAATTGACTTGATGATTGGGTTTATGAGGTCCCTTAGAGTATTTTGGGTTATGCTTTGAAGCATTGGCTCATGCCCAGAGGAAAATTTCCATCTGGAGGCCCTGGTCAACCAAAACCCTAATTTGGTGACACTGGCGATCTTGAGGCTTAATCCACTTGGAATGTTGCAGCCTTGTGCTTGATTCTTGATGTGGGAGTCCTCTTGATCCATTGTGGATGTTTGAGAGGTTTAGACAAGTTGAAGATCATGTCATTCCTTGATTGATCCTTTGTCTAAGAGCTCTGAGAGGGCTTGAAACCCAAAGTTTGATTGTAGTGGATGCTCACCCATCTTTGGGGAGACTGATGAGGCATAAAGGTACATCCATATTGTGATGATGATTTGTACAATGATGGGAAATCTTAGTGGTTAAAATTTGGGGTATGACAGATGCCCTTATTTAATCTTCTTGGACCCGAAGGTGTGAATGGCGAAGGTATTCGGGCATTCGGGGTGCAAGAGGATTAAATATCGGAATACCCGAAATTTTGATGGTGGTTATGAATGGCATCTTGCCCATCCATCTTCTTTTACGAAGCAGTGATGCTTAGAAAAGGTAGAAACTTCCCCTTGAACCTGGTTTCCTACCAAGGAACTGGTCTGGGTTTCTGATGTAAACTTCCCCTCAATCCTGGTTTCCTACCAAGGAACTGGTCTAAGTTTCTGAAATAAACTTCCCCTCGATCCTGGTTTCCTACCAAGGAACTGGTCTAAGTTTCTGGTGTAAACTTCCCCTCGATCTTGGTTTCCTACCAAGGAACTGGTCTAAGTTTCTTTTATCAATAAACTTTATTGACAAGGGACGCTATTAGTTGTGGTTTTCCTCAAACTTCTTGCCAAATTTTCCTGGGGAGATGCCATTTGATGGGAAAAAGTTTTGATGTCAGACTTGCTGGGGAACCCATTCGTCTGAGCCGTAGAGGTGTACAAACTTCTCTGTGGTAAACAAGTCTCTTGAGAGACTGTTTCTTGCTTGGGGATATTACATCATACTTTTCCTCGAGATCTTCTCGGAGGAAATGCCATGTGACGTCATCCAATTTGGGAGGTGCTATTGACCTTTTCGTCAGCGAACTTTCCGAAGAAGAACTGATGTATTTCTGAATCTCTGATTAAGAGGATTTCTCTGGGGATTTTCCTCAATCTGGGAAAGAGAAAATATCATCTTCCATGGTGAAGAGTGACGTTTGTCGAAAGTTCTCTAGCTTTTCAGAGGTTCAAGTTATCAAAGTGGTCGAAGACCGGACATTTCCTGTCGAGGAAAGGACTGACAACTCGATTGAGAGGACTTTTATCACTCGGGAACAAGATCGACTAGAGTGATAGTGATGTAATATAAATATGAATGTAAATTAATAATGCATGATGTATGTATGTATATGCTGACGAAACTGACACGACATACAGACTAATGGATGAACATGACTGGATACTCGGCCACTGTGGGGGACGAAGAGGTACTACTGGGTTCAAAATAGCAATTCTGCCTTGCTTAGGAGAGATAGTCCCTGCGGGGAACAACCGTTGGTCGGGCTTAGGAGATAAGAACTATGTCGGGGGTGTCAGATGAAACACGGTCTCTGACACAGTTGATCCTTCGTTCAGGCGTACTCATTTAGAATGAGTACTTTGATTCTGCACTTTGAAGTTCGATTACTTCTGGAGTAGCGATCGATGTTCTTTCGATGTTCAACAGTCAAAAGAAATTGCTATCTTTATTTTAAAAGCAGAAAAATTATTTGACAAATAAATTCATTTTTTTTTATTTCAAGAACCGTTAACCACATTAAAACATCATTCTGTAAAGCTAAAACAAATGAGAATTGCAAACAAAAGCACTAGGGCTCAAATTTTATTGATAGGATGAAAATAAGCCAAGCGCATGATTCTATAGAGTATTTACAAAGTTAGAAAATGGTAATTTAATGGAAAAGGGCTACATTGAAACATAACAACCATTATCCTTCTACCAACTTTGAATTCTGGACATCTTGAGCTTCTGTCAAAGATGACCTTGACTGACATTTTCCTGACCGATGGCATTACTGCTGCTGAGGGATTTGCCCCTTTGTTGAACATAGTTACTTGCCATTATCTCTAATTTTTGCCTGGATTGTACTGTGATGTTTCAAATCCACCAGGATGATTTTTGATTATGTCTCTAATTTTTTCCTGGACCGCCCTTTCGGGTTTTCAATCCACCGAGACGTTTTTTTCTCTTTTTTTTTATTTAGGCGAAGTATTTCTTGACTACGTCAACATTTGTGGGGTAGGCAAATTCCTCTCCGTCCATGGTTGCGAGTCTCAAGGCGCCGCTTGAGAAGGCTTTCTTGACCACATAGGGGCCGTCATAATTCGAAGTCCATTTGCCCCGAGAATTAGTGAGAAATGATTGCACCTTCTTGAGCACAGGGTTTCCTTTCCTGAAGACACGAGGTCGGGCCTTTTTGTCAAACCCTCTCTTCATCCTTTGCTGATATAACTGACCATGACATAGAGCCGTTATTCGCTTTTCTTCGATCAGGTTCAGTTCGTCGTGCCTACTTTGACACCACTCGACCTCTGTTAGCTTGGCCTCCATCAATACTCGGATTGATGGGATCTCTACTTCTATGGGGAGCACTGCTTCCATGCCATATACTAGAGAGAAAGGGGTTGCCCCTGTTGAAGTGCGGACAGATGTGCGATAACCGTGAAGAGCGAATGGCAGCATTTCATGCCAGTCTGTGTAGGTTATAACCATCTTTTGAACAATTTTCTTAATGTTCTTGTTAGCCGCTTCTACCGCTCCGTTCATCTTAGGTCGGTAGGGAGATGAGTTATGGTGTTCGATTTTGAACTCTGCGCACAACTCTTTCATCATCTTGTTGTTCAAGTTGGATCCATTATCGGTAATGATCTGGCTTGGAACACCATAACGGCAAATGATATTGTTTTTGATAAAGCGGACCACGACTTGTCGGGTTACATTGGCGTATGACACTGCTTCGACCCACTTGGTGAAGTAGTCGATGGCTACTAGAATGAATCAATGTCCATTCGAAGCTTTGGGTTTGATCATGCCAATCATGTCGATTCTCCATATGGAAAAAGGCCATGGGGAAGAAAGAACTTTGAGATGCATTGGCGATACATAGATCTTGTCTGAGTATATCTGACACTTGTAACATCTTCTCATGTACTTGTAGCAGTCGGATTCCATGGTCAACCAATAGTACCCTACTCTCAGAATTTTTCTCGCCATTGTGTGTCTGTTGGCATGAGTGCCAAAGGATCCTTCATGAATTTCTTTTATCAGCATGTTTTCTTCTGGTTTGTCTACGCAGCGAAGCAAGACCATGTCAAAGTTTCTCTTATAGAGTGTATTGCCACTCATAAAGAAGATGTCTGCCAACCTTCTGAGGGTCTTTCGGTCCTTTCTGGATGCCCCAGAAGGGTACTCTTGTTTCTAAAGGAAGCATTTGATATCGTGATACCAAGGTTTATCGTCTATGACTGCTTCGATCACGAAGATTTAAGCGGGTCATTCAAGGCGCATTATGTTGATCTTAGGTATGTTATTCCATTGACCTACACTAATCATGGAAGAGAGAGTGGCTAAGGTATCAGCCATGTGATTCTCTTCACGAGGGATATGATGAAACTCGATTCTGTTGAAGAAGGATAACTGTCATACCCCAAATTTTGACCACTAAGATTTCCCATCATTGTGAAAATCATCATCACAATATGGATGGACCATCATGCCTCATTAGTCTCCCCACAGATGGGTGAACACTTACTACAGTCAAAATTAGGGTTTCAAGCCCTCTCAGAGTTCTTAGACAAAGGATAAATCAATAAATGACATGATCTTCAACTTGTCTAACCTCCTAAACATCTACAAGGGATCAAGAGGACTCCCACTTCAAGGATTAAGCACAAGGCTGCTCCATTCCAGGTGGATCAAGCCTCAAGATCGCCAGTGTCACCAAATTAGGGTTTAGTCGACCAGGGCCTCCAGATGGAAATTTTCCTCTGGGCATGAGCCAATGCTTCAAAGCATAACCTATGATTCTCCAAGGGATCTCATGAACCCAATCATCAAGTCAATTTGACCTCAGGGGATGCATACATCAAAAATCAGGAATTAGGGTTTCTTGACCTAATTCACCCCTAAGTTGACTTTTGGGACAAATCATGAGCCAAGACCTCAAGAGAGGATTTGAGGGTCTCTAATACACCACATTGATCCATTTGCAACAATGGATTGATCCAGGAAGCTTGAGCAGCAAGTCTCAATTTCATCAGTACCACAATTAGGGTTTCGCGAGAAAAGTCAACTATAGCTTTGACTTTTGACCAGGACATGCTCCCAACCCTAGGACATGATTCAATATACCCTATAACACCTATGAAATCAATCCATCAAGTTTGATTTAGGTCAAGGACTTGATTTCATAGAGGATCGCACAGTTTGGAATTCATCTGACAAAAAGTCAACTGTGCACAAAAGTCAACTTTGACTTTTTGAGATTTTTCACAAAAATGGTTTTTTAACCCTAAAATGATGTTAATGTATGATTTGAATCATCATTCATCAAGAAAAATCAAGAAAAGTGGAATAACTTGTAAAAGGGGTAACCATAAAAACTTAGAAAATTTTCTAAGTTATGAACAAAGTGGCAAGGGTACCAACTTTGGAGGATCATAACTCCTAAACCACAAGACCATTTTTTCCCCATCCAAAGCAATATTTGTAGCTCTCATTACCCTCTACAAAAGCTTAGAGCTGACCTCCTTCCAAATTCATATTGGATTTTGAGTTATGGAATGATCAAAATCACAAAAAGTGAAAATGTCACTTTTTTCCAACACTTAGTGAAATTTTCACTAAGTCAGAATTTGCCTTCACTTTTTTCCAAATGTAGGGGGATTTTTCACTTGGATCCAAAAGGTATCAAAACCAAATATGATCAAACAGTTGTTGTATCATATGAGGGCTTTCCAAAATGGCCAAGAACATCACCAAATTCCACTTGGGCCATGAGATATGACAATGGAAATATGCCTTGCTGAAAACTGCCAAGGCTAGGCAGAATTTTGCATTTTTGCTCAATTTGGAAAAATCAGATAAGTCCAAGCCTTGTCATCACTTTGGACACATCTGAGGATCAAATTCAAAGGGGACAAACACTGAGCCAAGCCTCCAAAGTCCTTGGAACAAGAAGTAGCATGCCAAACCTAGAATTACCTAAAAGAGGGACAAGACTCCAATTTTGGATTGGAGCATTCAATACATACACCAAGGTGGCATGGACTGAGCCATTTCTGACTGAATTCAGTCAAGACTTATCCAAGACCAAGGGAACCACATCCCTGTGCCCTAACCTCTAGTCAATGGCTAGAGGAGACTTGGATTCCAAAGTGCAACCATTGGCCAAACCTCTGCTGCAGTTGCCATTCACTATTTATCCCAAAACAAACTTGCTCTACTATAAATAGAGCTCATTTGTGCTCAGTTTGAGTGCACCAAAGCCATCAAACAGATGCTTTCCTCAAAATCCCTCTCTTTAGGCCAAAATGCCTTCTTTAGCAAGGTAACTCTGAGTTTTTGAGTTAGAGAGCATTTCCATCACAACTCATGATCCTAACACCTCATAAACATCATATGTAGGTGATCCAAACTATCAAAAGTGACCTGTAACACCAAAATCACAAAGTCACCTCTCAAAACCTCAAAATAGGCCTTTTGTGCATTTTTCAAGCCATGTCTTGATTCAATCACTTTCCAAACCAGATAAAACCTCAAACACACTCCAAATAACATCCTTGAACTGTCCCAAATGGTTCCCCCCATCTGGAACACCATTTGAGAGAGTTGCTATTTTGACCATTTTAACCCCTTTTGCAAGAAAGGGCCAGTTTGTGTTTTTGCAGGTTCCAGCTGATTCCAACCATCCTCAAATCTTCTAAGGGATCATTTGAGAGTGTCCAAAGCATCAAACCATTTCTGGAACCAGAAGTTTGGCATATTGCACAAAAAACTCCAAAAGCTCAAAAAGAGGTAAGCATCATGACTTGAACTTTCCAAAATATGCATTGCTTTGAATTCCACTGATCATACACACCTCATACATGTTATATATGTCGTGTTTGAACCAATTCATCGTGTAATTCATGCCTGCATCAAAGTGTAGCATAGAAAATGCAATTATAGGCCTTTTTCAAAACCACTGTCGGATTTTGAGGAGGGAGTATGATCTGAAAAAAAATACCACCACCATTGGATTCCTTGTGAAATTCTAGGCCAGATTCATATAAATTTTGTCCCCAACCATTGAGAAATGAGAAAGTTATGGACCTTCCTGTTTCTTGGCAAAACTTGTCTTGCCTTGCCTTGACCAGGCCTAGAAAACAAGGCATGCCTTGTATATTTGTGGTTTCACTTCAAGCAATGGATGTATCACCACCCCAGTGGTAAGGCGCGTGCCCTATGACCTTGAGGTCGTGGGTTCAAACCCCACCCATGCCATTTTGTGTTTTCTCACATTTTTGCTATTTTTTCCCATATTTTCATGTTTTATTAATTAATTGGAAAATTAATAACTCTTTCAATTTTAATTATTTTTTATTGGTTCTTTTTGCAAAAAATCACATAAATGTTGAAATATTTTATTCCACAAAAAAATTAAGTTTATATTATTTATTTAATATAATTAGTATTTTGTGAATAAATTCCTTTTTAATGTTTTTAAACATCTTAAAAGTGAATATTTACTTTGAAAATCAAAACCAAGTGAGTTTTAATTCACCTTGTGATTAATCCCTCATTTCTCAAACCTTAAACAAAAATCACAAATGGTTTATTCAACCTTATTTGGTATTTTATTTGATTTTCTTTAAATATTTACTTTTAAAGAATAACAAATTAGGGTTTCTTTGATTTTCACCCTCATCAAACAATTTCAAACACTTTTGGACCTCTAATAGAGTGTAAGACCCAATCCTTTGTAAATACAAACCTATTTTTGGGCCTCACTTATTGTATAAGTCCCGTTGTATTTCAAAAAGTTCGACGCGATCATCGTCCGTTGAAAAACAAACCTTGGGCCTCTCCTCAAGCTATAAGACCCATTCAAAATTATTCTTGGGCCTCTATTAGAGTGTAAGACCCAACCCCCTTTGAAAACCAAACCATTTTGGGCCTCAAAGCATTGTATAAGACCCACCGCATTTTTAAAAATCTCGGCGCGATCGCCATTTTCAAACAAATGACCCTGGGCCTCTCCTTGAGCTGTAAGCCCCACCACTTGTACAAAAATAAATCTTTTGGGCCTCTATTAGAGTGTAAGACCCAATCCCCTTTTAACCAAAACTTTTTGGGCCTTAGACATTGTATAAGTCCCCCTGCGTTAAAAGAAAACCTCGGCGCGATCGCCAATAAAAAAAACCCAATCATCTGGGCCTACCTTCGTGTTGTAAGCCCCATTCTTTTTCTTTAAACAGTTGGGCCTCTTGAGAGAGTGTAAGACCCATCCCCTTGTACAGAAAACCTTTCTTGGGTCTCAGTCACTTGTATAAGTCCCTCTATACAGAACGAAAGTGTGATCACTGATAAACCTTGGGCCTCTCCGTGAGCTGTAAGCCCTAACATCTTTTCAAAATACTTTCTCCTTTAATTTTGAAATACTGTTGTTTTCAATCTTTTTTTGTTGAACAACTAACCAAACAGCATGGAAGCTCTACAACAGAGTAAGTGTTTATATGCTTTCTTTATCTGCTTTCATATACATATAGCTGTAGTGTGGGGCTGTTTCACTGTAAGTCTTCTTTCATAAACTCATATCAACTGTGTAATACTAGTATAGATATTTAGAGTTTCCCCGGCAACTACGTCTAGCACTAAGCCCTGTTGATCACTCTTAAATAGACAAACTAGATCCCCATAGGATTACCAGACACAGTCTTCCCTCCTCTTGAGGTTAAACAATATGGAGACGTGAAAGGCAGCATTCTCGGTGAACCCTTTCACAGACTGTCACCCTTAGACATTGTCAAAGAAACTCTACTCCCCAGAGATGATCTTTTCTCCGTGAATGGCATCTCTTGAGTTTCTTCCAAATTCTTAGACTTTCCTGGCTTGATCTATTCTCTGTGAATAGCCTGTCTTGAACTTCTCGAGGTTTGGGGACCCACAGACTACCTAAAAGCATCCCCGCCTCCTCTTGGGCGTTGTACAAGGACCCTACGGCTTCTTAGAAGTATTCACAGCCTCCTCTTAGGCTTCGTATAAGGATTCTTCCTTCGGGAAGAGAGCCTCATCTTGGGCTTCGTACAAATTGTCCCTCGGCTTCTTAAAAGTTTCCAGCCTCTTCTTGGGCTTCGTACAAATTGTCCCGACGACCTCCTAGAGGTATAGAAAATGAAATTAGTCATCTTAATAGAACAGTCTTTCAAAAAGTCTAGATCTTTCTACTGTGAACGTATTACTACTGTTTTTTTAAGCATAGTACAAAGGATAAAACTCTAGACTTGGACAGTCTAATCTCCTTGAGCCTCGAAGGCATTCTCAAGTATGGAAAAACACTAGTAGACTCGGATAGTCTCCAATCCCCTCTAGATTCCCCATTCCCTTAAAAACCAGGAAATAACCCTGAACCTCTGATCAATCCCAAAGCATAGCCTTACCTTTAATCAGTCTCTTTACAAGAACTGCTTTTCTCTTTTAACCAACCTACTGGACCTGTCACTCAACTGAAACAGCACTCCTTTTAGCCTCTGTCTTGGGCTTCGTACAAGACACATCTAAAAGTACTCTCTTGTTGAGTCAACTCCTTTTAGCCTCCCTCTCAGGCTTCGTACGAGACACAAAAGCATCCTCTTGTTGGGTCAATAGCCTCCTCTTAGGCTTTGTATAAGAAAAACCCCGGTTGAGTCAATCAACCTTTTAGCATCAAAACTGTGCCTCGTTCACAGGATACAAACATCAACAACTCCTTTCATCTAATCGCTGTAAGCGGCAAGCCTCTGGATTATTTACATCTACGCCACTGTCCCTCTTTTAGCATGAGAAATTCCTAAGGAAAGATAGCATTGCTCTACACTGAGTTAAAGTCTTCTCCTTCAGGTTAAAACCCCCTATAAAGGAAATTATGGCATTGCTAGGATTCACATATCCCGGTTAAAGTAATCCTCCTTTATAGTCAGTCACCCAATAGTTGTGACAAACAGACCCCCTTTAGAGATGACAAATTCTCTCTAAAGACAACACCTTTTTAGCTTCACATCTTGGGTTTCGAACAAGATACAAATAGACCCTTCAGCTTCAAATCTTGGGCTTTGAACAAGATATAAACCACCTTTTCAGCTTCACGTCTTGGGCTTTGAACAAGACACCAAAACACCATTTCCTACCATAGAATCGGAGGAACTACGATCACTCTGATTTCCCTGTTTCGGTAAACGGGAATACGTAGGCATAAGATTGAAAGAAAAATCTTAGCGAGCACACTAATCCAAAGACCCAAATCCCGTACCTTCACACATCAGTCGAAAAGCATCAGTCCTAGCATCCTAACAAAATTCCCCATGAACATTCCCGGTGTTTCGTTCTAAATAAAGTAAGAAGATAGAGGCCCCATTACCATATAGCATCCGTAACCTAACAGACCGCTGTTTAAACTCAGTATGCAAGCAGGGTTAATTGGAGACATCTATTTCCCTTCCTTAGTCAGCTCAATAGGATAAAAAATGAATCGACCTGTAGTAACCCCAGAGCGACAGTGCTTAAGAACCACGTCCAAAATCGCTCGCTACAGTAACAACCTTCTCGCGTAGTCTTTGTAAGGAATCAGTCCTGATTGGTATGTGTTCCAATCTCCTTTGATCTGATTGATAACCAGGGCTGAGTCACCATATACGTCCAAGTTCTTGATCCTTAAGTCGATCGCTTCTTCGAGACCCATGATACAAGCTTCGTATTCGGCCTCGTTGTTTGTACACTTGAATGTCATTCGGGCGGTGAAAGGAATGTAGGTACCCTGAGGTGTTATGATGATTACCCCAATTCCGTTTCCGTAATGATTGACAGCTCCAACAAATATTAGTCCCCATTGGGAACCTGGTTCTGGCCCTTCACTGGGTAGCGGTTCATCGCAATCTTTCATTTTCAAGTACATGACATCTTCGTCTGGGAAGTCAAACCCGACCGATTCTTGATCGTCAATCGATTGATGAGCCAAATAATCAGCTAAAACACTTCCCTTAACGGCTTTCTGAGCATGGTATTCGATGTCATATTCGGATAACAACATCTGCCAACGGGCAATCCTTCCCGTGAGAGCGGGTTTTTCAAAGACGTACTTGATTGGATCCATTTCTGAGATTAACCAAGTAGTGTGACGAATCATGTACTGGCGAAGATGTTTGGCTGCCCAAGCCAGAGCACAGCAAGTTTTCTCGAGCATAGTGTACCGAGTTTCACAGTCTGTGAATTTCTTGCTCAGATAGTAGATGGCAGACTCTTTCCTTTTGGTTTCATCTTGTTGGCCAAGTACACAACCTATTGAGTCTTCCAAGACTGTTAGGTAGATGATTAGTGGCCTTCCTTCTAATGGAGGTGATAGAATCGGGGGGTTCAACAGGTATTCCTTGATACTGTCGAAGGCGTTTGGCAGTCTTCTGTCCAAACGCAGTCCTGATTCTTTTTTAGTAATTTGAAGATTGGCGCGCATGTCGCGGTCATGAGGAATATAAATCTGGAAATGTAATTCAGTCGTCCCAGGAATCCCCTGACTTGTTTTTCAGTCTTTGGAGAAGGCATTTCTTGAATGGCCTTAAATTTGTCAGGATCAACCTCAATTTCTTTCTGGCTGACAATGAACCCTAAGAGTTTACCTAAACGGGCACCGAAGGTGCACTTATTGGGATTTAAGCAAAGTTTATACTTTCTCAACCGCTCGAATAGCTTTGACAGATGGGTCACATGCTCCTCTCCCATCTTAGATTTGGCAATCATATCATCGACATATACCTCGATTTCTTTGTGTATCATGTCGTGGAACAGAGTAGTCATGGCCCTTTGATAGGTTGCCCCGACATTCTTCAACCCGAACGGCATTACCTTGTAACAAAAAGTACCCCAAGGGGTGATGAACGAAGTTTTCTCCATGTCTTTCAGCGCCATTTTGATCTGATTATAGCCTGAGAATCCATGCATGAAGGAGAAGACTTTGAACTTTGTTGTACTGTCAACCAGCATGTCAATGTGTGGTAAAGGAAAGTCGTCCTTTGGACTAGCCTTGTTTAGATCTATGTAATCCACACACATTCTGACATTTCCATCCTTTTTCGGAACTGGTACTATGTTGGCTAACCATTGAGGATATTCTAATGTGGCGAGGAAACCCGCGTCAATCTATTTTTGTACTTCCTCTTTAATTTTGATGGCCATATCTGGATAAGTCTGTCTCAACCTTTGTTTTACCGGCGGACATTTCGATCTTAACGGTAGATAATGTTCCACGATGCTGGTATCCAACCCTGGCATGTCCTGGTAGGACCAAGCAAATACATCGGGAAACTCTTTGAGAAGCTTTATCAAACTTTCTTTGACAGTCGGACTGAGTAGGGCCCCCATCTTGACTTCTTTTCTCTCCTCTTCTGAACCCAAGTTGACTATTTCCAACGGCTCTTTGTGAGGTTTAATGGACCTTTCCTCTTGTATGAGTAATTGGGGGATCTCCTCTAGAATTTCCTCATCATCTTCTTCTTTAACCTCAAATACCGGAAATTCAAAGTTGGGAGAAAGCATTGGATCGTATGTTTCAATGGGGTTTAAAACAAGCAATCTGCATGACGTGATGATTGGTTTTTTAGAAGAGATAGAGAGAATGCAAGAGTGTGTGCAGTGTATTTTTTTTTGAACTGCTTGTTTTTATTATTTGAATTGTTTTTTAGGATTACCATTTTCTGAAAAAGCAAAATGAGAAAACAACAATTAATGCAAAAATTACAGAACGACATTATTTTATTTATGATTCCGTCGATTCTTGAAACTACAGCCCTATAAAACAAAACTCTGTCGCTTTGGACGAAGTGAAGAGGGACATTTACAAAAAGTGAGCCCTATCAAAACATCTGTTTCACCTGGGCAGGGTGAAAGGTTAAAACAAAGATGACCATTACTTTGACTTATGAACAATCTTTGAAACATCGACTGCAACCCATTGGCGGCGAACTCCTCGGTGAATCACAAAGTCTGGTACCTTCCTTGATTTGTCTTCAGAAATAATGCTGATTTCTGGCAGAGCATGATCATTGGAATCTGTTTCCCAGGCAGAGTTGTCGTAGGAGGATTCCTCAGCTGTATCTTGCATAGCGTTTGTGCTCTCAGGAAAATCTCCCCATCCAGTTGGCTGGATGTCTTCGAGCCTGATACGAGAGCTTTCAGGGGCAGTGTACTTGACGAAGTTGTCGTACTTTCCACTTGGTTGTCCTAAGGTGTCCCACACTTCTTTGGAACTGAAGGAGACATCTCTCTCGATGACGTTGACCTCGGGAAAAGCACAGTTAATGAATTCTAGTCTTGCAAATTTTGCAAATTCATCATCGCACTGGATATTTTCTGAATAACCTGAGTGTTGATCCTATGACATGGTGGGGATGCAGGTATTCTTTTCAATGATGCTCAGCTGATTTTCATTGTTCGGCTAATTTTCTTACCCCAAGTCTCCTGGGTACGGCTGCCAGATAGGCAGGCCATCCATTGGGCCATAATAGTCGTGGTCAAAGTTGTCTTTCATCAGAGTGTCTTCCTCTAATGAGTTGGGTGGAGCACGGCATCCTTCTGGATCACAATCTCCGTATATCATTTTGAAATCTGACCTTGGTATAAATCTCGGACTCTGTGCAGGATAACAAAATGACATAGGCACTTCTTCCCGAGACATATAACTGTCCTCGTTAAGGTAGGACTTTCATTCCTCATCTATGTCGAAGGAATCTCCCTCGTTGATGGTATGTACTTCTTGAGACACTGGGTGAAGGAAACCTCCACTATGGAAGAAGTTCTGAATGGGATGAAAACTTTCATCGTTAGTAGCAGTCTGGGTACATGTTGCAGAAAAACCAAGACCTTTCTTTTTCTTGTTATCCGTAGGAATGATAAGTTGTCCCCATCCTTTTTCATTGTTACCTTTGAATACCTCAAGAGCATCTTTGTAAGAGGAAATCGACGTTTCTCTTTCTGATTGATTATCATTACTCACTGTAAGTGACTGGAACTGGGTTCCAATAACCTCTTCTGGTTCTACACAAGTGAACAATGAAGGGTTACTCACGATCAAGGCTTGTTTTCCACAGACCGTGACGAGTTGGTCATTCTTGACGAACTTCAGCTTCTGGTGAAGTGTCGAAGTGACTGCCCCGGCCTGGTGTATCCAAGGTCTTCCCAACAAATAGTTGTATGTTGCCCGAATGTCCATGACCTAGAAAGTGACTTGGAAAGTGTGAGGACCGATAGTTATGGGAAGGTCGACTTCGCCTATAACTATTTTTCTGGACCCGTCAAATGCTTTGACGACGACCTCACTGCCTCTCATCGGAGATCCTTTGAATGATAGTCGCATTAGAGTGGACTTCGGCATAATGTTGAGAGTCGATCCGGTGTCTACCAGTACGCTGGCTAAAGCATCGTCCTGGTAGTTAACTGTGATATTGAGCACCATGTTGTGGCTTTTTCCTTCTTCTGACAATTCCTCATCACTAAACCCCAAGTTGTTGCAGGAAGTGGTGTTAGAGACGATACTGTCGAATTGCCTTATCGACACATCCTGTTCCACAAAGGCCTGCTCTAAGACTTTCTGTAGAGCCTCTCTGTGGGCTTCAAAACTGAGTAAAAGAGATAACACGGAGATCTTTGAAGGAGTTTGTAACAGCTGATCAACAATGTTGTACTCACTCCTTTGGATGAGCTTCAGCATCTCATCATCATTCTTTGAAAGGTCGGGATCACTGGACTGACCGACTGATGGGTTGGGAACTTCCGTTTGAGGTTCCTTTTCTCTGTTAGGTTCTCCAACTCCTCGGTTGAAGATTCGACCGCTCCGTGTTACTCGACAGATGTCTGCAATATTCACGACGGAGGGTAATGGAATTTCCTTTCCATTCTCAATTATTATTGCACAGTATTTATAAGGGATAGCTTTATCAGATTTGTACGGCACTGGTCCCGGCTGATTTCTCTGACTGTTGTAAGTAACTTCAATCAATTCCTGGTTAAGAACCTTTGATTCATCAAGTAGAGGGATGATGGTACAAACATCTTTGGTCCTTTCGTGATCAGAGATTACAACAACATCCTTGATCTGGTTAGCAAAATAGTCGGGCATCAAGTTGATGGACCCCGAAACTGGACATGGTTGAATCTCTTCGCGGTCCAACTGGCTCTAAAGGGCTGCTCACACGAGGTAACATCCTTGGTTATTTTCCGAGCAGACCCTACAGCGCTCGTAGTTGTGTGGTGGCACCTGGCCACGTCCGCTTTGAATGCAGTGTAACCTTACTAGGTTTATTTCCATAAATCGGACATCCTGACTTTGATGTCTAGTAGGGTTCCCGTTTGTCACACTGATTTGTTGCGTGTCTTCGTCCCTATAGATCGGAAGCCACCAGTGGTTTAACAAGTGTTGCAAAGTTCTTTGAATGAGAGCACACCCTTGGTTATTCTCACAACATACTTTACAGTTCTGATAATTATGTGAAATGAGAAAACTGAGTTGGACTTGCTTGGCGTGTAACTCCACCAAGCTGGTATTCATCAAATGAATATCTAAGATTTGAATCATGTTTATCTGATAAGGATTTCTATCATGGTAGTCCTGGATCCACCCAAGATCCATCTGACGCTGGAGGGCCTCTTGTACAAAAGAGCATCCCTATTTGTTTACCGAGCAAATCAGACAGGAATTGTAATCGTGCCACAGCAGATTATGATACTCGCTTTGCCTTGAGTGCATTGCCACCAAGTTGACATTCATTGCACGGATGTCGTGGTTCTGAATGATGTTGGAATTTACATACGTCATATTAACTCCACGAACTCGGTGCTCTTGGATCCATCCGAGATCCAATTGTTCCTATAGAGCTTATTGCACCACAGAACATCCTTGATTGTTTTTAGAGCAGATATCACACTGGTGATAATTATGAGGTGGCACATGGCCGTATCCACTCTGTCTACAATGCATCTTGACCAAGTTGGCCCTCAATAAGAATACATCATGAATTTGATAGTTGTTGTTAGACTCTCCTTCTATCAAATTTATTGCAGCTTTCTCGTGTTGAGGCAGCGGGTTCGTGAGAACATTCAGATTCATATCTTTGAAAGATAAGACCCCGCTCCTAACAAGCTTTTGCACATCGGATTTGAAACTGAGACAGTTTTCTATGTTATGCCCTGGTCCTCCTTGATGGTAAGGGCAAGTCTGATCCGCTTTGAACCAAAAAGGCGGATTTTCTGGTACTGTAAGAGGAGACCTGGTTTGGACGTGTCCCTTGACCAGTAAGAGTGGAAACAATTCTGTGTACAACATCGGTATAGGGTCGAACCCTGGTGGTCGCGTTGTGCGATTGTTGTTATATGGAGGACGAGCCTGCGGAAGAGGCTGTTGTGTCCTTTGTTGATATTGTTGTTGATTCGGTTGGCTTTGAGCAACCTGAGGTTGATACGTAGGAACGGGCGCAGGGTTGATAGCAGGAGTTACAGCGGCTACTAGTTGGTACCGTCGCCTCTGCTTTCCGAGAGAGATATTACCAATATCTTACTCTTTTTCTTATGGAGATCACTACCGTATCTTTTTGTACTACTTGATGATCCAGCGTCTTTAACTAAACGTCCTTCTCAGACTGCTTCCTCAAGACGAACTCCCATGCCTACCATCTCGGTGAAGTCACTGGGCGCACTAGCGACCATTCGGTCGTAGTCAAATGAGCTCAAGGTTTTTAAGAAGATCTTTGTCATCTCTTTTTCCTCAAGAGGTGGACAAATCTGAGCGGCAATTTCACGCCATCTCTAAGCGTATTCCTTAAAGGTTTCCTTGTCCTTCTGTGACATGGCTCTGAGTTGATCTCTGTCTGGTGCCATGTCCAGGTTATACTTATATTGTTTAACGAAGGCAGAGCCAAGATCTCTGAAAGTGTCGATCTTAGTGCGGTTTAAACCCATGTACCATTTGAGTGCGACACCGGTTAAACTATCCTGAAAATAGTGAATCAGTAGCTCCTGGTTCTTTGTCTGAGTTGACATTCGCCGAGCGTACATCACCAAATGGCTTTGAGGGCACGAGTTACCCTTGTACTTTTCAAATTCGAGCACTTTGAATTTATGCGGAACTTTCACAATGGGGACCTAACAAAGGTCTGCGGCGTCTTTTCCAAATAGATCCTGACCGCGAAGGGCTTGCAGTTCTTTTTGCATTTCCAGGAACTGTTACTGGAACTCATTCATTCTGTCGAACATACTTTCGTTTCCACCAGAAGGTATCTATGGAATCTGTCCTTCCGGGACAGTGTGTACCATGGGTGGTGGTATAGTCATTATGGCAGTGACTCTAGGTCATTCCCTCTCCCGAAGTCTGTAACCTTCAGGAGTTCACTACGCCAAAATTGGCTTTTCGCATCGCCACAAAGACAACGCTTTTTGTAAAAAGCGCTGCTATAAGTCTTTAAAAAATTTCGCTAAAAAAAAGCGCTGCAAAAGACAGCCTTTAGAAAGCGCTTTTTAAAAGCGCTGCTAAATGCCATAAATTGAAGCCACCTTAGAAAGCGCTTTTTGAAAAGCGCTGCTATAGGTATTACCTTAGAAAGCGCTTTAAAAAAGCGCTGCTATAGGTTAACCTTAGAAAGCGCTTTCAGAAAGCGCTGCTATAGGTCTTAAATTCTCCCCACTTAAGAAAGCGCTTTCTAAGGAAAGCGCTCTTAGAGGTAGCACTTAAGAAAGCGCTTTTTGAAAAGCGCTCTCTAAGGTCAATTATGAATTAAAATATAAAACATATTTCTAATCATTTTCAGAAACTTCTTTTCATTTTCTTCTCTCGACCGTTTCTTTCTGAAACCCTTGCTTTCGTTCATTCTTGCTTTCGTTCTGAAACCCTTGCCATTGCCATTGTCGTCGTTCTGAAACCCTTTCCATTTCCATTGTCGTCGTCCATTGCCGTCGTGAAGAAGAAGACGAAAATGAAGAAGAGGTACGTTGTTGTTGTTGTTCTTGCTTCTTACATTGTTCTTGTTTCTTACATTGTTCTTGTTTCTTACTTTCTTGCGGTCGTTCTGTTGTTGTTGTTGTTGTCGTCGTTCTGCTATAGTTAGGTTGTTCTTGCTGTTGTTGTCGTTCTTGCTGTTGTTGTTGCTTCTGTTAGTTGTTCTTGTTGTTTTGTTATGCTTCTAAACTTGTGTTGTGTTCTTGCTGTTGTGTTATGCTTCTAAACTTATGTTATGCTTCTGTTAGTTGTTCTTGCTGTTGTTGCGTTCTTACTGATTTTGTTTTTTATTATTTGTTATGTGGAATTGATATATGCACTACCAAACATATTGTTGGTATTATCTTGAAAATGAGAATCAAACTCTCAATTTTCTTATTACTCTATATAAAAAACTAAATCAACCCTATATATCTCCTCAAATGAAATGAAATTAACATGAATAATTAAAAACATGTTGCTATTAAATATTGAAAGATATTTTTTGTAAAGAAGATATTTTGATTATTTTAAAAATATTAAATTCTTGTTAGAATGAATGAAATGAATAATGAAGAAAAGCCAGCAAAGGCAGTCTCCTAAAGCAAAGGGTTGATTTAGTTTTTTATATAGGATTGAATAATTCATAAAGCACGTTTGGTAGGTGCATGTTTACTTGTTTAGGTATTGCTTAGATTTGAATCTTGTTAGGTTTAGGATGAATTGCTCTAATGCTTGGTTACTTGTTTAAGTATGCTTGGTTACTTGTTTAAGTATGGTTGCTCTTGAGTATTTGGTCAAGTACTTGGGATATGTAGGTGTTTACCTCTAATTGTTGCTTGTTTGTGATTACATGTTGCCACTTATCAAGTTATGACTCATAATTGGTCAATTAATGATATTTCATTTTATGATACGTGTACAGGGGGATCTTGGTAATTCTAACCTATCTGGACACTGTGTGGGTCTAGAAGTTGTTTACATCTCTACAGGTAATTAGTTGTTCTCTCTCGCCACTGTAATTAGTAGTGCTTTGAATGAACTGATATGATGGGGTTACTAACTTATTGAATTTGCTATATATAGGGGTTACTTGTGATCAAAGTGGGAAAGTCGGATCGTTTCCCTACAGGTAAATATTTTTTAATTTTGTTTTTGTTTAGTTTAATTAGTATAACTATGGATAAGAAATGGATGTCTTCAAGTCGATTGTCAAAAGAGTACGAGAATGGGGTATCGGAATTCGTTAAGTTTGTTGTTGCGCACGCCAAAGACCCTATTCGAATGATATGTCCTTGCTTGGGTTGCCGTTTTCGGAGTCGGGTTGACGCGGTTCAGTTGGCATCGCATTTAATGAGGCGTTGAATTGATAGAAGTTATACATGTTGGAATTTACATGGTGAGAAGATTAACGGGAATGTTGAACCGGGGGATAATACGACCTATGCTTCAAACGACAATGGCACAGATACATACGATTTTGATCGAGTCGAAGAGATTGCAGAAGCACTTGAAGAAGATCTTAAGGATTGTCCCAAAATGTTTGAGAGGTTGGTAAGCGATGCAGAGAAACCGTTGTATAATGGTTGCACTAAATTCACAAGATTGCCTGCGGTATTAAAGTTGTATAACTTAAAGGCGGGCAATGGATGGTCGGATAAAAGTTTCACAGAGTTATTGGCCCTTATGAAATATATGCTTCCAGAGGATAATGTTCTTCCCAATCGAACATATGAGGCCAAAAAGATGTTGTGCTCTATTGGCATGAGCTATGATAAGATACATGCCTATCCAAACGATTGTGTTTTGTTTCAAAATGAGTATGCATCGTTAAATAAGTGTCCTAAATGCGGTGTCTCTCGATATAAGAAAAAGTTGTCTCCAGCAAAAGTCTTATGGTATTTTCCTATAATTCTGAGATTTAGACGCATGTTTCGTACTGAGACCTATTGAAGACACTTGACTTGGCATGCAGATGAAAGAATTATTGATGGAAAGTTTTGACATCCGGCAGATTCACCATAGTGGATGAAAATTGATGATGATTATCCTAAATTTGGAAAAGAAGCAAAAAACCTTCTCTTGGCATTATCTGCTGATGGAATGAACCCACACAGTCTTCAAAGTATCTCACATAGCACTTGGCCTGTGATCATAATGATTTATAACCTACCTCCATGGCTATGTATGAAGCGTAAGTACATGATATTATCTATGTTAATTTCTGGGCCTAGACAACCAGGGAATGACATAGACGTATACTTGGCACCCTTAATCGAAGATTTAAAGTTTTTGTGGGAGAAAGGTGTGGAGGTTTATGATGGGTATAGGAAAGAAAGTTTCAACTTGAGGGCGGTGTTATTTGGCACAATTAATGATTTTCCAGCATACGAAAATCTATCAGGGTACAACATAAAAGGTCAATGTGTGTGTCCTATTTGTGAAGATAAAACAGATTGGACGCGATTGGAGTTTGGTCAGAAGAATGTCTTTCTCGGTCATCGTAGATTCTTAAATTCTAATCATCACTATCGTGGGTGGAGAAAAGCATTCAATGGAGAGCCAGAACAAAGTAGAGCTCCAACTATATTGACAGGTGATCAAATTTTTGAAAAGGTGAAAGATGTGAGTACTCAGTTTGGAAAGCCTTTTGCACATACACTTGTCAAGAGTGGGTGGAAGAAGAGTTCAATTTTTTTTGAACTGCCATATTGGAAGTCGTTGTATGTAAGACATTTTCTCGATGTTATGCATATTGAAAAAAATGTATTTGACAGTGTTATTGGTACGTTACTCAATATACAAGGAAAGTCTAAGGGTGACCTTAAAGCAAGAAAGGACTTGATAGCGATGGGGATAAGAACTGAATTAGGACCATTGAAGAAAGGAAAATGAACATATCTACCACCTGCTGCGTATACTCTATCTAGAAAGGAGAAAAAAGTATTGTGTAATTTTCTAAGTGAAGTTAAAGTTCCAGAAGGATACTCTTCAGATATTAGAAGACTTGTGTCTATGAAAGACCTCAAGTTAAAGAGTTTAAAGACGCATGACTGCCATGTTATAATGGAACATTTTCTACCAATAGGTATACGTTCTATTCTACCAGAAAAAGTAAGAAGCGCAATAAGTGTTCTATGTCACTGATTCGACAAGTACAAAATGGTCTATAGTGCTTTTATCTAACAAAGTAATTGATGAAAACATTGGAGATCAAGGTGATATTGATGTTGATATTGAATCATTTACTAGAAATGATCAAGATGAAAATATTATAGGGAATGAATCATATACTAGAAATGATCATAATGAGGGTATTTGGATCAATCCAACCGTCCGTGTTGTTAAGAGACGGGTAGAACATATTCCAACCAGGAAAAGAAAGAGACGTTAGTGAAAAAGGTACTAGTTATAAAATTATAGCTTATATCATTCAATAATATTAATTAGTTGTCATGTTATATATAGCTTATATCATTCAATGGATTATGGATTATGGATTTTTATATTTGTCATTTAATTTTTGTTTTTTTCTTTCTTACAGGTCAAATGGCTAGTAACCAGGAAGACACACACGAGACACATGATACAAATGAAGCTCAGAATGAAGCTTCGAATGTAGAAAGTGAAATAAAACGAGGAATAACTATTATGAAGTCAATCATCTGTGCTAGAGATAAAGGGATCAAATTTGATGTACATTGGAGTGATGAGAACCAACTAATTAAGCATAACGGTTCAATGTTGTCTTCATACATTGGTTCACTTGTCCGCCAGCACATTCCAATTATCAGTGATAATTGGAGGAATCCATTGTTGCAAGCTGATAAAGATAAGATATGGACTGAGATACAGGTACTTACCAAATATGATTGATGTTATTAGATTTTTGTTGACAATTAAGTCTTTAATTTACTTATACTAACACACTTTATGTTTATATGTGTATGTTTTTTTGTAGAGGTCCTTTAATATTGATGAAAGCCGGAAAAAGTATTGTCTTCAATTGGCCGGAAAGAGACACAGAGGGTTTCGAGCCTTATTATTAAACAAATATCTTAAGGATGAGGAAAAAACTTTTGTAGAAGCAGAACTTCCACAGTTGTATGCGGACTTGATTACACCGGAAGAATGGGGCACTTTTGTAGCCAAACAGAAAACCAAAAAATTCAATGTAATGTTATCTTGTCATGTCTATTAATTGTATTATATACTTGTTGCATTAGTTTGTTCTGATATGACTTAAACTTGTTTATCCAGGATTTGAGTGCCATTAATCGCCAAAGAGCATCAAAATCTGCGTATCCATACAGAAAAGGGCGTTTGGGATATGCACGGTTACAACAAAAATTGGTAAGTATATATTAATGCTATGATTTTATTAATTGTATTATTGTGTTATAATTGATGAACTTATTATTTAACTAAATGTGTAGTTAGAAGAGACGAAAAGTGAAGAATCATCACTTCCAGAACATGTTTTGTGGAAGGAAGCTCGTGTGGGTAAGGATGGAGTTGTTAGGGAAGATGTTCAGCATGTTTATGAAGAATGTGTAAGTATAACATTATGTCTTTAAGTTAATCGGAATTTTATTAAAATATAATTAATTTTTAATCCCCACTAATAATTTTCTATATGTCAATGAATTTCAGGAGACTCTATCTAAATCCTAAACCACAGGTGAGGAGGATTGCAGGAGCATTCTTAGTCGAGTACTAAACGCTCCTGAGTATTTCGGTCGGGTGAGAGGTAAAGGATTTGGTGTGACTCCATCTTCCTTGTATAAGCAACCAAAGAGAAAAAATCCCAGCAACCAAAAAGTCATGCAATCATTGGAGGAACTAAAAGCGCAAGTCCGTGAATTGCAAAAGGATAAAGAGAGATATGAGGCGGAAAAGCGCGGTTCCGGGTTGAAAGATACTAGTGACAAAGCTAGTATCAATTGTCAAAATAAAATTCCCGAGGTAATTAGTACATATTTATTTTAATTAAATTAACACATTTATTTTAATTCACCTTTATACACATTAACAGTTACATATTTATTATTGCTTCAGGTCATTTCATCTTGTCAGCTGTATTTGTCGTTACCGACTTATCGCATGGTTGGCAAGGGAAAAGTGCATAACAAAGTGGGAGAGTTACTTCACCGTAAACCGCTCCCTCATGGATATCTGAAAGTGTCGGTTGATATCGCTTTAGATACGGATGCGGTACTACCTATACCTGACTCGGTTTCAGAGGTTACATTGCTGCGAGATGCAATAGGTTCGTTTGTTGCATGGTCGTCAGACCTCATTTCCATAGATGATGAGGTATGTTGAAAACCATTACGAATCTCTTAGTATTCAAATGTCAATTCTGAACCATTATGAAAATCATTCTGAACCATTACGTACATTTTTTTTACATGGTAATGTTGGACTCCTACAAAACCCGCAGCTAAGGATAAAGGGGTTTTGCGGCAAAACGAGTTTGTTTCATCACAAAGAGAGGTATATTTTAAGTGTTATTCTATTATCCGAATTCAAAAGTTTCATGATTTTCTACTTTACCTAACTAATATGATTGTTAGGTTCCTGCTCAAGCTTCACAACAGGCCAGCAAGAAAAAAGCTCCTAATAGGACAGTGCAGGCAAAAAGAGCTCCTCCTCGCTTTCAGTCGTGTCTTGTGTAACGCCCCGAATATTTAATTATTTATTTATTAAATATTTAATTAATTATTTGTGATTATTCGGCTAATTGTGTGTTGAGGAGATTTAATCGATAAGTTGGTATGTAAGTTGGTTTGGTCGTAGAATTATATTAGAAATAATATAATTAAAATATTATTAAGTAATTTCCGAATAATTTATGAATATGTCGATTATGTGGTTAAGTCGGTAAGTTGATAGTCGGGTAAAATTAGCCGAGAAATTAACACTAGAATTAATATTGTATTTTTATTAAATTGATTTTGTGAGAAATAATACTATTGGGCCTACATTGGGGTTTTTAGTAGCAATTTAAGGGTGTATGTTTTAGGCCCATTAGATATTATAAGTGATTATTATTATTTTAATAAAACAAATAAAATAAAAGAAATAAAAGTTAGTGTGGTGGTATCAGTTAGAAAAATTGAGAACGTGAGATTAAGGAGAAGGAAACACTGCGCACAGTGCTTGAGGGAGAGGAAGACGAAAAAAGTGCTACCGGTGGGAAAAATCAAGAAAATTCGAGCTACCTTCGATCCAATCAGGTAAGGGTGGGGTTCGAATTTTATAATCGAGAGAATGATAGTTAGTATGTAGGAATTGGGAATTTTACAATTTTGCACTATGTGGTATTTATTGGATTGAAATTGGTATATTATAGAGACCCATTATCATTTGATAGAGCAATTAGAAGTCTTATTTCAATGCCATAGCCACTTTAGTGATGCGTTTTTCTCTTTCCGGCACTGTAGCTATTGTTGACTTGTTTGCTGGAATAGTGTAAAGTTCCTTCTCTTTTTCCAACCAATGGTTTTGTGATGTTGTATATATTAATTAAAAAGGTGAGGAATTAATCTAATTAAAAAGTAGAATGTAGTAGTGGAATAGGTGTGGTATTTATATATACACACATGGGAGGCGCAGGAACCCCCACATGAAGGGGAAATAATCGTTTCATATATATTGGTGGAAGGGGCGGTGGCAGTGATTGGTAAAAGAAGAAGAAAACTATCATTTTTTTTATATAAGTATATATGGGACATGTGTGGGGCGGACATTAGAAGTAGGAGAATTCCATCTTAATTCTTTTATTGGCTACAGGTGTGAATGTAGCATAACATCCCCTTTCTATCCATGCGCTACAGGAAATGGTGGGTAGAATGGTTTTGATTAATTTTTGTTTTGGCTAGGTAATATATAAATACATAAATATATAATTGAAGTGGGGTTAGGAGTATAATTTAATGTATAACTTAATATATCAGTTAGTAACAGTAGCAGAGAATAAACTGGTAGCAGGATTGGGACAGAAACAGTGCCGAGAGCAAAATTAAGCGGTATATTTAGTTGTCCGGAATCGAATGAAAATTTTTGGGGAAGTTCGTAATAATTAGTAGGTAGTGTGGTTAATTTATTTTTGTTGAAAAGCTGCTGGAAGTTGAAAATAGTAGTAATTTTAGTCGCCCGATAAAAATTAAGCGGTATATTTAGTTACCCGGAATCGAATGAAAATTTTTGGGAAAGTTCGTATATACGAGTAGATACGTGAATGGTATTTATTTCTGTTAAATTAAGTTGAATGCGTGGAATTTCCGGTACAGTCGATTGAGTTGGTTTTTGTCCCAAAATATGGACATGTTTTTGTTGGAGGCTTAAATAGCCAAAATTGAAAGTTGTTTATGTTGTGCTGAGTTATTTTTGTTGTGTTGATGTTGTTGATTGTATGTCATTCATATGTCGCATACATTGCATTGTTTAAGTTGGCCTTGATGGCATTGATTAAGTTGGCCTTTGATGACACCTGTTTAAGTTGAAAAATTGCCTCGATAACCTGGCATATGTTTAAGTTGGGAGTTCTACTCCGAAATGGTACCACATGCATCTGCATAAGTTGAGTCGCATTGAGTCGTATTAATAGATTTGTTGTTATGATGAATGTTGATTGGTTGTGATATGGTTGTTAATTGTGAAGTGGTGAAATTTGTATGGTTCTAAATTTAATATATTAATTATCATACTTTTGATTATATTATTGGATATCTCACCCTTTCTTTGTTTCGCCGTTGCCTTTATATTGGTAACGTGCAGGTAATCCGGAATGAAGGAAGTCTACCTTCATTAGTTCGAGTCGGTGGTTGTCGCTCTGATACGTAGCACTCGGGGGGATAATCGCGTGTTTTTCTTATTGCTTTGATTATGTTTAAGTTGCTGAATTTTATATTAATTTCGTTAAAGACTTGAATTTTGAAGTTGCTTTATGTTGGATGAAGATGCTTTAACTATTTGAAGTTAAAGACTTGTTGATTGGGAGTTATTATTTTGTTGAATTTTAAATCAAGAAAAATTTTATGTTGAACTTATTAATCCGCTGCATGAAAGTTAAAGTTGTTATATTTTAAAGAACTAAACAGGTTCGAATCAGTTATCCGGAAAGTTGTATCCTTTATGTATGATATACAGGTGATTGTAAGATATGTTTAAGTTGAAATGAATGTGACATCCTGTATGACAAAATTTTATACTCTGATATTATATAATTATGTTGGGTAGAATCAGGGTGTTACATTAGTGGTATCAAAGCAGGTCGGTCCGTCCGGCCAAATTGTCGAGTCGTAGTGTAGTTTAACAATCGAGTATTGTTATTTGGTTCTAACTTTTGTTTATGTTGTAGTGATAATTTGAGATGGCTGGAAGGAATGATGCTGCAATGCAAGCAATGGCTCAAGCTGTGCAGAATTTACCGAATGCTGGCGAGAATGATGGATCTCGTAGTCTGGCGACATTTCAGAGAGAGAATCTGCCTACCTTCAAGGGCAAGTATGATCCTGATGGAGCGTTGGATTAGTTGAAAGAGATTGAGAGGATCTTCCGAGTGATGGACTGCACTCCAGCGCAGAAGGTTCGTTATGGGACTCATATGCTAGCAGTCGAAGCTGATGACTGGTGGCTAGAGACTCGTCAGAGGTTGGAGACTACAGGTGAAGTTATCACTTGGGATGTGTTCCGAAGAGAATTTCTGAGAAAGTATTACCCAAAGGATGTCCGTGGTAAGAAGCAGATTGAGTTTCTTGAGCTGAAGCAAGGGACTATGTCGGTTACTGATTATGCTGCGAAGTTTGTTGAGCTGGCTAAGTTTTATCTGTACTATACCGGTGATGATGCTGAGTTCTCTAAATGCATCAAATTTGAGAGCGGGTTGCGCTCTGAAATCAAGAAAGCTATTGGGTATCATAAGATTCGTGTCTTTTCTGATTTGGTTGATAGTTACAGAATTTATGAAGAGGACAACAATGCTCACTACAAAATTGTTAGTGATAGAAGAGGCAAGCAACAGCAGAACCGTGGTAAGCCTTATGATGCTCCAGCTGGAAAAGGTAAACAGAGAGCGACTGAAGGCAAGAAAACTAGTAGGGGAGATGCTCCTGCTGGCATAACTTGTTTCAATTGTGGGAAACCTGGCCATAAGAGTACTACGTGCAATCAAGAGGTGAAGAAATGTTTTCGTTGTGGTAAAATGGGACATACTATGTCTGAATGTAAGCATAAGGAAATGGTCTGTTTTAATTGTGGTGAAGATGGACATATTGGTAATCAGTGTCAGAAGCCAAAGAAAGCTCAGACCGGAAAAGTGTTCGCGTTAGCAGGAACTCAGACAGCTAATGAGGACAGACTTATCAGAGGTACATGTTTCATTAATATTACTCCTTTAATTACTATTATTGATACTGGTGCTACACATTGTTTTGTTTCTGCTGATTGTGTTCAAAGATTGGGTCTTAAGTTATCTGCTATGAATGGAGAAATGGTCGTCGAGACTCCGGCTAAGGGATCGGTGACTACTTCTCTTGTGTGTTTAAGGTGTCCTTTATCGATCTTCGATAAAGACTTTTATGTTGATTTGGTTTGTTTGCCGTTGACCGGAATGGATGTAATCCTAGGTATGAACTGGTTAGAGTATAACTATGTTCATATAAATTGTTATCGTAAGTCGGTGAGGTTTTCTACTCTAGAAGAGGAAGAAGTTGGATTGTTGTCTTTCAGAGAGTTGCAGAAATTGATGAAGGAGGAAGCTCAGATGTTTTCATTGATGGCAACGCTGACTATTGAGAGTAAAGCAAAGATTGACGAATTGCAAGTGGTAAATGAATTTCCTGAAGTTTTCCCTGATGAAATTCCTGATGTGCCGCCTGAGAGAGAAGTTGAATTCGGAATTGATCTTGTACCTGGTACTAGACCTGTTTCGATGGCACCATACATAATGTCGGCATCCGAGTTGTCTGAATTAAAGAAGCAGTTGGAAGAGTTACTTGAGAAAAAGTTTATAAGACCAAGTGTATCGCCGTGGGGAGCTCCGGTGTTGTTAGTAAAGAAGAAAGATGGAAGTATGAGACTTTGTGTTGATTATAGACAGCTGAATAAAGTAACAATCAAGAATAAGTATCCACTTCCAAGAATAGATGATTTGATGGATCAATTGGTAGGTGCTCGCGTGTTTAGCAAAATCGATCTGAGATCGGGTTATCATCAGATTAAAGTGAAGGATGAGGATATTCATAAGACGGTGTTCCGAACACGGTATGGACACTATGAGTATTCGGTGATGCCTTTCGGTGTTACAAATGCGCCGGGAGTATTCATGGAATACATGAACCGTATTTGTCATACTTATCTGGATCGTTTTGTGGTGGTATTCATTGATGATATTCTGATTTACTCTAAGTCAGAAGAAGAGCATAAAGAACATTTGAGAACAGTGTTGGAAGTTTTGAAAGACAAGCAGTTGTATGCGAAGCTGTCCAAGTGCGAGTTTTGGTTAAAAGAAGTCAGTTTTCTTGGTCATGTGATTTCGGGTAGTGGTATTGTTGTGGATCCATCTAAAGTAGAGGCTGTTTTAGAATGGGAAACTCCAAGGTCGGCTACTGAGATTAGAAGTTTTCTGGGACTAGCTGGTTATTATAGAAGATTTATTGAAGGGTTTTCTAAGTTGGCACTTCCGTTAACTAGATTGACTTGTAACAGTAAAGCTTTTGTTTGGGATGTTCAGTGCGAAGAAAGTTTTACAGAATTGAAGAAGAGGTTGACGTCGGCCCCGGTTTTGACATTACCGAATCCAGGAGAACCGTTTGTGGTTTATTATGATGCTTCGTTGATGGGTTTAGGAGGTGTGCTTATGCAGAATAATAAAGTAATTGCTTATGTGTCTCGACAGTTGAGAACTCATGAAAGGAATTATCCTACGCATGATTTGGAACTTGCTGCAGTGGTTTTTGTGCTAAAAATTTGGAGGCATTATCTCTATGGCTCTAGATTTGAAGTTTATAGTGATCATAAGAGCTTAAAATATTTGTTTGATCAGAAAGAGTTGAATATGAGGCAGCGCAGGTGGTTGGAATTACTAAAGGATTATGATTTCGGTTTGAACTATCACCCAGGAAAAGCTAATGTAGTGGCTGATGCTTTAAGCCGAAAGACTTTACATATGTCAACAATGATGGCTAAAGAATTGGAATTAATTAAACAATTCAGAGATATGAGTTTGGTTTACGAAGTGACGCCGCAGAGTGTTACTCTGGGAATGTTGAAGATTAACAATGATTTTCTGGACAGTATCAGAGAAGCTCAGAAGTTAGATGTGAAATTGGTAGATTCGATGGTTGGAATCGATCAGTCGGAGAATAATGATTTTAAATTGGATATGCATGGTGTGTTGAGATTCCGCGATCGGATTTGTATTCCTGATGATGCAAATATGAAAAAGATGACTCTTGAGGAAGGTCACAGAAGCAATTTGAGTATTCATCCAGGAGCTACAAAGATGTATCACGACTTGAAGAAATTGTTTTGGTGGCCTGGGATGAAGCGCGATGTGGCGCAATTTGTGTATGCGTGTTTAACCTGTCAGAAATCGAAAGTTGAGCATCAGAAACCTGCAGGGTTGATGCAACCGTTGGAAATTCCAGAATGGAAATGGGACAGCATTTATATGGACTTTGTGACAGGGTTACCGAATACCTTAAGAGGACATGATTCGATATGGGTGATTGTTGATAGGCTTACGAAGTCGGCTCATTTTATACCTATTAACATCACTTTTCCAGTGTCGAAGTTGGCGGAGATTTATATTTGTGTAATTGTGAAGCTGCACGGTGTTCCTTTGAGTATTGTGTCGGATAGAGATCCGAGGTTTACTTCCGATTTTTGGAAGAGCTTGCAAGAAGCGTTGGGCTCTAAGTTGAGGTTGAGTTCGGCATATCACCCTCAGACGGATGGTCAAACTGAGAGGACTATTCAGTCGTTGGAGGATTTGTTGCGAGCTTGTGTTCTCGAGCAGGGAGGTTCGTGGGACACCCATATACCGTTAATAGAGTTCACTTATAATAACAGTTACCATTCTAGTATCGGAATGGCACCTTTCGAAGCGTTGTACGGTCGGAGATGTAGGACTCCTTTATGTTGGCATGAATTCGGAGAAAGTATAGTGCTTGGACCGGAAGTTGTTCGAGAGACTACTGAAAAGGTGAAGTTAATCTGAGAAAAGATGAAAGCTTCCCAAAGTAGACAGAAGAGTTATCATAATAAGCGAAGGAAGGATTTAGAATTTCAAGCTGGTGACCATGTATTTTTGAGAGTCACGCCTGTGACTGGTGTCGAACGAGCCTTGAAGTCTAAGAAGCTCACTCCTCGTTTTATCGGTCCGTATCAGATTTTGGACAGAGTTGGAAAAGTTGCTTATCGGGTGGCATTACCGCCAAATCTTTCGAATTTGCACAATGTGTTTCATGTGTCACAACTCCGGAAGTACATTTCAGATCCATCTCATGTGGTTAGTATGGATGACGTGCAAGTACGGGATAATCTTACCGTGAAAAAGATGCCTGTACGTATTGCGGAACGTGAGATAAAGACTCTAAGAGGAAAGGAAATTGCATTGGTGAAAGTTGTCTGGTTGGGAGCTGCTGGAGAAAGCATGACATGGGAATTGGAGAGCAAGATGCGAGACTCCTATCCCGAGTTGTTTGAATCAGGTAAATTTTCGAGGACGAAAGTATTCTAAGTAGGGGAGAGTTGTAACGCCCCGAATATTTAATTATTTATTTAATTAAATATTTAATTAATTATTTGTGATTATTCGGCTAATTGTGTGTTGAGGAGATTTAATCGATAAGTTGGTATGTAAGTTGGTTTGGTCGTAGAATTATATTAGAAATAATATAATTAAAATATTATTAAGTAATTTCCGAATAATTTATGAATATGTCGATTATGTGGTTAAGTCGGTAAGTTGATAGTCGGGTAAAATTAGCCGAGAAATTAACACTAGAATTAATACTACCTCCGTCCCTAAATATAAGATCCCGTTGAGAAAATCACAGGAATTAAGAAAGTTAGTTAGACTATTAAATTTATTGACTATTTTGTATAATTTTACAAGTTTATCCTTAGGAGAGAGAAATAGTTAATGTGTATGTAACTGTATTTATTACAGAGTACAAAAAAAGATGTAATATAATTAGGGTTATGTGTGGAAAAAAATAATTAATGTATTTTGAAAGTTGAAGAGGGTCTTATAAAAAGGGACAAGAAAAAAATTCAACAGGGTCTTATAATTAGGGACAGAGGTAGTATTGTATTTTTATTAAATTGATTTTGTGAGAAATAATACTATTGGGCCTACATTGGGGTTTTTAGTAGCAATTTAAGGTTGTATGTTTTAGGCCCATTAGATATTATAAGTGATTATTATTATTTTAATAAAACAAATAAAATAAAAGAAATAGAAGTTAGTGTGGTGGTATCAGTTAGAAAAATTGAGAACGTGAGATTAAGGAGAAGGAAACACTGCGCACAGTGCTTGAGGGAGAGGAAGACGAGAAAAGTGCTACCGGTGGGAAAAATCAAGAAAATTCGAGCTACCTTCGATCCAATCAGGTAAGGGTGGGGTTCGAATTTTATAATCGGGAGAATGATAGTTAGTATGTAGGAATTGGGAATTTTACAATTTTGCACTATGTGGTATTTATTGGATTGAAATTGGTATATTATAGAGACCTATTATCATTTGATAGAGCAATTAGAAGTCTTATTTCAATGCCATTGCCACTTTAGTGATGCGTTTTTCTCTTTCCGGCACTGTAGCTATTGTTGACTTGTTTGCTGGAATAGTGTAAAGTTCCTTCTCTTTTTCCAACCAATGGTTTTGTGATGTTGTATATATTAATTAAAAAGGTGAGGAATTAATCTAATTAAAAAGTAGAATGTAGTAGTGGAATAGGTGTGGTATTTATATATACACACATGGGAGGCGCAGGAACCCCCACATGAAGGGGAAATAATCGTTTCATATATATTGGTGGAAGGGGCGGTGGCAGTGATTGGTAAAAGAAGAAGAAAACTATCATTTTTTTTATATAAGTATATATGGGACATGTGTGGGGCGGACATTAGAAGTAGGAGAATTCCATCTTAATTCTTTTATTGGCTACAGGTGTGAATGTAGCATAACATCCCCTTTCTATCCATGCGCTACAGGAAATGGTGGGTAGAATGGTTTTGATTAATTTTTGTTTTGGCTAGTTAATATATAAATACATAAATATATAATTGAAGTGGGGTTAGGAGTATAATTTAATGTATAACTTAATATATCAGTTAGTAACAGTAGCAGAGAATAAACTGGTAGCAGGATTGGGACAGAAACAGTGCCGAGAGCAAAATTAAGCGGTATATTTAGTTGTCCGGAATCGAATGAAAATTTTTGGGGAAGTTCGTAATAATTAGTAGGTAGTGTGGTTAATTTATTTTTGTTGAAAAGCTGCTGGAAGTTGAAAATAGTAGTAATTTTAGTCGCCCGGTAAAAATTAAGCGGTATATTTAGTTACCCGGAATCGAATGAAAATTTTTGGGAAAGTTCGTATATACGAGTAGATACGTGAATGGTATTTATTTCTGTTAAATTAAGTTGAATGCGTGGAATTTTCGGTACAGTCGATTGAGTTGGTTTTTGTCCCAAAATATGGACATGTTTTTGTTGGAGGCTTAAATAGCCAAAATTGAAAGTTGTTTATGTTGTGCTAAGTTATTTTTGTTGTGTTGATGTTGTTGATTGTATGTCGTTCATATGTCGCATACATTGCATTGTTTAAGTTGGCCTTGATGGCATTGTTTAAGTTGGCCTTTGATGGCACCTGTTTAAGTTGAAAAATTGCCTCGATAACCTGGCATATGTTTAAGTTGGGAGTTCTACTCCGAAATGGTACCACATGCATCTGCATAAGTTGAGTCGCATTGAGTCGTATTAATAGATTTGTTGTTATGATGAATGTTGATTGGTTGTGATATGGTTGTTAATTGTGAAGTGGTGAAATTTGTATGGTTCTAATTTTAATATATTAATTATCATACTTTTGATTATATTATTGGATATCTCACCCTTTCTTTGTTTCGCCGTTGCCTTTATATTGGTAACGTGCAGGTAATCCGGAATGAAGGAAGTCTACCTTCATTAGTTCGAGTCAGTGGTTGTCGCTCTGATACGTAGCACTCGGGGGGATAATCGCGTGTTTTTCTTATTGCTTTGATTATGTTTAAGTTGCTGAATTTTATATTAATTTCGTTAAAGACTTGAATTTTGAAGTTGCTTTATGTTGGATGAAGATGCTTTAACTATTTGAAGTTAAAGACTTGTTGATTGGGAGTTATTATTTTGTTGAATTTTAAATCAAGAAAAATTTTATGTTGAACTTATTAATCCGCTGCATGAAAGTTAAAGTTGTTATATTTTAAAGAACTAAACAGGTTCGAATCAGTTATCCAGAAAGTTGTATCCTTTATGTATGATATACAGGTGATTGTAAGATATGTTTAAGTTGAAATGAATGTGACATCCTGTATGACGAAATTTTATACTCTGATATTATATAATTACGTTGGGTAGAATCAGGGTGTTACATCTTGAAACACTTGTGGCAACATCAGATGTGATGGATGGTGTTATTCGTCAAATAGACATGGACGAAGGTGTTTTTGGTTTTCCTCATTCCGAGATAATCGGAAGAGAGGACATGGAGCAGATTTTCAAGCATCTTGAATTAGGCATCGGTGTTATGCATTCATACATCTGGTACTCCGATCAATCTATTATTTATTTAGTTGAACATTTTATTTACACATTTCAATGAAAATAGTCTAATGTTTATTATGTTTTTATTTAAGGTGATTGTATGAAAAATTGACGCGCGGGACGCAATTGTCAAACAGATTCCGTTTCTTGTCTTGCACCTGTGTCAATGCACCGACAATTGGTATGAATCCACTTTCAGTAAGAGACCACTTAATTGAGAGATTTATGGCCAGCAAGACAGAAAGTTTATTTCTTTTACCGTATAATACTGGAAACGGGTAAGATTTTCATTCTAATCTTTGTATCTTTTGCATAGAAATTATCCATCTAAAGTTTTGTTATATTTTACAGTGGACACTGGTTGTTGGTTGCCATTAATCCTACAAGAGAAGTGGTCTATTATCTGAATTCATTGGATCATGATTGGTCAACATATGAGAGTATGAAGGATGTGGTTGATACGTAAGTGAGATTGTTCGAAATATTCGTGTGTATTTGTATATTTAATTATTTCTGTGAGATTGTTCTAAATTTACGTTTTCTTTTATAGAGCAATACTAGTATACCGAGCACAAAGAGAAGCTCGAGTAGCACGGGCTAAAGCAAACAGCGTTACATGGGTCAAAGTGGAGGTATATTAATTTTCACAATGTTGCTTATTAGTGATGCTACTTGATAACACAAAACAACTATATATTAATTCTTATTTGTTTGTCTATGTGTAGTGTCCTCGTCAGCATAATGGCATAGACTGCGGGTATTTCGTTTTGAGGTTTATGAGAGAAATCCTTTAAATGGATCGATTAGAGATTCCTATCATGGTATGCATGGATTTATAACTTAGGATTTATTTTAATATTTATCGGATATGTCATATAATTTATTATTTTAAACTAAATAATGCATATTTTGTTTTGTTATGTAGTACTTTGATGAATACGCGTGTTCTCATTACACGAAGGATAAATTGCAAGAAATTGAGGAATTGTGCGAATACCTTATTGGAAAAAGAATCATATAAGGTATAGGATTATGGGATTATGTGAATGTATAGTTTTGTGAATCATTTATTTTATGAGATTGTATAGTTTTGTGAATGGTTTATGTTATTTATGTGATTTTGGATTGTAATTGTATAGTTTTGTGAATGGTTAATGTAAATGACTTGAATTATAATGGAAATGGTTTATGTGGTTTATGTGATTTATGGGATTAGTGGAAATGGTTAATGAATCATACTAGAAATTGTTAATGGAAATGTGAATTATACAGGTTTATTGAAATGGCTTGAATTATACAGGTTTCTGCATAAAAAAAAGGTTAAAATGGGATTTTTAAAAAAATTCATTAAAATTATACGTATAGAAAAGACAGCGCTTTCTAGAAAAAAGCGCTGCCTATAGTTCACAAAAGAAAGCGCTTTTTCTAAAAAGCGCTCTCTAAAGGTATAGAAAAAAATTCATTAAAATAATAGGTATACATTAGAGAGCGCTTTAAAAAACGTTGTCTAAAGGGGGACAAAAGAAAGCGCTTTTTTCTGTAAAAGCGCTCTCTAAAGGTATATAAAAAAATTCATTAAAATTTTATACGTATACATTAGACAGCGCTTTCAAAAGTGTTGTCTAAAGGCCCACTTTAGAGAGCGCTTTTAAAGGAAAAAGCGCTGCTAAAGGCCTACTTTAGAAAGCGCTTTTAAAGGTAAAGCGTTGCCTAAAATAGGCCTTTAGCAGCACTTTTTCATAAATAAAAAAAAACGTTGTCTTTACCTACGATAGTGCCACCTTAGGCAGCGCTGTTAAAGGCCAAAAAAAGCGTTGTCGTAGCCCTTGTTTGGCATAGTGGTTGTTGTCATGCCCCGGGCCTCTTCGCTTTCTCGAAGTTTGTAACCTTCAGGCACAGCGGCTCTTGCTGCGGTTCCCTGATCTTTAGTGATCGGCGAAACATATCCTTTCGGGATATAGTTAATAGGCATGCCCCAGGGACGGTCTTTCGGCATTTTTTACCTAGGATCATACTTTTCCACTATGGGCGTCGATGTGATCTCTGAGATCACAGTCCTTTGTTGTTGCATATGAGCTTCTGCTAGAGCTTGCATGTCGTTATGAAGCTTTCTCAGATCTTCTTTCAGAGTGTCAATCTCTTCCCTCAACTCTCTGTTCTCTTCCTCGAGATCATCCATCTTTTTCTGTCGATTGGCCCGAGTATTGTACGAATGAGACAGTTTGACTCTAGAATCGAGACGTAAACGTGAGATTCATAGGTAAGAAGAATGCGTTACGTGAGAATGATGAATGCAATAATTATATTTTAATTCATTTTTGTTTAATCAAAACAAACTTCGACAATTGGATTGCAAATATCAAACAGTGGGGAAACCCCGTTTTATTGAATTCAAAGATTGCGGAATGGAAATACAGTAATTTACATCGTGCTGTAAAAGGAAATCTAAACTTATGGGTCCTGAGTCCTCTCTGAGGAGAGATCACGTGCTAGTTCTGGTACTTTCCTTTTCTTTGACCGAGACTCTTGAGCCGTTGTCGGGTTGTCATTCCTTTTCCAAGTGAAAGGAGCGAGCAAATTCCTTTGGTCCTCTTGATTTTCTACATCATGTTGCTCTAAAATCTCAATCAGAGCATCTTTTTCTTTTAATAGTTGTTGTATTTTCTTGCACTCCACATTGAGAATACGGTACTTGTTCTTCCAAAACTTCTTCTCCTGTTGAACTCTGTTGAGAGTAACCTGGAGCTTTTCTGTATCAGACATAAAATAAAGGACAAGGTCCCTTAATGGAAGAACTTCTTGACGAGGGTAAGGCATCCTCAGCTTGAGAGCTCTAGTCTGTACCCAGTGGAGGTAAGGTTCCACCGAGACACAGTCTAGTTTTCCTAGAGACTCTCTTCCTTTCCTGTGAACATGTTTCCAGGCATGCACTATTTATGTCTTTAGTTCCCTGTCATTTTCTCCTTCCTTGAAGAAAAGACCTTCCAGATAAGCATTACGCGGGACATGCCTCATCGGGTATCCAAATTGACGACGAACCAAAACTGGATGATAATTGATCCCTCCTTTAATTCCTATGAGGGGTACATTTGGGAAATTACCACAACGGCAATGATCATAATCCCATCATAGATTCGATTGTACCAATCGATGTCAGAGTTGGTAAGAGACATGATTCTCTGCGACCAACGTAAATTATTCTTAGGATCCCAAAATGCAGCAGAATTGGGTAAGTGGGAAGTGAACCATTTGTACAGCAGGGGTACACAACATGTGATCATTCCTCCTCTATACAAATTCCTTAGGTGTACCGAATGATAAGCATCTGCGAGCAAGGTCGGTATAGGGTTTCTAATCATAAAAATCTTAATGGCATTGATATCAACGAAGTTATCAATGTTGGGAAAAAAAATAACCCGTAGGTAAGCAAAACAAATATGCTTTCGAAAGTGGCCACGTTCCCTATACTAGCAAAGTACAGAGCTTTCTTGATTAAGAACTGGGCTGGCAAACCCTGAATTCCACCCTTAGTGGTCATGTGAGTCCTGACTTCTGACTCGTCCAAATAGATTGCTCTTGCAATGGTTTGATCCTTTGGAATTTCTTCCAGTCTAGAAAAGGGAGCTTGGTCAGTAATATGCAAATCAGTCAGGTGAGAGTACTCCTCCAGTGTTGGTGCTAGCTAATAATCCGGGAATGCGAAACAGTGATAGCCCGGATCGTAGAACTGGATTAGTGTAGACAGGATTCCTTCGATTACATGGACCCTTAACAGAGACAGCAGTCCTCCATACTTAGCTCTGAAAGCCTCAGGGTTGGTTATCATCCTCGCCAGACCTCTTAAATCCTCCAGTTTTGGAACCTTGAAGGTATACTTATGAGTCTTCCTTCTACCGATATCCATTAGCAATCTCTTTTTCTGACATTTGCAATCATTGTCTTAGTTTAATTTGAAAAAAAGAGAGACTAGAAGAGAAAATTTTTCTTTGTTTTAATGTTTTTTAAATGAATGTATGAATGCAGCACACAAAAACACGGAAAAAACATGGGGTCAAAGGGTCGGTGTCATGAAGTCAAGGCTCTACCCATCCCCAAAGGTTTATACTGGTGATTTTTTGTACCTGTCCTCAAAATCACTGACCCTTCTTGGGATAACGACATCAAGTGGATCGCCAGCGAGCTGTAGTATCTTAGAGTAGTCTCAAATGTGGGTAGTATCGCGTGACAACTATTTCTGATAGCTTCCGCACTACAAAATGGTTTCAGTCTACTAAAATCCTTAGCTTCTCGGATAACCCAATGGAACAATCTGCTTTCAACAACCAAAGTCATATAGGCATTGAATCCGCAAAGGGAATCTCCACTGATTTGATGGTCGACCGGGACCTCTTATCTGGTATTCACTCCCCGTAAGATTACCCGTATAATGCCATCACTTATCTTAGGTGTATACTCAATATTTCCACATGCGGCATCACACCCATTCCCATTAGCAGAAAAGTAAACACGGATATAAATTAGGAAAAATAGTATATATATTTGTCCTAACATCCTAGACCTCTATAATCCTATTATCCTAACAGACATTGACTCCCCAGCAGAGTCGTCATTTTTGTGACACTTTGTGAACTTAAGGTCTTCTACCTAAGCCTGTAAGAGAGAAATGCCTCCCACTGTGGTCGCCATTCTTCTGTAGCACGATTTTTATGGTTTTGAATCACTATCGCTTTGGTACTACAGTTCGATTCATTTTTTATCCTGTTGAAGCTGATTAAGGAAGGGAAATAGATGTCTCCAATTAACCCTGCTTGCATACTGAGGTTAAACAGTCAAAACTGTTAGTTTACAGATGCTATCAAAAAAGGGGGTCTGGCTTAGGTTATTTGCTTAAAAAACAGTGTCTGGACTATTTGCGAGGTTTTTGGTAAGATGTTAGGTCTGATGCTTCTTAATTGATATATGGAGGTACTGGATTTTGGGTTTTTGATTAGTATGCTCGCTAAGATTTTGCAATCTTATGCCTACGTATTCCCGTTTAAAGAAACAGGGAAATCAGAGCGATCGTAGTTAGGAGGAAAGGGATTGTTTTTGTGTCTTGTTCAAAGCCCAAGACATGAAGCTAAAGGTGGTTTGTATCTTGTTCAAAGCCCAAGATATGAAGCTAAAGGTTTGACTGAGAGAGAATTTGCCATCTCTAAAGAGGAATTGTTAATGTTTGTATGCTGTGAGCAAAACACAAATTTGATGCTAAATGGTTTATTGACTTAACTGAGGGTTTCTTTATACAAAGCCTAAGAGGAGGCTGGAAGTTTCACTTTTCCTGGGAAAATGTTCTTTCTATCTTGTACAAAGCCCAAGATTGAGGCTAAAAGGGATTTTGACTCTGTTGAGGAGAATGTATCTTGTATAAAGCCCAAGATGGAAGCTGAAAGGGTTTGACTCAACAAGAGAGTACTTTTATCTGTCATGTATAAGGCCCAAGACAGAGGCTAAAAAAGTTTGACTCAACAAGAGAGTTCGAAGATTGATTGACTCAACAAGAGAGTCTGAAGGCTGATTGACTCAACAAGAGAGTCTTTTATACTTAACAAGGGATTGGTATGCTATCTCGTACGAAGCCCGAGATTGAGGCTAAAAGGAGATTGACTCAACAAGAGAGTCTTTTATACTCAACAAGAGAGTGTTTTTATATGTCTTGTACAAAGCCCAAGACGGAGGCTAAAAAGAGATTGACTCAACAAGAGAATCTTTATACTCAACAAGAGAGTGATTTACTGTCTCGTACGAAGCCCGAGATTGAGGCTAAAAGGTGATTGACTCAACAAGAGAGTCTTTTATACTCAACAAGAGAGTGTTTTTTCTATCTCGTACAAAGCCCGAGATTGAGGCCAGAAAGGGATTGACTCAACAAGAAAGTCTTTTATACTCAACGAGAGAGTGTTTTTATATGTCTTGTACAAAGCCCAAGACGGAGGCTAAAGGTGTTTGACTCAACAAGAGAGTCTGAAAAGGTTAGCTCCGCTAGGGAGAATCATTTGTACAAAGCCCAAGAGGAGGCTGTCTTAATGCTAGTAATTATTGAGATCCTGAAGCGTGTCCAAGCGTGGGGAACTCTCATGAGAGAGACCGGGTTTCTGCTGGAGATTGATCCAGAGTGATCGGCATTTTTTTCCTATTGTTTGAAAGGAACTTGAGAATGTCTTTGAGACTCAAGAGGTTTAGACTGTCCAAGTCTAGAGTTTTATCATTTGTATGATGCCCAAGAGGAGGCAGAGGCATTAAGGGATGAGTATCAACCCTAAAATGGCCGGAGTTTTGACGCTGGAAAGAATGCTCTAGCAAAGGATGACTAAGTTTTGTCTTATACTTTTAAGAGGTCGCCAGGGTCCTTGTATTAAGCCCAAGAGAAGGCATGAGAACTTCTAAGAAGCCGATGGGTCCTTATAAAACGCCCAAGAGGAGGCGGGGATGCTTTTAGGAAGCCTGTGGGTCCCAAAACCAAGAGAAGTTCAAGAAATGCAATTCACAGAGAAGAGATCATTCCAGGAAAGTTCGAGAATTTGGAAGAAACTCAAGAGATGCCATTCACGGAGAAAAGATCATCTCTGGGGAATTAGAGTTTCTTTGACAATTTCTAAGGGTGACAGTCTGATAAAAGGTTCACCGAGAATACTGCCTTTCTCTTTGTTCCATATTGTTTAACCCCAAGAGAAGGGAAGACTATATCTGGAAATTCTATGGGGATCTAGTTTTGTTTGTATTTAAGAGTGGCCAACAAGGCTTTACCTTGTGCTAGACGTAGTTGCCGGGGAAAACTCTAAATAACTATACTAGTATTACACAGTGGATATGTGACAAGTATATAAAAGGATGTGAAAGAAGACTTACAGTGAAACAGCCCCACAATATAGTTATATACATATGAAAGCGGTAAATGAAAGCAGATAAACACTTACCTGTTGTAGAGCTTCTAGTAGCGAGCGATTTTGGACGCGGTTCTTAAGCGCTGGTCGCTTTCTGCGGTTGAGTTTACTACAGGTCGATCCATTTTTTATCCTATTAAAGCTGATGAAGGAAGGGAAATAGATGTCTCTAATTAACCCTGCTTTGCATACTGAGTTTAAACAGCGGTCTGTTAGGTTACGAATGCTATCAATATGGGGGGGTCTTTGTACTGGTTATTTGTATTTTCGCCAATACAGTTTTCTTTCTTTTTATCTTGACATAATGTTTCTGGCGGGGAACAAGGATTAGGATGTTAGGACTGATGATTTTTTATGTGAGAGTAGGGATTTAGGTTTTTTGTTGATTGTGCTCGCTAAGATTTTTTCTTTCAATCTTATGCCTACGTATTCTCGTTTACCGAAACAGGGAAATCAGAGCGTTCGTAGTTCCTCCTATTCTATGGGAGGAAATGGTTGTTTTTGGTGTCTTGTTCAAAGCCCAAGACGTGAAGCGAAAAGTGGTTTGTATCTTGTTCAAAGCCCAATATGTGAAGCTGAAAGGTCTATTTGTATCTTGTTCAAACCCCAAGATGTGAAGTTGAAAGGTCTCAACTTTAGAGAGAATTTGTCATCTCTAAAGAGGGGGTTGTATGTCACAACTGTTTATAAAGGAGAATTACTTTAACTGGGATTTGTGAATCCGGCAATGCCATAATTTCCTTTATAGGGGATTTCCAACCTGAAGGAGAAGACTTTAACTCAGTGTTGAGCAACGCTATCTTTCCTTAGGAATTTCTCATGCTAAAAGAAGGACAGTGGCATAGATGTAGATGATCCAGAGGCTTGCCGCTTACAGCGATTAGATGAAGGGGAAAGAGTTGTTGGTGTTTGTGTACTGTGAACGAGGCATATCTTTATGCTAAAAGGTTAATTGGATCAACCAGTGGTTTTCTTATATAAAGCCTAAGAGGAGGCTATTATGTGTCTCATACAAAGCCCGAGAGAGAGAGGCTAAAAGGTTTTGACTCAACGAGGGAATCTTTTGGTATCTCGTATAAAGCCCGAGATTGAGGCTATTTGACTCAACAAGAGAGTTTTTGTATCTCGTACGAAGCCCGAGATGGAGGCTAACATTTGTTTGGCTCAATAAGAACCTTTTCGTATCTCGTATAAAGCCCGAGATGGAGGCGAAAGGGGTTATTGACTCAACGAGGGAGTCTCTTATGTGTCTCGTACAAAGCCCGAGAGAGAGGCTAAACGTTGTTTGATTCCGCTGGGGAGAATCATTTGTACAAAGCCCAAGAGGAGGCTAACTTCACTGGAGAAGGATCATTATACAAAGCCTAAGAGGAGGCTATGGTAACTGTTTCAGTTAAGTGACAGGTCCAGTATACTGATTTTAAAGAGAAAATCAGTTCTTATATGAGCAATGTTGTACTCAAGGATTTGATTCGAGGATCCGGGTTATTCCTGTTCTTTAAGGAAGTGAGAAATCCGAAGGGTATTGAGACTATCCGAGTCTACGGGTTTCCTTCCTAGTTTTGAAGGGGTCACTTGAGAATGTCTTGAAGACTCAAGGAGATTAGACTGTCCAAGTCTAGAGTTTTATCTTTTGTACTATGCTTTAAGAAACAGTAGTAGACTCTATGAAAGGATTGTTCTATGGAGATGATTAAGTTCTGTTCCTATACCTCTAGGAGGTCGTCGGGACAATTTGTACGAAGCCCAAGAGGAGACTGGAAACTTTTAAGAACCCGATCGGTCCTTGTACTAAGCCCAAGAGAAGGCTATCATTCCCGGAGGAAGAGATCATTATACGAAGCCTAAGAGGAGGCTGGGAATACTTCTAAGAAGCCGTAGGGTCCTTGTACTAAGCCCAAGAGGAGGCGGGGTTGCTTTTAGGAAACCTGTGGGTCCTTGTACGATGCCCAAGAGGAGGTCGATGCTTTTAAGAAGTCGATGGGTCCCCAAACCCCGAGAAATTCAAGGCAAGCTATTCACAAGGAATAGATCAAGTCAGGAAAGTTCGAGAATTTGGAAGAAACTCAAGAGATGCCATTCACGGAGAAAAGATCATCTTTGGGGAATAGAGTTTCTTGACAAGTTCTTTTAAGAAGCCTGTGGGTCCCCAAACCCCGAGAAGTTCAAGACATGCCATTCACCGAGAATAGATCAAGGCAGGAAAATCCGAGAATTTAGAAGAAACTCAAAAGATGCCATTCACGGAGAAAAGATCATCTCTGGGGAATAGAGTTTCTTGACAAGTGCTTTTAAGAAGCCTGTGGGTCCCCAAACCCCGAGAAGTTCAAGACATGCCATTCACCGAGAATAGATCAAGCCAGGAAAGTCCGAGAATTTGGAAGGAACTCAAGAGATGCCATTCACGGAGAAAAGATCATCTCTGGGGAATAGAGTTTCTTGACAAGTGCTTTTAAGAAGCCTGTGGGTCCCCAAACCCCGAGAAGTTCAAGACATGCCATTCACCGAGAATAGATCAAGCCAGGAAAGTCCGAGAATTTGGAAGGAACTCAAGAGATGCCATTCACGGAGAAAAGATCATCTCTGGGGAATAGAGTTTCTTTGATAACTTCTACGAGTGACAGTCTATGAAAGGGTTCACAGAGAATGCTGCCTTTCATATCTCTATATTGTTTAACCCCAAGAGGAGGGAAGACTGTGTCTGGTAATCCTATGGGGATCTAGTTTAGACTATTTCTAAGAGTGATCAAGACGGCTTTACCTAGTACTAGACGTAGTTGTCGGGGAAACTCTAAATATCTATACTATTATTACACAGTTGATATGAGTTTATGAAAGAAGACTTACAGCGAAACAGCCCCACAATACAGTTATATGTATATGAAAGCGGTAAATGAAAGCGATAACCACTTACTCGGTTGTAGAGATTCCATGCTGTTTGGTTAGTTGTTTAACAAAGAAATATTGAAAACAACAGTATATTCAAAATCAAAGGAGAAAGTGCTTTGAAAAAGAAAGATTTGGGGCTTACAGCTCAAGGGGAGGCCCAGGGTTTTATTAGTGAGCGCACTGTTTGAATTTTGTACAGAGGGACTTATACAAGTGACTGAGGCCCAAAATGTTTTCTGTACAAAGGGATGGGTCTTACACTCTCTCAAGAGGCCCAAAAGGTTTAAAGAAAAAGAGTGGGGCTTATAACACGAGGGTAGGCCCAATTGATTTTTCGTTTAAAAAATGGCGATCGCGCCGAGATTTTTCTTTTAACGCAGGAGGACTTATACAATAAGTGAGGCCCAAAAATGTTTTGGTTAAAAGGGGATTGGGTCTTACACTCTAATAGAGGCCCAAAAGTTTTGAATGGGTCTTATAGCTCGAGGAGAGGCCCAGTGTTATTTTGAAAAGGCGGCGATCGCGCCGTTTGTTTTTTACGGTATCGGGACTTATACAATACTGAGGCCCAATAATGGTTTAGTCAAAAAAAGGATTGGGTCTTACACTCTATTAGAGGCCCAAGTGTTTTTAAAATGATTTATGAGGGTTGAATTAATCCAAAAATCCTAATTTGTTTTCAAAAAATGTATTTAATTGAATAAAAATTCAATTAAAATGATCAAAATTGTTTTACATATGGAAAACAAATTATGATCTTGGATTAATGCTTCAAAAATTAAGTATTGACCTACAAAATAATTAGAAAGCATTAAAAGTTGCAAAATCAATGTAGAAAAAATATTTTAAATGTTAAAAACAATTAAAATATTAATTCTTTGCAAAAATGTCAATTATATGCAATAAATAATATTTTTTGGATTTTTTGTTAAAATAAAATAATTTAACTTTTTTGTGAATTATTAAAAAAATAATCAACTCAAAATCATTAAAACTCAGAGAGAAATTAATTTTTGAATCAATTAAATAAAATCACAAAATTCAAATATTTGAATTTGTGAAAAATGGCGCCAAGAATAGCTGACGAACACGCGCGTGTTTCAGCTTGGCCCAGATTTGCATTTTCTATCCAATCTCACTGAATACTTGATTATATCATGCAATCCACATATCAATATGCTCATTTCAACCTCACGATCATGTCTATGGTATTTAATTTCATTTAAATTAAACATATAACAAGAAATCACGAAAAATCCTCAAGAACCCTAATTTTTGCATGAAGGCTAGGATTTTTGATACACGATTCAAACAATGCAATTAATTGAGGGGAAACATTCTATGCATGATTATGAACATATGGCCAAATTATTGTGCGAGGAAATATGCATAGATTGAGAGATGACCAAGTATATGCTTACCTCTAGCCCGTGACAGCAAGTGCAATGTGATTTTTTATTTGGAGGTGTTACAGATGAGTGGTGATGATCTGAACAGCTTCCCTACACCCTATAGAATGTGTTTGAATGCTTGGACTTGATTGAAATTGGTTGGATCACTTCATGGCATCTCAACTGCATTTTGGTTAAAACCTTGAGCAATTGACTGGTGATTCTGAGAAATCAGTGTTCCAGTTGTTGTTTAAGTGTTTGATCATCTCATATATGATGTATATGAGGTGTGTGTGTGTGATTGGTTTGAGTGAAATTTCCCTCTAGCTCAAAACCCGATAGCTACCTTGCTAAGAAAGGCATTTTTGCCAAGAGAAAGAGATTTTGAGAAAGGCAAGTGAAGTAGGACTTTGGTGTACTTAAACTGAACACAATTGAGCTCTATTTATAGTAGAGCATGTTTGTTTTGCAAGGAATAGTGAATGGCAACTGCTAAGTAGGTTTGTTCAATGTTGGCCAATGGAAGTTCAAGTCTCCTCTAGCCATTGACTAGAGGTTAGGGCACAGGCTGCTGGTTCCCTTGGTCTTGGATAAGTCTTGACTAAATTCAAATGAAAATGGTTCAGTCCATTCCACCTTGATGCTTCCATTGAATGCTCCAATCCAAATTTGAAGTCTTGTCCCTATTTTGGCAATTCTAGGTTCAACATGCTTTTTCTTGTTCCAAGGACTTTGGAGGCTTGGCTCAGTGATTGTCCCCTTTAGATTCAATCCTCAGATGTGTCTAAGTGGATAGGAGTGTTTGGATTTGCACAATTTTGGCAAATCGAGCAAAAATGCAAATTCTGCCTTGCCTTGACAGATTTCAACAAGGCAACTTGACAATGTCATAACTCATAGCCCAAATGGAATTTGGCAATGTTCTTGGCCATTTTGGAAAGCCCTTACATGATACAACAACTGTTTGAACATGTTTGGTTTTGATCTCTTTTGAATCCAAGTGAAAAATCCCCCTACATTTGGAAAAAAATGAAGACAGATTTGGACTTAGTGAAAATTTCACAAAGTGTTGGAAAAAGTGACATTTTCATTTTTCAGCCATTTTGATCACTCCATAACTCAAAATCCTTAATGAATTGGACTTAGGTCTAGTTGAAGTTTTTGTAGAGGGTAATGAGGGCTACAAATCCATCTTTGGATTAGGAAAAATGGCTTTGTGGTTTAGGAGTTATGATCCTCCAAAGTTGGTACCCTAGCCACTTTATTTTTAACTTAGAAAATTTTCTAAGTTTTTATGGTTACCCCTTTTTCAAGTTATCCAACTTTTCTTGATTTTTCTTGATGAATGATGATTCAAATCATACATTAACATCATTTTAGGGTTAAAAAACCATTTTGGTGAAAAATCTCAAAAAGTCAAAGTTGACTTTTGTGCACAGTTGACTTTTTATCAGATGAATTCCAAACTGTGCGATTCTTCAGGAAATCATGTCCTTGACCTAAATCAAACTTGATCGACATGTTCCATGGGTGTCATAGGGTATATTGAGGCATGTCCTAGGGTTTGGGAGCATGTCCTGGTCAAGAGTCAAAGTTACAGTTGACTTTTTCCTTAAAACCCTAATTGTGGTGCAGATGAAATTGAGACTTGTTGCTCAAGCTTCTTAGATTAATCCATTGTTCCAAATGGATCAATATAGTTCATTAGAGACCCTCAAACCCTCTCTTGAGGTCTTGGCTCATGATTTTCCCTAAAAGTCAACTTAGGGGTGAATTAGGTCAAGAAACCCTAATTCCTAATTTTGGATGTATGCTCCCTTGAGGCCAAATTAACTTGATGATTGGGTCCATGAGGTTCCATGGAGTATATTAGGTTGTGTTTTGGATCATTGGCTCACACCCAGATGAAAATTTCCATCTGGAGGCCCTGGTCGACCAAAACCCTAATGTGGTGACACTGGCGATCTTGAGGCTTGATCCACCTATAAGGGAGCATCCTTGTGCTTAATCCTTGAAGTGGAAGTCCTTTTGATCCTTTGTAGATGTTTGTGAGGTTAGACAAGTTGAAGATCATGTCATTCCTTGATTGATCCTTTGTCTAAGCACTCAGAGAGGGCTTGAAACCCTGATTTTGATTGTAGTGAATGCTCACCCATCTTTGGGGAGACTAATGAGGTATGATGGTTCCTCCATATTGTGATGATGATTTGCACAATGATGGGAAATCTTAGTGGTCAAAATTTGGGGTATGACAGATGCCCCTATTTAATCTTCTTGGACCTGAAGGTGTGAATGACGAAGGTATTCGGCATTCGGGGTGCAAGAGGATTAAATATCGGAATACCCGAAATTTTGATGGCTAGGAATGGCAGCTTGTGCATTCATCTTCTTTTACTAAGCAATGATGCTTAGAAAAGGTTAACTTCCCCTCGATCCTGGTCTTCAGCCAAGGAACTGGTCTCAGTTTTCTTTTGAGATGAACTTCCCCTCGATCCGGGTTTCCTACCAAGGAACTGGTCTTAGTTTCTGATGTAAACTTCCCCTCGATCCTGGTTTCCTACCAAGGAACTGGTCTTAGTTTCTTTCATCAATAAACTTTACTGACAAGGGACGCTATTCGTAGCGGCTTTCCTTCAAACTTCTCGTCGAATTTTCCTGGGGAGATGCCATTTGAGGAAAAAAATGACGTCAGACTCGCTGGGGAGCCCAATCGTCTGAATTGTAGAGGTGTGCAAACTTCTCTGTTGGAGACGCCATTTGTTGACTCTATCTGGGGAAAACGAGTCTCTTGAGAGACTGCCTTCGTTTGGGATTACATCATACTTTTCTCAGGATCTTCCTAGAGAAACGCCATATGATGGGGTCCAATTTTGAGGTGCCGATGACCTTTTCATTAGCGGTCTTTTCGGAGTGAAACTGGCATGCTGCCGAATCTCTGATTACGAGGCTTTCTCTGTGGATTTTCCTTAATTCGGGAAAGCAAGGATATCATCTTCAATGGCGAAGAGTGATGTTGACTGAGAGTTCCTCTGGTTTTTCAGAGGTTCATGTTATCAAAGTGGTCGCGGACCCAACTTCAATCCAGAAATAAAACTGGAGGAGAGATTGTTCAGACGCGACACTTCCTGACAAGGAAAGAATCGACGACTCGATTGAGAGGACTGTTATCACTAGGGGATAAGACCGACCAGAGTGACAGTGATGCAATATGAATGTAAATCAATAATGCATGATGTATGTATATGCTGACAAAACTGACGCGACATACAAATTGACGGATGAACATGGTTGGATACTCGGCCATCGCGGGGTGAAGAAGTATCGTTGGTCCAAAAGTAGCAATTCTACCTTGCTTAGGAGAGATAGTCCTTGCGGGGAATACCGTTGATCGGGCTTAGGAGATAAGAACTCGGCCGAGGTGTGTCAGACGAAACAAGGTTTTTGACACAGTTGATCCTTTCATTCAGGTGTACTGGGTTAGAAGGAGTACTTTGATTCTGCACTTTGAAGTTTGCTTACTTCTGGAGAGGCGATTGATGTTCCTTGGATGTTCAACAGTCAAAAGAAATTGCCGACTTTATTTTAAAAGCAGAAAAAGTTTTTACAAGTAAATTCATTTTTTGTTTTATTTCAAGAATCGTTAATCATGTTAACATGTCGTTCTGTAAAGCTAAAACAAATAAGAATTACAAACAAAAGCACAAGGGCTCAAATTTTATTGATAAGATGGAGATCAGCCAAATGCGTGATTCCAAAGAGTATATACAAAGTTAGAAAACGGTAATTTACAGGGAAAAGGGCTACGTTGAAACATAACGACCGCTATCCTTCTACCAACTTTGAATTCGGGACATCCTGAGCTTCTGTCGAAGATGACCTTGACTGGAGTTTTCCTGATAGATGATGTAACTGCTGCTGCTGCTGAGGGACTCGCCTCTGTTGAACATAGTTACTCGCCATTATCCCTAAATTTTTCCTGGATTGTACTTCGATGTTTCCAATCCACCGGGATGATTTTTTCCATGTCTCTAACTTTTGCCTGGACCGCCCTTTCGGGTTTTCAATCCACCGAGACGTTTTTTTTTTTTTAGTTTAGGCGAAGTATTTCTTGACTACATCAACATTCGTGGGGTAGGCAAATTCCTCTCCATCCATAGTTGCGAGTCTCAAGGCACCGCCTGAGAAAGCTTTCGTGACCACATAGGGGCCATCATAATTCGGAGTCCACTTGCCCTGAGAGTCAGTGAGAAATGATTGAATCTTCTTGAGCACGAGGTCTCCTTTTCTGAAGACACGAGGTCGAACCTTTTTGTCGAACACCCTCTTCATTCTCTGTTGATATAACTGACCGTGGCATAGTACCGTTATTCTCTTTTCTTCGATCAGATTCAGTTCGTCGTGTCGACTTTGACACCGTTCAGCTTCGGTGAGCTTAGCTTCCATTAATACTCGGATTGATGGGATCTCTACTTCTATGGGGAGCACTGCTTCCATGCCATACACTAGACAGAAAGGGGTTGCCCTTGTTGAAGTGCGGACAGATGTGCGGTAACCGTGAAGAGCAAAGGGTAGCATGTCGTGCCAGTCTTTGTAGGTTATAACCATCTTTTGAGCGATCTTCTTGATGTTCTTGTTAGCCGCTTCTACCGCTCCGTTCATCTTGGGCCGGTAGGGAGATGAGTTATGGTGTTCGATCTTGAACTCTACGCACAACTCTTTCATCATCTTATTGTTCAAGTTAGATCCATTGTTAAAGGCAGATGATATTGTTTTTGATAAATCGGGCCACCACTTATCGGGTTACATTAGCGTATGACGCTGCTTCGACCCACTTGGTGAAGTAATCAATGGCTACCAGGATGAACCGATGTCCGTTTAAAGCCTTGGGCTCAATCATGCCAATTATGTCGATTCCCCATATGGAAAAAGGCCACGGGGAAGAAAGAACTTTGAGATGTGATGGCGGTACATGAATTTTGTCGGAGTATATCTGACACTTGTGACACCTCCTCATGTACTTGTAGCAGTCAAATTCCATTGTCAACCAGTAGTACCCTGCTCTTAAGATTTTTCTCGCCATTGTATGTCCGTTGGCATGAGTGCCAAAGGATCCTTCATGAATTTCTTTCATAAGCATATCTGCTTCTGGTCTGTCTACGCATCGGAGTAAGACCAAGTCAAAATTCCTCTTATAGAGGGTGTCACCGCTCAGGAAGAAGTTTCCAGCCAATCTTCTGAGGGTTTTTCTATCCTTCCTTAGTGCCCCAGGTGGGTATTCTTGTTTCTGAAGGAAGCATTTGATATCGTGATACCAAGGTTTGTCGTCTATGACTGCTTCGATCGTGAAGATGTAAGCGGGCCGTTCAAGGCGCATTATGTCAATCTTATGTATGTCATTCCATTGACCTACGCTAATCATGGAAGAGATAGTGGTTAAAGCGTCAGCCATGTGATTCTCATCACGAGGGATGTGATGAAACTCAACTCTGTTGAAGAAGGGTAGCAACCTTCTTGCATAGTCTTTGTAAGGAATCAGTCCTGATTGGTATGTGTTCCAATCTCCTTTTATCTGATTGATAACCAAGGCTGAATCGCCGTATACGTCCAAGTTTTTGATCCTTAAATCAATCGCTTCTTCGAGACCCATAATACAAGCTTCGTATTCGGCCTCGTTGTTCGTACATTTGAACGTAAGTCGAGCAGTGAAAGGAATGTGGGTACCCTGAGGGGTAACAATGATTGCCCCAATTCCATTTCCATAATGATTAACTGCTCCGTCAAAGATAAGTCCCCACTGGGAACCTGGTTCTGGCCCTTCACTGGGTAGCGGCTCATCGCAGTCTTTCATTTTTAGATACATGACATCTTCGTCTGGGAAGTCAAACCCGATTGATTCCTGATCATCAATCGGTTGATGAGCCAAATGATCGGCTAAAACACTCCCCTTAACGGCTTTCTGAGCGCGGTACTCTATGTCATATTCTGATAGCAACATCTGCCAACGGGCAATCCTTCCCGTGAGAGCAGGCTTTTCGAAGACGTACTTGATTGGATCCATTTCGGAGATTAACCAAGTAGTATGACGAATCATGTATTGGCGAAGACGTTTGGCTGCCCAAGCCAAAGCACAGCAAGTTTTCTCGAGCATCGTGTACCGAGTTTCACAGTCGGTGAAATTCTTGCTCAGATAGTAGATGGCAGACTCTTTCCTTTTGGTTTCATCTTGTTGGCCAAGTACACATCCCATTGAGTCCTCTAGAACTGTGAGGTAAATGATCAGTGGTCTTCCTTCCACTAGAGGTGATAAAATCGGAGGATTCAACAGATATTCCTTGATACTGTCGAAGGCGGTTTGGCAATCTTCTGACCAAAGGCAATCCTGGTTCTTTTTTAGTAACTTGAAAATCGGCGCACACGTGGTGGTCATAAGGAATATGAATCTGGAGATATAGTTCAAACGTCCCAGGAATCCTCTGACTTGTTTTTCAGTTTTCGGAGAAGGCATTTCTTGAATGGCCTTGACCTTGTCAGGATCAACCTCAATTCCTTTCTGGCTGACGATGAACCCTAAGAGTTTCCCTGAACGGATACCGAAGGTGCACTTGTTGGGATTCAAGCAGAGCTTGAATTTTCTTAAACGTTCGAACAATTTTGACAGATGTTCAACGTGCTCACTCTCTGTTTTCTATTTTGCAATCATATCATCGACATATACCTCGATTTCCTTGTGTATCATGTCATGAAACAGAGTAGTCATGGCCCTTTGATAGGTTGCCCCGGCGTTCTTCAAACCGAACGACATTACCTTGTAACAAAAGGTGCCCCATGGGGTAATGAACGAAGTTTTCTCCATGTCTTTTGGCGCCATTTTAATCTGGTTATAGCCCGAGAATCCATCCATGAAGGAGAATAATTTGAACTTTGCTGTACTGTCTACCAGCATGTCAATGTGTGGTAAAGGAAAGTCGTCCTTTGGACTAGCCTTATTCAGATCCCTGTAATCAACACACATTCTGACCTTTCCGTCCTTTTTGGGAACGGGTACGATGTTGGCTAACCATTGAGGATATTCAGATGTAGCGAGGAAACCCGCGTCAATTTGTTTCTGTACCTCCTCCTTGATTTTGATGGCCATGTCCGGGTGAGTGCGTCTCAACCTTTGTTTTACTGGCGAACATTCCAATCTTAATGGTAAGTGATGTTCCACGATGCTGGTATCCAACCCTGGCATGTCCTGATAGGACCAAGCGAATACATCAGGGAATTCTTTGAGAAGCCTTATCAAACTCTCTTTCGCAGTTGGACTGAGCAGTGCCCCAATCTTGATTTCTTTTCTCTCTTTTTCTGAACCTAAGTTTACCGTTTCCAACGGCTCTTTGTGAGGTTCAATGGACCTTTCCTCTTGTCTGAGTAGTCGAGAGATCTCTTCTAGAATTTCGTTGTCAACTTCTTCTTCAGCCTCGAATACTGGGAACTCAAAGTTGGGATAAGGCATCAGATTGTATGTTTCAACGGGGTTCAAAACAAGCAATCTGCATGACGTGATGATTCGTGTTTAGAAGAGATAGAGAAAATGCAAAAGCGTGTGCAGTGTATTTTTTTTATTACTGCTTGTTTTTGTTATTGAATTGTTTTTTAGGATTACCATTTTCTGAAAAAACAAAAAGAGAAAACAGCAATTAATGCAGAAATTACAGAACGACGTTATTTTATTAATGAACAAGTCGATCCTTGAAACTACAGCCCTATAAAATAAAACTCTGTCGCTTCGGGCTAAGCGAAGAGGGAAAATTTACAGAAAGCGGGCCCTATTAAAACATCTATTTCACTTGGGCAAGGTGAAAGGTTAAAGATGGCAATTACTTTGACTGATGAACGACCTTCGGAACCTCGACGATAACCCATTGGCGGTGAACTCCTCGGTGAATCACAAAGTCTGGCACCCTCCTCAATTTGTCTTCAGAAATAACGCTGATTTTTGGCGGAGCAGGATCATGGGAATCTGTTTCCCAGGCAGAGTTGTCGTAGGAGAATTCCTCAGTTGCATTTTGCATAGCATTTGTGCTCTCAGCTGTATCTCCCCATCCAGTAGGTTGGATATCTTTGAGCCTGATACGAGAGCTTTCGGAAGCGGTGTACTTGACCATATAGTCGTATTTTCCACTTGGTTCTCCCAGAGTGTCCCAAACTTCTTTGGAACTGGAGGAGTCATCTTTCTTGATGACGTTGACCTCGGGAAAAGCATAGTTGATGAATTCAAGTCCTGCGAACGTTGCGAATTCATCTTCATGTTGAGTAGATTCAGAATGACCTGAGTGTTGATCCCATGACATGGTGGGGACACAGGTATTCTGTTCAGTGATGCTCAGCTGATTTTCATTGTTCGGCTGACTTTCTTGCCCCAAGTCTCCTGGATAAGGTTACCACATTGGCAGACCATCCATTGGGCCATAGTAATTGTGGTCAAAGTTGTCTTTCATCAGAGTGTCTTCCTCTAATGAATTGGCCGGAGCACGGCATCCTTCCGGATCACAATCTCCATATATCATTTCGACATCTGACCGTGGTATAAATCTCGGACTCTGTGCGGGATAGCAAAATGGTATAGGCACCTCCTCCTGAGACATATAACTGTCCTCGTTAAGGTATGACTTCCATTCCTCATCTGTGTCAGAGGGATCTTCTTCATTGATAGCATGTACTGCTTGAGACAATGGGTGGAGGAAACCTCCACTATGGAAGAAGTTCAGAATGGGATGTAGACATTCATCGTTAGCAGCTGTCTAGGTACAGGTTGCAGAAAAACCAAGACCCTTCTTTGTTTTATTGTCAATAGGAATGACAAGCTATCCCCATCCTGTCGTATCGGTACTCTCGACCGCTTTGATAGCATCTTTGTATGAAGAAATTGAAGTTCCTTCTTTGAACTGATTGTCTTTGCTTACTGACGGTGATTGGAACTGAGTTTCAATAACCTCCTCGGGTTCTATACCAGCAGACGATGACAAGTTACTCACAAGCAAGGCTTGTTCCCCACAAACTGTGACAAGTTGATCGTTCTTGACGAACTTTAGCTTTTGGTGGAGGGTCGAAGTGACCGCTCCAGCCTGATGTATCCAAGGTCTTCCTAATAAACAACTGTATGTTGCCCGAATGTCCATGACCTGGAAAGTGACTTGAAAAGTGTGAGGACCGATAGTTATGGGAAGATCAACTTCGCCGATAACTATTTTTCTGGATCCGTCGAACGCTTTGACGACGACCTCGCTGATTCTCATCGGAGGGCCTTTGAATGATAATTGCATCAAAGTGGACTTCGGCATAACATTCAGGGCTGACCCTATGTCTACCAGTACGCTGGCTAAAGCATCGTCCTAGCAGTTAACTGTAATGTTAAGCACCATGTTATGACGGCGACCCTCTTCGGGTAATTCCTCATCACTAAATCCCAAATTATTGCAGGAAGTGATGTTAGAGACAATACTATCGAACTGTCTAATTGTTACATCCTGTTCCACAAAGGCTTGCTCCAAGACTTTCTGTAGAGCCTCCCTGTGGGCTTCGGAACTGAGTAAAAGTGATAGCACAGAGATCTTTGAAGGAGTCTGTAACAGTTGATCAACAATGTTGTATTCACTCCTTTGGATGAGCTTCAGCATCTCATCATTATTTTTCGAAAGGTCGGGATTACTGGATTGACCGACTGGTGGATCAGGAGCTTCCGTCTGAAGTTCCTTTTCTTTGTTAGGTTCTCCAACTCCTCGGTTGAAGATTCTACCACTCCGTGTCACACGACTGATGTCTGCAATGTTCACGACGGAGGGTAATGGAATTTCCTTTCCATTTTCAATGGTCGTTGCACCGTATTTGTAAGGGATAGCCTTAGTTGATTCATACGGTAGTGGTCCTGGTAGATAGATAACTACAGGAGCCTTCTGATTTTTCTGACCATTATAAGTAATCTCGATCCGTTCCCGGTTGGGAACTTTAGATTCGTCAAGTAGAGGGATGATGGCAAAAACATCCCTGGTCTTGTGATGACCATAGATGGTGACAACATCCTCAATTTACTCGGCAAGGTAGTTCGGCGTCCAGTTAATGGGTCCAGAACCCGGATATGGACGAATTTCTCCACGATCGACCTGACCCTAAAGAGCTGCTCTCACAAAGTAACACCCTTGGTTACCTTCCGAACAGACGCCGCAACGTTCATAGTTGTGTGGTGGCACCTGGCCACGCCCACTTTGAATACAATGTAACCTCACTAGGTTACCTTCCACAGATCGGACATCCTGACTCTGACGCCGAGTAGGATTCCTATTGCGGATACTAATTTGCTGAGTATCTTCATCCATATAAATTGGCATCCACCAGTGATTTAACAAGTGCTGAAGTGCCTCCTGGACAAGGGTACAACCTCGATCATTTTTGCAACCCGCTTTATAGCTTTGATAGTCATGTCATATTAAGAATCCGAGTCAGACCTGCTCAGCATGTAACTCTACTAAGTTGGTATTCATCACGCGAATATCGAAGATCTGAACCATGTTGATTTGATAGGAGTTCCTATCATGGTAGTCTCGGATCCATCCAAGATCCATCTAATGCTGGAGGGCCTCTTGTATGAAAGAGCATCCCTGTTTATTTACCGAGCAAGTCAGACAGGAACTGTAATCGTACCGCGGCAGATTATGATACTGGCTTTGCCTTAAGTGTATTGGCACCAAGTTGACATTCATTGCACAGATGTCGTGGTTCTGAATGACGTTAGAATTCGTGTAAACCATGTTAACTCCACGAACTCGGTGCTCTTGGATCCATCCGAGATCCATTTGTTCCTGTAGAGCTGCTTGCACTACAGAACATCCTTGATTGTTTTTAGAGCAGACATCACACTAATGATAATTATGAGGTGGCACATGGCCATATCTGCTCTGTCTATAATGCATCCTAACCAGATTGGTCTTTAACAAGAGTACATCGTGAATTTAATAGACATCGTTAGTCTCTCCTTCTATCAAATTAACTGCAGCCTTCTCATGTTGAGGCAGCGGGTTCGTAAGAACATTAGGATTTGTATCCATGAAGGATAAGACCCCGCTCCTAACAAGTTTTTGCACGTCGGACTTGAAATTGAGGCAAGTCTCTATGTTATGCCCTGGTCCTCCTTGATGATAAGGGCATGTCTGATCCACCTTAAACCAAAAAGGCGGATTTTCCGGTACTGTAAGAGGAGATTTAGTCTGAATGTGCCCCTTAGCCAGCAGTAATAGAAACAGCTCTGCGTACGACACGGGTATAGGATCAAACCCTGATGGTCGTGTTGTACGGTTATTGTTATATGGAGGAAGAGTCTGCTGAAGAGGCTGTTGTGTCCTTTGCTGATCAGGTTGGCTCTGCGCAACCTGAGGTTGATACGTAGGAATAGGCGAAGGGTTGATAGCAGGAGTTACCGCCGCTACCGGTTGATAACGTCGCCTTTGCTTTCCGAGAGATATATTCCCAATATCTTGCTCTTTTTTCCTAGGGAGAGCACTACCGTATTTTTTAGTACCGTTCGTCGATCCAGTGTCTTTTACCAAACGTCCTTCTCGGACGGCTTCCTCAAGACGTACGTCCATGCCAACCATTTCGGTGAAATCACTGGGCGCACTGGCAACCATTCGGTCATAGTAAAATGAGCTTAAGGTCTTTAAGAAGATCTTTGTCATCTCTTTTTCCTCCAGAGGTGGACAAATTTGAGCGGCAATCTCACGCCACCTTTGAGCATACTCCTTAAAGGTTTCCTTGTCCTTTTGCGACATCGATCTGAGTTGATCTCTGTCGGGTGCCATGTCCAAATTGTATTTATATTGTTGGACGAAGGCAGTGCCAAGATCTCTGAATGTACTGCTCGTAGTACGGTTTAAACCCATGTACCATTTGAGTGCGGCACCGGTTAAACTATCCTGAAAGTAGTGAATCAGTAGGTCCTGATTCTCCGTCTGAGCTGACATCCGCCGGGCGTACATCACCAGATGGCTTTGAGGTCAAGAGTTACCCTTGTACTTTTCAAAGTCGAGCACTTGAAATTTGTGTGGCACTTTCACATTTGGGACCAAGCAGAGATCTGTGGCGTCCTTTCCAAATAGATCCTAACCGCGAATGGCTTGCAGCTCCTTCTGCATTTCCAAGAACTGCTCCTGGAATTCCTCCATTCTGTCAAAAATAGTTTCCTTCTTACCAGAAGGTATCTATGGAATCTGTCCTTCCGGGACAGTGTGCACCACAGGGGGTGGTACCGTGACTACGGCAGCGAATCTTGGCGTTTCCCGAAGTTTGTAACCTTCAGGAGTCTTCAATATGCCTCTGGCATCTTCGCTTTCCTGAAGTTTGTAACCTTCAGGCCCAGCGGCTTCTGTTGTGATTCCCTGATCTTCAGTGATCGGCGGAACATATCCTTCCAGGATATAGTTAATAGGCATGCCCCAGGGACGATCTTTCGGCATCTGATACCTAGGATCATACTTCTCCACTATGGGCATTGAGGTGATCTCTGAGATCACAGTCCTTTGTAGTTGAGCTTCTGCCATGGCTTGCATGTCGTTACGAAGCTTTCTCATATCCTCTCTCAGAGCGTCGATCTCTTCTTTCAACTCTCTGTTTTCTTCCTCAAGATCATCCATCTTTTTCTGACGATTGGCCCGAGTATTATACGAATGAGACAGTTTGACTCTAGAACCGAGACACAAGCGTGAGATTCATAGGGAAGAAGAATATGCGATGTGAGAATGATGAATGCAATGATTATATTAATTATTTTTGGTTTCATCAAAATAAACTTCGACAATTAGATTGCAAATATCAAACGGTGGGGAAACCCCTTTTTATTGAAATTCAAAGGATTACAGAAATGGAAATACAGTAGATTACAAGGTGCAGAAACAGAAACCTAAGCTAATGGGTCCCGAGTCCTCTCTGAAGAGAAATCGGGTGCTGATTCTGATATCTTCCTTTTCTTTGACCGGGGCTCTTGAGCCGTTGTCGGGTTGTCATTCCTTTGCCAAGTGAAAGGAGCGAGCAAATTCCTTTGGTCATCCTGATTATCCACAGCATGTTGCTCCAAAATCTCTATCAGAGCATCCTTATCTTTCAGTAGTTGCTGTATTTTGGTACACTCTATGTCGAGGGTGCGGTACTTGTTCTTCCAAGACCTCCTCTCCCGTTGAACTTTGTTGAGAGTAACCTGAAGCTTTTCAGTTTCTGTCATGAAGTACATGACGGATTCCCTCGGCGGAAGAATTTCGTAACGAGGATAAGGCATCTTTAGCTTGAGAGCTCTAGTTTGTACCCAGTGGAGATAAGGCTCCACCGAGACACAGTCCGGTTTTCCTAGAGACTCTCGTCCTTTCTTATGAACATGCTTCCAAGCGTGCACTATTTCCATTTTTAGTGCTCTGTCGTTTTCTCCTTCCTTGAAGAAAAGACCTTCCAGATGAACACCCCGTGGGACGTGTCTCATCGGGTATCCAAATTGACGAAGAACCAATACCGGATGGTAGTTTATTCCTCCCTTAGTTCCTATAAGGGGTACGTTGGGGAAGTTTCCACAACGGTCAATGATTCTAATTCCATCATAGATCCTACTACACCAATCTATATCAGAGTTGGTAAGAGACATGATCTTCTGCGACCAACGTAAGGCACTCTTGCAATCCCAAAAAGCAGCAGACTTGGGCAAGTGAGAGATAAACCATTTATAAAGCAGAGGTACACAGCATATGATCTCCCCTTCGCTGTACAAATTCCCCAAGTGTACAGAATGATACGCATCTGCGAGCAAAGTCGGCACAGGGTTTCCAATGAGAAAAACCTTAATGGAGTTAATATCGACGAAGTTATTAATATTGGGAAACAAAAATAACCCGTAGGTGAGCAAGACAAAGATGCTTTTAGAAGCAGTAACGTTTCCTATACCGGCAAAATACATGGCCTTCTTTGTCAAGAACTGGGCTGGCAAACCTTGGATGCCACCCTTGGTAGTCATGTGAGTCCTAACCTCAGACTCGTCCAAATGAATTGCTCTTGCAATGGTCTGATTCTTTGGAATTTCTTCCAATCCAGAAAATGGAGCTCGATCAGTAATGTGTAGATCAGTCAGATGAGAATACTCCTCCAGCGTTGGTGCTAGCTGGTAATCCGGGAATGTGAAACAGTGATAAACCGAATCATAAAACTGAATGAGCACATCCATGATTCCCTCAATCACATGGACTCTTAACAGTGGTAACAAACCTCCGTGCTTGGCTCTGAAAGCCTCAGGGTTAGTGATCATCCTTGCTAACCTTCTCAAATCCTCTAGCTTTGGAACCTTGAAGGTATAACTATGAGTTCTCCTTCTACCGAAATCTATTAGTGCAATCCTTTTCTCTGATATTTGCAATCACAGTCTCAGTTTAATTTGAAAAACAGAGAGACTAGAAGAGAAATTTTTTGAATGTTTTAATGTTTTTTAAATGAATGCATGAATGCAGCACACAAAAACATAGAAAAAACATGGGGTCAAAGGGTCGTTGTCATGAAGTCAAGGCTCTACCTATCCCCAAAGGTTTATACTAGGGTGATTTTTGTACCTGTACTCATTATCATCACTAAGGTTGATGGTCGACCTCGTCGCCATCACTTATCTTAAGTGTATACTCAATCTTTCCACATGCGGCATCACACGCATTCCCATTAGCAGAAAAATAAACACGTATAGCAATTAGGAAAAGTAGTATATATATTTGTCCTAAACATCCTAGACCTTTAAAGCTATGAATCCTAAGTTCCTGACAGAAAATGGTTCCCCGGCGGAGGCCCCAATCTGTGGTTTTCACACAAGAGGTGAAAAGGTTTGAAAGAAAAGCCCCACGGTGGGCGCCATTTTTCTGTAGCAAGCGATTTTGGACGTGGTTCGTAAGCGTTGGTCGCTCTCTGCGGTTGAGTTTACTACAGGTCGATTCATTTTTTATCCTATTAAAGCTGATGAAGGGAGGGAAATAGATGTCTCCAATTAACCCTGCTTTGCATACTGAGTTTAAACAGCGATCCGTTAGGTTACGAATGCTATCAATGTGGGGGGGCCTTTGTACTGGTTATTTGTATTTTCGCCAATACAGTTTTCTTTCTTTTTATCTTGACAGAATGTTTCTGGCGGGGAACAAGGATTAGGATGTTAGGGCTGATGCTTTTTGATGTGAGAGTAGGGATTTAGGTTTTTTGTTGATTGTGCTCGCTAAGATTTTTTCTTTCAATCTTATGCCTACGTATTCCCGTTTACCGAAACAGGGAAATCAGAGCGTTCGTAGTTTCTCCTATTCTATGGGAGGAAATGGTTGTTTTTGGTGTCTTGTTCAAAGCCCAAGACGTGAAGCGAAAAGTGGTTTGTATCTTGTTCAAAGCCCAAGATGTGAAGCTGAAAGGTCTATTTGTATCTTGTTCAAAGCCCAAGATGTGAAGCTGAAAGGTCTCAACTTTAGAGAGAATTTGTCATCTCTAAAGAGGGGGTTGTATGTCACAACTGTTTATAAAGGAAAATTACTTTAACCGGGATTTGTGAATCCGGCAATACCATAATTTCCTTTATAGGGGATTTCCAACCTGAAGGAGAAGACTTTAACTCAGTGTTGAGCAACGCTATCTTTCCTTAGGAATTTCTCATGCTAAAAGAGGGACAGTGGCATGGATGTAGATGATCTAGAGGTTTGCCGCTTACAGCGATTAGATGAAGGGGAAAGAGTTGTTGGTGTTTGTGTACTGTGAACGAGGCACAACTTTGATGCTAAAAGGTTAATTGGGTCAACCAGTGGTTTTCTTATATAAAGCCTAAGAGGAGGCTATTATGTGTCTCGTACAAAGCCCGAGAGAGAGAGAGAGGCTAAAAGGTTTTGACTCAACGAGGGAATCTTTTGGTATCTCATATAAAGCCCGAGATGGAGGCTATTTGACTCAACAAGAGAGTTTTTGTATCTCGTACGAAGCCCGGGATGGAGGCTAACATTTGTTTGGCTCAATAAGAACCTTTTCGTATCTCGTATAAAGCCCGAGATGGAGGCGAAAGGGGTTATTGACTCAACGAGGGAGTCTCTTATGTGTCTCGTACAAAGCCCGAGACAGAGGCTAAACGTTGTTTGACTCCGCTGGGGAGAATCATTTGTACAAAGCCCAAGAGGAGGCTAACTTCACTAGAGAAGGATCATTATACAAAGCCTAAGAGGAGGCTATGGTAACTGTTTCAGTTAAGTGACAGGTCCAGTATACTGATTTTAAAGAGAAAATCAGTTCTTATATGAGCAATGTTGTACTCAAGGATTTGATTCGAGGATCCGGGTTATTCCTGTTCTTTAAGGAAGTGAGATATCCGAAGGGTATTGAGATTGTCCGAGTCTATGGGTTTCCTTCCTAGTTTTAAAGAGGTCACTTGAGAATGTCTTGAAGACTCAAGGAGATTAGACTGTCCAAGTCTAGAGTTTTATCTTTTGTACTATGCTTTGAGAAACAGTAGTAGACTCTATGAAAGGACTGTTCTATGGAGATGATTAAGTTCTGTTCCTATACCTCTAGGAGGTCGTCGGGACAATTTGTACGAAGCCCAAGAGGAGGCTGGAAACTTTTAAGAAGTCGATCGGTCCTTGTACTAAGCCCAAGAGAAGGATATCATTCCCGGAGGAAGAGATCATTATACGAAGCCTAAGAGGAGGCTGGGAATACTTCTAAGAAGTCGTAGGGTCCTTGTACTAAGCCCAAGAGGAGGCGGGGTTGCTTTTAGGAAGCCTGTGGGTCCTTTTACGATGTCCAAGAGGAGGTCGATGCTTTTAAGAAGTCGATGGGTCCCCAAACCCCGAGAAATTCAAGGCAAGCTATTCACAAGGAATAGATCAAGTCAGGAAAGTTCGAGAATTTGGAAGAAACTCAAGAGATGCCATTCACGGAGAAAAGATCATCTCTGGGGAATAGAGTTTCTTGACAAGTGCTTTTAAGAAGCCTGTGGGTCCCCAAACCCCGCGAAGTTCAAGACATGTCATTCACCGAGAATAGATCAAGCCAGGAAAGTCCGAGAATTTGGAAGAAACTCAAGAGATTCCATTCACAGAGAAAAGATCATCTCTGGGGAATAGAGTTTCTTGACAAGTGCTTTTAAGAAGCCTGTGGGTCCCCAAACCCCGAGAAGTTCAAGACATGCCATTCACCGAGAATAGATCAAGCCAGTAAAGTCCGAGAATTTGGAAGAAACTCAAGAGATGCCATTCACGGAGAAAAGATCATCTCTGGGGAATAGAGTTTCTTTGACAACTTCTACGAGTGACAGTCTATGAAAGGGTTCACATAGAATGCTGCCTTTCATATCTCCATATTGTTTAACCCCAAGAGGAGGGAAGACTATGTCTGGTAATCCTATGGGGATCTAGTTTAGACTATTTCTAAGAGTGATCAATACGGCTTTACCTAGTGCTAGACGTAGTTGCCGGGGAAACTCTAAATATCTATACTATTATTACACAGTTGATATGAGTTTATGAAAGAAGACTTACAGCGAAACAGCCCCACAATACAGTTATATGTATATGAAAGCGGTAAATGAAAGCGATAACCACTTACTCGGTTGTAGAGCTTCCATGCTGTTTGGTTAGTTGTTCAACAAAGAAAGATTGAAAACAACAGTATATTCAAAATCAAAAGAGAAAGTGCTTTGAAAAAGAAAGAGTTGGGGCTTACAGCTCAAGGAGAGGCCCAAGGTTTTATCAGTGAGTGCACTGTTTGAATTTTGTACAAAGGGACTTATACAAGTGACTGAGGCCCAAAATGTTTTCTGTACAAAGGGATGGGTCTTACACTCTCTCAAGAGGCCCAAAAGGTTTAAAGAAAAAGAGTGGGGCTTATAACACGAGGGTAGGCCCAATTGATTTTTCGTTTAAAAAATGGCGATCGCGCCGAGATTTTTCTTTTAACGCAGGGGAACTTATACAATAAGTGAGACCCAAAAATGTTTTGGTTAAAAGGGGATTGGGTCTTACACTCTAATAGAGGCCCAAAAGTTTTGAATGGGTCTTATAGCTCGAGGAGAGGCCCAGTGTTATTTTGAAAAGGCGACGATCGCGCCGTTTGTTTTTTACGGTATCGGGACTTATACAATACTGAGGCCCAAAAATGGTTTGGTCAAAAAAAGGATTGGGTCTTACACTCTATTAGAGGCCCAAGTGTTTTGAAAATGATTTATGAGGGTTGAATTAATCCAAAAACCCTAATTTGTTTTCAAAAAATGTATTTAATTGAATAAAAATTCAATTAAAATGATCAAAATTGTTTTACATATGGAAAACAAATTATGATCTTGGATTAATGCTTCAAAAATTAAGTATTGACCTACAAAATAATTAGAAAGCATTAAAAGTTGCAAAATCAATGTAGAAAAAATATTTTAAATGTTAAAAACAATTAAAATATTAATTCTTTGCAAAAATATCAATTATATGCAATAAATAATATTTTTGGGATTTTTTGTTAAAATAAAATAATTTAACATTTTTTTGAATTATTAAAAAAAGAATCAACTCAAAATCATTAAAACTCGGGGAGAAATTAATTTTTGAATCAATTAAATAAAATCACAAAATTCAAATATTTGAATTTGTGAAAAATGGCGCCAAGAACAGCTGAAGAACACGCGCGTGTTTCAGCTTGGCCCAGATTTGCATTTTCTATCCAATCTCACTGAATACTTGATTATATCATGCAATCCATATATCAATATGCTCGTTTCAACCTCACGATCATGTCTATGGTATTTAATTTCATTTAAATTAAACATATAACAAGAAATCACGAAAAATCCTCAAGAACCCTAATTTCTGTATGAAGGCTAGGATTTTTGATACACGATTCAAACAATGCAATTAATTGAGGGGAAACATTCTATGCATGATTATGAACATATGGCCAAATTATTGTGCGATGAAATATGCATAGATTGAGAGATGACCAAGTATATGCTTACCTCTAGCCCGTGACAGCAAGTGCAATGTGATTTTTGATTTGGAGGTGTTACAGATGAGTGGTAATGATCTGAACAGCTTCCCTACACCCTATGGAATGTGGTTGAATGCTTGGACTTGATTGAAATTGGCTGGATCACTTCATGGCATCTCAACTGCATTTTGGTTAAAACCTTGAGCAATTGACTGGTGATTCTGAGAAATCAGTGTTCCAGTTGTTGTTTAAGTGTTTGATCAGCTCATATGTGATGTATATGAGGTGTGTGTGTGTGATTGGTTTGAGTGGAATTGCCCTCTAGCTCAAAACCCGATAGCTACCTTGCTAAGAAAGGCATTTTTGCCAAGAGAATGAGATTTTGAGAAAGGCAAGTGTTGTAAGCCTTTGGTGTACTTAAACTGAACACAATTGAGCTCTATTTATAGTAGAGCGAGTTTGTTTTGCAAGGAATAGTGAATGGAAACTGCTGAGTAGGTTTGTTCAATGTTGGCCAATGGAAGTTCAAGTCTCCTCTAGCCATTGACTAGAGGTTAGGGCACAGGCTGCTGGTTCCCTTGGTCTTGGATAAGTCTTGACTGAATTCAAATGAAAATGGCTCAGTACATGCCACCTTGATGCTTCCATTGAATGCTCCAATCCAAATTTGAAGTCTTGTCCCTATTTTGGCAATTCTAGGTTCAACATGCTTTTTCTTGTTCCAAGGACTTTGGAGGCTTGGCTCAGTGATTGTCCCCTTTAGATTCAATCCTCAGATGTGTCCAAGTGGATAGGAGTGTTTGGATTTACACAATTTTGGCAAATCCAGCAAAAATGCATATTCTGCCTTGCCTTGACAGATTTCAACAAGGCAACTTGACAATGTCATAACTCATAGCCCAAATGGAATTTGGCAATGTTCTTGGCCATTTTGGAAAGCCCTTACATGATACAACAAATGTTTGAACATGTTTGGTTTTGATCTCTTTTGAATCCAAGTGAAAAATCCCCCTACATTTGGAAAAAAATGAAGACAGATTTGGACTTAGTGAAAATTTCACTAAGTGTTGGAAAAAGTGACATTTTCATTTTTCAGCCATTTTCATCACTCCATAACTCAAAATCCTTAATGAATTGGACTTAGGTCTAATTGAAGCTTTTGTAGAGGGTAATGAGGGCTACAAATCCATCTTTGGATGAGGAAAAATGGCTTTGTGTTTTAGGAGTTATGATCCTCCAAAGTTGGTACCCTAGCCACTTTATTTTTAACTTAGAAAATTTTCTAAGTTTTTATGGTTACCCCTTTTTCAAGTTATCCAACTTTTCTTGATTTTTCTTGATGAATGATGATTCAAATCATACATTAACATCATTTTAGGGTTAAAAAACCATTTTGGTGAAAAATCTCAAAAAGTCAAAGTTGACTTTTGTGCACAGTTGACTTTTTATCAAATGAATTCCAAACTGTGCAATTCTTCAGGAAATCATGTCCTTGACCTAAATCAAACTTGATGGACATGTTCCATGGGTGTCATAGGGTATATTGAGGCATGTCCTAGGGTTTGGGAGCATGTCCTGGTCAAGAGTCAAAGTTACAGTTGACTTTTTCCTTAAAACCCTAATTATGGTGCAGATGAAATTGAGACTTGTTGCTCAAGCTTCTTGGATTAATCCATTGTTCCAAATGGATCAATATAGTTCATTAGAGACCCTCAAACCCTCTCTTGAGGTCTTGGCTCATGATTTGCCCTAAAAGTCAACTTAGGGGTGAATTAGGTCAAGAAACTCTAATTCCTAATTTTGGATGTATGCATCCCTTGAGGCCAAATTGACTTGATGATTGGGTCCATGAGGTTCCATGGAGTATATTAGGTTGTGTTTTGGATCATTGGCTCACACCCAGATGAAAATTTCCATCTGGAGGCCCTGGTCGACCAAAACCCTAATTTGGTGACACTGGCGATCTTGAGGCTTGATCCACCTAGAAGGGAGCATCCTTGTGCTTAATCCTTGAAGTGGGAGTCCTTTTGATCCTTTGTAAATGTTTGAGTGGTTAGACAAGTTAAAGATCATGTCATTCCTTGATTGATCCTTTGTCTAAGCACTCAGAGAGGGCTTGAAACCCTGATTTTGATTGTAGTGAATGCTCACCCATCTTTGGGGAGACTAATGAGGTATGATGGTTCCTCCATATTGTGATGATGATTTGCACAATGATGGGAAATCTTAGTGGTCAAAATTTGGGGTATGACAGATGCCCCTATTTAATCTTCTTGGACTTGAAGGTGTGAATAACGAAGGTATTCGGCATTCGGGGTGCAAGAGGATTAAATATCGGAATACCCAAAATTTTGATGGCTAGGAATGGCAGCTTGCGCATTCATCTTCTTTTACTAAGCAATGATGCTCAAGGAGAGGCCCAAGTTTTAACGATGATCGCACCGTTATTTTAAAAATTGTACAGAGGGACTTATACAATATGTGAGGCCCAAAAAGTGGTGTATTTACAAAGGGGATGTGTCTTACACTTTAATAGAGGCCCAAAAAGTTTTTAAATAAAAGAAATGGGACTTACAACACGAGGGTAGGCCCAGATGATTTGCTTTTTGAACTGGCGATTGCGCTGAGATTTTTCTTTTAGCACAGAGGGACTTATACAATATCTGAGGTCCAAAATTGTTTTGGTTAAAAGGGGATTGGGTCTTACACTCTATTAGAGGCCCAAAGAGTTTGAATAAAGATGGGTCTTATAGCTCAAGGAGAAGCCCAAAGATTTTTGTTAAAAAGGCGACGATTGTGCCGAACTTTTTGACGGTATCGGGACTTATACAATACACTGAGGCCCAAAATATTTTGGTTTTCAAGAGGGGTTGGGTCTTACACTCTATTAGAGGCCCATGAGTGTTTGAAAATGATTTATTTAGGGTGATTAAGATCAAAACCCTAAATTAGTTTCAAAATGTATTTTAATTAAATAAGAATTTAATTAAAATGATCAAAATTCTCAAACATGTGTGAAAAAAAAAATTGTGATCTTGGATTAATGTTTGAAAAATTAAGTTTATATCCACAAAATGATTGGAAACCAATTAAATTTGGAAAATCAAGGAGGAAAAAATATTTTAAATGTTAAAAAATAAATAAAAGATTAATTCTTTGCAAAAATCTCAAGTATATGAAATAAATAATAGTTTTGGGAATTTTTGGCAAAATAAAATATTTTAACATTTTTGTGAATTATTAAAAAAAGAATCAACTCAAAATCATTAAAACTCAGAGAGAAATTAATTTTTGAATCAATTAAATAAAATCACAAAATTCAAATATTCAAATATTCAAAAAATGGCGTCAAGAACACGCGCCACCCCCCTGTTTCTGCAGATTTGCGTTTTCTCACCAATCTCACTAAATACTTGATGAAATCACACAATCCACATATCAATCTACTCGTTTTCACCTCACGATCATGTCTATGGTCTTTAACTTCATTTATTTTAAGCATGGAATAAGAAATCAAGACAAAACCTCAAGAACCCTAAAATTTGAATGAAGGCTGAGAATTTTGATACACGATTCAAACAAAGCAATTAATTGAGGGGAAACATTCTATGCATGATTATGAACATTTGGCAAAAGTATTATGCGAGGAAATATGCATAGATTAAGAGATAACCAAGTTTAGGCTTACTTGAAGGTCGTGACAGCAAGAGCAAAGTGATTTTTGAGTTGGAGGTGTTACAGATGAGTTGTGATGATCTGAACAGCTTCCCTACACCATATGGAATGTGTTTGAATGCTTGGAGTTGTTTGGAAATGGTTGGATCACTTCATGGCATCTCAACTGCAACTTGGTTAAAACCTTGAGCAATTGGCTGGTGATTCTGAGAAATCAGTGTTCCAGTTGTGGTTTAAGTGTTTGGATCACTTCTATATGATGTTTATGAGTTGTGTGTGTGGTTGGTTTGGTTGGAATGGCTCTCAAACTCAAAACCCGATAGTGACTTGCTTTGGAAGGCAATTTTGGAGTGAAAGAAGAGATTTTGACGAAAGCATCAGTTTGATGGCTTTGGTGTACTTAAAATGAGCACAAATGAGCTCTATTTATAGTAGAGCAAGTTTGTTTTGCAAGCAATAGTGAATGGCAACTGCAGCAGACCTTTGGCCAATTGGATCATTTTGGAATCTCAAGTCTCCTCTAGCCATTGACTAGAGGTTAGAGCACAGGCCTTTAGTTCCCTAGTTCAGAGATCATCCTTGACTCATTCAGTTGGAAATGGCTCAGTTCATGCCACCTTGGTACATCCATTGAATGCTCCAAAACAAAATTGGAGTCTTGTCCCCTCTTTAGGGTTTTTTAGGTTTGGCATGCTATTTTTAGTTCCAAAGACTTGGGAGGCTTATGGATCAGTGTTTGTCCCTCTTTAGTCTCTCCCTGAGGTGTTTAGATGGATATACATGTTTGTCATTTGCACAAATTGCTCAAATCGAGCAAAATGCACAAATTTGCCTTGTTATGACAGTTCACTACGCCAAAATTCGCTTTTGGTAGCACAAAAAAGACAGCGCTTTTATTACAAAGCGCTGCTATAAGTTTTTTAAAAAAATTGCTAAATAAAAGCGCTGCTAAAGGCTACCTTTAGAAAGCGCTGCTAAAGGCCTTACATAGACACCACCTGAGAAAGCGCTTTTATAAAAGCGCTGCTAAAGGTATAACCTTAGAAAGCGCTTTATAAAAGCGCTGCTAAAGGTATAACCTTAGAAAGCGCTTTCTAAAAGCGCTGCAAAATGTTAACCTTAGAAAGCGCTTTTGAAAAAGCGCCGCTAAAGACCTTAAATTGGCCCCATATTTGAAAGCGCTTATAAGGAAAAAGCGCTGCTAAATATAGCACTTAAGAAAGCGCTTTTCAAAAGCATTGTCTTAGGTCATTTATTAATTAAAAATTAAAAAACACCACATTTTCAGAAGAGCCCTATTCAATTTTTCTAATCATTTTCACTCTCGCGACTGTTCTTCCTTTCTCCTTCCTCCTTTCTCCGACCGTTATCTCTCATTTTTTTCCGTTCTCTCTGCATTTTTTTTTCCATTTTCTAATCATTTTTTTCCGTTCTCGCTGCTACTCATTTTTCGTTCGAAGAAGAAGAAGAAGCGGAAAACGAAAACGAAGAAGAGGCATTCTGTATTCTTCTTCGACCGTTATCTTGCAGGTACACATTCTTCTCCGACCATTTTAGGTTTTCTTGAGATGTTAGAGTTTAAGTTTAGCTTATTTTCTTAAATGTTGGTTCTTGAGAGTTACTGTCATCATATTTTAGGTTGAATGTTGGTTCCTGAATGTTGGTTCTTAAGAGTTCTTGAACGAAGAAATGTTGGTTCTTGAATGTTGTTCATGTTGTATTGAATCATGTTGTATTGACTCTGTGTTGTTTAGGGTTATTTTCGGTCTTTTTTTCTTTTGTCCTTTACTGTTGTATTGAATCATGTCCTTTTTTACTTTATTGTTATGAGTTACACAAGAAAGCAATACAAATTATGTCCTTTACTGTTGAGAATGAATTAATATTTCCATCATTATTCAATTCCTTTTCTATTTCCTTTTGTTGTCTTTGTCACAGAACTGGATACTTTTCCAAACTTTACTACATATGCACACAAATTAATTAATCATAATGCCATACCTGTTTTCTTTGCAGGGACCTTTGGTCCCGTTGCAACTTACCATCTAAAAGTTGTTAGTAACAAGAACCTTGGACAATGAGAAACTCTCCATCTGCATGGTTTGAGTAGAATGTGTGTGTCATATACAATAACAATAAAGAAAGAGTTTCATTTATTATATATGATGAAATCAAAAAGCTCTCTTGTTGTATCTTTTTAGAATAATCTAATCCCTAAAGTTGGGACTGTCCCATACGAGTACCCCACAATTTGAACTTTTGACTTCTATTAAGAGTATAACAACATAAACAACCAAAAATTTTCATGTTGTCAAATTTAGGGACTTTTTCAAATAATACTTCATAAGATATCATATAATTAAGCATACTAAACCCTGTTTGATTAATTTGCTTTTATTCTTCTAGCCTTTAACATGTAATTCTAACTCTAATTTTGATTTATATCTTTTTTTTATTCTAAATAACTATTTATCATAACAATTAAGATTACCTTGTTTCTGAGGATATATCTTGTTGAAGAGACATTGAAAAGTGAAAAGTTGAATTGATATTGATAGTATGATTGTTTTACAGGTGCAGAGTGAAAGCCTGATCATTGGAGGAATCTTACATTGTGTGGGTCCAGAACTTGATTACTTCTCTACAGGTTATTAGTTGTTCTTTTGCTATAGTTGCGTGAATAATTAACGTTTTTGTTTAGCTTAATTAGTAAAACCATTTGAATGAACTGCTTTGAATGAACTGCTGTGATGGATGAGCATTGCTTGCAATGATTGAGAACTAACTTATTGAATTTGCTATATATAGGGGTTACTTGTGATCAAAGTGTGAAAGTCGGATCGTTTCCCTACAGGTAAATATATTTATTTTGTTTTTGTTTAGCTTAATTAGTATAACTATGGATAAGAAATGGATGTCTTCAAGTCGATTGTCGAAAGAGTACGAGAATGGGGTATCGGAATTCGTTAAGTTTGCTGTTGCGCACGCCGAAGACCTCATTCGAATGATATGTCCTTGCTTGGGTTGCTGTTTTGGGATTCGAGTTGACGCGGTTCACTTGGCATCGCATTTAAAGAGGCGTGGAATTGATAGAAGTTATACATGTTGGAATTTGCATGGTGAGAAAATTAACGGGAATGTTGAACCGGGGGATAATACGACCTATGCTTCAAACGACAATGGCACAGATACATACGATTATGATCGAGTCGAAGAGATTGCAGAAGCTCTTGAAGAAGATCTTAAGGATTGTCCCAAAATGTTTGAGAGGTTGGTAAGCGATGCAGAGAAACCGTTGTATAATGGTTGCACTAAATTCACAAGATTGTCTGTGGTATTAAAGTTGTACAACTTAAAGGCGGGCAGTGGATGGTCGGATAAAAGTTTCACAGAGTTATTGGCCCTTATGAAAGATATGCTTCTAGAGGATAATGTTCTTCCCAATTGAACATATGAGGCCAAAAGGATGTTGTGCTCTATTGGCATGAGCTATGATAAGATACATGCATGTCCAAACGATTGCGTTTTGTTTCGAAATGAGTATGCATTGTTAAATGAGTGTCCTAAATGCGGTGTCTCTCGATATAAGAAAAAGTTGTCTCCAGCAAAAGTCTTATGGTATTTTCCTATAATTCCTAGATTTAGACGCATGTTTCGTAGTGAGACCGATTCAAGACACTTGACTTGGTATGCAGATAAAAGAATTATTGATGGAAAGTTTCGACATCTGGCAGATTCACCACAGTGGATGAAAATTGATGATGATTATCCTGAATTTGGAAAAGAAGCAAGAAACCTTCGCTTGGCATTATCTACTAATGGAATGAACCCACACGATCTTCAAAGTATCTCACATAGCACTTGCCATGTGATCATTATGATTTATAACCTACCTCCATGGCTATGTATAAAGCGTAAGTACATGATGTTATCTATGTTAATTTCTGGGCCTAGACAACCAGGGAATGACATAGACGTATACTTGGCACCCTTACTCAAAGATTTAAAGTTTTTGTGGGAGAACGGTGTGGAGGTTTATGATGGGTATAGGAAAGAAAGTTTCAACTTGAGGGCAATGTTGTTTGGCACAATTAATGATTTTCCAGCATACGGAAATCTATCAGGGTACAGCATAAAAGGTTAATGTTCGTGTCCTATTTGTGAAGATAAAACAGATTCGACGCGATTGGAGTTTGGTCAGAAGAATGTCTTTCTCGGTCATCGTAGATTCTTAAATTCTAATCATCACTACCGTGGGTGGAGAAAAGCATTCAATGGAGAGCGAGAACAAGGTAGAGCTCCACCTATATTGACAGGTGATCAAATTTTTGAAAAGGTGAAAGATGTGAGTACTCAGTTTGGCAAGCCTTTTGCACATACACTTGTCAAGAGAGGGTGGAAGAAGAGGTCAATTTTTTTTGAACTGCCATATTGGAAGTATTGTATATAAGACATTTTCTCGATGTTATGCATATTGAAAAAAAAACGTATTTGACAGTGTTATTGGTACGTTACTTAATATACAAGGAAAGTCTAAGGATGGCCTTAAAGCAAAAAATGACTTGATAGCGATGGGGATAAGAACTGAATTAGGACCCTTGAAGAAAGGAAAACGAACATATCTACCACCTGTTGCCTATACTCTATCTAGAAAGGAGAAAAAAGTATTGTGTAAGTTTTTAAGTGAAGTTAAAGTTCCAGAAGGATACTCTTCAGATATTAGAAGACTTGTGTCTTTGAAATACCTCAAGTTAAATAGTTTAAAGACGCATGACTGCCATGTTATAATGGAACATTTTCTACCAATAGGTATACATTCTATTCTTCCAGAAAAAGTAAGAAGCGCAATAACTAAATTGTGTTTTTTCTTCAAGTCAATTTGCAGTAAGGTGATCGATCCTGCGATCTTACCAACATTGCAAAAAGAAATAGTTATTACTTTGTGTGATCTTGAAATGTATTTTCCTCCCTCTTTTTTTGACATAATAGTTCATCTAGTTGTTCATCTGGTGAAAGAGACACAATTGTGTGGACCGACTTATATGAGATGGATGTACCCTGCTGAATGTTATTAGAAAATATTAAAAGGGTATGTGAAAAACCGAAGTCGACCAGAGGGTTGTATTGCCGAACGATACATTGTTGAAGAAGCGATTGAGTTTTGTACTGAATATCTGTCTAATGTACATTCAATTGGACTCCCCAAATCTCATATTGTCGAAAAAAAAGAAGGAAAAAAGTTAATTGGAAATGAAGTTGTGACAGTATCAAGGGTCGAACGGGATCAAGTGCATTTGTATATTCTGCACAATGAGAATGAGGTTGAGCCGTATGTTGAAATGCACAAGGATGATCTCCGAGGTTTAAATCCGAATAGAAATTGGAATTGGATAGTACGAGAGCACAATCGAAGTTTCATACATTGGTTTAAGGATCATATTTATTCAAAGTATTATTCAGATCCCGCTTCAATAACAGAAAGGTTGAGATGTTTAGCATATGGTCCAAGTTTGGTTGTGTTTTCTTATAGCGTATACGCAATTAATGGATACACATTTTATACCGAAGAACAAGATGATAAAAGTACTATGCAAAATAGTGGTGTCACTATGGTAGCTGAAGCAATGCACATTTCAAGTGTGAAGGACTTAAACCCCAAATTTGCAAATCTGTCATATTTTGGGGTTATCGAGCGCATTTGGGTGTTTGATTATGAGAATTTTCAGATTCCTATATTTTGTTGCAAGTGGGTTAAAAATAATAATGGCATACGAATGGATAAGTCAGAATTTTTGCAAGTGGATCTTAATAGGGTGGGGTACAAAGATGAGCCTTTTATTCTAGCCTCTCAAGCTAAACAAGTGTTCTATGTCACTGATCCGACAAGTACAAAATGGTCTATAGTGCTTTTATCTAACAAAGTAATTGATGAAAACATTGGAGATCAAGGTGATATTGATGTTGATATTGAATCATTTACTAGAAATGATCAAGATGAAAATATTATAGCGAATGAATCATATACTAGAAATTATCATAATGAGGGTATTTGGATCAATTCAACCGTCCGTGTTGTTAAGAGACGGGTAGACCATATTCCAACCAAGAAAAGTAAGAGACGTTAGTGAAAAAGGTACTAGTTATAAAATTATAGCTTATATCATTCAATAATATTAAATAGTTGTCATGTTATATATATTAAATGGATTATGGATTATGGATTTTTATATTTGTCATTTAATTTTTGTTTTTTTTTTCTTACAGGTCAAATGGCTAGTAACCAGGAAGACTCACACGAGACACATGATACAAATGAAGCTCAGAATGTAGAAAGTGAAATTAAACGAGGAATAACTATTATGAAGTCAATCATCCATGCAAGAGATAAAGGGATCAAATTTGATGTACATTGGAGTGATGAAAGCCAACTAATTGAGCCAAACGGTTCAATGTTGACTAGTTACATAGGTTCCCTTGTCGGTTAGCACATTCCAATCTCCAGTGATAATTGGAGGAATCAATTGTTGCAAGCCGGTAAAGATAAAATATGGACTGAGATACAGGTACTTACCAAATATGATTGATGTTATTAGATTTTTGTTGATGATTAAGTCTTTAATTTACTTATACTAACACACTCTATGTGTATGTTTTTTCGTAGAGGTCTTTTAATATTGATGAAAGCCGAAAAAAGTATTGTCTTCAATTGGCCAGAAAAAGACACAGAGCGTTTCAAGCTATGTTATCAAACAAATATCTTAGGGATGAGAAAAAAAATTTGTTGAAGCAGAACTTCCACAGTTGTATGCGGACTTGATTACACCTGAAGAATTGGGCACTTTTGTAGCCAAACGAAAAACCAAAAAATTCAATGTAATGTTAATTTGTCATGTCTATTAATTGTATTATATACTTGTTGCATTAGTTTGTTTTGATATGACTTAAACTTGTTTATCCAGGAATTGAGTGCCATTAATTGCAAAAGAGCATCAAACCCCGCGTATCCATACAGAAAAGGGCGTTTGGGATATGCACGCTTACAGCAAAAAATGGTAAGTATATATAAATGCTATGATTTTATTAATTGTCTTATTGTGTTATAATTGATTATCTTATTATTTATATCAATGTGTAGTTAGAAGAGACGAAAAGTGAAGAAACATCACTTCCGGACCATGTTTTGTGGAAGGAAGCTCGTGTGGGCAAGGATGGAGTTGTTAGGGAAGATGTTCAGCATGTTTATGACGAATGCGTAAGTATAACATTATGTCTTTAAAATAATCAAAATTTTATTAAAATATAATTAATTTTTAATCCCCACTAATAATTTTCGATATGTCAATGAATTTCAGGAGACTCTATCTAAATCCTTAACCACAGGTGAGGAGGATTGCAGGAGCATACTTAGTCGAGTACTAAATGTTCCTAAGTATTCCGGTCGGGTGAGGGGTAAAGGATTTGGTGTGACTCCATTTTCCTTGTATAAGCATCCAAAGAGAAAAAATCCTAGCAGTCAAGAAGTGATGCAATCGTTGGAGGAATTAAAAGCGCAAGTCCGTGAATTGCAAAAGGATAAAGAGGGATATGAGGCAGAAAAGCGTGGTTCAGAGTTGAAAGATACTAGTGACAAAGCTAGTATCAATTGTCAAAAGAAAATTCCCGAGGTAATTATATATGTTATTATGAAATTAAATTAGCCCATTCATTTTAATTGACATATATACACATTAACAGTAACATATTTATTATTGGTTTAGAGCATTTCATCTTGTCAGCTGTATTTATCGTCATCAACTTATCGCATAGTTGGCAAGGGAAAAGTGCATAACACTTTGGGAGATTTACTTCACCATAAATCGCTACCTGATGGATATCTGAAAGTATCGGTTGATATTGCATTAGAGCTGGATGCGTTGCTACCGATACTTGGCGTTGTTTCAGAGACAACATTGTTGCGGGATGCAATAGGATCGTTTGTTGCATGGCCATCAGACCTCATTTTCATAGATGATGAGGTATGTTGAAAACCATTATGAATCTTTTAGTATTCAAATGTCAATTATGAACCATTATGAAAATCATTCTGAACCATTACGTACATTTTTTTTACATGGTAATGTTAGACTCCTACAAAACCCGCATCTAAGGATAAAGGGATTTTTCCGCACGAGTCTGTTGCATCACAAAAAGAGGTACATTGAAAGTGTTATTCTATGATCCGAATTCAAAAGCTTCATGATTTTCTACTTTACCTAACTTATATGATTTTTAGGTTCCTGCTCAAGTTTCACAACAAGCCAGCAAGAAAAGAGCTCCTACAAAGACCGGGCAGGCAAAAAGAGCTCTTACACCTCGCTTTCGGATGTGCCTTGAAACACTTGTGGCAACATCAGATTTGATGGATGGTGCTATTCGTCAAATAGACATGGACGAAGGTATTTTTGGTTTTCCTCATTCCGAAATAATTGCAAAAGAGGACATGGAACAGATTTTTCGGCATCTTGAATTAGGCATCGGTGTTATGCATTCATACATCTGGTACTCCGATCAATCTATTATTTAATTAGTTGAACAATTTATTTACACATTTCAATGAAAATAGTCTAATGTTTATTATGTTTTTATTTAAGGTGCTTGTATGACAAATTGATGTGCGGGAATCAATTGTCAAACAGATTCTATTTCTTGTCTTGCGCCCGTGTCAATGCACCGGCAATTGCTATTGATCCAAATTCAGTAAGAAATCACTTACTCGAGAGATTTATGGCCAGCAGTACAAAAAGTTTGTATCTTTTACCGTATAATACTGGAAACGGGTAAGATTTTCATTCTAATTTCATTCTAATCTTTGTATCTTTTGTGTAGAAATTATCCATTTAAACTTTTGTTATATTTTACAGTGGACACTGGTTGTTGGTTGCTATTAATCCTACAAGAGAAGTTGTGTATTATCTGAATTCATTAGATCATGATTGGACAACATATCAGAATATGAAGGATTTGGTTGATACGTAAGTGAGATTGTTCTAAATATTCGTGTGTATTTGTATATTTAATTATTTCTGTGAGATTGTTCTAAGTTTACGTTTTTCTTTTATAGAACAATACTAGTATACCGAGCACAAAGAGAAGCTCGAGTATCACGGTCTAAAGCAAACAACATTACATGGATCAAAGTGGAGGTATATTAATTTTCACAATGTTGCTTATAATAGTGATGCTACTTGATCACACAAGACAACTATATATTAATTCTTATTTGTTTTTCTATGTGTAGTGTCCTCGTCAGCGTAATGGTATAGACTGCGGTTATTTCGTTTTGAGGTTTATGAGAGAAATCCTTCAATTGGATCGATTAGAGATTCCCATCACGGTATGGATTTATAACTTAGGATTTATTTTAATTCTTATCGGATATTTCATATAATTTATTATTTTAAACTAAATCATGCATATTGTGTTTTGTTATGTAGTACTTTGATGAATACACGTATGCTCATTACACGAAAGATAAATTGGAAGAAATCAAGGAGGAATTGTGTGAATACCTTATTGAGAAAAGAATCATATAAGGTATGGAAGTTGGTGTGCAGTTATGGAGTGTAATTGTATAGTTTTGGAAGTTGTTGTGTATTAGGAGATCTTTAGAAGTTAAAGGATTAGAATGGTTTAATTATGTGAATGGTTTATGGATTAGAATAGTTTAATTATGTGAATGGTTTATGTTAATGGTTTATGGATTAGAATGGTTTAATTATGGAAATGGTTTATGTGAATGGTTTATGGATTAGAATGGTTTATTTATTATGTGAATGGTTTATGGATTAGAATGGTTTAATTATGGAAATGGTTAATGGAAATGGCCTAAAATGTGAATCATGGATTAGAATGGTTTATGTGATTTATAAGGATTAGAAATTGTTAATGGAAATGGCTTAAAATGTGAAGGAAAATATACAGGTTTCTGCATAAAAAAGAAGGAAAATGTGATTTTTTTAAAAAACGTGAAGAAAAGAAAGCGCTTTTAAGAAAAAGCGCTGCCTATAGTGAAAATAAAAAATAAAAAAGAAAGCGCTTTCAATTAAAAGCGCTGCCTTAAAGTGAAAATAAAAAAAAAATTTAGACAGCGCTTTCAAAAGCGTTGTCTAAAGGGGGACAATAGAAAGCGCTTTTTCCTGAGAAAGCGCTGCCTAAAGATGCCAATAGAAAGCATAAAAGGATAGAAAAAGCGCTGCTAAAGGCCCACTTTAGAAAGCACTTTTTCAGTTAAAAGCGTTGCTAAAGGCCTACTTTAGAAAGCGCTTTTAAAGGTAAAGCGCTGCCTAAAGTAGGCCTTTAGCAGCGCTTTCTCATAAAAAAAAGCGTTGTCTTTACCTACGGCAGCGCCACCTTAGGCAGCGCTTTTAAGCGCTGTTAAAGGCCAAAAAAAGCGTTGTCTTTTCCTTTCTTTGGCATAGTGGTTGCAGCAAGGCATGTTGCCACTGTCATAACTCTTAGCTCAGATGGTATTTGATGGGGTTCTTGGCCATTTTGGAAAGCTCTCATATGATACAACATATGTGTGATCATAGTTTGTCTTGACACTTTTTGGATCCAAGTGAAAAATGGCCCTACATTTTGTAAAAAGTGAAACAGATCCTGACTTAGTGAAAATTTCACTAAGTGTTGGAAAAAGTGACATTTCATGTTTTCATCCATTTTGATCCAACCATAACTCAAAATCCATGATGAATTGGAATGAGGTGTAGTTGAAACTTTTAAAGTATGCCATGAGAGCTACAAATCCATCTTTGGATCAGCCCAAATGGTTGCTTGAATCTCAAGTTATGGTCCTTGGAAGTTGGTACCCTAGCCACTTTGTTCCATAACTTAGAAAATTTCTAAGTTTTTTATGGTTACCCCTTTTACAAGTTATCCCACTTTTCTTGATTTTTCTTGATGAATGATGATTCCAATCACACATTAACATCATTTTAGGGTTAGGGAACCATAATTGATCAAAAAATCAAAAAGTCAAACTTTGACTTTTGGGCACAGTTGACTTTTTATCAGATGAATTACGAACTGTGCGATCCTCTATGAAATTAAGTCCTTGACCTAAATCAAACTTGATGGATTGATTTCATAGGTGTTATAGGGTGTATTGAATCATGTCCCAAGGTTTGGGAGCATGTCCTGGTCAAAAGTCAAAGGCACAGTTGACTTTTTTTTGCGAAACCCTAACTGTGGTTCTGATGAACTTGAAACTTGTGAATCAAAGCTTTTTGGATCAATCCATTGTTGCAAATAGATCAATGTAGTGTATTAGGGACCCTCAAATCATGTCTTGAGGTCTTGGCTCATGTTTTGTCCCAAAAGTCAACTTAGGGGTGAATTAGGTCAAGAAACCCTAATTCCTGATTTTTTATGAATGCATCCCTTGAGGCTAAATTGACTTGATGATTGGGTTTATGAGGTCCCTTAGAGTATTTTGGGTTATGCTTTGAAGCATTGGCTCATGCCCAAAGGAAAATTTCCATCTGGAGGCCCTGGTCGACCAAAACCCTAATTTGGTGACACTGGCGATCTTGAGGCTTAATCCACTTGGAATGTTGCAGCCTTGAGCTTAATTCTTGATGTGGGAGTCCTCTTGATCCATTGTGGATGTTTGAGAGGTTTAGACAAGTTAAAGATCATGTCATTCCTTGATTGATCCTTTGTCTAAGAGCTCTGAGAGGGCTTGAAACCCTAAGTTTGATTGTAGTGGATGCTCACCCATCTTTGGGGAGACTGATGAGGCACAAAGGTACATCCATATTGTGATGATGATTTGCACAATGATGGGAAATCTTAGTGGTCAAAATTTGGGGTATGAAATTGTGCTACATAACCATTTAAACAGGAACAGCAACAGCAGACTGATACCTTGAATATCAGAACTGCAGGATCATAGATGTTATGACATCTGATCCAACATGTTTATCATGAACCCTAACAGAAAATATAAATCTGCAGAATGATAAAGAACACAGCAATTATTAACCCAGTTCAGTGCAACTCACCTACATCTGGGGGATACCAATCCAGGAAGAAGACTCCACTATCTGTAGAATTGTTACAAAGCTAAACTCCCCCGTTTACAACTTTATATCCTAACATCTACCCAATGAACATCTTTACCAAAGTTAAACTCCATCGTTTACAACTATGATATGAGATACCCCGCTTACTTCCCTTAATCACCAAATGTGATATCTACATCATCCCTGTCAATACAGAAATCTGTCAAGCTTTCTTGACAAACAAGCTAACTTGGATTTGCTTAAAAGCTTCATCCAAGAACAATACACAATCCAATACCTCAAGGCTTATGGATCTTTGTGACACCTATACTTGCCACAATGCAACAACTGATACAAAGGGAGACTTACAACCTAGAGAGCCAACGACTCTCAAAACCCTAAACCCTTATTTTTACACAAGAGAACTAGATTACAAAAAGGCATATAAAATCCTAGGTCTAAGTCTTCTATTTATAGTCTTCTGCTGTCTTGGGCTTTCTATCATTGGTCCTTGATCCATGTTGCGATTGCTCCTTGAGTGTTACAACAGATAAAATAGATTTAAATCAATATGTTATAATCAGTCCAGGATGTCAAGTTTGCATGCTGGGACATCTCATTCGACATCACGTCTTCTGCAGAATTATTCAGCTTGATCTCCATGTTGAGTTAACATTTATGTTTTACCAAAATTTGCCCAAAACACGAGAGCTTTCAGTGTTGAATTGTATGAAAGCATAAAAATGATCAAGACATTTTGTTTTATTTTGAGCACAACCACTTGACAAAAAAGTAGCCTACCTTGTGAGTGAGTGAGAATTTGCTTACCCCCTTTGAGCCTTTTGTCAGGATCCATTTTGATGTTAACTTTTGGAACTTGTACGTAGCTAACTAGTTCATTGTTGATTTTAGATTGGATTCTGAACTTTTTTCTTGAACCCTCGACCATTAATTGTGGTTTGAATTTTTACCCTTGCCTTAAAAAGTTTGGGAGCATTCACATTATAATGTTGGTTGTATTCAAGTTGGGGAGAAAAGGTTGGTTATTATGTGATTGAGAAAGAAAAAGAAAAATTGGAAAAAAAAGAATGAAATAAAAAGAAAAAAAGAGAAAAAGAAATGAAAAAGAAAAGAAGAAAAAAATAGCAAATAAAGTGTGCTAATAAGTTGTGTGAAATAGTGTAACAATTGGGAAAATATAAAAAGGTGAAGGAAATTTGTGAATGCTTGAGAATTTGAGAAATCATCACTCTCGTTTGATTAGGCAAGTTTTTGTTTCATTGACCTTGAGAAATTGACCCTTCTTTGTTAGCCAAGCCACATTACAACCCTTTAAATCCCTTTTGATTTTTGCTTTTATACTTTTAATATGTATTTTTTTAGATGAATGCATAATTTGAATTGATGTTTGTAAATTTGTTGGGTGTGAGTTCAACACCTCATGTTTGTTTTTCATCCCTTGATGAAGTTGTGCATTAGGTGTGATTCATTCTTGAACATATGTATTGTTTTAGAATTTTTGACATGTTTTTTGTGCTTATACTTTGCTTCATAGTGACGGTGTCGTTGTAGTTTAGTGGTAAGCATTGCTTTGCGTGTACTTTTTATATTTGAACCATACATTTGTTTCCATTTGTAAATACTTGTTGATCATGATTCTCGACGATTGCTTTTGTTTCTTTAGGTTGATTGATTCTTGTTTGAGGATAAACAAGTCTAAGTTGGGTAGATTTTGATTAGTGCTAAATTGTTCTGAAATTGATTGTGAATAATTAGCACTCATCAGCTTAATTCGTTTGCTTTTCGTCAATAAACCTCAACTTTAGTGTATAATTGGTATAGTTTATGTTATAGTGTATATATTGCATTATCATGTAAATATCATTGAGATTGATTATTTTTATATCATTTTTGTAGGTATTCAAGAAATTATATTTAGTCATTTTCTTCTAGAACATTGAATAAGCTTTCTGACGCTTCTGACCGTGCGTAAATCGGAGTTATGATTCTCAAGTTATGGTTGAAACAAGAGATGATTTTTCTGTCATGGTCGCTAGGCGAGCTGAAAGCGTGGAAAAGCACTGTAGAGGCAGAACCAAAACCTTTCCATGGTTGCTAGGCAAGCTCACTAGGCTAGGACTTGCGAGATCAAATATTTTTCAAAGGCAGTTTGAGGTGTTTTTAACTGATTGATGTACCATAAAGTGAGCTCGCTAGGCGAGCTGGGAAAATTTTAGTTTGTATATATTCATTTCTTCATACATTTTTTTGCTATCTCTTGGGGCATTTTACACCCACAGTTAGAAACTTAGAAAATAACAAAAGTGAGTGCATCTTGAAGATCCAGAGTTGGATTTGCCGAAATTGTTGTGACACCACAAGGGAATCTTGTTCTTCTTCCTTCTTCTCCTTGTAATCTCTCTTGCTAGGGATTGTATGTAAGTTTACTTGTAAAAAGTATGTATCTTTGTTAATCATGGAATTGTATACGATCTATTTCATAAATCTATATCGATGTCATCTTTGTTTACCTGTTTATCTTTTGATTTGAACCGTTATAGACATATACTCTTCAGATATGGAACTAGGATGAATATCTATTAGATTCTAAACTCTAGACATAGATTTAGATTTAACATTCGTGTGAGTATCAAATCTTAATGCTCCGTGTTGTTTGATAGGCTGAGAGATCATCGATTAAATAATATGACTGAACACTCGTCGGTGTTTTAGACATACGTGATGATACTAATGAATGTTTTAGATTGCGTACATCTGGTTAGTAGATTTACGTATTTGAGACGTGGATGAAATTCAATCCTGGCGAGCTCTCTTGTCTCTCAGATGATACTTTATAGTTTTCTTTCATTTGTTTTACATAGTTTAGCTTTAAATTCAAACAATTCAAACCTAAGCTTTGAGAGATAGATATTCTTGAACGACATTTGATCCCTTGCACCGATCCCTGTGGATACAATAAAATTTGGAGTGAATTCTTCCAAATCTTTTGCTTCTTGTCACTATACTGCAGCTCGAACACCTGGACCGTCCTTTTGGGGTTTCAATCCACCGAGACACTCATTTTTTCCTAAGTCTCCCTTTTGGGTTTTCAACCTAGCAAGTCGTCCTTTTGATTATTTAGACGAAGTATTTCTTGGCTCCATCGGCGTTCACCGGACGGGGAAGCTCCTCATCATCCATAGTTGTAAGAATCAATGCACCTCTAGAGAAGTCTTTCTTGACAATATATGGGCCTTCATAATTGGGAGTCCACTTGCCTCGAGAATCATTGCGGGGAAGCAAGATCTTTTTTAGCACGAGGTCATCTTCTTTGAATTCACGCAGACATGCCTTCTTATCAAATGCTTTCTTCATCCTCTTTTGGTACAACTGACCATGACATAAGGTTGTCATTCTCTTCTCTTTAATTAGATTCAACTGGTTATATCTGTTATGACACCATTCATCTTTTGTCAACTTGGCTTTCATTAAGACATGCACTGAAGGGATCTCGACTTCTATAGGGAGCACTGCTTCCATGCCGTAAACTAAAGAGAAAGGGGTTGTCCCTGTTGAAGTGCGGACGAATGCTCGGTATACATGCAAAGCAAAAGGAAGCATTTCATGCCAATCCTTGTAGGTTAAGTCACTATGCGAAAAATACAGAGCCACCATCAAACTTTATTTATCCCAACGAGGAAAAGAAAACATCGAGAAAACCTCATAAGGGAATGAACATGGTCTCGCAACCAAATTCGGGTTCGAGAGTCGATTATGCAAGGGGAAGGTGTTAGTACCCCTCATGCCTGTTGTATTTAACGGGATCCACTCTGGTTGTTCTAATCAAAGGGTGTGTATATCTGAAGATTTACTTGCTAAAGGATTGCATGAATGAATTATTCGGGAAAAACAAAAGGTTTTTATTATTGAGTTCGTCTGAGTTTTGCAACCTAGTGCCTACGTATCATAGAGGGAATCAAAACTCCGTAGTTCTTGCAGAAAATTTTGATTTGTTGGGTGTTTTTTATGAATGATGCTAAGTTCCTATTCTAGCAGTTGGACGCTGTCTGTTTGCGGTAGAAAGGAAATAGCATGTCCTTTCTAAAAAGGTTTTAAAGAGAAAATAAACCCGAAGGTAAAAAGGTTTGAATTTGTTGAAGTGTTTTGTTAGGAGAAACATCAAATGATCCCTCAAGGCTGGGGGTATTTGAGTACATCTTCCCTTAGTTTTTGAAAGTATTTAAGATACGTATTATACTAAAGTCTATGACAATGGGAGCAAATACTTTGTACAAATGAGCCAAGCATCTCACGTACAAAATACACTAACAATAGGTGAGGAATGTCCCCACTCATCTTTTCCCATGTACTTAAGGCTCATGGCGTATTTATATGTATCGTATTTATTAAGTATTTTTTTTATTTTGATGAAGAAAAATATTTTAGTCCTTAAAAAGAAAAGGATGCAAAAAGAAACAAAGTCTAAGGGAAAGTTTTATTCTAAATATTGTCATGCAAAGTGGACTTAAGGTAGAGATTAAAGGAAAATCTAACATAATGTTATCATGCATCAATGGCCTTAAGGTAAGGATCAAAGGGATATTTCTAGCCTAATGTTATCATGCTTGGGTTAAAATCCTAAAGTTTACCTTACTTCAATCTTAATAAAAGATTAAGTTGAACTAAGAAACCCTAAGGGAGCATGTGAGCACAAAAGCAAGAGCACCAATCAACAACAAGCACTTCAATCATTAAGAAAGATTTATCACAAAGCAAAACTCAATCACAAGCATCAAGTTCAAAGCATATCAAAGAATCACTTAAAAGAAAGCATAAGGCAATGAAACAAAGCATCAAGAAGCATCAACATAATTCATCAAGACATTTTACTCATAGGACATGGAAAAAGAATGATCAAGCATCACCATATGAACTCGCAAAAGCATACAAGCATATCAAATGTTGAACACCCATTTTATGCATCAAGATCAATCACAAGTCATCCATTATCAAAGTAAAGCATCATGGGCATGGCAAAGAAATTAATCCAAAATCAACAACACAAGTCTACAACAAAAGCATAAAAGCATGTCAAGATGAGTCATCAAACTTATGCCTCAAGAACATCCCAAAGCAATATCACAAAGATCAATGAGAAAATTCATCCAGAGCATGGAAATATTTGAATCAAGATTCAATAATAAAAGGAATAAAATCAAGGCTTAATAAAGAACAATTAAAATGTTAAAACAAAATTCCTAAAAATTTACATGCATTTTTATCATTTTAAATCATATTTCTAATATTGACATTGAAAAAAATAAAATAAAAGGAAACAATTAAAAAAACAAATAGGAAAAAGAAATAAAAATAAACAAGGAAAGCAAGGAGGTGCAATGCTGAAATAGAGTGTGTAGTAGTAATCCAGGTCCAAGCCCAGTCCATAGTGCAAAAAAACATAGCAATTAGTTCAGCCAAAAAAATGTGGCAATGGGCTCAGAGGGAGTGTAAATAGAAAATGAAACACTAAGCCCAACGAAATCAACACACTTCATGTTCAAATTATTTTCTCATTATTATTATTAAAAATAAAAATAAAATATGAAGTGGACTAATAACGGTAAGCCAATGCAAATATTTGAATTCAAACAAGACGGCGACAAAGCCACGTCATCATCTTCTCAGATCATCTTCACCACCGCGCCGGTCGCCACAAGGCGGCGGCGGCGGTGGCACTATGTCCAAAATTCAAAAACGATCTCATCATTTCACTCAAAATTTCACGTAGAATCCAAAAACCACATTAGTTTCTACTAACTCAAAATAGAACTTACATAATCAAGCAAATAGCAAAAACCCTAGGATTTTCAAACAAAAATTAAATCACGATGATCAACAATAAATGCCTAACAAGTTAGGGCTTCAACTCATACAATCACCAGCAACAAATTTGTAACAAGAAATGAATGAAATGATGCTGAAATGATAGAGATAGAGATGCTCAAAATGTACCTTGAGAAATTTACCTTACTTTGTTAGCCATGCCACATTACAACCCTTTAAAGCCCTTGTGATTTTTGCTTTTATACATTCAATATGAGTTTTTTTTATATGAATGCATAATTTGAATTGGTGTTAGATTGTTGCGTGTGAGTTCAACCCCTCATGTTTGTTTTTCATCCCTTAATGAAGTTGTGTGTTGGGTGTGATTCATTCTTGAACATATGTATTGCTTTAGAATGTCTGACATGTGTTTTGTGCTTAGACTTTGTTTCATATTCGTTGTGTCATTGTAGAATTTAAAATGGCATTTTGTTGAAGCAGTAAAGCGACAAGCAAAAATTAAGTTTGGAAGAATTTTGGGATTTGTCATCTCCACAAGGATCGGAGCAAGGGAAAGAATGTCATTCGACGGTCTCTACGTTTCTAAGCTTGGTTTGAATGGTTTTAAAAGAGTAAAAAGCGGAAAGTAAAACATTTGAACAAGTAAATAATGCATTCTTTAGAGACGAGAAAACTCGTCAGGATTCGAGTTCATCTGCCCATCAAATACTAAAGAATCTATCAATCAATTATACGCAACCTAAATCACTCATCAATATCCTCACGTATCACCCAAACAGAGGTTATGTCTAACGCAAAGTTGAGAGAACAATTGTATTGTCTCATCGATGATGTCTCACGAAACTCAAAAACACAGAGAATTAAGTATTAATACCCACTGTGAGTATTAGACCAAAATCTATGTCTAGAGTTTAGAATCTAACAGATGTTCAACTTAGATTGAGTTCGAACCGTATATGTCTAGAGCAATCCAAACCCATTAAGATAAACATTAAAATCAAAGATAACTTCGATAAAGATTTGTAAAAGAGATTTTATACAACGATTAATAAATATACATACAATCAAGATAAACTTACATAAAACACCCTAACAAATTGAAAATACAAAGAGAAGAGTGAAACTAAACTAGTGATTCTCGAGGTGTCAAGACGATTATCACAAATCCAGCTCCGGATCGTCAAGATACACCTTCTAATGTTGTTTTCTAAGCCTCTAACTCTAAGGAATAATTTCTGATAAAATGGGTATAAAATGTCCCAAGAGATACCTAAAAAATCTAAGAAGAAATGAATATATAGAATTCTGAATTTTCGCAGCTCGAAAAATGAGCTCACCTTATTTGCATGTGTTCTGGAAGCAAAATGATCAAACCACCTTAGAAAAATATCTAGCTTGCAAAGCGAGCTCAGGTCGCCCAAGCTCACAAAGCGACCATGATGCAAAAATGCTTCTGCCTCTAAATTGAACTGCCTCGCCTTTAGCTCGCTTTCCGCTTGCAAAACGACCATGACAGATTTGAGAAAAATCAGTTCTTGCTTCTACCATAACTTTAGAGTCGTAACTCCGATTTACACATGGTCAAAAGCATTGGAAAGCTTATTCAATGCTCTATAATACAATGAATAAATATTATTGCTTGAATACCTACAAAAAATTAGATAAAAACAATCAAACTCAATGATATTTACACACTAACGCACAATATACACTATAAAATAAATTATACAAAATGTACACAAAAGTTGAGGTTTATTGGTATAAATTGAATGAATAAAGTCGATGAGTGCTAATTATTCACACTAAAAAATTACAACAATTTAGCACTCATCAAGCGGCAGCCTGTGCTCTACAATATCAGTATCCAATCTAGGCATATCTTGATACGACCAAGAAAATACATCAACATACTCTTTCAACAGCTCTACCAACCTCTTCTTGACATCTTCACCAAGAAGTGCCCAATCTTGACTTCTCTTTTATTCTCTTCAGAACCCAAGTTGATCAGTTCAACATGCTCTTTATATGGTCAATAGTATTTTCCTCGTGCTCAAGCAGTCGAGTAATTTCTTATGGAATATCATCGTCTTCCTCATTTTCTTCTTCCGCTTCAAATACAAGGAGTTCAAAGTTGGGAGAGGGCGAAAGGTCATTGTTTTCAATGGGTTTATTTCTTATTAATCTACACATGATTTATGCTTTGTTTCAGAAAATAGACAAATGTGAAAGTGATATGCAATAAATGAAATTGTTTTTAATAGGTTTTTTAATTACCATTTTCCAGAAAAATGCAAAAAGAAAAACACATTAGATAACAAAACATCTTTTATTAATGATCTTAAAATTTGAAACAAAGGTGTCTGAACAATGTCACTTTAACCTTGTGCAGAGTGAAAGGAATTAATTGAAAAAACAAAACAAATTACTTTGACAAATGAACGACATTACACTAGGAACATCCACAGCAGACCAATTTCGACTAGTCTCTCCATGCGTCACAAAGCAAGACCATTCTGGATCTAAATCACCTTCACTGATAGCAATAACAACTTGATCTCTAGGGTGAATAAAACCAACATTATGGAACACCTCCTGGATAGGTCTGATAACAGCTTCATGCTTCAATGCTCTTGTAGTTGTATATGGTGAGAACCCTAAAACAACTTTGTTCTTATTCTCACGAAACTCAACAATCTGTCCCCAACCTTTTGTTTGACTGCTCTTCAAAACTTGTTATGCATCTCTCAGTGAAGCAATAGATGCCTCATTCTTTTGAACATTATTGACTATATTAAGGGATTGGAACTGAGTCCCAACAACTTCATCATCTGCGTTTAAATATCGGAAAGAAGAAAGGTCATTGACCATCAAAGCCTGCTCATTGTAAATGATTAGCAGCTTTTCATTCTTAACAAACTTGAGTCTTTGATGAAAAGTTGACGTTACTACCCCAACATCATATATCCATGGTCTTCCTAACAAACAACTATATGTTGGGTAGATGTCCATTACCTGAAAAGCAACTGGAAAGCCTGTGGGCCTATCATCATTGGGAGATCTACTTCACCAATTACTGTTCTTTTAGAACCATCAAAAGCTTTGACTACAACCACATTGTGTCTCATAGGAGCACCTTGATAAGCTAACTTAGACAAAGTTTCTTTTGGCATAATATTGAGCGAAGAACCTCTATCAACTAAGACATTGGGCATGGAGTCCTCTCGATACCTTATAGATATAAGCAAAGCATAATTGTGTTTCTTACCCTCCAGTGGCAACTCTTCATCACTGAAACTTAAGACATTACAGATTGTAATGTTTCCTACTACACCATCCAATTGATCCACTGTCACATCATGATCCACATAGGCTTGTTCTAACACCTTCATCAAAGATTTCCGATGAGCCTCGGAGTTCAGCAACAAAGATAACACTGATATTTTTTACGGAGTCTGAAGGAGTTGATCTACCACTTTGTAATCGCTTCTTTTGATTAATCTTAGCAGTTCTTCAACATCATCATTCTTCTTAGGTTCATTAGGCAGACCAATAATCATAGGTTATTGATTAACCACAACATGATCCTTACCATGCACTTTCTTACTTGCTGACACAAAATCAACCTTTAGGAGAGATGCTGGAGTAAACATATGACCACTTCTAGTCATTCCACTAAAATTTGCTATATTCTCGACAGATCGTGTTGATTCAATCATTACCTCTTTACCATCTTCCAACACAGTAGCATTGTACCTCCAGGGAATAACTTTGTTAGATTCATACAGAAACGACTTTGACAAACAAACTATCAAGGGATCCATAACACTTTCTTTACTCTGGAAGGTGACTTCTAAAGGTTCTGGAATATCAAACTGAGGAATAATAACTACTACCTCATCTTCCCTATGTTTAGTACTGACTTGTAAAATACCCTGGTCCATCAGGCCCTGGATATCTTTCTTCACTAACGTACATCCTTCAGGATTCTGCTTACACAACTGGCAATTCCCATGCTGACAGAGGGTCCACCATGTTCTGGTAGAGGATCAACTTGCACATTAGGTCACCCCTCTCGGAACTTCAACATACCATTCTTAACGAGCTTCTGAACTTCTGCTTTCAATGAGAAACAGGTTTCAAGATCATGCCCTGGTGCTCCCTGATGATAAGCACAATGAGCATCGGGTTTATACCACCATGGAAATAGATTCAGAACAGCTGGCGGATCTCTAGTCTGAATCATCCCCTTATGCAAAAGAGTTGCATATAATTCTGTATAAGTCATAGGGATGGGGTTAAACTGAACCTTCATAGAAACATGGTCTTTCTGATTCTGATTAGGCTGTTGATTCTATTATTGCTGTGAGAAATGTGGTTGATGAGTCTGAACAGCAGGAGTTGGACTAACCACCAGAGTTATTGCGGCAATATGAGGTTGTTGATAATATTGCTGTTGAGATTGGTTATGCTGACCACTTCCATTTTTGGGTCTTCGCTACCTTCTCCCTTGAGAAATAACATTGGTATCCCCTTCTTTCTTCTTTTGGAAACTGTTACTAGACTTCTTTGTTTCGCCTGATGAACTCACTTCTTTTGTCAAACGACCCTCTCTGACACCTTCTTCCAATCTGACTCTTATACCAACCATTCCAGTGAAATCATTTAGAGCACTAGCAACCATCCTTTAATAGTATAAAGAAATCATAGTTTTGAGAAACATCTTTGTCATTTCCTTTTCCTCCATCGAATGAATAATCTGAGCAGCAACTTCACGCCATCTCTGAATGTACTCTTTGAATGATTCCTTATCCTTCTGTGACATGGTACAAAGCTGGTCAGGATCAGGAGCCATGTCTAAATTATACTTGTATTGACATACAAACGCCTCTACAAGGTCATTAAAAGAACTGATATGAGCATTGTCTAGCCCCATATACCACTTCAAAGTTGCACCAATCAAGCTGTCTTGGAAATAATGGATCAACAACTTGTCATCATCAGTGTGAGTAGCCATCTTCCAATAATACATAGTTAAGTGAATCTGAGGACATGAGTTACCCTTGTACTTTTCAAAGTCGGGAACCTTGAATTTGACAGGGATCTTGACATTAGGTACCAAGCACAAATCATAAGCATTCTTACTAAATAGGTTTTTCCCCTGCATAGCTTTCAACTCTTTCTGCAATTCTTGAAATTGATCATGGAATTCATCCATTCTCTCATAAACATCCAGATTCTCACTAGGAGCAGTGTGGAAGATAAGATCCTCCACTTGTGGCACAACATGCACAACTGGAGGAGCGGTAGCCATCACGGGTTGAACTGGAGGAACCCGACTCACCAAAGGAGCCTCAGTAGCAGGGTTGAAATGTTTTGGAATAAAATTAGGAGGCATACCCCAAGGATAACTAGCAGGCATCTGATTCCAATGCGAAGGTCCAGTACGTACATCAGATACAACAAGATTTGTTGCAATCTCAGAGATAACAGTCAATTGAAGCTGAGATGGAGGTGGAGGCTGATTCTGAGTTGCCATCAGGGATTCCAACAGAGCATACATTATGTTCACTCCTGCTTTCAATGAATTCACTTTCTCACAAAGCTCCCTTATCTCTTTCTCAACTGTCTCCATCTTTCATCTTGAATTATCCCGAGTATTATACCGATGTGTCAGCTTATCTTCTACGAAGACGAAGGAAAACGAATGAGACTCTGAAAAACTTGCAGAAAGCAAGACCAAATGATGCATGAAATGCATATGCAAATTATTGTTTAAGTTTCTTAATTTTTCAAGGAACTAAAGGAATTATAAACATATTGCAAACAACATAAGTAATAACACGTTAAAAGGAAAACTTGAACTTTCATTTCATTGAAATATATGGAAGGATTACAATTTCAGTACATAATTTCAAAGCAATCCTAAACAAAATGACATAAACTAAGGCCTAGGATCCGAGGGAATCACAACTAAAGAATATCCATTTCCATGCTGCAACTTCCTCTTGAGCTTCCTGATCTGAGCTTCAAAAGTAGTCTTCATTTCAGCCTTTTCTTTCAAGATGTTATCAATAACACCTTTCCAAACGCCAAACTTGGCCTCTTGCTCCCTTTTCCTTTTCTTTCCATGTTATTCAAGCAGATAATATTTCTCTTTCAATTGCCTTTGTAACTCTAACATCTCCGCATTTGAAACATGAAACTTGCTCTCCCAAGCATCTCTTTCTTGCTTCATCTGAGCTAAAGCAATTTGGAGTCCCTCCAAATCTTCAACTGGAATAGGAGTGGGTCCTATGACTTTAGATAACATGGGTTCTTCAGGAGGATAAGGCATCTTGATCTTAGAAGCTCTTGCTTGAACAGACTGAGTGTAAGGCTCCAAGGTAACACAATCTTTCATTCTTAATACATCCATTCCTTTTCTATGAATCTTATGCCAAGCGTGGCCTATCTTCTCCTTCAAACCCTTACTATCAACACCGTCTTGGATGAAGAAAGCTTCTAAAAGAATGTTGATTGGTTTATCCTTCATAGCATATCCAAGCTGACGTTGAGCCAAAATCGGATTGTAGTTGATACCTCCTTTTGTACCAAGAAGAGGTACATTAGGGAATTCACCACAACTGTCGATAATCTCCACATCAACATAAACTCTAGAATACTAAGTCAAATCTGCGTTGGTGAGAGACATAATCCTCTGAGACCACCTCAAGTGATTCTTATTATCCTTGAATAAGCTGGACTGCGGCAAGTGCGAAATAAACCACTTGTACAGTAAAGGTGCATAACACATAACAGTTCCTCCATTCTTCTTCGTTTTGTGATGGGTAGAATAGTAGGTATCTGCGAGCAAAGTAGTAATTGGATTCTGAATCAGAAAGATACAGATAGCATTGATATCCACAAAGTTGTCAATATTAGGGAACAAAACTAGACCATAGATAAGCAAAGAGAGAACTGTTAGACGATGGAAATGATCTAGATGGGGGTTAAATATATCACTAATTTTTAAACAGAGTTGGCACTTAAAAAATTTGTTTTTAAAATGTGCGGAAGTGGCCGAGGAACCAAATCGTCTAAACGAACTGTTATCGAAAAGATCGGATATGAGGTAAGCCAAATGGAATAATAAATCTAATGAGAAATTGAATCAATAGTTTGAGGATCAATCAATACAAATAAAACCACTTTAGTTTGTCCAATTTTCAATGACTTATAAAGTGTAAACTTAATTTGACAATATCATAAACAGTTTGTGTACGATCAATCCGTCGAACACTTGGTGTGCAAAACACCCCAAGTATAATTTCCTATGTAATTGTAGTGTATAATTTTTGCAATTACAATCCAAGTGATTGTAATGAGTTTTCAAAACAGATTTTCAGCACTACACGATAGCAGAAATTTATCGATCAATTGATTTTACACAAACATGAACAATTCAAAATAAAGAGATAAAGAAAGAGAGAACAACACCGGATTTGTTTAGGCAGTTCCCTTTTCGTCTCGCTTCGGGTACGTTTGCCCCCAATTCTAAAAACTAGAATTGAGATATGTATTATCTTGTTGCAAAATTTTATACAAGAGAAGCAATAGTCACCACACACTCAAGCCTAATTATTGAAGTTGATACTATGTCTTCTCTCCCCTTGATTCAAGTCGAATCAAGTGCCTCAAACGTGTTGAACAAACCTCCGGTTCCCGCTACTTGTCTCAACAAACCCACCGGTCTTCAAACCTTTCGCTCGGCTGATTTCGATCACACACCGTTCGAACCCAAATCTTTCTTACACAATCCTCTGGTTACCGCTACTTGATTGAACGAACCCACCGTTCTTCAATCCCTTCGCTCGGCAGAATCTGTGAAGCAAAGATATGTGCAAAAACCTCAAAATCCTCAAGATCTTGGAGGACAAAACCCTAACGGTTTTATTCAAGAAAAACCCACCGAATTCATAACCCAAACTAGATACACAATCCTACGTTTGGACGTTATCACCTCGATGATGCAAAAGATCAACAAAAATTGTTATGTGTAACTGTTGAGAAAATGCAAGAATGAGGATGAAGATGATGAGAAAAATTCAGTGTATATTTTTCACTTTTCTTGTTGTATGTTAAAATGATGAGACAGAATGAATATATACGATGCCTAGACCTACTTATAAACATAACAGCATTTTAAAATATGACAGATCAGAAAATTAGACACAAGTCAGCTAACAGTCGACCTAAGCAATAAGGGGGTCGACCTGAGCACACCCGAATGCAAAACTATGCAAAAAGTTAAGCTATGCATCAACTGGAATAGGCTCATGCATCGACACAAGCTTGCTTCAAAATGAAAATTTTGAACGCTTATAGTATGAGTCGACCAAAGGGTCGACGTGAGCATACCCGAGAGCAAAGGAGTGCAGATCAACATTTGTGCATCGACCTAAGCATGGCATTGAGTCGATGCAAACACCCTAAACATCCAAAAATGTTTTCTTTGCTCATATTTTGGTCCACTTAAGCCATGTTTGTGTAGACCTAAGTTTCCTAACATGATCAAATGCACACAAAACATATATGAGATGCTCCTATATGTATAGACACGTGACCTTAGAATATTTTGTGCATTGTAAAGCATGAATGCAAGCTAAGATGCGATGATACCGTTCAAATTACAAAGTACGAGCTAATACAAGTTTTGACATCATTAAAATAAGGACTAAGGCACCTTGCCCTCATATACTCCCCCTTTTTTATGATGGCAAAACGATTGCAAAATCTTGAACTTTTCGAGTACTTTGAGAATCATCCTCCCCCTAATTTTATTCATTCTTCCAAAAGAGAATTTGATCTATCTTTGTAAAATGAAGTGTTGCTTTTTTTGCATTCTCTTCTCCCCCTTTGATAACATCAAAAAGAGCAAAGCACAAGGTTAACAAAACCATAATATATCCATATGAACACAATCATATACTTTGCAACAGATACACATTAACAAACATCCACGTAAAATGATGTTAATGCAAGGACTATGAACATAAATAAAACAAGAAGCATATAAAGAAAATTGAGTGCATTACACAACCAAAGATGTTCAATACAACTTCAAGTCATAAAAAACCAAAATAGACAACAAAACATAAAATGACATGCAAAATGAAACATGAAATGCACTACATCAAAATAACTCAACCCTCTAAGGCCTCCTCCCCCTATATGGATGACCCCTCCCTCTTAAATGGTAATCTGGAGGTGGTGCTTGTTGCTCATCCAAGCGTTCAGTAAGTTCTAAGACAACCCTGTTGAGAGTATTGAAACTGTTCGTGAGAGTGCAATTCAGACCATCAGCAGTTTCAGCCAGAGTATCAAACTGTTTTATCACAGTGGAGGGAAACAAATCAAAGTTCTCACTTTGAGCTTGAAGCTGGTCCTGCAGAGCGGTGTACCTTTCCCCTTGAGCGGTAGCAAAATTTTATTGTTGGAGCTGCATGTTTCTCAACATGTCAAGAACTTCATCATTGTTTTGTTGAGGTCTAGGTGGAGACAGAGGAATGTAGTATGAATCTTGATGATTCCAGTCATTTGTTGGAGGCATGTAGGATGAACCTAGATTTTCCAGCCTATGTGTTGCCACTCACCCCATCCTTGATTGGCATAGGGATCTTGAGCAGGTGAGTGAACTAACCAATCACTGTTATCATGATCACCATCATGATGGTCAGTATCCATCTCATGAGCTTCCTCTTCCTCCTCTACATCTTTATCTTCATCATCATCTGAATCCTGAACCCTTGAACTTGAGGCTTTCACCTTGAACTTGTAGCATTTCTCTTGACGATCCCAAATATAACCCATCATAGTTAGTGTCTTTTGACTAAATTCTTGATTAGGCATCAAAGTGACATATGGAATACCTTGGACAACAACCTTTGCCCGATTAAGAACAGTTTGAATAAAAGAGGCATAACACAAAGCAGTACCTCGACCAAATTCCTTCAGAGCAAATATCCTACTAGCAATGTAATGAGGCCAATGAATCCTTATCTTATTCTTCAGCACATAAACCAAATGTACCTCAGCTTGGTCAACTCTAGAGTAACCTCCCTTCTTAGGACAGAGGATGTGAGATACGATCCATTGTAGAATTCTGCCAATCGGCTTCAAACGACTAGTAGTAACAGTTTTAGGAAACAAGCCACTAGCCACAATATGATCAGCATAGGGATCCTTCAACATTGAGTTCAGAGCAGTCTTAAACTCATAGGCTGTAGTCAATTTGGTATCGGTGATCTTAGGATGAGGGGACAACCGTGGACACATATCAAATAAATCCTTCCAAACATTGGCATCAACAGAGACACTTTTACCGCCTATCTTACAACAATAATCATGATCATCAAACTTCCCATGTATACCCATATAGAATAACCTGACCAAATCTTTATTATATTTTGTATCACATTCTAAAAACTGATCATACTTTTGAAAATCAAGCAGTTTAACAACTTCCTGAATATGCATGCGTTCAACCCTTTTTGGATAATACACAAATTGCTTGACAATTGATCTTTTACTAAAATTCTCCCTATAAGTTGCATCCAGTTCATCAGAGAGTAAGGAAAAAGCATTTACCGGAATGTTGGACCGAGGTTGTGAAGTACCTGCCTGAGAGGTTGAAGATCTTGTGGTTTTTTTTCCTGTTGCTCTTGTAGAAGCCATGGAGACTCTAATTTTGGTGTAGATGAACGGTACCCGAGTATGGATTGATGACAAGAAACCCACTTGAAAGCTTATGAATGTTGAAAGTTTTTGTTTTGATGAATTTTTGGAAATGGGTTTTGAGGGTTTGTAGAGAGTTCTAGAGAGTAGGAAAGGAGAAGTAAGAGGAAGAGAGTTCTAGATGCAAATGATGATGATTTGAAAGTTTTGAAATGAGTCAATACTATTAATGAGTCAAAATTCCCAAGAAAAGAAATGAAACGATTCAATTTCCAAGGAAATTTTCAGCATTTCGCAGCGACGCGTCGACCTAAACCTAGGATGCTTTGACGCAAGCTGTGCAAAAATGAACAAATTTTAATTCCAATAGTGTGCGTCGACCTATGGGTCGACCTGTGCTTACCCGATTCAAAATGTTTTGAAATAGACATGGCATGAGTCGACCTATGCCCTGTTTTGGTCGACGCAAGCAGTGCAAACATGTAAAAATGCAAAATTCCAGTTATGTATGCATCAACCAAGAATAAATAACAAGATCACACATATTTCAATAATTAAAATGGATTAAAATTGGTCCAAACCATAGAATAAACATTAAGATAACACACATTATAGCATAATTTCTTACATATATGTGTGATCAAGAATAGTCAAATAGAGAGGAACGATATTACCTCCAATGAAGATGGATGATGGATGCCCTCACATAGCTTGATCTTCTCAATATAGCTAATAAAAAATATAGACAAGCATAGATATAGAGCATGCAACCATTCAATTTTAAACACGATCCGAGATATCGAGAACACCAAGTTCCCTACGGATGTTAAAGAAAGGCTCTGTCGCAAGTGGTTTTGTGAAAATATCAGCAAGTTGATTCTTGGTATCAACATGCTCAAACACAACATCACCTTTCTCTACATGATCCCTAAGGAAATCATGCCGAATTTCAATATGTTTCATGTGTAAATATAGTATAGGGTTTTTGGTTAAGTTAATGGCGCTTGTATTATCACACAAAATGGGAATACATTCAATTTTAACATTGAAGTCAAGTAATTGTTGCTTGAGCTATAAGACTTGGACACGACAACTATTGGCCACAACGTATTCCTCCTCGGTTATTGACAAAGCAACGAAAACTTGCTTTTTGCTATGCCAACTCACCAAGAAATTTGAGAAGAAATGACAAGTGCCACTAGTGCTTTTCCTATCCGACTTGCAACCGGCAAAGCCGGAATCAGAATAGCCAACCAAAGAGCAATCACTTCCCTTGGAATACCAAAGCCCATACTTTGGAGTACCACATAGGTATCTAAGTATGCGTTTGACGGCTTTTAAATGCGATTCCTTGGGACATGATTGATACCTAGCACACATACATACACTAAACATGATATCCGGTCGAGATGCGGTAAGATAGAGGAGAGAACCTATCATACCTCTATATTTCTTTACATCCACATCCTTACCATTCTCATCTCGATTCAAGTTTACACATGTATGCATTAGAGTATCAATTGCTTTAGAGTTAGCCATATCGAAGCACTTGAGTAGCTCATAGGAATACATCGTCAGGCTCACGAACGTTCCTTCTTCGAGTTGCTTGATTTGCAATCCAAGGAAGTAGTTTAGCTCCCCCATCATGCTCATCTCGAACTCTCCCTGCATCAACTTACAGAGCTCCTTGACCATATTCATGTTAGTAGATCCAAATATTATATCATCTACATATAATTGTACCAAAATGGAGTGTTTTCCTTGATGTTTAATGAAGAGAGTTGTATCAACCTTCCCTCTTGAGTACCCTTGGTCTAGTAAAAAATTGCTAAGACGCTCATACCAAGCCTTAGGGGCTTACTTGAGACCGTACAAAGCGCGTTTAAGCTTATAAACATGATGAGGATACTCATGAGATTCAAAACCAGGAGGTTGAGCTACATAGACCTCTTCATTAATGTATCCATTTAGAAAAGCACTCTTTACATCCATTTCAAATTTTTAGCACATGCGTAAGCAAGCAAAAGAAGTATAGCCTCGAGTCGGGAAATAGGAGCATAAGTTTCCTCATAATCTATGCCCTCCTCTTGATTATACCCTTGCACCACTAAGTGCGCTTTGTTTCTTGTTATGACTCCATTTTCGTCAAGGTTGTTCCTAAACACCTATCTGGTACCAATTACTCGATGGCCTCGTAGAGGAGGGACAAGGTCCCAAACCTCATTCATTTTAAATTGATTTAATTCATCTTGCATTGATAAGAACCAGTGTTCATCGAGTAAGGCCTCTTTAGAGTTTTTTGGCTCAATCTGAGAGACGAAAGCAAAGTGATAACAAAAGTTACTTAGCTTGGATGTCGCGGTTACTCCCTTTAGAGGAATTCTAAGCTAGAGGAAGGTCATCGTTGTTAGTCAGATGATCCTCCTCAATCTCCTCAGGATGGTGATCTTTTTCCTCCTCAACTTTCACTGCATCAGGTTAATCAGACCCTTTTTCAGTGTCCTTGAGTATGCCTTTTGAAAATACACCTGCACCATGAAAAGAAATACCTTTTTCTACATTTTTCGGATAAGATTCATTAAAAGTAACATGTACGGATTCTTCAACAGTAAGTAACCTTTTATTATATATCCTATATGCCTTACTAGTTTGAGAGTATCCAAGAAAGATACTTTCATCGGCCTTAGAATAAAACTTGCCAAGGTTCTCCTTACCATTATTCAACACAAAATATTTACAACCAAAAATGTGAAGGTGTGATACGTTGGGCTTCCTCCCTTTCAAAAGCTCAAACGGAGTTTTGTTTAGAATAGGACGGATGAGCACCCTATTCAAAATATAACAAGTCGTACTAATGGCATCGGCCCAAAAGTATTTAGGAAGGCCACTCTCATTGATCATAGTTCTTCCCAATTCTTCCAAAATTCGATTTTTATGTTCCACAACCCCGTTTTGTTGAGGAGTACGTGGTGCAAAAAAATTATGATCAATCTCATTCCTATCACAAAATTCTTCAAAGAGATCATTTTCAAATTCACCTCCATGATCACTTCGGATTGTTACAATGTTTGTGTTCAATTTGTTTTGAGAGAGCTTGGCAAACTTCTCAAAAGCCGAAAAAGTATCGCTCTTGCTTGCTAAGAAAATAGTCCAGTAAAACCTACAGTAGTTGTCGACAATCACAAAACCGTAGTAGTTACCACCTAAGCTTTTAATCCTAGATGGTCCAAAGAGGTCCATATGGAGGAGTTCAAGGGGTCTCGTGGTTGAAACAATATTTTTATACTTAAACGAGATCCTTGTTTGCTTCCTCATTTGGCATGCATCACATAAGTGATCCTTTGAAAACTTGATTTTGGGTAAGCCGACTACTAGGTCCTTAGAGACTACCTTATTTAAAAAATCGAAATTGACATGCGCCAAACGCCTATGCTATAACCATGAATCTTCACTCATGGTTGTCATACCCCAAATTTTGACCACTAAGATTTCCCATCATTGTGCAAATCATCATCACAATATGGATGAACCATCATGCCTCACCAAATGCCTCAAGGGTTGTTGAGCATTCACTACAATCAAAATTAGGGTTTTAAGCCCTCTAAGAGCTCTTAGACAAAGGATCAATCAAGGAATGACATGATCTTCAACTTGTATAAACCTCTCAAACATCCACAAAGGATCAAAAGGACTCCCACTTTAAGGATTAAACACAAATCTGCTCCCTTCTAGGTGGATCAAGCCTCAAGATCGCCAGTGTCACCAAATTAGGGTCTTGATCGACCAGGGCCTCCAGATGGAAATTTTCATCTGGGCACAAGCCAATGATCCAAAACATAACCTAATATGCTCCATGGAACCTCATGGACCCAATCATCAAGTCAATTTGACCTCAGGGGATGCATACATAAAAAATCAGGAATTAGGGTTTCTTGACCTAATTCACCCCTAAGTTGACTTTTGGGACAAATCATGAACCAAGACCTCAAGATATGATTTGAGGGTCTCCAATATACTATATTGATCCATTTAGAACAATGGATTAAGCCAAGAGGCTTGAGCAACAAGTCTCAATTTCATCTGCACCACAATTAGGGTTTTAAGGGAAAAGTCAACTGTAACTTTGACTTTTGACCAAGACATGCTCCTAAACCCTAGGACATACCTCAATACACCCTATGACACCCTTGGAACATGTCCATCAAGTTTGATTTAGGTCAAGGACATGATTTCCTGAAGAATTGCACAGTTTGGAATTCATCTGATAAAAAGTCAACTGTGCACAAAAGTCAACTTTGACTTTTTGAGATTTTTCACCAAAATGGATTTTTAACCCTAAAATGATGTTTATGTATGATTTGAATCATCATTCATCAAGAAAAATCAAGAAAAGTTGGATAACTTGTAAAAGGGGTAACCATAAAAACTTAGAAAATTTTCTAAGTTAAAAGATAAAGTGACAAAGGTACCAACTTTGAAGGACCATAACTCCTAAACCACAAGGCCATTTTTTTCCATCCAAAGCTTGATTTGTAGATCTCATTACCCTCTACAAAAACTTCAACTAGGCCTAACTCCAATTCATTATGGATTTTGAGTTATGAGTGAGCCAAAGTGGCTTAAAACATGAAAATGTACCATTTTCCAACACTTAGAAAAATTCTGTCCAAGACAGATTTTGTTGAAACACCAAAACTTGTGGGATTTTTTCACACAGTTGCAAGCTAAATCAAGTCCAAAGTTAAACATCAATGTTGTTACATATGTTGCCAAGAATTCAAAGAGCTCAACAGCATGAATTGATTCAACTTGAGCCAAGAAAAATCCTTGCCCAAAGTCATGCTGCTGCAGGCTGTTTTGAGAAAATCAGTTTGCATGTTTGCTTGCCACACACGATTTTGAGCCAAATACTAAGGATCACTATGCCACCTGTGTTCAAACCAATCACATTGCATCTGATCCAAGTGATAAATCTGAGTCAAAAAGCCAAGGAATCTTCCAACTTGAAGTTCATCCTCTTTGGCACATTTTGCCTTGAATTCAAAGTGCATTAATGTGGAATAGTGCATTGTCAAGGTAGATACCCTACTCAGTCAATTTCTCTGATTAAACAACATTAAAAACATCTGAGGAATGTGGTTTTGGTCAAGGCATAGCCCTGCTCTTGGGAATGGCTAGCTTGCCTTGCTTTAGAAGAAATCCTCCAAGCCAATCCATGCAAATGTGATCTGATCCAGCAGCCATTCACTATTCCTCCAAAACAAAAGTTGATCACCTATAAATAGAGGTCCCAATGGATCATTCAACTCACACCAAAGCCAGTTACAACACTGCTTTCTCTCATTCTTTCTTAAACCTCAAGTTTTCTTGTTTTGGAGTAACCACTATCGGGTTTTGAGTTGCAGCCACAATCAATCCATTCCAATTGCTCAAACACATCACATATGATGTATTTGAGGTGTCCAAACACTTAAACACCAACTGTAACACCCCAGGCTCAAAATCACTCTTCAACCAAGCCATTATGCTTCAATTTTGCAGGTGGAGGTCTCTAGCTTGATCCAGAAGGTTTCAGAGTGTTCCAAAGCTTGAAACACACTCCATAACATCCATTGAAGCTGTAGGGATCATCAATTCACGACTGGAACACCATCTGGGCAAAGTTCCATTTCAGCTTGCATCAAGGTGAGCTTCAAACTCAAACTCCATGATCCATGCATATTTCCTTGCATGATATTTTTGCCATTTGCTTGCCATCATGTGTTGATTATTTTGCCTCAAGAAATTGGATCATAGACCTTATAACCATGCCTGCACGATTGCTTTTGCAAATTAGGGTTCATCTGTGTTCATCATGATTATTTTACTCCACACTGAAAATAAATAAAATTGGGTATTGCCATCTTATTCCTTGTGAAAAAATGCACGAGTTTGGTGTTTGAGTCATGTCCAATGGTTGAGAGATGAGTGAGATATGGTGCTTCACGCACGAGCTCGAGGAAGAAGATGGCCATGGCGCCATTCTTCAGAAAATCCAACAAGTTTGATATATATTTTTCACTTGCCATGTTATTAATGAATTGGCATTGCGCCCCAGCGGTTCATCAGCTGGTTTTGTGAGTATTGGCAAGCGAGAGGTCTGGGGTACGAATCCCCCTCGCCCCAGACTTCTTTTTACCACTTTTTAATTTTGTTATTTTTCATATTATTATTTTTAATGATTTGAAAAATTAATAACTCCTTCAATTTTTATCATTTTTTATTGGTTCTTTTTGCAACAATTCACAAAAATGTTGAAATATTTTATTCCACCAAAAAATTAGATTTATATTATTTATTTAATATAATTAGTATTTTTGTGAATAAATTCATTTTTAATTGTTTTTAAACATTCTAAAAATGAATATTTACTTTGAAAATCAAAACCTAATGAGTTTAAATATTCCTTGTGATTATCCCTCATTTTTTTTAAAACCTTAAGCAAAATCATAAGTGGATTATTCAAATTTATTTTGAATTTTGTTTGATTTTCTTTAAATATTTATTTTTAAAGATTAAAATTAGGGTTTTTCTTGATTCAACTTTCAAAATTGATTTTCAAAAACACTTTGGGCCTCTTGAGAGAGTGTAAGACCCAACCCACTTGTACAGAAATATTTTTGGGCCTCATTCGTTGTATAAGTCCCTCTGTACATTTTCAAATAAACGGCACGACCATCGCCTTTTGAAAAATAACCCTGGGCCTCTCCTTGAGCTATAAGACCCATTCAAAACTCTTGGGCCTCTATTAGAGTGTAAGACCCAATCCTCTTTTAACCAAAACAATTTTCGGGCCTCACTTATCGTATAAGTCCCTCTGCGTTAAAAGAAAACCTTGGCGCGATCGCCATTTTAAACGAAAAATCAATTGGGCCTACCCTCGTGTTATAAGCCCCACTCTTTTTCTTTAAACTTTTTTTGGGCCTCTTGAAAAAGTGTAAGACCCATCCCTTTGTACAGAAAACATTTTTTGGCCTCAGTCACTTGTATAAGTCCCTCTGTACAAATAACAGTGCGCTCACTGATAAAACCCTGGGCCTCTCCTTGAGCTATAAGACCCATTCTTTCTTTTTCAAAGCACTTTCTCCTTTGATTTTGAATATACTGTTGTTTTCAATCTTTCTTTGTTGAACAACTAACCAAACAGCATGGAAGCTCTACAACCGAGTAAGTGGTTATTGCTTTCATTTACCGCTTTCATATACATATAAACTGTATTGTGGGGCTATTTCACTGTAAGTCTTCTTTCATAAACTCATATCAACTGTGTAATAATAGTATAGATATTTAGAGTTTCCCCGGCAACTACGTCTAGAACTAGGTGACGTCGTTTCGTTTATTCGTAGAAATAGACAACTAGATCCCCAATAGGATCACCAGATACAGTTTTCTCTTCGGCTGTCCTCATTAGGAATTGTCAAGAAACTCTACTCCCCAAAGATGAATGTCTTCTCCGTGAATGGCATCTTTGAGTTTCTTCCAAATTCTCGAACTTTCCTGACTTTGATCTATTCTCGGTGAATAGCATTGCCTTGAATTTCTCGGGGTTTGGGGACCCACGGGCTTCTTAAAAGCATCGGCCTCCTCTTGGGCATCGTACAAGGACCCACAGGCTTCCTAAAAGTACCCCCGCCTCCTCTTGGGCTTAGTACAAGGACCCTACGGCTTCTTAGAAGTATTCACAGCCTCCTCTTAGGCTTCGTATAATGATCTCTTCCTCCGGGAATGATAGCCTCCTCTTGGGCATCGTACAAGGACCTGTCGGCTTCTTAAAAGTTTCCAGCCTCCTCTTGGGCTTCGTACAAATTGTCCCGACGACCTCCTAGAGGTATAGGAACAGAACTTAATCATCTGCATAGAACAGTCCTTTCAAAGAGTCTACTACTGTTTCTCAAAGCATAGTACAAAAGGTGAAACTCTAGACTTGGACAGTCTAATCTCCTTGAGTCTCAAAGACATTCTCAAGCACCCTCCAAAAAATAGGAAGGAAACCAATAGACTCGGACAGTCTCAATACCCTTCGGATTTCCCGCTTCCTTAAAGAACAGGAATAACCCGGATCCTTGAATCAAATGCATGAGTACAGTGTTGCTCATATAAGAACTGATTTTCTCTTCCAAAATCAGTATATTGGACCTGTCACTCAACTGAAACAGTCATCTTAGCCTCCTCTTGGGCTTGGTACAATGATTCTCCCCAGCGGAGTCAAACAACGTTTAGCCTCTCTCTCGGGCTTTGTACGAGACACATAAGAGACTCCCTCGTTGAGTCAATCACCTCTTTAGCCTCCATCTCGGGCTTTATACGAGATGCCAAAAGATTCCCTCGTTGAATCAAAACCTTTTAGCCTCTTTCTCGGGCTTTGTACGAGACACATATTAGCCTCCTCTTAGGCTTTGTATAAGAAAACCACTGGTTGATCCAATCAACCTTTTAGCATCAAAGATGTGCCTCGTTCACAGTACACAAACATCAACAACTCCTTCACCTTCATCTAATCGCTGTAAGTGGCAAGCCTCTGGATCATCTACATCCATGCCACTGTCCCTCTTTTAGCATGAGAAATTCCTAAGGAAAGATAGCATTGCTCTACACTGAGTTAAAGTCTTCTCCTTCAGGTTAAAATCCCCTTTAAAGGAAATTATGGCATTACTAGGGTCCCCGTATCCCGGTTAAAGTAATTCTCCTTTATAAAACAGTTGTGACATACAACCCCCCTCTTTAGAGATGACAAATTCTCTCTAAAGTCAAACTCTTTTAGCTTCATATCTTGGGCTTCGAACAAGATACAAATAAACTCTTCAGCTTCACATCTTGGGCTTTGATCAAGATACAAATCACCTTTCGCTTCACGTCTTGGGCTTTGAACAAGACACCAAAAACAACCATTTCCTCCCATAGAATAGGAGGAACTATGAACGCTCTGATTTCCCTGTTTCGGTAAACGGGAATACGTAGGCATAAGATTGAAAGAAAAATCTTAGCGAGCACACTAAACAAAAACCCAAATCCCATATCAATCAAAAGCAGTAATTCAAAAAACGTCAGTCCTAACATCCTAATCCTTGTTCCCCGCCAGAAACCTTCTGTCTAGATAAAAAACCAGTATTGACGAAAATACAAATAACCAGTACAAAGGCCCCCCCACATTGATAGCATTCGTAACCTAACAGACCGCTGTTTAAACTCAGTATGCAAAGCAGGGTTAATTGGAGACATCTATTTCCCTTCCTTCATCAGCTTTAATAGGATAAAAAATGAATCGACCTGTAGTTTAAGCTCAAACCGCAGAGAGCGACCAGCGCTTAAGAACCGCGTCCAAAATCGCTCGCTACAATGGTGACAAGACATTTGTCGCTACTCAACGATATCTCACTCAAGTCAAGCATATAGACGTTGTTAACCCTCAGGCCTTTAAACACATCCACCTTTTTATCATTATTTTCAATTATGCAGCAATCTTTTGAAAATGAGACTTTGTAACCCTTGTCGCATAATTGACTAATGCTAATTAGGTTGTGTTTAAGACCCTCAACTAATTGCACGTCTGAGATAGTAGTAGAAGAGGGATTACCTACACTACCTTTGCCGAGTATATCCCCTTTATTGTTGTCTCCGTAGGTCACAAATCCCTTCTTCTTTGCAAAGTCAATGAATATGGAAATGTCTCCCGTCATGTGTCTTGAGCATCCACTATCGAGAACATATCTCCTCTGCATAGACTCAAGACATTGTACATACACAATCAAATAAGGGAAATAGGTACCCAATTCTTATTGGGTCCTTGGTTGTGAGTGAATCTTTGGTTGCATTTGGGCACCCATTAGTAAACTCCTTTAGGAACTAAAAACCTCCTAAAGCGACATTTTGCAATGGTATGACCCCTTTTGCAACAATACAAGCAAGTAAGATTAACATTGGTGTCACTTTTGTTAACTTGATCTTTAATCACATAAGTGTATTTTTGGTAGGGATTATTCATGCTTTTCTTAAAATGTGATATATTAATAGCAAAAGTGACCTTAGGTTCTAAAGCCTTGTCAAGTTTGTCTGTAAGAGTTTTCACTTCTTTTTGCCAAATGTGACAAGTTTTACAACCCCAATTTAACCAAATACTCTTGCCTTCCTCAACTTTTTCTTTTGTTGATTCCACCATAGACTTTTTGAGAGCCTCTAATTCCTTTTCGGAATAGGAGATTTTTTCTCCAAATGAGAGAAAATTTGTTTGTTTTAAGCTAAACATTTTAAAGGCTTCCTTAGCCTCATGGTGCAAAGTATCAAAAGCATGTTTTAATTCAGAATGAGACATTTTATTAGAGTTATCATATTTAGCATGTCTTACCTTTTTGTTCTTCTTCTTTTGATGAGCGGGGAGACAAAGGTTAACAGACTCTTCTTCGTCACTTGAATTATCTTCACTAGATGACTCATTGTCGCTTTCCCAAGCAATCTAAGCTCTTCTAGGTTTACTTTATTTCTTTTGTGGACGATTCTTTTCCTTCCCCTTGTCCTTCTTCATCAATGAAGAATCCGGCTTATAATGGCCGACTTTTCCACAATTATAACAAGACCCTTTTGTTTTACCACTCTTGTTTCCTTCATTCTTGGAAGACCTTGTTTGTCTTCTAAAGTTGACGAGATTCTTTTTTGAATGTTGAATACCATTTTTCTTTATATAGCGATTGTATCGCCTCACAAATAGTCCCATATCCTCATTCATATCTTCATCATAGTCATCACTCGATTCACTATCACTTAGCTCTTTTGCGGAGAACTTTGAGCTAGAAGCCTTTAGAGCTATTGACTTTTTTCTGCATCTTTGTTCTTTTCTTTCTTTTCCTTTTTCTTAAATTGGCCAAGACTAATGAGCACTTGCTCATGTTTCTCGAGCTTGCCAAATAAAGTGGTGATGTCCAAAGTCATGAAGGCATTGGCTTCCTTTATGGCCGTAACCTTTGGTTGCCACTCCCTAGTAAGACACCTCAAAATTTTATTAGTAGCAACGTTATTGGAAACCGGTCTACTAGGTGAGTTTTTTCAATTGATTAAGTGAGTAAATCTCTTTTGCATGTCGGCAATGGTTTCCCCTTGCTTCATGTGAAATAGATCAAACTCTTGTGTCAAAGTGTTGATTCGAGCTAGTTTGACGTCATTAGTTCCCTCATGGGCAACTTGCAATGCGTCCCACATAGCTTTAGCACTCGTACAATGTGAAACTCTATAATACTCATCAACTCCTATAGAGGAGATTAGAATATTTCTAGCTTTCCAATCGTAGTTATACTTTTTCTCTTCTTCTTCGTTCCATTGTGCTTCCGGCTTAGGCACAACAACGTTATTCGCATTGGTCATGGTAATTTCCATAGAACCATTTTGTATAACGTTCCATACCGTTCTATCAATAGAATTGATATGCTCGTGCATACAATCTTTCCAATAACTATAGTTCTCACGTTTAAAAACTGGTACTTTATTGTACACCCATTTTGGTTCGTTAGCCATTTTCTAAAAAGTTATATGCGAAGCACTAGATGAACCAGTGCTCGTGATACCACTTGTTAGACGATGGCAATGATCTAGAAAGGGGTTGAATATAACACTTATTTTTAAACAGAGTCGGCGCTTAAAATTTTTCTTTTAAATGTGCGGAAGCGGCCAAGGAACCAAATCGTCTAAATGAACCGTTATTGAAAAGATCAGATATGCGACAAGCCAAATGGAATAACAAATCTAATGAGAAATCGAATCAATAGTTTGAGGATCAATCAATATAAATAAATCCACTTTAGTTTGTCCAATTTTCAATAACTTATAAAGTGTAAACTTAATTTGACAATATCACAAATAGTTTGTGTGCGATCAATTCGTCGAACACTTGGTGTACAAAACACCCCAAGTATTATTTTCTATGTTATTGTAGTGCAGAATTTTTGCAATTACAATCCAAGTGATTGTAATGAGTTTTCAAAACAGATTTTCAGCACTACACGATAGCAGAAATTTATCGATCAATTGATTTTACACAAACGTGGACAATTCAAAATAAAGAGATAGAGAAAGAGAGAACAACATCGGATTTGTTTAGGCAGTTCCCCTTTCGTCCTAGCTTCTGGTACGTCTGCCCCCAATTCTAAAAACTAGAATTGAGATATGTATTATCTTGTTGCAAAAGTTTATACAAGAGAAGCAATAGTCACCACACACTCAAGCCTAATTGTTGAAATTGATACTATGTCTTCTCTCCCCTTGATTTAAGTCGAATCAAGTGCCTTGAACGTGTTTAATAAACCTCCGGTTCCCACTACTTGTCTGAACAAACCCACCGGTCTTCAAACCTTTCGCTTGGCTGATTTCAATCACACACCGATCGAACCCAAATCTTTGTTACACAATCCTCCGGTTACCGCTACTTGATTGAACGAACCCACCGTTCTTCAATCCCTTCGTTCGGCTGAATTTGTGAAGCAAAGATCTATGTAAAAACCCCAGAATCCTCAAGATCTTGGAGGACAAAACCCTCGTTAGAATAAGATTTGGTTCTGCAAGAAATCTTTTTATTTTGATAATAACAAAGTTGTATTTGTGTGAGAACAATTTTGGTACTCTAACGTGTATCTTTTCAAGAATTGACAAACAGGTTCTGACTCTGATAGAGAAAGTTTTGACTCTGATAGAGAAAGTTCTGACTCTAATAGAGATTGTGTGCTACATCACTCTGATGTTCTCAATGGTCGGTTCTGCATCAAGAAGCAAGGTTGCTTCTGATCTACTGTGCATCAGAAAGACTCCAAGAAGACACTATGTTGTTGTTGCAATGTTCTCTTGGATTCTGGCTGTGAATTTAACTCTGATACTCATCTTCTGAAGACTAAGTGTTGATAACTCTGAAGACAAGGTTCTGATGAACAGTGTTCTGAAGACTCTGAAGACTTAAGTTTTGGAAGACCAAGTTCTGAAGACTCTGAAGGCTTATGTTTCTGATAAACAAGTTCTGAAGACTCTGAAGGCTTATGTTTCTGATAACCAAGGGTTCTGAAGAAGGAGTGTTGAAGACTCTGATGACAAGGTTCTGCTGAACAAGCTCTGAAGACTCTGAAGACTCAAGACTCTGAAGACCCAGTGATTCATTCTTCTGATCATGCTTCAATCATATCAACTCAGAAGCCATTGATGAACAGAAGAAGATGAAACATTTGCATGGGAAAATAGTACATAGTATAGATCAAACATGTTCCTTTCCACTACCTTTCCACTACCCAGATTTGGTGGTACAAAGGACAATTTCAGTGTACGATTTTTATCCCAGCACAACGACATTATTTCAAGTCGCCAGTATTTTTCTGATATTACTGATCTGCCCTTCAACGAATCTTTTTCTGGATATATAAAGACTTGATCATTCGACAAATCAAGTGTGACACTAAGTGTGAAAAAGAGAAATATTCAAAACACTGATTCATACAAAGAGAGAACTCAAGAAATCGAGAAATACTTGAGTGAATAGTAAAGCACCACAATACAAAGAAGAAAATTGTTATTACTGTGTAGATTCGCTCTAAGTTATATTGAGCTAGAAATAGTGTTTATATCAGCTTATGTAAGAAGCATTTCATTGTAAACATTTTATTTGATCAAACAATTATTTGAATTCCTTAAGGGACCAGTTAGGTCAGAAGCCTTAAGAAGAGACGGTTAGTCTGTGTATTGTTAATCACCAGCAGTTGCTAGTGCAGTTGTAATCAGTTTGGTTATAATGGATTAAGTCTTTGTGTATAAGGCGAAATCACCTTGGCGGGTGGACTGGATTAACTTGATAGTTTTCAAGTGAACCAGAATATATCGTGTGTCTTTCACTACTGTTAGTCTATTTGTGATCTTTTTTTGAGTTTCACAAAAAGCTTTCATTTTGAAAACCCAATTCAAACCCCCATTTCTTGTGTTTTTCTCACACCTTCAATTGGCATTAGAGCTCTGGTTCTGATTGTGATAAATGTTTTATCAACACTTAACAGTGTTCAGTACCGATCCAGTATTTGTGTGAGATATCTTGGCAACTCCTGCTAATACCACTGAAGAGAAAGATCATTACAGTGCCAAACTGTAGCGGCAAAATCGTGAGTGTAAGCTATTGATTAACTTAACTCGAAAAGCAAGAGTAGCCAACGCAATTTTATTTTATCCAAAAAGGAAAGCAAAAAGAGCGAACAAAACCTACACAAGCTCTAAACAAGAACAAGTGAACAGAGTCTGGGTAAGGGGGTTGGTTACGTTAAGGGAAGGTGTTAGCACCCAAAACGGCTATAGTACTCTATTGGAACCCTTTGAAATATTTATGATTTTGGTCTAAAAAAGGTTTGCTTGAAAAGAGATTGAGGAGATGAGAAGAGAAATTGTTTTTAAGATTTTTGTGTTTGGAGAGACTTGTCGCCTCATGCCTACGTACCCACGAAGTGCAATGTAGGATCAAAACCCCGTAGTTCGTGGTACAAAGAATGAAATTTGTTTGTTTTGGTTGATTTTAAAATGTAAAGACAAGTCGTCATTTCCAAACGAATAATTCCGCTTAAAGAAATGAATCATGTCTAAACTTATGAAAAAATTTTAAAGGAAAAAGTGCACAAGGGCACAAAAAAGAGTTTAAGTGTTTTTTAAAGTCTTTTGAAAAAGGTGTCAATATACTTATGTAGTTTAGCATTTGTTAAGAAATGAAAAGAAAAGAGTAAAATCACTTGACAAAGTCAATGTTTGATTATGAAAGAGGTGATAGTTTGAAATCAAGAATGTTTTGAAAAAGGGAGAAAGTTTGAAAATTGAAGAATGGGGAGGAGAAGAAGTGACTATCCTAAAGCATAAAGTAAAAGCTAAGGATAAGAATAGCCTAACCACACAAGTAAGCTCCATAGTCTTCAAACCATAATTCCAAAGCAAAGGGAGAAGGTCCTAGTTCTAAGTCCAAGGATCCAAGAATAGCATTGAAGTCCAAGGTCTAGGTGCAAAACTCCATGTCCATTGCATAGGATAGTAACCATAGTCCAAGATTAGAAGCACAAGTTTTTTAGAGGTTTTGGCATTTATTAATGTTTTTGGTCCAAGTGGACAAAGAGAAAAAGGCATAAGCATAAACATGTGTCCAATGGACAAAGGAAAAATTACGGAAGCATAAACATGTGTCCAACGGACAAAGGAAAAATTGCGGAAGCATAAATATGATATGAAATGATAATAATGGAGCATAAAAGTAAAAGAGAGATAGGGAGCGAGAAGGAATTGTAAACAAAGTTAGTACAATAGTATTGTTAGTAAGTTAGTGATTAGTAGTTAGAGTAAGTGATCAATAATGATTGAATAATTACACTTAGGTCAAGGGTAATGAGAACTCATTAGAGGATTGATAAGATCAAAGCCTCCAAACAACAAGTCTCATAAGTGTTGAACCAAAAGCCAAATAATCAACAATCTTTGATCGTTTTTCGATACGGGATGTATGTTGTGCTATGTTAAGCAATCGCCGAGTAATTTACGGAGTAATTACCCTACAATGAGGTCGGTCAATAGATCTGTGTGCTAATGCATGCTAGATGAACGATATGTAGATCGTCATCCGAAAGCAATACCGCACGAAAAGAAAAGTGGTAGCGATCTAGTCTTGATCAAGAATTCAACAAAGAAATTCTAAGATCCATAAACCAACAGCAAAGTCAAAATCAAAAAAGAAATCAAATTAAAAGAAGAAAGAATTAAAATATTTTTCAAATGATTTTTCCAAAAAAAGATTTTAATAATAAAAAAAAATCAAGTAAACCAAAATCATAAAAAAGAAAATTAAGATAAAAAAAAACTAAACTAAAGAGAATTAAAACTAAAAAGTTAGAAGAGAAAAAATAAAAAAATAAGAAAATAGAGAGGGAGGTTTGTCTAGAAAAAGGAAAGGTGGTGATAGTAAATCTGATACATTAAGCCCAAACCTACACATCACCATCTTGAAACATAAAAAAGAGAATAAAAATCAACAAGAAAAAGAAGATCCGTAGCTTCTTCTTCCTTGACTCATCGTGCACTGGTCACGGGAAAGGGGGGAGAGCATGGCGAGTTCGTCACGGCAGAGCGGAGGGGCTTGGTAAGGAGACGGAACCAATCGCAATGAAGTGTAGATTCCAAATATTCATTCAATTTCTCGTAGCAACGTCTTTATCAAACGAATTGAAATCGCGAAAGTTCGACAAAAAAATCTTCAATACCTTCGAATTCGAGTAAGAAACGTTCTAACTCTTCTTTCACTTGCTTCTACTCTTCTTCTGAAAATGAATCACTGTTGTTCCTCTTCTGAAATTGTTGTTGTGTGATGTGGTTGCGAGATGCATTGTTGTTGAATTGGAATATATGAATCTTGTGGTCGATTATTGAATGTTGTTACAGAGAATTTGCAGTGAGTTTGAAGAATGTAATGGTTAGATTTCTGTAGGTTTTTTGAAGTTTTGAAAATGAAATTGAAGAAGGTGAATTGAAGCTTTGGAGGTGAATTGATGTAGGTGATGGATTAGAATTGAAAAACTAATTGAAGCTTAGTTTGAAATTGATTTTTGCAGAGATTTATTGGCTGTTCAAGCTTGAGAAATTGAAGATGAATGGTGCTCAATTTATAGAAGAATGAAGAATGAAAAATGAGGATGATGGCGTTTTGAGTAGTTTTTACGTTTTGGACTTGCGGTTGTTGTCGTTTCACATTGGTTTTGCAGCGTTTTCACTTGCTGCCGTTTCCAACTTTCTTGCTGCATTTTGATGCTCACAATTTTCTCGCTTGCCTTTGATTCGCAATTGGCTTGGCTTTTGTGTATGTAAGTAGTGATGGCTTGACGTGAGAGCTCGGTAGCATGAGTTGCGTTTTATGAAGCTTGTACTGTTTGTAGTTTGTATTGGCACGTGAAGCTTAGCAAGCAGCTGAAGGTTTCAACGTGATGTCACGTGGCTGGGATTGTTGGCTTGATGGAATTTTCATGTAGCCTTGCAAGCGGCTTGTTGTATGGCTTGATGGCTGCACCGTTTTCATAAAGTCTTTGGCAAGAGACTTGTTGTATGGTTTGTGGAGATAGTAGCTGAAACATTGTGAGGCACGGTTGGAAAGAGTTCACACGACTTGCTTTTGTAGTAGCAACTTGTGACCTTCAACATGGAGGGCTTGTGTTTCAAGTTGCATTGGCTAGTATGGGGCCTTGTGGTAATTTGAGTTGAAGCAAATTTTTTCACTTCTCTTTTTTTTTTTGTTATTTTTATGCCATTTAAATGATGGGCTTATTGTAACAAATGTGGACTTGTATTTTTTGAATTGATTTTGGATATTAATATTGGTAGTCGAAATAAAATGGATAAGAAAAATTGGATAATAACGGGAATTGGAAAATTGTTTAGAAAAAAACGATAAATGGAATTTAGTTATTAAAATGGGTAATGGGTTTAGAATTTGGATATAATGGATTAAAAATGGTTATTGAAAAATGAAAAAAAAGGACATGAAATATGGATAATTCGTTATGATTTTTGGATAAAAAGAATGGAATTTGGATTTAGAGAATTTGGTTTAGAAAATGGATTAGAAAAATGGTTTAGCGAATGAATACGCACCCTCACCAATATTTTCCACACACGGCCACATAACTCGATTCTCAATCTCAACGCCTTGAATAATGAACATGAATCCAACATCATAAGCCACTGATACACACTTTGACTGAAAATCCACCAAACTTGACTTGTTCAAACAAATCTCTGAATATCTGATAAGTTATGAATCACTTTGAATTTGTCTGAAACAATTTCCTGGGAAAATAAATCCACAGTTTTGAACACAGTTGAACTTAGACTGATGAACTCTTCACATGAACCAGTGCTTGATAAACTGAAGAATCTCAACACAAGACATCTTGACTTTGAACAGTCCCTGCTTGAAAAATAAACCACTGACGCAAATGACTTGCACTTGAAACAGTTGCTTGATAGTTTGACCAAAATTAGGTCAAACATCTATCTGAACTGGATCATAGCTGAACAACCACATGTGACTTGAAGTTAGGCCTTTTGCCACTGACAAACCTGCAATACCTTAAACGCAGAGAGAGAGAGAGAGGGAGAGAGAGAGAGAGAGAGAGAGAGAAGAACAGGCAAATTGCAACATATTTTTGGTATTTTTGGTTAGAGGTTAGTAAACATAATCAAATATAAAGCAAGTGAGAAAAATACATAGATTCCAGGGATAAACAAAGATTGTGATCTTGTTTGTGGTATAAGATGCAAATGAGAAATGCGAAATCTTAGGGGTAAAAATTAGGGTTCAACAGCTGCCTCTATTTAAGTTTCTTCTATCTGGAGATATGAAGGTTGAAAACTTCATCTCGACAAGATTGAAGATACTTAAATATAGAAAACCAAATTTTTAGCCCTGAGATGCCACAAGATGATATGAATGCAAAGGATGAAACAAACTGTGGGGAAACTTGAAACAAGGGATTTACGGTAAATGGAGTGAGATGACGCGAAGAGACACGCCAGGGAACACAAGCTATTTCTGGAGATCCGTCAAGGTGACAAGAAGTGTCCATCAATAGTTGGAAAGAGAGGGACAAGACCCTGGGATGACATGTAGTGACATCCAAGAATAGCATTGGATTCAGCTGAGGAAAAGATATCCAAGAATGGCATTGGATGGAAACAAAACTTCCATTTGAAAAACTTCACTGGGGACATCCAAAAATGGCATTGGATGGCAAGGTTAAACAATCAGATATATCCAAGAATAGCATTGGACTTGGCTGGGGAAAAGGTGTCCAAGAATTGCATTGGACAGAAGAATCTTAACATCTAAGAGTGACCTTGAATGAAGTGAGAAAAGTTCTGGAAAATATATCACAAGTATCCAAGAATGGCATTGGATAAAGTGAGCAGGGACTTTCAGGAACGGCACTGAAAGGTAAAGGTAAATCACTACATTCAAGAATGGCATTGAAAGATAGTGAGAAAGACATCCAGGAATGACACTGAATGCAAAGGAGAAAACTCATTCAGGAATGGCACTGAATCAATAGATAAAACTTTCAGGAATTGCACTGAAAGATATCCAAACAAATATGATGGGGATTACAGAAGAGAGGCAAAACTTCCAGGAATAGCACTGGGATAAACAAGAGGAACAAGATATCTAGGAATGGCACTGGAGATCAAAAGAGACAGATATACAGGAATGGCACTAGAGTGAAAGAAAAACAAAGATCCAGGAATAGCACTGGAATGAAAGAAGACAAAGAACCAGGAATGGCACTGGAAAGAAAGAAAATGAACAAGACATCCAGGAATAGCACTGGATGAAAAGGCAGGTAACCGTTTTTGGTAGGTGCCAAGTAAGTTGGACTTTGATCACAAGGTAAGATGTTGAAAGCAACAGGACCTCGGGAAATGCATATGAGCGCGAAGCACACTTCGAGCTATGCATATCTTTTTATGTATGATATATGAATGATTTATGTATGTAATGCAAATGATAGGGACAATCGAGATAGACTCTTTTGTGAGGGAAGAAATAGGACTTTGATTCATCAACACATGGAACACTGTCTATTCTGCTTGGAGAGAAAATGTTGAACATATCTCTGTCACACTTATGAATTGTATCAGGATGATGGTCTTTTGAGGAAAGACATCTTGAGGATTCTTGAAGAAGACTGCCCCAGATTCATTGACTGATGAGGATAAACTGATCATAGCTTCAGTTTGACTGCTGCAGGGGAAGAATGAACTGATCATGGCTTTAATTCTTGAAATGATTGTTGAGAATAAACTGATCATGGCTTCAGTTACAAGGGATGGACTAATCATGGCTTCAGTTCTTGAAATGAGAGTTGAGAAGGCTAAACTCAATATGGGTCTTGAAGGAGATCTTCTGGTTAACCAATTCTGAGAATAACTTGCACTGAGCAACAAATCTTGGTCTGATTCATAACAGGATCTGGAAGTAATGTGCCCCTGATAGGATCACTGACCAAGTTTCTCAATTGTTTGAAATTTCTTGATGAGGAAAGTTTGCCTGCAAATAAAATTATTCAAACATGGTAATTTTAATGCAAAGCTCATGCAATTTTGAAATCAAAAATCATTTTTGGAATGATATTATTGATGTAAAGCAAATGAATCACTTGTCAAAACACAGCGGTTAAGACATTCAAAATGAAAGAGAAAGCAAAGGTATGACATTAAAGCAAATGATTGGCAACAAACTTAGGAGTCAATTTACGCAACCTTGCTGTTATATGCTTTCAAAAGAAACCTGGCTTTAATTAGGTCTTTTGAGGATTGTAACGTGGTCTGGTTCACAGTTTTCCAAACAAAGGATATTGGCTCAAAGTTAATTTGTACCCAACCCATTCTTCGTGATGATCTTTAGTCCTATGCTCAGTTAATTCAAACTATGCATTCAGGTTCCAAGCGATTTTGGAATTGCAACATTGTTATGATGATGGCTCAAGGGATTTTTGAGATGGCAATCACTCTTTCTTATAACATTTTGTTGTTTTTGATGAGGACCTCAGTCAACTTGTTTTGTCTTTGAGGATTTTGGTAACCTCTTGATTTTTCTTTTGTTATCCCTAACTTTTTCCTGAACTGTGTCATTTGAGTTTACAGTCAATGGGATGCCCCAATTTTTGCCTAAGTCTCCTTCATAGGTTTTGACTTAGCGGGCTTTTCTTTTGATTTTTTTGTTCTTTTTTTTTAAAGATAGCGACTGCCTGGCTTAATGATTACGGTGAACCATCATTGGCTTTTGATTTGAAAGACATCTTCGACACTTCTTTGATGTGTGCGAAGGAAAGCTTGTAATTACAATGATTCTCTTGTGTTTAAATACACAGTCAAATTAACTGAGAACTACCCATCCCCGGGTTAAAATTGCGGGGTTTTCGTACAGAAAGAAACTCCAACTTCTAGGCTCAAAAGGGTTGACAAGGATTATCTTCCTTATTTCTCCAGTGTTTGGGAGTTGAAACAATGCCTGTACATCATCAGCCAAGTTTTAAATTAAAAGCATACAGTCCAGCAATTTTAGGTATTTCGTTTTCATCATCCTCCCTCCAATCTTTGCATAAACAAAAGCTTGATAAAGAAAGTGAACAGGAGATAAATTTTGTTTTGTGAAAAAAGAAAGCATAAAGATGCACACAGTGGATATAAATGAATTGAATCAAAACATTGCAATGCTCGTTTCATTGAAATTACCATGAAAGTACAAATAAAGTTCAAAATCAAACAGTCAATACAATCAAAGAAAAATGCAAACAGAAAGAAACAAGGCCTAGTGACTAATCAGCAACAAGGATGAGCTATCCTGTCTGAAACACTGGCTTTAGGAGATGGTCCTTCTGAACTGACTCAAACTTCACTTGGCATGCTCTGGCAAAGGATTGTTAACAACATTGGGATTATCATCAAGAAAAGTCAGAATCTTTGAATTCACCAATTCTTGTACTCTAGCTTTCAATGCATAGCAACCTTCCAAGTTATGGCCTGCCCCACCTCGATGGAACTCACAGTGAAGATCAGCCCTATAGCCAGCTGGGAGAGGATTTGGAGGAGGAGGTAGAGTCCTTGTTGTAATCAAACCTTTCTTTATAAGATTTGGATACAGCTCAGTGTAAGACATCGGGATAGGACCAAAGTTAACCTTATTGTGATTCTGATTCTGTCTAACAGTCTGACGAGGAACTTGAACTGGTTGAGAATAGACAACAGGAGCAACTGCAACTACATATTGTTGTTGTCGGCGATGAGGTTTCCCTTCAACTGAAACAGCATGGGTATCACAATCCTTCTTCTTTTAAAAATTCCCAGCATATTTTTTAGCACCACTAAAGGCTTCAGCATTAGCAATCTTTCCTTTCTTGATACCGTCTTCTAGTCTTTCTCCAATAGTGACTAGGTCAGCAAAACCAGATGATACACTGCCTATCATTTTTTCCCAAAAGAGTGGCTGAAGAGTGTCCATGAACAAACCAGTCAATTCCTTTTCAACCAAGGGTGGCTCCACTTGAGCAGCTAGCTCTCTCCAGCGCTGAGCGCACTTCTTAAAGGATTTTTTTTCTTTCTGAGACATATTCTGCAATTGGCGGCGGTCAGGTGCCATGTCTAAATTTTACTTATATTGCTTTAATAAAGTATCAGCCAAGTCTTTCCAGCTTTGGATACGGTTCTTCTCAAGTCCCATATACCATTTCATTGAAGCCCCACTCAAGCTATCTTGGAAACAGTGAATGAGCAGTTTGTCATTTTTGGCATGAGCAGCCATCTTGCGGCAGTACATCACCAAGTGGCTTCTGGGACAGGTGTGCCCCTTGTATTTCTCAAAATCAGGAGTTTTGAATTTTGCAGGCATAACCAAATCTGAAACCAAGCACATGCCCATTGCGGCAGCACTAAAGTGATCACTTCCTTCCACGGCTCTTATCCTTTTCTCCAGAGTTTGCCATTGCTCTCTGACTTCTTCAATGTATCCAGGTTCTCCCTGACTTTCAGATTGTGGATCAGCAGCATGGTACACGAAAGGAGGATTCTCAGGAATAGCTTGAGCAATAGAATACACAACAGGCTGAGGTTCAGTGAACAATGGAGCTGAAGATACGGGCAGTACAGACGGGACAAACACATAAGTAGTTGCAAATGGTGGTGAGTAATTCGGAGGTAACCCAAATTCTGACCAAGTTGAAGTTGGTTGCTGAGTCAGTGGAGGTTCAACAGCAGCAGGTAAGATTTCAGAGATCACAGTCCTCTGAGGTGGTTCACCTCTAGCAATCAGAACTTGCAGCATTTCTATGAGCTTGGTCATGCTGGCCTTCAACTCATCAATTTCCATTCTGACTTCGGCATTGTGTTGTTCTTGGTTTTCCATTCTCAATCTGACAGCAGCTCTAGTTCCATAGTTGTGTTGAGGAAACAGCTTGACGGTGAATAAATAACTGAAGAAGGAGACAGTTGAAATGAGTTTCTGGACAACTTGGATAAATGCAGATGTATGCTCATGGATGCAAGAGTGCATGAATGCACAACCACAAACAATATCACTCAAAGCACACGGGTCCAAAGGTCCGAGTCACAAGCATGGAGTCAAGGTTAAGAACCAACCCACAAAGGAATGTACTAAGGGTATAACACCTACCAAACAAGGTTCTAAAGAAGTTCCCAGAGTCTACAACCCATCTTTCGGATATTATCGATTTCCCAACTGCTAGGTAGTCAATAATATTCTCAAGAGAGTCTCGTCTGAGTGTGGTATCACGTAACAACTGATTCAAGTCAGCACCTGAATAGCCACCGCACCACGTCCTAATAAGGCCAAGATGGGTTAAAGGGTTCTAAAGTCCTCAGCTTTGGGTCCTCGGATCAAGAAGTATAACGGGTTTTCCATTTCTGGTCTTCCATTACTACCTCTTGGGAGGAGTGCCTCAACTGAGTCCTCGGGAATGGTCGCCAGAGTCGACAGTTTTCCAGGTTACATCCCATCATCTGCACCAATGCGCAGGATAGAACATTACCAAAGAAAACCTCGTCCGGATGTGGAGTTTTCGTGTATACTAAGTCTGGCCAAATGCCACATAAGTCACACTACTTTTCACCCTAGTCTTAGGTGTATACTCAAGCCTAGGTATTGGGCTTGTCTCACCACACAGATCACCAAGCACCCTAACAGAACAACCAATAACAAATAAATCAGACAAAAAGCGATAAATAAATCAAAGTAGGCCAAACCCACTAGGAACCAGAGATCCCCAGCAAAGTCACCACTGTTATGTAGCGGAAAAATCGTGAGTGTAAGCTATTGATTAACTTAACTCGAAAAGCAAGAGTCGCCACCGCACTTTTATTTTATCCAAAAAGGAAAGGAAAAAGAGCGAACAAGACCTACACAAGCTCTAAACAAGAACAAGTGAACAGAGTCTGGGTAAGGGGGTTGGTTACGTTAAGGGAAGGTGTTAGCACCCAAAACGTCTATAGTACTCTATAGGAACCCTTTGAAATATTTACGCTTTTGGTCTGAAAAAGGTTTGCTTGAAAAGAGATTGAGGAGATGAGAAGAGAAATTGTTTTTAAGATTTTTGTGTTTGGAGAGACTTGTCGCCTCATGCCTACATACCCATGAAGTGCAATGTAGGATCAAAACCCCGTAGTTCGTGGTACAAAGAATGAAATTTGTTTGTTTTGGTTGATTTTAAAATGTAAAGACAAGTCGTCATTTCCAAATGAATAATTCCGCTTAAAGAAATGAATCATGTCTAAACTTATGAAAAAGTTTTAAAGGAAAAAGTGCACAAGGGCACAAAAAAAAGTTTGAGTGTTTTTTAAAGTCTTTTGAAAAAGGTGTCAATATGCTTATGTAGTTTAGCATTTGTTAAGAAATGAAAAGAAAAGCGTAAAATCACTTGACAAAGTCAAGGTTTGATTATGAAAGAGGTGATAGTTTGAAATCAAGAATGTTTTGTAAAAGGGAGAAAGTTTTGAAAATTGAAGAATGGGGAGGAGAAGAAGTGACTATCCTAAAGCATAAAGTAAAAGCTAAGGATAAGAATAGCCTAACCACACAAGTAAGCTCAATAGTCTTTAAACCATAATTCCAAAGCAAAGGGAGAAGGTCCTAGTTCTAAGTCCAAGGATCCAAGAATAGCATTGAAGTCCAAGGTCTAGGTGCAAAACTCCATGTCTATTGCATAGGATAGTAACCATAGTCCAAGATTAGAAACACAAGTTTTTTAGAAGTTTTGGCTTTTATTAATGTTTTTGGTCCAAGTGGACAAAAAGAAAAAGGCATAAGCATAAACATGTGTCCAACGGACAAAGGAAAAATTGCGGAAGCATAAACATGTGTCCAACGGACAAAGGAAAAATTGCGCAAGCATAAACATGATATGAAATGATAATAATGGAGCATAAAAGTAAAAGAGAGATAGGGAGCGAGAAGGAATTGTAAACAAAGTTAGTACAATAGTATTGTTAGTAAGTTAGTGATCAGTAATTAGATTAAGTGATCGATAATGATTGAATAATTGCACTTAGGTCAAGGTTAATGAGAACTCATTAGAGGATTGATAAGACCAAAGCCTCCTAACAACAAGTCTCATAAGTGTTGAACCAAAAGACAAATAATTAACAATCTTTGATCGTTTTCCGATACAGGACATATGTTGCGCTATGTTAAGCAATCGCCGAGTAATTTAAGGAGTAATTACCCTACAATGAGGTCGGTCAATAGATCTGTGTGTTAATGCATGCTAGATGAACGATATGTAGATCGTCATCCGAAAGCAATACCGCACGAAAAGAAAAGTGGTAGCGATCTAGTCTTGATCAAGAATTCAACAAAGAAATTCTAAGATCCATAAGACTTTCATCAATCAAAAGAAAAGAGATGAAGAAAAATGGATCTAACAAGTTATGATCCACACAACCAACAACAAAGTCAAAATAGAAAAATAAATCAAATGAAAAGAAGGAAGAATTAAAATATTTTTCAAATGATTTTTCCAAAAAAAAGATTTTAATAATAAAAAAAATCAAGTAAACCAAAAATCATAAAAAAGAAAATTAAGATAAAAAAAACTAAACTAAAGAGAATTAAAACTAAAAAGTTAGAAGAGAAAAAATAAAAAAAATAAGAAAATAGAGAGAGAGGTTTGTCTAGAAAAAGGAAAGGTGGTGATAGTAAATCTGATACATTAAGCCCAAACCTACACATCACCATCTTGAAACATAAAAAAAAGAACAAAAATCAACAAGAAAAAGAAGATCCGTAGCTTCTTCTTCCTTGAGTCATCACGCACTGTTCACATGAAAGGGGGAAGAGCATGGCGAGTTCGTCACGGCGGAGCGGAGGGGCTTGGTAATGAGACGGAAACAATCGCAATGAAGTGTAGATTCCAAATATTCATTCAATTTTGCGTAGCAACATCTTTATCAAACGAATTAAAACCGCGAAAGTTCGACGAATAAATCTTCAATACCTTCGAATTCGAGTAAGAAACGTTCTAACTCTTCTTTCACTTGCTTCTACTCTTCTTCTGAAAATGAATCGTTGTTGTTCCTCTTCTGAAATTGTTGTTGTGTGATGTTGTTGCGAGATGCGTTGTTGTTGTATTGGAATATATGAATCTTGTGGTTGATTATTGAATGTTGTTACAGAGAATTTGCGGTGAGTTTGAAGAATGTAATGGTTAGATTTCTGTAGGTTTTTTGAAGTTTTGAAAATGAAATTGAAGAAGGTGAATTGAAGCTTTAGAGGTGAGTTGATGAAGGTGATGGATTGGAATTGAAAAACTAATTGAAGCTTGGTTTGAAATTGATTTTTGCAGAGATTTATTGGTTGTTCAAGCTTAAGAAATTGAAGATGAATGGTGCTCAATTTATAGAAGAATGAAGAATGAAAAATGAGGACGATGCCGTTTTGAGTAGTTTTTGCGTTTTGGACTTGCGGTTGTTGTCGTTTCACATTGGTTTTGCAGCGTTTTCACTTGTTGCCTTGTCCAACTTTCTTGCTGCGTTTTGATGCTCACAATTTTCTCGCTTGTCTTTCATTCGCAGCTGGCTTGGCTTTTGTGTATGTAAGTAGTGATGGCTTGACGTGAGAGCTAGGTAGCATGAGTTGCGCTTTATGAAGCTTGTACGGTTTGTAGTTTGTATTGGCACGTGAAGCTTAGCAAGCAGCTGAAGGTTTGAACGTGATGTCACGCGGTTGGGATTGTTGGGTTGATGGAATTTTCATGTAGCCTTGCAAGTGGCTTGTTGTATGGCTTGATGGCTGCACCGTTTTCATAAAGTCTTTGGCAAGAGACTTGTTGTATGGTTTGTGGAGATAGTAGCTGAAACATTGTGAGGCACGGCTGGAAAGAGTTCACACGGCTTGCTTTTGTAGTAGCAGCTTGTGACTTTCAACATGGAGGGCTTGCGTTTCAAGTTGCATTGGCTGGTATGGGGCCTTGTGGTAATTTGCGTTGAAGCAACTTTTTTCACTTCTCTTTTTTTGTTATTTTTGTACCATTTAAATGATGGGCTTATTGTAACAAATGTGGACTTGTATTTTTTTGAATTGATTTTGGATATTAATATGGGTAGTCGGAATAATATGGATAAGAAAAATTGGATAATAACGGGAATTGGAAAATTGTTTAGAAAAAAAAAAGATAAATGGAATTTAGTTATTAAAATAGGTAATGGGTTTATAATTTAGATATAATGGATTAAAAATGGTTATTGAAAAATGAAAAAAAAATGGACATGAAATATGGATAATTGGTTATGATTTTTGGATAAAAAGAATGGAATTTGGATTTAGAGAATTTGGTTTAGAAAATGGATTAGAAAAATGGTTTAGCGAATGGATACGCACCCTCACAAATATTTTCCACACACGGCCACATAACTCGATTCTCAATCTCAACACCTTGAATAATGAACATGAATCCAACAACACAAGCCACTAATACACACTTTGACTGAAAATACACCAAACTTGACTTGTTCAGACAAATCTCTGAATCTCTGATAAGTTATGAATCACTTTGAATTTGTCTGTAACAATTTCCTGGGAAAATAAATCCATAGTTTTGAACACAGTTAAACTTAGACTGATGAACTCTTCGCATGAACCAGTGCTTGATAAAGTGAAGAATCTCAACACAAGACGTCTTGAATTTGAACAGTCCCTGCTTGAAAAATAAACCACTGGCGCAAATGACTTGCACTTGAAACAGTTGCTTGATAGTTTGACCAAAATTAGGTCAAATATCCATCTGAACTGGATCATAGCTGAACAACCACATGTGACTTGAAGTTAGGCCTTTTGCCACTGACAAACCTGCAAAACCTTAAACGCAGAGAGAGAGAGAGAAGAACATGCAAATTGCAACATATTTTTGGTATTTTTGGTTAGAGGTTAGTAAACATAATCAAATATAAAACAAGTGAGAAAAATACATAAATTCTAGGGATAAACAAAGATTGTGATCTTGTTTGTGGTATAAGATGCAAATGAGAAATGTGAAATCTTAGGGGTAAAAATTAGGGTTTAACACAAACCACCAGTCTTTGATGGTGAAAAGTTTGACTACTGGAAAGACAGAATAGAAAGTTTCTTTCTTGGTTATGATGTAGATCTTTGGGATTTGGCAGTCGATGGGTACAATCACCCCGTTGATGCTACAGGTGCTAAAATATTCAGAAGTGTTATGACCAACCAACAGGAGAAAGATTATAAGAATCATCATAAGGCAAGAACCATATTGCTAAATGTTATCTCTTATACTGAGTATGAGAAGATAACAAACAGAGATACTGCCAAATCTATCTTTGATTCTATAAGAATGACTCATGAAGGAAATGCTCAAGTCAAGGAGACAAAGGTGTTAGCCTTAATCCAAAAATATGAGGCATTCAGAATGGAGGATAAAGAGGCAGTTGAGACCATGTTTTCAAGGTTTCAAATGCTAGTCGCATGACTCAAAGTTCTGGACAAAGGTTACTCAACTACTGATCATGTGAAAAAGATCATCAGAAGTCTTTCTAAGAAATGGAGACCTATGGTAACAGCTCTAAAGCTATCAAAAGATCTCAATAGCATAAGTCTTGAAGAGCTTGTCAGTTTTTTGAGAAGTCGTGAGATAGAGCTTGAAGAAGATAAACCTCATAAGAAAAGCAAATCTATCGCTCTTAAGTCTAAACCTGAAAAGGCAAAGGCTTATCAAGCTGAGGAAGAATCAGAATATTCTGGTGAAGAATCAGAAGATGAGTTGTCGTTAATCTCCAGAAGAATCAATAAACTCTGGAAGCATAGGCAAGGAAACTTCAGAGGATCTAGAAGAAACAAAGGCCGCTATGAGTCATCATTTGGACAGAAGAAGCAGAACTCTGGAAAGGAGGTTATCTGCTACGAGTGTAATGAGCCAGGTCATTACAAGAACGACTGTCCAAAGATCAAGAAGGACAAGAAGCCTAAGAAGAACTTCTCCAAAGCGAAGAAAGGTCTAATGGCAACTTGGGATGACTCTGATTTTGAAGAAGAGGAATTTGATGAAGAACAAACAAATATTGCGCTGGTAGCAACAACTGAAGATGAAGTTTCTGGAGAACCTGAAGACAAAATATCGTCAAAACCAGAATTAGACTCAGACTCTGACTCAGAGGTATTATCTAAACTATCTCGTTGTGAATTAGAATCATGTCTGTCAGAAATGCTGGAAAAATATCAAAGTCTTCAAAGTAAATGCAAAGATCTTAAAAAATTTCTTGAAATTGCTTCTGAGGAAAAAGATAAGCTTGAGAAGAATAACTCTTCTCTAAATGAAAACATTTTTTGCTTAAAAAATAGTAATTATGCCTTAAAAAGCAAAGTTGCTAAATTAGAAGAAGAATTAATCTCCAATGTCTCTGACACAAGCTGTATCTACAAGTATGATAGAGAATTCCAGTATTTTCTTGCTAAAAGCATAGATAGAAGCAAGATTGCTTCCATGATCCATGGAGTAAGTAGAAATGGTAAGAGAGGTTTAGGATGTACATAATCATCTGACATTGACGAAAGACAAAGTGTTAAACAAAAACCTCTTCTGGCACTGAGATTGTTTGCTCTGAGCTTGCACAAAAACCCCCACCGACACAGAAGTCTATTTCTAAAGTTAAATATCATGCATAAATTCCACTTGATTATCCTGTTGCACAAAAGCCCAAAGTTGTGAAACACTCTGGGTAAGCTAACAAGAAAGGACCCAGAAAGTGCGTACCTAAGGACAAGATAATCTATGTTGTAGATATCCTTAGCAGCTCAGTTGAAACACCAGTCATGGTACCTGGACAGTGGTTGCTCACGACACATGACAGGAAGAAGGCATATGTTCCAAAGTCTGGAACTTAAGCCTGGAGACTTCGTCGGTTTCGGAGGAAACCAGAAAAGAAAAATCATTGGCTCTGGAACCGTTGGTAATGGTAACCTTCCCTCTATTACTGATGTTCTTTTAGTTAATGGTTTGATGCATAACTTGTTATCAATTAGTCAACTTAGTGACAATGGTTATGATATCATTTTTAATCAAAAGTCCTGTAAGGCTATAAGTCAGAAAGATGGTTCAATCCTATTTGTCGGAAAGAGGAAAAACAACATTTATAAGATTAGACTTTTTGATCTTCGTGAACAAAATGTCAAATGCTTAATGTCTGTTAATGAAGAGCAATGGGTATGGCATAGACGTTTAGGCCATATTAGCATGAGGAGGATTTCTCAGCTAAATAAGCTTGAACATGTCAGAGGCTTGCCAAATCTGAAGTATTCTTCAGATGCTCTTTATGAAGCATGTCAGAAAGGAAAGTTCTCCAAAACTTCCTTTAAAGCAAAGAATGGTGTGTCCACCTCTAGACCGTTAGAACTTCTGCACATTGACTTGTTTGGACCAGTGAAAACTGCATCAATCAGTGGAAAAAAGTATGGATTATTAATCGTTGATGATTATAGTCGTTGGACATGGGTAAAATTCTTGAAAAACAAGGATGAGTCTCATTCTGTGTTCTCTACCTTTTGCTCTCAAGTGCAAACAAAAAAGGATTGCAAAATAGTTAAATTCAAAAGTGATCATGGTGAAGAATTTGAGAACAGATACTTTGAGAATCTTTTTTATTCTCATGGCATTTCCCATGATTTCTCCTGTCCCAGAACTCCACAACAAAATGGGGTAGTGGAAAGGAAGAATAGGAATTTGCAAGAAATGGCTCGAACCATGATCCAAGAAACTGACATGGCTAAGAACTTCTGGGCAGAGGCAGTAAATACATCATGTTACATTCAGAACATGACTTCAATAAGACCTATTCTGGGTAAGACTCCTTATGAATTGTGGAAGAATAGAAAACCCAACATTTCATATTTTCATCCTTTTGGATGTGTTTGTTTTATGTTGAACACTAAAGAGAATCTTGGCAAGTTTGACTCCAAAGCTCAAAAGTGTTTATTGTTAGGATATTTCGAACGCTCTAAAGGTTATAGAATCTATAACACAGAAACATAAATTGTAGAGGAATCAATTCATGTCAGATTCAATGATAAGCTTGACCCTGAAAAGTCAAAGCTAGTTGAAAATTTTGTAGATCTGAAGATCACGTTATCAGAATCTAAAGAAGTAGAAGAGTCAAGAGAAGCAGACAAAGATGCAAATTCTCCAGGTCCAGATACAACCTTACCAGAAGATGAGAATAAATCATCTCATCAGAAGAAGAATAGATTAAAGACTTCTCATTTTGAAGAATTGATTCTGGGAGATAAAGTTGATCCAGTCAGAACCTGTTCATCCTTCAGACATTCCGAAGAAACTCTTCTGGGTCTAGTGTCTCTGGTAGAGCCAACAACAGTTGATGAGGCTCTCAAAGAAAATGAGTGGATTCTGGCCATGCAAGAAGAACTGAATTAATTCACCAGAAATAGCGTATGGGATCTTGTTCAGAAACCCAAAGGTGTCCACGTCATTGGAACTAAATGGGTATTCAGAAACAAGTTAGATGAGAAAAGTGAGGTCGTAAGAAACAAAGCACGACTGGTTACACAAGGTTATAGTCAACAAGAAGGGATACACTATACAGAAACCTTTGCACCAGTTTCCAGGTTAAAATCTATTCGCACTTTAATTTCATTTGCAGTAAATCATGACATTACTTTATATCAGATGGATGTAAAGAGTGCATTCTTAAATGGATATATTTCTGAAGAAGTGTATGTACACCAACCTTCTGGTTTTGAGAGTTCTGAAAACCCAGATTTTGTTTTCAAACTTAAAAAATCGTTATATGGTCTGAAACAGGCTCCCAGAGCTTGGTATGAAAGGCTAAGTAACTTTCTTTTGGAAAATGACTTTACCAGAGGAAAAGTGGATACAACACTCTTTTGTAAAACCTTTAAGAATGACATTCTGATCGTTCAAATCTATGTTGATGATATTATATTTGGTTCTGCTAATATTTCCTTGTGCAAGGAATTTTCTAAGTTAATGCAGGCTGAATTCGAAATGAGTATGATGGGAGAACTCAGATTCTTTCTGGGAATTCAAATTGATCAAAGATCAGAAGGAACGTACATTCACCAGAGCAAGTATGCAAAAGAACTTTTGAAGAAATTCAACATGTCAGAAAGTAAACCTGCTAAGACTCATATGCATCTGACATGCATTCTGGAGAAAGAAGAGGTAAGTAAAAAGGTTTGACAGAAGCTATATCGTGGTATGATAGGATCTCTTTTGTATTTGACAGCTTCACGTCCAGATATTCTCTTCAGCGTATGCCTTTGTGCTCATTTCCAATCAGATCCAAGGGAACCCCACTTAACTATTGTTAAGAGAATCCTAAGGTATCTTAAAGGAACAACTAACCATGGCTTAATGTATAAGAAAACATCAGAGTACAAACTTTCTGGTTACTGTGATGCAGATTATGCTGGAGACAGATTAGAAAGGAAGAGTACTTCTGGAAATTATCAGTTTTTGGGAAGTAATCTCGTCTCATGGGCAAGCAAGAGACAATCAAAAATTGCTCTCTCCACTGTAGAAGCAGAATACATATCAGCATCACTATACAGTACTCAAATACTCTGGATGAAGAATCAACTTGAAGATTATCAAATACACGAGTGTAACATTCCTATCTTCTGTGATAATACTTCTGCCATTTGCTTATCTAAGAATCCTATTCTACATTCTAGAGCAAAACATATTGAAATAAAACATCACTTTTTGCGTGACTATGTTCAGAATGGTACTTTTCAGTTAAAATTTGTGGATACAGATCACCAGTGGGCTGATATTTTCACAGAACCCCTTGCTGAAGATAGATTCCTATTCATTCTGGAAAACTTATTTATCAAACCTTATCCAGAATAAGATGATAATATTTCTAATATGTCAAGCTATCAGAACTTCTGATATAAGATTCTGATGACTAAACAAAGTGTGTCTCTATTTGCTTATTGATCTTCTGATTCATGATACTTCTACAAGTTAGAAAATGTCTGGATCAGAAATTAGTCCAGTCAGATACCTCTTGGTATTCTAGATGTTGGAAACATCAAAACGAGATCTCTTGAAAACAAACGGCTATGATTATTTATGGCACGTGTCCAAAATCAAATCATATCTACTATTGAAGAGACACCTCGAGCATTGTGATTTCGTGAGACTAGATTTCAAGTATTTTGTTTAATCATGTTTTACTCATTGGATTTGAAGATTTACTTGATAATTGTTTAAATCTTTACGTCTTCCTTCCTTATTAGGCATTCATAAAGATGCATGTAAGACAAAGATCTCTTGGAACTTATCACTTGTCTTCCTTCCTTTATTCTTTGTCAGTTTTTTCCCTCTTTTTTTTCAAAGTATACATTTATTTGTATTTATTGACTGAAGTCATAATATGAATAACATATACTGATCTGTGATCTTTTGGAGACTGATACACTCCTTCATCATTCCTTATTCTTGTTTGTATCCCCTGTATTAGAAATGACGAATTTCTCATCTCAATTCATCTAGTCTTTATTGCTATTTATTGCTATCACTCTTTGGTGTCTTTATATACCTCACTTCTCCTCTCAATTATTCATTCACTTCTATTCGCTGTTCACTCCTATTCCTCTTGCTTTCACCATGTATATCAAAACCTTTACCGACAATGAAGAAATCTTGGAGGTCATTAATGAGAAAATGCCATGTCTCCATAGATTAAGAGACGCATGCATTTTCATCTCCAATAGCATGCAAATCCAAGGATGGTCAGGATACTTTGCAATTCTGCATGGATCCATTTATCCTGTCATGATAAAAGAGTTCTAGAAATACACACGGATTGGTGAAGACAACAACTCTGTTTGGTCTTCTGTTTTCGGTGTTCCAGTAATCATAACACCTACCTCCCCAAGCCATTAACTATGTTCAATCAGGGGTGATTGTTGATGAATTTCATCTGAATTATTCCTTTGTTGAAGATCTCATTAGGATTCATGATGTGTCTCAAGACAAGTATGAACCCTATAATCCTGAGGACTTCTCCCTGATGGAAAGTTGAGGTTTCAACTACTTATCACCAACTTTAGTCCCAGAGGTTTGGCCAAAAGCACCTTGACTCATGATGATAAACTGTTTATTTATTTCATGATGTCCAACGTTAGGGTGAATCTTTCGTAAACCATCTTCAATCATCTGAAGAACTGTGTTGAAATCTCCAGAAATCAACATAAGTCCTTCATACCTTATGGACGAATTCTTTCTGAGTTATTCTACAGGGCTGAAATCATCACTTTAGCCAGAATACTTGGACCAGAAGATGCCACTGCTGACGAAAGGTGTGAAAGGGTTGATGAGGTGGAGGATTTCTGATAGGTGGTTGGAGTATGTTTCATCACTGTTGGTCTCTTAGGTGTTGGATGCTTGTTTCTTTCTTCCGTTTGTCATTTTTTTTCTTGTCTGTTGTCCTTGTTCTTGTTGTTTTTCTTTTCTGTTCTATGATTCTGTTCTTGTAATGTGCCTTCGGTGTTTTGTTGCTCTATCAATGAAATTTTTTTATCCTTATTCACACTTATCTTGTCTTACTGCATTTCATTATGATTACCATAAAAAGGATTAACTTTTCTAAATTCATTCAAATCAAAATGATTTAGTTGAATCTTGGTTACCCTTTTTTTATTATGACAAAAAGGGGGAGTAATATGAACAAATTATTTTGATAAATATCTTGTCTCCAATCATAGCTCTAACATTCTAACACTTTAAAAATCATATATTTGTAGAATTTTTTTCAGGAAAATATATTATATTGGTAAAATGAATCTGATATCAATCAGGCTCTGATTTAGTTAATCAAGCTCTGTTATTAGAATGCATCATCACTATAATCAAGCTCTGATATTTTGGATCGATCTAAGATCTCTGCAATCAGGCTCTATATCCCAAATCTCATAAGATTTTGTTACGTCTTAGATTTAGGGGGAGCTTGACAAAGGGAAGTTTTACTTTGAACTTATCTGAGTCAATTCAGATTATCTTCGTACAAAATTGTGATATCAAAATACATTCTTTTGTCATTATCAAAAAGGGGGAGATTGTTAGAACAAGATTTGGTTCTGCAAGATATCTCTTTGTTTTGATAATAACAAAGTTGTATTTGTTCAGCAGAACCTTGTCTTCAGAGTCTTCAGAACTTGTTCAGCAGAACCTTGTCTTCAGAGTCTTCAGAATGTTGTGCATCAGAAAGACTCCAAGAAGACACTATGTTCTTGTTGCAATGTTCTCTTGGATTCTGGCTGTGAATTTAACTCTGATACTCATCTTCTGAAGACTAAGTGTTGATGACTCTAAAGACAAGGTTCTGATAAACATCATTTTGAAGACTCTAAAGACTTAAGTTTTTGAAGACCAAGTTCTGAAGACTCTGAAGACAAGGTTCTGCTGAACAAGTTCTGAAGACTCTGAAGGCTTATGTTTCTGATAACCAAGAGTTATGAAGAAGGAATGTTGAAGACTCTGATGACAAGGTTCTGCTGAACAAGCTCTGAAGACTCAAGACTATGAAGACCCAATGATTCATTCTTCTGATCATGCTTCAATCATATCAACTCAGAAGCCACTGATGAACAGAAGAAGATGAAACGTTTGCGTGGGAAAATAGTACATAGTACAGATCAAACACATTCCTTTCCACTACCATTCCACTACCCTGATTTGGTGGTACAAAGGACAATTTCAGTGTATGATTTTCATCCCAGCATAACGACATTATTTCAAGTCGCCAGTATTTTTCTGATATTACTGATTTTCCCTTCAACGGATCTTTTTCTGGCTATATAAAGACTTGACCATTCAACGAATCAAGTGTGACACTAAGTGTGAAAAACAGAAATATTCAAAACACTAATTCATACAAAGAGAGAACTCAAGAAATCGAGAAATACTTGAGTGAACAGTAAAGCACCACAATACAAAGAAGAAAATTGTTATTACTGTGTAGATTCGCTCTAAGTTAGAATGAGCTAGAAATAGTATTTATATCAGCTTATGTAAGAAACATTTCATTGTAAACATTTTATTTGATCAAACCGTTGTTTGAATTCCTTAAGGGGCCAGTTAGGTCGGAAGCCTTAAGAAGAGACAGTTAGTCTCTGTATTGTTAGTCACCAGCAGTTGCTAGTTCAGTTGTAATCAGTTTGGTTATAGTGGATTAAGTTCTTATGTATAACGCAAAATCACCTTGGTGGGTGGACTGGATTAACTTGATAGTTTTCAAGTGAACCAGGATATATCGTGTGTCTTTCACTACTGTTAGTCTATTTGTGATCTTTGTTTGAGTTTCACAAAAAGCTTTCATTTTGAAAACCCAATTCAAACCCCCCCTTTCTTGTGTTTTTCTCACACCTTCAACCGTAACGGTTTTATTCAAGAAAAACCCACCGAATTCTCAACCCAAACTAGATACACAATCCTAAGTTTGGACGTTATCACCTCGATGATGCAAAAGATCAACAAAAATTATTATGTGTAATTGTTGAGAAAATGTAAGAATGAGGATGAAGATGATGAGAAAAATTCAGTGTATATCTTTCACTTTTCTTGTTGTATGTTAAAATGATGAGTCAAAATGAATATATATGATGCCTAGACCCACTAACAAACATAACAGCATTTTAAAATATGACAGGTCAGAAAATTAGTCACAAGTCAGTGAACGGTCAACCTAAGCAATAAGGGGGTCGACCTGAGCACACACAAATGCAAAACTATGCAAAAACTCGTCGACACAAGCTTGCTTCAAAATGAAAAATTTGAATGCTTACAGTATGAGTCGACCAAAGGGTTGACATGAGCATACCCAAGAGCAAAGGAGTGCAGATCAACATTTGTGCGTCGACCTAAGCAGGGCTTTGAGTCGACGCAAACACCCTAAACATCCAAAAATGTTTTCTTTGCTCATATTTTGGTCCACCTAAGCCATGCTTGTGCAGACCTAAGTTTCCTAACATGATCAAATGCACACAAACATATATGAGAGGGTCCTATATGTACAGACACATGACCTTAGAAAATTTTGTGCAGTGTAAAGCATGAATGCAAGCTAAGACGCGATGATACCGTCCAAATTACAACGTACGAGCTAATACAAGTTTTGACATCATTAAAATAAAGACTAAGGCACCTTGCCCTCACATACTCCCCCTTTTTTATAATGGAAAAACAAATGCAAAATCTTGAACTTATCGAGTACTTTGATAATCATCCTCCCCCTGATTTTATGCATTCTTCCGAAAGAGAATCTGATATATCTTTGTGAAATGAAGTGCTATTTTTTTTGCATTCTCTTCTCCCCCTTTGACAACATTAAAAAGAGCAAAGCACAAGGTCAACAATACCAGAATATATCCATATGAACACAATCATATACTTTGCAACAGATACACATTAACAAACATCCACATAAAATGATGTTAATGCAAGGACTATGAACATAAATAAAACAAGAAACATATAAAGAAAATTGAGTGCATTACACAACCAAAGATATTCAATACAACTTCAAGTCATAAAAAAAACCAAAATAGATAACAAAACATAAAATGACGTGCAAAATGAAATATGAAATGCACTACATTAAAATAACTCAACCCTCTAAGGACTCCTCCCCCTATATGGATGACCCCTCCCTTTGAAATGGTAATCTAGAGGTGGTGCTTGTTGCTCATCCAAACGTTCAGTAAGTTCCGAGACAGCCCTGTTGAGAGTATTGAAACTGTTCGTGAGAGCACGATTCTGAACATCAGCAATTTCAGCCAGAGTATCAAACCGTTTTATCACAGTGGAGGCAAACAAATCAAAGTTCTCACTTTGAGCTTGAAGTTGATCCTGCGGAGTGGTGTACCTTTCCTCTTGAGCAGTAGCAAAATTTTATTGTTGGAGCTGCAAGTTTCTCAACATGTCAAGAACTTCATCATTGTTTTGTTGAGGTCTAGGTGGAGACGGAGGAATGTAGTATGAATCTTGATGATTCCAGTTATTTGTTGGAGGCATGTAGGATGAACCTAGAGTTGTCCAACCTGTGTGTTGCCACTCACCCTATTCTTGATTGGCATAGGGATCTTGAGCAGGTGAGTGACCTAACCAATCATTGTTATCATGATCACCATCATGATGGACAGTCTCCATCTCATGAGCTTCCTCTTCCTCCTCTTCATCTTCATCTTCATTGTAAGGTAGCCCAAGAGAAAGCCTTTGTGTGTACAAGTGTACTAACCACAAGATGGAGCAAGCATTTGACATTGGTCAAAATAAGCATTCCTTTCCCTTTTGATTGATCCACAAGATGAACAAGCACATGCACAAATGAATATCAAAAATATCCAGATGGACAGCAAAATCATAAAGAACATCTAAGTCTTGAATTGAAGATCAAAATGGTCTAGAGGAAACACTAGGTCTCAGTTGAATCACAAAGTCTCAGATGAACCACAAAGTATCAGATACCACTCCAAGCAAAGGGAAAGCACTAAGTCCTAAGGTCCAAAGTCCAAAATACCCCTCAAGCAAGGGATAGTAACACAAAGTCCAAAAGATCAGATTAATTTTTTTAGGTTTTTAGCCATTTTATAATGTTTTTGTTCTTTTTGGAATAAGAAAAGCAATAAATGGCAAAAATAAAAGCAAGAATGTAAATGACATGAATGTAAATGATATACAAATGTAAATGACATAAATGTAAGGAACATAAAAGTAAATGTTAGATGTTAGCACAATTAATATGTCAATGTTAGTGTTAATGAGAATTCAATTGAGTCAGGACAATTTAGCGATATGTTAAGCAATCATAAGTGGACTTATGTAGAAGTCGCACTTATCTGAGGCCGATCAATAACAATTTATGTGTCATACATGTTAGAGAACTAACACAAACTTAGACTTCTAAAACATGCAACACAAAAGCTCAAACAAAAGAAGAAGAGAAAGGGATGACAGGGAGAATGAAATAAAGACTCAAGCAATCACATAGGGATCACCTATCAACAAATTAGAGGACTCGAAGCATGATCAACAAGGGGTAACCTATCTCTGATACAAAGTGTCACAAATGATCAGATGATCATCCATTAACATGTTTGAACTAAAGACGATTGAATCATCCAAAGGATCATCAAACAAGAACTTGAAATGTTGAAAATATGTTCAACCAAGCAATCATCAAGAGTAAGAATCAAGACATTCCAAAATTTGAATTAAAACAAAATAAAAAATATTTAAAATGGAAGTTAAAATAAAAAATTCAAAAGATGTATCAAAACATCAAATAAATGGTTGAGAAGTTAAGAATATTGCAAATAAGGAGAACTCAAAAGTTGGAGTGAAAAATATTTCAAAATGTTTGAAAATAAATTGTTGAATGAAAATTAAAAAGAAAATAGCAAAAAATACTAGAAACGATTTTAAAATTCTGAAGAAAAAAAATATGGTAGCAAATATTTTTTCTGATTAATGAAAAAAATTGGAGTCAAAAATATTAAAAGAGCTATTTAAAATAAATCAGAAAAGAAAAGAAAATAAAATGAAAAAATAAATAAAAAGTAAAAAATGTTTGAATTACGGCGCCAATGACTAGTTTTTTTTTAAAACACGCGCGAAACACCATCGGCTTCAACCTTCAGCTTGATTTTGCAAATCCATGAACTCTAAATTTTAAGCCTAAACACCATGCGTACAAGCTTCTACTCACGTCATCATTCATGTCTCTCAGCATCAAAGCCATTGATTCACTCTGAGCAGAGAGGATTTGCTCAAGAACATGAAGAACCCTAGTTCTTCAAAGTAAAATTAAATGACTAATATGCAATATAAATTCAAGGTAGTTGTGGCTTATAATCAGTGAATCAAGACGAACACACTGGTAACTTGTTTGCTCAGAAATTTAACTCGTAGCTACCTTTTTAGTTGAAGCTTCGAAGGTCAACAATGGTGGAATCGAGTTGAAGGCTACAGGAGGTCTCAAGCCACGATAATGCTTCAATTAGCTTTAGAGGAGGCTGGTGAATGATTCTGGGCGAAGAAACGAAGCTAAGAAAGCTTGGATCAAAGAAATGGTTAACTGGTTTTGTGAGGTATCGGGTTCAAATAGTTGCAGAGTTTATTTGGCTTTCTAAGTTTGCAAAGGAAGGCAAATGCTTCCTCTATTTATAGGAAAAGTGTTGCTGAGCTCACACATGTGAAATGGATCTGAAATACGTGTGAATCAAGTTAGAATTTTTTAATTTGCAATTCATGTGAGGGCAAGGGTGAAAAGTGTGATTCAGCATGAAACTTGGTCGTTTTGCACTCCACTCCACGAGTTTTAGTTGTACAAAGAGTTCACACATGAGCAGATGGTTCCAAATTGAGATTTAACATGAAATGCATGACTTGAAACTGACAAAAATCAGAGCTCAAGGTATCATGTTTGAAACTAGGCCAAATGAAATCCACTCGTACATTTTGAGATTTTCTTTATGCCAAATGACCTTCTCATGGTGAAGAATCAAATGCAAAAAGAATCAAATCAAAAGGATGCTTGAGTTGAAATGGCATTGAATCAAAGTTGGGGGGTCGTGGCCTGAAATTTCAGGTCAGGCATTAGGTTGACCAGGTCTTGGGCCTACTTTAGTGCATACATGGGCAGCTTGGTAAATCCTGAAATTGATGACTTAGAGGAAAAATTGATGTTTGACCCTTGAAACAAAGTTGTAGTGGAGTTTAAATGTGACATTTGGCTCAAAGTAGATTCCAAAAATGTTGAAAAATGAGAGAGTTATGGTGTTTGGACCAAGTGACATGCCATACTTGACTTTAGGCCAACCAAACATGTTCCAACTTGAGATTTCTTGCCATTTCTCGCATCCAAAGGCCCAATGATGAACACTTGAATACCAAATGAAGGGAGTTTGATTGTCCCTTGAATAATTTTTATGATTACTTAAGAATTGGATGAAGATGGCATGAAAATAAACACATGAACCATACTTGAATCAACTTTGAAAACATGCACCAAATTTGAACTTCTCTTGATCAAATGATGTTGAATGAAGCTTGACATGTATGTGACCTAAGATTATAGGTCATGCCTTGAAGTGAAAGCTCTTGTGGACCACTTGTTGACCAAACTTTTACTTTGAGAATCAAAATCCTAATTTAGAAACCAAGTGTTGCGGCGAGAATCGGATATTAAGCTATTAACTTGAATCACAAAACATGAAATTCTCCACCGAGCTTTGATTTATCCAAAGGAAAGGGTAAAGACCGAAAAACCCTAAGTGCGCTATGTAGGAACACAGCTAGAGATCTAAGATTCGGGGGTTGGTTATACCTAGGGAAGGTGTTAGCATCCTAAGTATCTGTAGTACTCTACAGGAACCTCTTTTTAGTATTTGTGTTAAGTTAATGTTTGCTTGCTAAGGGAACTGTGCTAAGGTAAAGACCTAGGGGTATATACACTAAGTATGCTCGCCAAGACGTCGCATCTTGTGCCTACGTATCCTGACAGGAATGGAATCAGAGCATTCGTAGTTCCCCTCACTACAGGGTAAAAGGGTGAGAAGAGAAAAGGTGAAATCCAAGAAGGCATTGGATGTAAAGGAAACAAAGGTGGAAAAAGAAAAAAGGTAGCTCGCTAGGATCTCGCAATCCTATGCCTACGTATTCTCAAGATGAACTTGAGAAATCAGAGTGTCCGTAGTTCCCCTTAACGGGGGTAAGGAACTCTTGATTATGGTCAAGGTTCTAAGGGAAAGTAGGGTCTGACAGCAAGACACCTACATGGAGTGCGGCGACTCCAAACCTAAGTCTAGGTAAAACGAGGAAGAAGTGTCTGCAGGAAAGTACGGTCTGACAGCAAGACACCTACGTGGAGTGCGGCGACTCTAAACCTAAGGCTAGGCAAAACGGGGAAGGATGGCTACCTATGACTATGAGGTCAAGGGTTGAAGATGGCTATGAAGCCAAGAGAGGCAAATGAGCTATCTATGACTTTGAGGTCAATAGAGAGACTTTCCTTGGGAAGGAGGGGAATGACAACTTCTTGTAAACAAGAGTTGAAGGGGGATTAAATTAAATGAACAATATGAGTTCAAGAATTCAAAGGTGGTAAACATTAATTAAGAATAAACTTTCATGTATGAGCATGGCAAAGTATGATGAGATAATTCACAATAAACATGGATAATTGAACACATAAGTGTGACAAAGATAGCATCCTGAAAAGTTTGAAATCAAAGACAAAATGTCAATGATATGAGACTTAGCAACAAAGGCCAAAAAGGTACAAACAAAACCCTAATAAAATGACCTTATCTAAGGTCAAGAAACACTTCTCAAATGACCCTCTCATGCCATAAAACATTCCAAGGAAAGCTCTCAAAAAGTTCTCAAGAAAAGTTGATTTTCAAAAGAGGTTCAAAAATTAAACAAGGGGATATTCATGTTTTTGTAATTTTTAGAAATAAATACAAAAATGAAATAAAAATGGAAATAAAAATTATTAAAAAAATAACTTATACATTAAAATGTATTTGTGAAATTTTCTGGAATTTTTGGACAAAAGAAAATATTTTTAAGTAAATAGGATTGGATTAAAAAAAGAAAAATAAAATACTTGGAACCATTAAAACCAAGGGGTGTATTAGTGATTTTAATATGAACAAAGTTGTATGTTTCTACGTTTGGGCTTCTGACCAGGGGGTGCTGTTAGTGAGGTGACGAAGCCCACGGTCCAAAAGAAGATGGAATAAACTCAGGCAAGTGAAAAAACATGTGACCGTGTACAAAACATCATGTGACTATGTTATCAATAGGTCACCTAAGGGCATTAGTGACTAAAAGCCAAAACCACGCCCTAGCTTATCCTGCGTTGACACGCGATCACCATCTCCATGCAACGTGAGAGAATTTACAAAACCATCGTGTGATACCAGAAAGATGGTCATGGCACATACTCTCCTTGTTCAATCATTTGCAAGCTCATTCTCTACCAAATTTAATGAAATAAAACACCCATATGAAGGGCTTCTATCGTAGAGCAACATTGAACCCCCTAATCATCTCAAAATATCAAGTAAAACTAGCGTAAAAAAGGGCAGGAATAACATGTATTCCCACTGCCATGAACTCACAGAGCAATAATACATCCCTTAAACTCAAACATTCATTCATATAATCATTCAAAACTAACTTAAATGCCAAGTGTGAACATGTAGCACCATTCAAATATGGTTGGAAATTGAATATAAAGGCATGGAAATCATGAAATAGAGACTTACCAAGTGGAGTAGGTCCACTGCCTCTTCACTTATGAGCCTGGAAATCCAACTTCCTCCCTTGGCTAATGGTGTTTCTGCAAGGCCTTCAAAGGAAATGCAAACCTTTTGTCCTCCTTGAGCCTCACGAGTTTTTCTTTTGGTGTGATGTGCTTACAAATGGAAGTGTAAATGTGCTACTGTTGTATTGTTATTCTGATCTTTGTTGTTGATGTTCTCATATTATGTTGATGTTAACAAAGGAGAATGAAGTCTCCTTTTATAGCCAAAGCCAGCCGGTATTGTCATTGAAACTCATTGGTTATTGGCTTCGTCTTGAGGAGAAAAATGGTAGGGTTTAGCTGCCACACGCATAGCCTTTTTCCACTGCCATTCTTGAGCCAAGTGAAGCCCAAAACTTGCTTGTTCTAGAGTTCTTTTTTAGCAGAAAAGAAAGCAAGATCCCAATGGATTGAGGTGTAATTGGGTCTACACAATGGTCCCTTGTTTTACAGCATAGTTACCTTCACATGTCAACTTATCAAGTACAAAGTGGTTGTACTTTGGAAGCTTCTCTTGCAAGTTTTTAGAGCATAAAGGTACACCTTGGGAATTGATAATGAGATCAGTAGGTACTTGGCTAGTGGTTAGAACAAATCCTTGGTTCAGACTTTGGTTCAAATGGAAGCATTTGTGTAATGAAACTAAATCATGCCATGCACTTTGCCACGTGATAACTCCTTGTCCAATGGACCAAACGGAATGGCTCTTTTTCCTCTTGAAAGATGGAAGATAATAGAGTAACATTGATGTTGGGGAAAGGATGAGATGAAGCCTAGAGACATGCAAATAATCATGACAAAATTTGCTGTAACAAAGACTTAAAATCAGAATTTTTCTAAGTATACACAACATTTCATCGTGACCACTTTAGTGCATGATATCTTGGTGACCATTGATCCAACTTGTGAGATTCTTGGCTCTATGTAAAGTAGACATTTGATATATCAACTTTCATGTGGAAGGCAACTTGAGATGAAGCTTGGAACTTTGATAAAAAAATGCCATGAATTCGTGTCCATCATGTTGTCAAAGGAAACTTGAAAAAATTCTAAGTTATGAAGTTTTTCCAATTTGAAACATCAAACTTTAGAACATCATAACTTGAGATTGGATCATCCAAATGGGGAGTTCTACACGTGCTTGGAAAGCTTGAAGAACAAGGAACAACCTCATGTCCAAAGATTTTTGATTTGAAGTTTGGAACAATGTGAAAAATGGCCATGAAGTTGTGTCTTAGGAGGCCTTGAATCATGTGAGATCCTGGCTTATTATCTTTTGTTCTCTTTCCTGTGCAAATCCTGGCCTTCACATAAAAGAACAAACTAGAAAGATATGGTGGTTAGTTAATAATGCATAGATGATTGAAACCTAAATGCAAGTGCAAGATGTTATGACATCTAAGGGGTAAAATTTGGGGTATAACAGTTGCCCCTATTTAAATAGCTTCACTGGATGACACGAGGGATGGGAATCCTCTGGACATCAAGGTGAAAGGTATTTAAATATAGCAAATCGAAAATTTTGCCTTTAGACAGAATGCGTATGCTAAAGACAAGCAACAAACATGCAAATGTTGACATGCCATGAACTTCTAGTATTATGATATGATGGAATGATAAATGCAAAAATGCAGACGAAGACAAAAGCAAAACAACCACAGGTGAGCCTCACTGAGGAAAGACAAAGGTTAGTGTCCACAAGTAAGATTCACTGGGGAAAATGAAACAAAACTGGGAGATCCAAAGTGACTAAGCAAATGGTTCAGACGTAGTTGGCTGACACTTTAGAAAGAAAAGATAAATCACGATCCTCATTGGAAGTAGCACTGAAAATGCGGTCTCTACTAGGGAATCAAATAACAAAGACTCAATCTGGAAGAACATCAGAAAGAGGAAGACACATCCAGAAGAACATCATATGGCAAAAGAAACCAGACATCCAATAATGGCTTTGAATGAAAGGTATAATCACAATATCTAATAATGGCTTTAGATAAAAGTGAACAAAGCAGGGATCCAAGAAAGCATTGGATGCAAAGAAACTAGTCATCCAATAATGGTTTTGAATGAAAGGTAATATCATAATATCTGAGAAGGCATCAGATGAGAATGAGATACAAAGGGTAATCCAAGAAGGCATTGGACACAAAGGAACCAGTCATCCAATAATGGCTTTGAATGAAAGGTACAATCATAATATCTGAGAAGGCATCAGATGAAAGTGAACAAAATAGAGATCCAAAAAAGCATTGGATAAAGAAAATAGTCATCCAATAATGGCTTTGAATGAAAGGAAAACTCATAATATCTAAGAAGGCGTCAGATGAGAATGAGATAAAAGGGTAATCCAAGAAGGCATTGGATGTAAAGACACAGTCATCCAAGAAAGCATTGGAGAGATGTGAACAAAGAGATATCCAAGAAAGCATTGAAGGAAAGTGGACAAGGAGATATCCAAGAAAGTATTGGATAAAAGAAACCAGACATCCAATAATGGCTTTGAATGAAAGGTGAACTCATAATATCTGAGAAAGCATCAGATAACGTGAGAAAGGTAGAGATCCAAGAAAGCATTGGATGAAAAGAATCACAAAATCCAAGAAAGCATTGGATGAATGTGAGCAAAGAGATACCCAAGAAAGCATTGGATAAAAGAATCACAAAATCCAAGAAAGCATTGGATGAAAAGAATCACAAAATCCAAGAAAGCATTGGATGAATGTGAACAAAGGTGAAATCCAAGAAAGCATTGGATAAAAAGAATCACAGTATCCAAGACACCATTGAATGACTGTGAAATTTTAGGAATGGCACTGAAAGTAAAGGCAAATCACTATATTCAGGAATGACATCGAATGATAGTGAGAAAGACATCCAGGAATGGCACTGAATGCAAAGGAGAAAACTCATCCAGGAACGGAACTGAATGAACAGATAAGACTTTCAGGAATGACACTGAAAGATACCCAAACAAATTTGATGGGGATTACAGAAGAGGGGCAAAACTTCCAGGAATAGCACTGGGAGAAACAAGAGGAATAAGATGTCCAGAAATGGCACTAGAGTGAAAGAATATAAAGATCCAGGAATAGCACTGGAATGAAAGAGGACAAACATCTAACAACAGGACTAGATGCACAAGGAAATGACAACATTTAGGAATAGCACTGAATGAAGGACATATAACGTTTGGTAGGCGCCAAGTAAGTTGGACTTTGACCACAAAGTAAGATGTGGATAACAACACGACCTCGGGAGTCATGCAAATGAGGATGAAACACTCATGATATGCATATGGATATGAATTATGCCATGCAAATGAAGATACTGATGCTGACGACACAACTCAACTCTTTTAGGGAGAATAGACAAGACTGGAAGACTAATTCCTCAACACGGAGATCACTGCCATTCTGCCTGGGGACTAAAGATGCTACTGCTGGATAGATCTCTGCCACACTGGTAAACTGTATCAAGTGATGATCCTTTTAAAGAAGGGTGGAAAGCTGCTTGGGGATTCTTCAAGTAAATTGCCCCAGACTAGCTAACTGTTGTAGATGAGTTGATCATTGCTTCAACTTGTCTGAGTCTTGACATGACAACTTTATTGTTCACTGGGAAACTTAAGCTGGTCCGAGTCTTGAAAATTCTTCTGGATAAACCAATTCAAAGAAGGACTTGCACTAAACCACAAATCTTGAACTGATTCTTCAACAGGATTTAGAAAGAACTTGCCCCTGATTGGATCACCGACCAAGTTTCTCAAATGTTTGAAAATTCCTTGAGAGGAGCCCAGTTTACAAACAAAAATGTTCATACAAACATGGTAAATGCAAAGTTCATGCAACTTTTGAAATCAAAATCAATTTTTGAAAGATGCAAAACAAATGAATCACTGGTTTGAACACAGCGGTTCAAGACATTAAAGTGAAAAGGTAAAGCACAGGTGTGATGCAAAGATAAATGATCTGCAAAAATCTTTTGGAGTCAGTTTATGCAACCTTGCTGTAGTATGCTTTCAAAATAACCTTGCGTCAGTTAGGTCTTTTGAAGGTTGTAATGTGGACTGGTTCACGGTTTATGAAACAATGGATAAAGGCTCAAAGTTTATTTGTGCCCACCCAATCTTCGTGATGATCTCCAGTCCTATGCTCAGTTAACTCAAACTATGCACTCAGGTTCCAATAGGTTAGGAATTGCAATGATGATAGCGATGATGGTTTAGAAGTCAAAGGACCCTAGAGATGGTGGTCACTGCTTCCTTACAACTTTGGGTTGTCATACAAGCTTGTTCTTTGCATGAGGTAAGGTCATGAGCTTCTCATTTTTCTTAGCTTTTGCATCGAAAGGGACTCGATTCATTCTTTGAGTAAGGATTTCTTGACGACCCTTCTTCATTTATCACTTTGGGAACAACTTGTACTACGTTTATTCATTAAATTTGGAAGAGTTGAAAGGTTGTGAATGTCTGGCTTAATGATTACAGTGAACCATCATTGGCGCTTGACTTTGAAATACATCTTCGACACTTGCTTGCTGTGTACGAAGGAAAACTATGAATGCAACCTTTTGTTGAAAGGCGTCTTGCATGAAACTCTTGCACAATCAAGTTAACTAAGAACTACCCATCTCAAGGTTAAGATTGCAGGTTTTTGTAAAGGAAGAAACTTCTACTCCTAGGCTCAAAGGGGTTGACGAGGGAGTAACTTCCTTATTTCTCCAGTGTTTGGGAATTGAAACAATGCCTTACATCATCAACAAAGTTTATTTTAAAGCATACCACGACAATTATGGGTATAACGTATCATCATCCTCCCTCCAATCTTTGCATAATCAAAAGAAAGTGGACAAGAGAAATTTTTTTGAAAAGGAAAGCATGAAGATGTAAATAATGGACAAAATGAATTGAATCAAAAGTTGCAATGCTCATTTCATTAACCACAAAAGTACAAACATAATTGAAAGCAAACAGCTATTACAAAATAAGGAAAATGCAAACAACAAGAAACAAGGCCTAGTGACTAGTCAACTACAAGGATGAGTTGTCTTGTCTTCGAAAAGTAGCTGAGTTGAAGTCGACTGAAGCTTCACTTGGCGTGCCCTGGCAGAGGGTTGTTCTTGACATTTTGCATCTGATGTTAGCTCTAGTCCTGTATCAGTGTCAAGGAATCAACTTGACGACACACAGACAGACTCTGGAATATAGAGACAGCTGGAGATGAGTAACTGGATAGACAGACGTATGCAATGAATCATGCAAAGATGCAAATGATATGCAATGCGATGCAAACAGGATAAAAACACATGCAACAGGATCAAGGGTTAGAGATCACAGCATGGGGTTTGGGTAAAGAACCAATCCAAGGGTGTGTACTAGGGTTCTTGTATCCGTAGAACAGGGTTCTAAAGAGTTCCCAGAGTCAACAACTCATCTTTCGGATATTATCGATTTCCCAATTACTTGGTAGTCAATAATATTCTCAAGAGAGTCTCGTCTGAGTGTAGTATTACGTGACAACTATTTTGGGATTACTCCCTCATAGTCACCGCACTACATCCTAAAAAGGCCAAGTGGGGGTAACAGGATAACTAAAGGTCATCAGTGTCACGGGCACCTAGGTCGAAAGTGGCAACGCATTCACGATTGCTCGTTCAACTTATACCACCCTCAAGAGGGCCTTAACTGAGTATGGAATCTCAAGTCAACTCCTTGGGATTACTCCCTCAAAGTCTCTTTGACTATATCCACTATCCTATCATAAATGCACTCAAGTCCGGGTATATGACTTATCCTCACCACTCAAAGTAGACACCCTGCACACAGAAAAACCCAAGCACAACAAGTATATATACAGATATAAATATGCAAATATACAAGCAAGCAAACATGTAAGATAACACAAATACAAACAAGGTGGGCTTAACCCTCTTAGGGGAGACTTTCCCCAATGAAGTCGCCATTTCTGTTGCGGTGAGAATCAGATATCAAGCTATTAATTAACTTGAATCACAAAACATGAAATTCACCACAGAGCTTTGATTTATCCAAAGGAAATGGTAAAGACAGAAAAACCCTAAGTGCGATATGTAGGAACACAGCTAGAGATCTAAGGTTCGGGGGTTGGTTATACCTAGGGAAGGTGTTAGCATCCTAAGTATCTGTAGTACTCTACAGGAACCTCTTGTTAGTATTTATGTTAAGTTAATGTTTACTTGCTAAGGGAACTGTGCTAAGGTAAAGACCTAGGGGTATATACACTAAGTATGCTCGCCAAGACGTCACATCTTGTGCCTACGTATCCTGACGGGAATGGAATCAGAGCATTCATAGTTCCCCTCACTACAGGGTAAAAGGGTGAGAAGAGAAAAGGTGAAATCCAAGAAGGCATTGGATGTAAAGGAAACAAAGGTGGAAAAAGGAAAAAGGTAGCTCGCTAGGATCTCGCAATCCTATGCCTACGTATTCTCGAGATAAACTTGAGAAATCAGAGTGTCCGTAGTTCCCCTCAACGGGGGTAAGGAACTCTTGACTGTGGTCAAGGTTCTAAGAGAAAGTATGGTCTGACAACAAGACACCTACATGGAGTGCGGCGACTCTAAACCAATGGCTAGGTAAAACGGGGAAGAAGTGTCTGCAGGAAAGTAGGGTCTGACAGCAAGACACCTACGTGGAGTGCGGCGACTCCAAACCTAAGGCTAGGCAAAACGGGGAAGGATGGCTACCTATGACTATGAGGTCAAGGGTTGAAGATGGCTATGAAGACAAGAGAGGCTAATGAGCTATCTATGACTTTGAGGTCAATAAAGAGACTTTTCTTTGGAAGGAGAGGAAGGACAACTTCTTGTAAACAAGAGTTGAAGGGGGATTAAATTAAATGAACAATATGAGTTCAAGAATTCAAAGGTGGTGAACATTAATTAAGAATAAACTTTCATGTATGAGCATGGCAAAGTATGATGAGATAATTCACAATAAACATGGATAAGTGAACACATAAGTGTGACAAAGATAGCATCCTCAAAAGTTTGAAATCAAAGACAAAATGTCATTGATATGAGACTTAGCAACAAAGGCCAAAAAGGTACAAACAAAACCCTAATAAAATGACCTTATCCAAGGTCAAGAAACACTTCTCAAACGACCCTCTCATGCCATAAAACATTCCAAGGAAAGCTCTCAAAAAGTTCTCAAGAAAAGTTGATTTTCAAAAGAGGTTCAAAAATTAAACAAGGGGATATTCAAGTTTTTGTAATTTTTAGAAATAAATACAAAAATGAAATAAAAATGGAAATAAAAATTATAAAAAAAAATAATTTATACATTAAAATGTATTTGTGAAATTTTCTGGAGTTTTTGGACAAAAGAAAATATTTTTAAGTAAATAGGATTAGATTAAAAAAAGAAAAATAAAATACTTGGAACCATTAAAATCAAGGGGGTGTATTAGTGATTTTAATATAAACAAAGTTGTATATTTCTACGTTTGGGCTTCTGACCAGGGGGTGCTGTTAGTGAGGTGACAAAGCCCACGGTCCAAAAGAAGATGGAATAAACTCAAGCAAGTGAAAAAACATGTGACCGTGTACAAAACATCATGTGACTATGTTATCAATAGGTCACTTAAGGGCATTAATGACTAAAATCCAAAACCACGCCCTAGCTTATCCTGCGTTGACACGCGATCACCATCTCCATGCAACGTGAGAGAATTTGCAAAACCATCGTGTGATACCAGAAAGATGGTCATGGCACATACTTTCCTTGTTCAATCATTTGCAAGCTCATTCTCTACCAAATTTTATGAAATAAAACACCCATATGAAGGGCTTCTATCGTAGACCAACATTGAACCCTAATCATCTCAAAATATCAACTAAAACTAGGGTAAAAAAAAGGGCAGGAATAACATGTATTCCCACTGCCATGAACTAACAACGCAATAATACATCCCTCAAACTCAAACATTCATTCATATAATCATTCAAAACTAACCTAAATGCCAAGTGTGAACATGTAGCACCATTCAAATATGGTTGGAAATTGAATATAAAGGCATGGAAATCATTAAAGAGAGACTTACCAAGTGGAGTAGGTCCACTGCCTCTTCATTTATGAGCCTGGAAATCCAACTTCCTCCCTTGGTTAATGGTGCTTCTGCAAGGCCTTTAAAGGAAATGCAAACCTCTTGTCCTCCTTGAGCCTCACGAGTTTTTCTTTTGGTGTGATGTGCTTACAAATGGAAGTGTAAATGTGCTACTGTTGTATAGTTGTTCTGATCTTTATTGTTGATGTTCTCATATTGTGTTGATGTTAACAAAGGAGAATAGAGTCTCCTTTTATAGCAAAAGCCAGCCGGTATTGTCATTGAAACTCATTGGTTATTGGCTTTGTCTTGAGGAGAAAAATGGTAGGGTTTAGCTGCCACACGCATGGCCTTTTTCCACTTCCATTCTTGAGCCAAGTGAAGCCCAACACTTGCTTGTTCTAGAGTTCTTTGTCAACAGACAAGAAAGCAAGATCCCAATGGTTTGAGGTGTAATAGGGTCTACACAATGGTCCCTTGTTTTATAGCTTAGTTACCTTTACATGTCAACTTTTCAAGTACAAAGTGGTTGTACTTTGGAAGCTTCTCTTGCACGTTTTTAGGGCATAAAGGTACACCTTGGGAATTGATAATGAGATCAGTAGGTACTTGGCTAATGGTTAGAACAAATCCTTGGTTCAGACTTTGGTTTAAATGGAAGCATTTGTGTAATGAAACTAAATCATGCCATGCACTTTGCCGCACGATAACTCCTTGTCCAATGGACCAAACAGAATGGCTCTTTTTCCTCTTGAATGGTGGAAGATAATAGAGTAACTTTGATGCTAGGGAAAGGCTGAGATGAAGCCTAGAGACATGCGAACAATCGTGACAAAATTTGTTGTAACAAAGACTTAAAATCAGAATTTTTCTAAGTATACACAACATTTCATCGTGACCACTTTAGTGCATGATATCTTGGTGACCATTGATCCAACTTGTGATATTTTTGGCTCTATGTAAAGTAGACATTTGATAGAGCAACTTTCATGTGGAAGGAAACTTGAGATGAAGCTTGGAACTTTGATAAAAAATGCCATGAATTCGTGTCCATCATGCTGTCAAAGGAAACTTGAAAAAATTCTAAGTTATGGAGTTTTTCCAATTTGAAACATCAAACTTTAGAACATCATAACTTGAGATTGGATCATCCAAATGGGGAGTTCTACACATGCTTGGAAAGCTTGAAGAACAAGGAACAACCTCATGTCCAGAGATTTTTTATTTGAAGTTTGGAACAATGTGAAAAATGGCCATGAAGTTGTGTCTTAGGAGGCCTTGAATCATGTGAGATCCTGGCTTATTGAATTTTGTTCTCTTTCCTGTGCAAATCCTGGCCTTCACATAAAAGAACAAACTAGCAAGATATGGTGGTTAGTTAATAATGCATAGATGATTGAAACCTAAATGTAAGTGCAAGATGTTATGACATTTAGGTGTAAAATTTGGGGTATAACACCAAGCTTGATCCTTTGATTGCAAGTTCCTACTTTGTACAATAAGAAAATGAAATAACACATATTTTTTGTATTTTGAATAAGGTTAGCAAAATTAGAATGTAAGCAAGCATAGAGGTAAAAAGAAACACAAAGGGTGTTTGGTGATCTCCCACAAAGGTAAACCTAAAGAGGTGAAGGTTAGGAGGATTTCATGCTTGTGATCTTGATGAGATGCACGTGATATGATAGGTGGAATCTTAGGGGTAAAAATTAGAGTATGATAGTCATCACAACCATATTCGAGTTTGAGAGTAGATTAAACCAAGGGAAGGTATTAGCACCCCTCATGTCCATTGTACTCAACAGGAACCTCTTAGTTAAATTTGCAATTGAATGTTAGCTTATGTTAGTTGTTTTCTTCGAGTGATAAAATATTAAAAAGAGAAAAGAAATGAAAGGAAAACCGCAAAAGTTTTTATTAAAGGGGGTACCTGACAAGATTGCGGGTTTTGCTCCTACGTATCTCCAAATGTAATAGAGAATTTAAGGCTAAGTAGTTATGGAGAGACTACAGTTTATTAATTTTTATTTTTTTAATAAACAAGTGTTTAGATTGCGTTCTAAAGGATAAACATTGGTTTGTCTACTCTCGGCAGAGGCTTAAGCACTAGTTTGTATGCACATTACTAAACAATGTTCTTTTGAAAAAAGTTTTGATCGCACGGGGGCGAGAAGTTGGGTTAATATGTTGAATGTTTTGTTTGAATGACGATTACCCGGATGGTCGAGAAAGACAACTCATATCCAAATAATCGGGGAGAGGAATCAAAGGCTCCAAACCATCTCCTTTTTTCATTCTTAATTATGAAAGGATTTAATACAGTTAAAGTATTTTAAGTGGATAACGAATACTCGAATGGTCGGGTAAGGCAACTCGTATACAAGTATTCAGGGAAGGGAATAGAAGGCTCTAGACCACTTCCTTTTTCATCAAAATTTTTAAGAAAATAGGTTTGGTTTGATTTAATTATGAAAAAGGTTTTGTGGTGAATCAAATTATAAGTTTTTTAAGAGATGACAATTGTTTGCTTAATCGAGTAAGGCAACTCGTACCCAAATAATTGAGGAGAGGAATCGAAGGCTCGAGACCATCCCCCTTTTCATATTCGATGAAAATAGTGTTTAAGTATAGGTTAATTTATTTTATATAAATGACAAATACTCGAATGGCCGAGTAAGACAACTCGTATCCAAGTATTCGAGAAGGGAATATAAGGCTCTAGACCACTTCTTTTTCGTTCAATTTATTGTGAAAATGATTTGAATTGATCGGATTATAAGTTTTTTAAGAGATGACAATTGTTTGAATAATTGAGTAAGGGAACTCGTACCCAAACAATTGATGAGAGGAATCGAAGGTTCGAGACTATCCCCTTTTTCATCTTTAATGAAATGGTATTTAATCGTGATTAAGTATCTTAATTTGATTTGGAAAAGGCGCACTCAATATTGATCAAGGTTTTTATTTGCGTTTGCGGATGAATTGTATTATGAAAATGGTTTTGAAATGATGGGATTATGAATGAAACCAAATCGATGATTTGAAAGTGATTGTTGAAATGATATTGAAACGATTTTGAAATGATGACGACATAAGTCGATCAATTTTTAATTAACAAAATTAATTGATTAAAATTCAGTTAAATCGATTAATTAAGCCAATTAAGATTAATTAACAAAATTATTTAATTGAATCAAATAATTAAGTTAATTATAATTAATTAATCTAAATTAACTAATTTAAACAAAATTTAATTAATTAATTAATTAAATTAAAAATGAAAATGGAATAAGCGAAAAAATTGGGACAAAATGATTGAAGCAAGTTAACCACGATGTGCTCAAAGTCGATTTGTGCGTAATGACAACACGAATAATGTCATATGCAAGATCATAACGCAGCGAAAATATCCTATCAATATATCGAAAATTTGGCAGTATAACAACATAAAATTGCTGAATCCGCTTACTAAAAATCTGATTTAGAGTGCAATAAAGATCAAACAACCACCAACATTTTATTTACATATTTACAAAGTTATTTACACTAATTGAAGCATGTCACAAAATCCAGCACAATCCAATAGCAAAGTAAAAAATGAAAAGAAAACTAATTTAAGTATGTCCCAAAGTCTGGCACAGTCAAATAGCAAGGTCAAAAATGAAAAGAAATATACAATAAAGGTAGATGTGGATTAATGGACCTGAACCTGTGAAATTAAATACTCTGTATGCTGCTTTTCATAATAATTCCCAGGTGGATGGAGTTTTCTGATTATAGGCAATGGTTTAATATTTGACAAATATCTATTTCTATCTTTGTCAAGCTTATCAAACAATTGTCTAGCTGAAGCATCCAGTGAATCATCATAATGATATGTGAAACATTGTAACATTTCTTCATCATAGTTTCTTACCAAATCCAATGCTACAAAACTAACACATCAATTCAAAATTCCAAATCGAAACGCTACAATTAACATCGGTTTAACATACAAAATCAAATGTTGCGAAATCAACATCATACGAAATCAAATGTTGCAAAATCGAATCAGAATATTACACACATATAACTGAAATACACAACATAGTCAGAAAACTCACGCAACAATGTTGATAATTCCAAAAATGAATACCCACAATCAGAAAACTCACGTCACAAAATCAAAATGAAAATTAAAATGTGACAAAACGAGAACCAACAGGATAAAATCCAACATCAAGAAATGTTTGTACAAATCCACGAAATCGAGTCGAAACAAGAAATGTTTATACACCAAGACTTAAAAAACTAGCAGCCAAAACAACAACAATATTACATAAATACAAGCTTCAGAGCAAGAAAAAAACAACAACAATTCAAATGGAATCAAATAACCAATCATAACACAAAGGGGATTCAATCTGAGTTGTTACCGATGTTGTGACTTGATGTCGAAGCTGTGACGAAATTAGCGGAGAATGTAAGGTTGATGCAGCTTTTGTTATTGCTTGATCTTGGCCAAGACGTCAAGCAAAGGCGGAGGAAGTATGGATCTAATTGTGAGAGAGATGAAGGTCAGTAAGGTTCGTGTTGTATTGAATGTGGTGGAGAGAGGTCGGAAGGGTTTGTTTAACAAATGGTGCAAATAGTTGAATAAAGGTGGGAAGGACGACACGGTGGTGCATGATGGCTGGGTTGTTAGGCGAAGTTTGATGGGTGGTGTTTACACGGTGGAACGGAAGAGGTTTTGTGTCGCCAGCGTGTTGTGTGTAATGGATGGTGGTGCACGTCGGACTTCCGTCGGCGATTTGAAGAGAGGAAGTGGTTTTTACATGGTGATTTAGGAGTAATAATTGAATAATGGGTTATGTGAGTGGTTGTTGGGTAAGAGATCAAGGTTGAATGAGGGAGGTAGTATTTGTTGAGGATGATGGTAGTTTTAGTGTGGAGGAGAAGGTTTTTCGTGTGATGCAGAAGGTGAGTTCAGAAGGAAAAATTAACGTGTTGTGCTTTTTTGAGAAAGGAAAAAAAGTCCTTTGCTAAAGGTGAAAATAATAAACATGCATAACAAACATATGCCTTTGATTAATCTCGATTTAACGGTGCCTAAAATTCCCCTTTTAGATGATTTAATTGATTTGAATCAAATTAAATTCACATCTTTCTAAATACACATGATAAAATAAAAGCATGGAAAATTCTAATTAATTTGTCTGAATATTTTGACGAAAGAAAAAAAAGACTGAAAATGAAAAAAAGTTGGGTGCCAAAGTGCCCGAAAAATTAAACTGAATGCATTAAAATGATCAGTGCGGAATAAATCTCTCGGAAACATACATGTGTTAATCAGATTTTGAAATAAAATTTGACCAATTAAACAGGCATAGGCTGATCGAAATGCGACCGAAAAAGTAGTCGATAAAATAAAATGAGCACACCAAATTAAACTACCCGAACAGTAGATTAATGATACTAACGTCTGCAATCTCGGTTTTGAAACTTTTCGTCCGCTGATTTTACATATTTTTGAGAAACAATTCAACCAGTCTGTCTGTATGTCCGAAAATTCATTATGGCCAACATTTTAGGCATTATTCATGATGAAAAGCATGTTACGCAATGCAGATGATGCAAAGTGAAAATACAGTCAGATATGTGAAAGTTTTAAAAGGCCCAGACAAAATTGGGGTATGACACATACACTTGAGGAACTTGCCACATAGGGAAAACATGCTCACTTAAAGCGACATAGTAAAATACATATTGAAACTAATTAAAATTACGAAGAAATCCAAATTGGGTAGATCGCAATAAGGTCCGAATGTTATCAATAATAAACCCAGAAGGGCAATGTTACAGAAACCATCTAACTGGACAATAAAATGAATATTACAAAAGCAAGGACCTAAGAGTTGTACAAACTCTCCTTTTACAAAGTCTCGCATGATAGACTCAACTTAAGGTCTCGTCTATGGGACTCAACTTAAAGTTTCGCTTGAGGGACTCAACTTAAAGGTCTCACTTGAGGGACTCAACTTAAAGTCTCGCTTAAGAGACTTAACTTAAAGTCTCGTTTGAGAGACTCAACTTAAAATCTCGCATGAGGGACTCAATTTAAAGATATCTCCTAAGGGACTAAACTTAAAGTCTCACTTGAGGGACTCAACTTAAAAGTCTTTCTTGAGAGAATCAACTTAAAGTCTCGTCTGAGGGACTCAACTTAATAGTGTCGCCTGGACTCAACTTAAAGGTCTCTCCCAAGGGACACAATTTAAAATCTCTCCTAAATATAAACTACTTTATGTCTGGATTAAATCACTTTGTCCTTTTGCAAAGCCCCCGTGCTTGGAGGATTATGTACTGGTATAAATTGATTGGACTCTAAGAGAGGAAAATCCATGGAAAATCGAATAAACTGGTTGGGGCGAGCCGCCATGCGTGGCTATAAGTCGCCCGAAAAAGGCCATAAGGCCACCTGGGCGTTCATAACAGTTTTCCCAATTGGTCTTCATCCATTTGGACTAACTCACGTTGTCCATTTGCTCAGTAAACGTGGGTGAAGACTTAGGCTCACTGTGACTAACTGAAGAGAGTCAGTCAAACCGTTTCCTCCATGATTTTATGAAGAACAAGTCTTCCCTTGATAAACTTCCTGATCGTAGGGTTAGGGCAAAACCGCCCCACTAACTTTGCAACATATACCGAAGAAAGTCTTTATAAATACCTCAATTGAGAAGGGGATCCAATTTCCCATAGAAACAAACGTACAAAGCTTCTCACCACTCAGTCTAAGCAAACTCTACGTGTTGCTTAAATACCCTAAACACCAAACAATTTTACAAATACATGGCTACCTCGAGCCAAGTTCCTCTCTATTTCCTCCCTTCTCAATTTTGTCCATTACCAAAGTTTTGGTAATATAAATGTAATAGTGTGACATTTGATAGATTTATTTATTATTTATACACTATAAATATCTTTAAAAATATAGCAATGGAGAGAAAAAATGAAGAAAGAAAATGGATAGGATCTTGACTCGGTTACCTCATTATACTTTTTCAACAAGTACAATTATCATTAATATGTCCTTAAATACTTTTTCTAAGAGTTTAAGTCCTCTTAATGAGGAATTTTACAAGCATCAATGTTGAGTTAGCAGGGTCGAACTAGTTTCATAGCTTATGGTCGAGCTCGCCCTTGTCTCTTTATAGAAGACTCCGAACTCGTCTGTTATTTATGGAGTATTGTTATGATGTTATTGAGACTATTTTTAGAGGACTGAAGTTAAGCGAAGTTGTGCCATTATTTTTTGATATAAATAATATTTTTTTTGTGCAACTCATAAACTAATTTTTTAAGTCGGAAGGACTAATAGACAACCGTAATTTTTTTAATCTAAATTAAAATAAAAAAAAAACTATATAATTTGTGGGACATAAGGAATTTTATGAGTGAGATTCTGTTTGGACTTTAGTTTTGGTTTGGTTTTGTTTTGGACCTTGTGTTTGGAGAATAGTAGTACTACCAAACACTATCCCACTTCAATTAGTTGATTTTTTAATAAAGGTTTAAAGATTCAATTACTTCTCATAAATAAATACTATTTTGAAGTAATTGAATCTTTAAACATTTATTAAAAAATCAACTAATCGGAAATGGAGTAGTGTTGAGTAGTACTACTATTCTCCAAACACAAGGCCCAAATCAAAACTAAAGCCCAAACAGTATCTCACTCATAAAATTCCTCATGTCTCACAAATTTTTTTTTGTCAAAAATCCTCTTTTCTTGTCTTGTCTTGTCGCACAGCTCAGTTGCCGGAAAACATGTACAGAGACGTTTCAAGTTGCAACACCTATGATTACGGCGACGCTGTCTATTGGGACGCTCGTTATATCCAAGAAGGTGGTTCCTTTGATTGGTATCAGCGTTACTCTGATCTTAAACCCTTTCTTCGTCATTATTTCCCTCTTTCTTCTACCATTCTCATGGTTGGTTGTGGCAATGCTGGTAACCTTTCTTATCCTTTTTCACTTCACCTATTCCACACAAAACACTACAATTTCAAATTTCCTCATAAACCCTTGTCTTTTACCTTCCAAACTCAACTCTAGGGTTTTCAATTTTGAGGTTTAGCATGTTACCTTGTTCAATTTAATTTATATGAAAACAATTTATTTTATCATTTGTTATATAAAATGACTTTGTTTTTAAGAGGCTCAAATTAACAGTGGAATATATGTATGGAGACCTTTTGTCGTGACCATGTAGGCTGTCTTGCACACTCTCAAAAACTGCTTTGCATATAATTGTGAATTGTGTGTACTTGCTCTAAATCTGTTATATGTATTTGTGTTTGAAAGAACTTGTAGTTGTCCATATTATAAATTTCTGATAATTTGTTCAATAAAAGAGAAATACTTCCATGAGTTCAACTGCATATTTTGTAAATGTGTTGCCGTAGTGTAAAAACAGTCACTGCTTTGGATCGGAGAAGTACTTTTTTTCAAAATCTGAAGAATTTTCACTGTAGTTTAGTAAATTGAATGGTGGCCCTAGGTCAAGCTAACTGAGTTTTGTGGATTCATTCTGAGTCATAAGAATTTCCCTGACTTGTTTTCAAAGTTAAAGCAGTGAGCAGTGAAGTGCCAGTACACTGTTTTAGGCAAAGTACTAGTACCAGGTTCGTACCTGGTACCGATATGTGTATGGTACGTACCGAGTCCGTACCATTTTTATTCTTCTTTTTGGTACGCGCGTTGGTACAAGATTGATATGCGAACCAACAAAATATGCGTTTTTTCCGTCACTGGTATGTATAATTTCAGGGATTTTTAGTTGGTCAAATTTAGGTTTTTAAATTTATTTATAAAGGAGAAGGAAAAAGTCAATTTTATATAGTCTTGCACTCTTGTCTGTCTATGCCGCTGACAATTTTCAAGTGAGATTTCTTGTTATTGGGCAGATCTCGACTCTTTTTGAGCAAAATGCTTTTTAATTTTGATGTTTTATTGTCATTTAAAAAATATAATTCTTTCATGTTATTTTTTTAGCAAGATAATTCTTTATGTTATTTTTATAATTATATTTTAACAATTATACTAACGTACCCGTATCTTAGTTTTTTATGAACAAAGCTGTATTTCATACCCATACTAGATACCTAGTGCCTGAATCTGGGCAACCCAGGCGGTGAGGGTAGGCATGTCCGGTTCAGTTTCGATTCCCATTAAACCAAAAATGGCTTCCTTTCACTTTTCTATTTGTATGTCTAATTGTGGTAATAATTCATCAGAATTTGAGCAATGCATAGTCTTTTGTCAATATTTCATAATCTTCTATCTTATTTGAATGAGATTTCTCTTTTATTGAGTCCATAATTTTTCAGAAAATTTACAAGGAGCAAACGGATGTATTTTGCAGTTATGTCAGAGGATATGGTCAAAGATGGTTACGAGGAAATTGTTAACATTGATATTTCATCGGTTGCCATTGACATGATGAGAAGAAAATATGAGTACATCCCTCAGCTAAAATGTATCTTATCAATAACATTATCTTACTCATTTTTTTTGCATAATCTTTCATCTCTGAACTTGAAACAAAAGTGCTTAACCATATATTTAAAATGACTTCATGAATCTCAATAGACATGCAGATGGATGTAAGGGATATGAGCTTCTTTTCCGATGAGTCTTTTGATGGTGTAATCGATAAAGGTATCACTTGATCATTTCAATGAAACCTTATCCTTATCGATGTTAATGGATTCTTTATTTATATACTGATGCTAATTTGGTTTTGCTATTGCATTTACGCATGTGCTTTGTTGGTGATTGATCTAGGAACTCTCGATTCATTAATGGTAAGGTGCTTAACTGATTGTTATTCATCTGTTATCTAATATAGCATATTCCCACACTAATCATCATTTTTTTTTTGCATTTTAGTGTGGCACGGATGCGCCAATTAGTGCTTCTCAGATGCTTGCAGAAGTGTGTAGGTTGTAAAGACTTTAAAGAAAATACATTTCTTTAAAAATTTGAAAGTAGTATTTAATATACATGTTTTGTTTCTAAATTCTCGCTAATTACGCCTATGTATTTTCTTTGCAGACTTCTAAAGCCTGGCGGGATTTATATGATGGTAATCTCATTTAAATAGATTTGAAATTCTATTTATAATTTAGAAAATATTATTAAGGATTAAATTGCCCCTTGCAGATTACATATGGCGATCCAACAGTAAGGATGCCTCACCTAAGCAAACCTGTATACAATTGGAAAATTACATTGTATAATATCCGTAAGTTTTCACGTATTTTCCAAGTGAGAAATTATATTTAACGTCGATCGTATAACTTTAGGCAATGTGTTACATAATTGCACGATTTAATTCGAAAAGAGCAGTCTACTTATTGTCTAAGTTCATTTTTCTCTATATGATTACGTTCATTTTTCTATATATTATTATATTTCTGTTAATCCATGCAGCAAGACCGGGATTTAAAAAGCCAGAATGTAGTACTTCATCAAAGAAATCATTGTTGGAACCTATTCCTCTTACTGAAACCGGCTTACTTCTAGCAGATTGGGTTCTGGAAGATCCAGATTCTCACTTTATATATGTTTGTAGAAAGGTAAAGGACACAGATGTATAGCGTTTATTATTACTCGCATCGAAGCACTGAGGAAGGTGGTGTTTGTTCTCCTCACATGTTGTTGTGCATGAGCTGTTTTCTCTTGTTGGTTGTTGCATTTGTTTGCCTTAAGCAAGGATTCTATCATAGCCATTATTTTCTCACCATTTAGTTGTAGAACACACTAGCACTTTATATTTATTTATTTATAATTCTACGCACACTTAAAAATCAGTGAGATCTCTGTGAATATCAACCTAAAGTAGAGAATTTGTTAGAAATAATATGTTGAGAGTGTGTTGCTATCAGTTTTCAAGCAGTGAAAATAATTTGTACACTTTCAAATGAACTTAATAGCCTAGTTTTTGCTAATATTCCTTCTAATGCTCCTAAATTCTTTCGACATAGTACATTACTTGAGATTTTTCCAATAAATTTTCGGCGATTGAGGGTGTGCCAAGTATACTAAGTGAGTTTAAATTCATATTTTGGTAAAATATTTTTAGGTTTAAATTCTTGGATGCTCTTTTAGTCATATATTTTTTAATTTTTTTTGCCCCTTTAAAAAAATTAAGTCGGGGTTATTGGGTGAGGGAAAAGCCTGGTTCTTATTTATGGGTGCGAGGATGTTAATACTAACCCCGTCCCTGTCTAATAAATTTAAGGAAAAATTATGACAGAGGTTTTTTAAAGTTATTTTTGTGCAATAGATAGGTCTTTTAAAAAAAATTTGTAACAATTTGTTCTTTTAGGTTATCAAATGTTTGCATTGTTATTATTTTTAACTTAGTGAATGTCTTTATTGTAGATGCAATTATTTTGAGTGGTATTAAAATAATGAAGTGCAACCTGAAAAATAGACATATTTTCAAATGTTCAAATGTGAGAAAAAGGACGTAAATAGATATTAAGTTACTGGTGGCCAATGACGTCCGTTGAGCTCCGACTCCGGTGAGGTTGAAGGACGGCCGGGGGGGGGGGGGGGGGGGGGGGTGTGTGTGTGTGTACCTGCAAGGTACTCCGACGCTCAAGTTAGGGTATTTATAGAGAGCCCCCAACGCGGGGCCAACGGTTACTTGCACTGGGATGGATTGTCAGGCCCAATCCAAGTAACTGCCAGGGCTTACGTGGCGTAGTGAAGACCAGCGCGTGGTCTTCGCCCTGGGGTAACCGCTCCTAGATTTCCGGGACTAGGGCAGACCGAATCCTTCGGGAGTGGAGTGGTTACTTGGATCGTGTCTACGTGGTACGGACCGCTAGACACTCCTCGCTGGGGAGGAGCCTTCTGTGTCGAAGACCCGTCAAGCCGTATGACGGACATGGCCTCGCGGGGAGGAGCCATGTCTGTCGAGGAGTGATGTGCGGTATTCTCGCGGTGAGAAGCTGGTATGTCGGGGATGTACCTATCCGCCGGGGTGCGAGGTCCTCCTGCCCTGTTGGCCCGTTTGTGCCCGACAATGTAAAGTGCTCGGGGGAAACGTTGGTATGCTTGCAGCAGTCAAGTGTCCCGCAGAGGGGTCTTATTGGGCCTCCCCATGCTATATGGGTTGGGCCTGCTCGACTGTTGGGCAGCCTCGGCCCAGTCCAGAACAGGAGCCCCCCAAGTCGTTGCTCTGAGGTGGCAGAGTAATGACTTAAGGGTTATTGGCATGTCGAGGATACGCTAAGAGAGGAACCGAGGAGGTCGTTCTCCTGTGCGAAATTCCTTCGGCCGGATGAGCGTCGGGCGTCGGACAGATGTGTCCGATCGTATGGTCGGGTGTAGCGAGCGATTTTGGACGCGGTTCTTAAGCGCTGGTCGCTCTCTGCGGTTTGAGCTTAAACTACAGGTCGATTCATTTTTTATCCTATTGTGAGCTGAATAAGGAAGGGAAATAGATGTCTCCAATTAACCCTGCTTTGCATACTGAGTTTAAACAGCGGTCTGTTAGGTTTCGGATGCTATCAATGTGGGGGGGCCTTTGTACTGGTTATTTGTATTTTCGCCAATACTGTTCTCTTTCTTCTTTTTTCTTTTTTACCTGGGCAGAAGGTTTCTGGCGGGGAACTAGGATTAGGATGTTAGGACTGATGCTTTTGAATTACTGCTTTTTTATTGATGGAGATATGGGATTTGGGTTTTTTGTTGATTGCGCTCGCTAAGATCTTTTCTTTCGATCTTATGCCTACGTATTCCCGTTTACCGAAACAGGGAAATCAGAGCGTTCGTAGTTCCTCCTATTCTATGGGAGGAAACAGCGTTTTGGTGTCTTGTTCAAAGCCCAAGACGTGAAGCGAAAGGTGGTTTATATCTTGTTCAAAGCCCAAGATGTGAAGCGGAAGGTCTATTTGTGTATTGTTCAAAGCCCAAGACGTGAAGCTGAAAGACCTCGACTTTAGAGAGAATTTGTTATCTCTAAATAGGGGAGAAGGAGAATTACTTTAACTGGGATACGCGGATCCGAGCAATGCCATAATTTCCAAAGAAAGGGTTTTAACCTGAAGGAGAAGACTTTAACTCAGTGTAGAGCAATGCCATCATTCCTTAGGAATTTCTCATGCTAAAAGAGGGACAGTGGCATGGATGTAGATGATCCAGAGGCTTGCCGCTTACAGCGATTAGATGAAAGGAGTTGTTTGATGTTTGTGTACTGTGAACGAGGCACAACTTTGATGCTAAAAGGTCGATTGGATCAACCAGTGGTTTTCTTATACAAAGCCTAAGAGGAGGCTAATTTCCGCTAGGAAAATCATTATACAAAGCCTAAGAGGAGGCTATTTTATGTCTCGTACAAAGCCCGAGAGAAAGGCTAAAAGTTTTTGACCCAGTGGGGCATATCGTTATACAAAGCCTAAGAGGAGGCTAGCAAAGAGTTGACTCAGTTGGAGAATCTTTTATACTCAGTAATAGAGTGTTTTTGTATCTCGTACAAAGCCCGAGAGAGAGGCGAAAAGGTTGTTTTGATTCCAATGGGGAGAATTTTGGTATCTCGTACGAAGCCCGAGATGGAGGCTATGGTAACTGTTTCAGTTGAGTGACAGATCCAATATACTGATTTTAAAAGAGAAAATCAGTTCTTATATGAGCAACGCTGTACTCAGGGATTTAATTTGAGGATCAGGGATATTTCATTCTCTTTGAGGAAACGGGAAATCCAAAGGGTATCGAGACTATCCGAGTCTGCGGGTTTCCTTCCTATTTAACGAAGGGTGCTTGAGAATGTCTTTGAGACTCAAGGAAGTTAGACTGTCCGTGTCTAGAGTTTTATCTTTTGTACTATGCTTCGAGAAACAGTAGTAGACTCTATGAAAGGACTGTTCTATGAGGATGACTAGGTTCTGTTCCTATACCTCTAGGAGGTCGTCGGGACAATTTGTACGAAGCCCAAGAGGAGGCTGGAAACTTTTAAGAAGCCGATGGGTCCTTGTACGAAGCCCAAGAGGAGGCTATCATTCCCGAAGGAAGAGATCATTATACGAAGCCTAAGAGGAGGTTGTGAATACTTCTAAGAAGCCGTAGGGTCCTTGAATAATGCCCAAGAGGAGGCCGATGCTTTTAAGAAGCCCGTGGGTCTATCATCTCCTTTCCATTAGGAGAGATAACTCTTTTAAAGATGAAAACCACTGGTAAACGTGCGAGGTTTACTATCCAGCGACTTTTAACTTTTAAAGAGGGTTCCTTAGTTAAGGTCCAAGATTATGACCGTAGTGGGTACCCAAACCCCGAGACATTCAAGGCAAGCTATCCACAAGGAATAGATCAAGTCAGGAAAGTTCGAGATTTGGGAAGAAACTCAAAGATGCCATTCACGGAGAATACATTCATCTTGGGGAGTAGAGCTTCTTGACGATTCCTAAGGAGGACAGCCGAAGAGAAGACTGTATCTGGTGCTCTTATTGGGGATCTAGGCGTCTATTTCTACGAATAAATGAAACGGCGTCGCCTAGTTCTAGACGTAGTTGCCGGGGAAATTCGAAATATCTATACTATTATTACACAGTAGATATGAGTTTATGAAAGGAGACTTACAGTGAGCAGCCCCATAATGCAGTTTATAATATGAAAGCAGTAAATGAAAGCGATAACCACTTACTCGGTTGTAGTGCTTCCATGCTGTTTGGTTAGTTGTTCAACAAAGAAAGATTGAAAACAACAGTATATTCAAAATCAAAGGAGAAAGTGCTTTGAAAAAGAAAGATTTGGGGCTTACAGCTCAAGGAGAGGCCCAGGGTTTTATCAGTGAGCGCACTGTTTGACTTTGTACAGCGGGACTTATACAAGTGACTGGGGCCCAAAAAGGTTTTCTGTACAAAGGGATGGGTCTTACACTCTCTCAAGAGGCCCAAAAAAGGTTTAAAGAAAAGAGAGGGGCTTATAACACGAGGGTAGGCCCAAATGATTTTTCGTTTAAAAATGGCGATCGCGCCGAGGTTTTCTTTTAACGCAGAGGGACTTATACAATAAGTGAGGCCCAAAATGTTTTTGGTTAAAAGGGGGATTGGGTCTTACACTCTAATAGAGGCCCAAAGAGGTTTAAAGAAAAATAAATGGGTCTTACTACTCGAGGGTAGGCCCAGATGATTTTTTAAAAGGCGACGATCGCGCCGTTTGTTTTTTGACGGTATCGGGACTTATACAATAAGTGAGGCCCAAAGATGATTTGGTCAAAAAAAGGATTGGGTCTTACACTCTAATAGAGGCCCAAAGTGTTTTGAAAATGATTTATGAGGGTTGAATTAATCCAAAACCCTAATTTGTTTTCAAAATGTATTTAATTGAATAAAAATTCAATTAAAATGATCAAAAATTGTTTAACACATGGAAAGCAAATTGTGATCTTGGATTAATGCTTCAAAAATTAGGTATTGACCTACAAAATAATTAGAAAGCATTAAAAGTTGCAAAATCAATGTAGAAAAAATATTTAAAATGCCAAAAACAATCAAAATATTATTTCTTTACAAAAATATCAATTATATGAAATAAATAATATTTTTGGGATTTTTTGATAAAATAAAATATTTTAACATTTTTGTGAATTATTAAAAAAAGAATCAACTCAAAATCATTAAAACTCAGAGAGAAATTAATTTTTGAATCAATTAAACAAAAATCACAAAATTCAAATATTTGAATTTGAAAAAAAAGGCGCCAAGAACAAGCTGAAGAACACGCGCGTGTTCTTGGTTTCTCAGATTTGCGTTTTCTATCCAATCTCCATGAATATGTAATCATATCATGCAATCCACATATCATTATGCTCGTCTCAACCTCACGATCATGTCTATGTACTTTAATTTCATTTAAATTAAACATACAATAAGAAATCACGAAGAGACCTCAAGAACCCTAATTTCTGCATGAAGGCTAGGATTTTTGATACACGATTCAAACAATGCAATTAATTGAGGGAAAACATTCCATGCATGATTATGAACATATGGCCAAATTATTGTGCGAGGAAATATGCATAGATTGAGAGATGACCAAGTATGTGCTTACCTCTAAGCCGTGACAACAAGTTCAAAGTGATTTTTGATTTGGAGGTGTTACAGATGAGTTGTGATGATCTGGACAGCTTCCCTACACCATATGGATTGTGTTTGGATGGTTGGACTTAATTGAAATTGGCTGGATCATTTTGTGGTACCTCAGCTGCACCTTGTTTGAAAATTTGAGCAACCAGCTGGTGATTTCATGAAATTGATGTTTCAGAAGTTATGTGAGTGTTTGATCAGCTCATATGTGATGTATGTGAGGTGTGTGAGTGATTGGTTTGTGCAGAATTGCTCTCAAACTCAAAACCCGATAGCTACCTTGCTAAGAAAGGCATTTTTGCCAAGAGAAAGAGATTTTGAGGAAAGCATCTGTTAGATGGCTTTGGTGTACTTAAACTGACCACAATTGAGCTCTATTTATAGTAGAGCAAGTTTGTTTTGCAAGGAATAGTGCATGGCAGCTGGTAAGTAGGTTTGGCCAATGTTGGCAAATGAAAATCCAAGTCTCCTCTAGCCATTGACTAGAGGTTAGGGCACAGAGCTTTGGTCCCCTTGGTCTTGGATAAGTCTTGACTGATTTCAGATGAGAATGGCTCAGTCCATGCCACCTTGATGGTTCCATTGAATGCCTCATTCCAAATTTGAAGTCTTGTCCCTATTTTGGCCATTCTAGGTTCAACATGTTATTCCTTGTTCCTTGGACCTTTGAGGCTTGGCTCAGTGATTGTCCCCTTTGGATTCAATCCTCTGAGGTGTCCAAGTGGATAGGAACTATTGAAATTGGCTGATTTTGGCAAATCGAGCCAAAGTGCAAATTCTGCCTTGCCTTGACAGATTTCAGCAAGGCAACTAGGCAATGTTGTATCTCATGGTGTAGGTTGAATTTGGCAATGTTCTTGGCCATTTTGGAAAACTCTTACATGATACAACAACTGTTTGAACAAGTTTGGTTTTGATCTCTTTTGATTCCAAGTGAAAAATCCCCCTACATTTGGCAAAAAGTGAAGGCAAATTCTGACTTAGTGAAAATTTCACTAAGTGTTGGAAAAAGTGACATTTTCACTTTTCAGCCACTTTGATCACTCCATAACTCAAAATCCTTAATGAATTGGAATGACTTGTAGTTGAAGTTTTTGTAGGTGATAATGAGGGCTACAAATCCATCTTTGGATGAGAAAAAATGGCCTTGTGGTTTAGGAGTTATGGTCCTCCAAAGTTGGTACCTTTGCCACTTTATTTTTAACTTAGAAAAATTTCTAAGTTTTATGGTTACCCCTTTTACAAGTTATCTCACTTTTCTTGATTTTTCTTGATGAATGATGATTCAAATCATACATTAACATCATTTTAGGGTTAAAAATCCATTTTGGTGAAAAATTTCAAAAAGTCAAAGTTGACTTTTGTGCACAGTTGACTTTTTATCAGATGAATTCCAAACTGTGCAATTCTTCAGGAAATCATGTCCTTGACCTAAATCAAACTTGATGGACATGTTCCATGGGTGTCATAGGGTATATTCAATCATGTATTAGGGTTTGGGAGCATGTCTTGGTCAAAAGTCAAAGTTACAGTTGACTTTTCCCTTAAAACCCTAATTGTGGTGCAGATGAAAATGAGACTTGTTGCTCAAGCTTCTTGGATCAATCCATTGTTCCAAATGGATCAATATGGTGTATTAGAGACCCTCAAATCATATCTTGAGGTCTTGGCTCATGGTTTGTCCCAAAAGTCAACTTAGGGGTGAATTAGGTCAAGAAACCCTAATTCCTGATTTTTTATGAATGCATCCCCTGAGGCAAAATTGACTTGATGCATGGGTTCATGAGGTTCCATGAAGCATATTAGGTCATGTTTTGGATCATTGCCTTGTGCCCAGATGAAAATTTCCATCTGGAGACCCTGGTCGACCAAAACCCTAATTTGGTGACACTGTCGATCTTGAGACTTGATCCACCTAGAAGGGAGCAGCCTTATGCTTAATCCTTGAAGTGGGAGTCCTTTTTGATCCATTGTGGATATTTAAGAGATTAGACAAGTTGAAGATCATGTCATTTCTTGATTGATCCTTTGTCTAAGCACTCAGAGAGGGCTTGAAACCCTAATTTTGATTGTATTGGATGCTCACCCATCTTTGGGGAGACTAATGAAGCATAAAGGTACATCCATATTGTGATGATGATTTTCACAATGATGGGAAATCTAAGTGGTCAAAATTTGGGGTATTACAGATGCCCCTATTTAATCTTCTTGGACCCGAAGGTGTGAATGACGAAAGGATTCGGGCATTCGGGGTGCAAGAGGATTAAATATCAGAATACCCGAAATTTTGATGGTGGTTATGAATGGTAGCTTACGCATTCATCTTCTTTAGCTAAGCGATGATGCTTAGAAAAGGTAAACTTCCCCTCGATCCTGGTTTTCAGCCAAGGAACTGGTCTCAGTTTCTTTTGAAATAAACTTCCCCTCGATCCTGGTTTCCTACCAAGGAACTGGTCTTAGTTTCTGATTTAAACTTCCCCTCGATCCTGGTTTCCTACCAAGGAACTGGTCTTAGTTTATGATTTAAACTTCCCCTCGATCCTGGTTTCCTACCAAGGAACTGGTCTTAGTTTCTTTCGTCAATAAACTTTACTGACAAGGGACGCTATTCGTAGCGGCTTTCCTCCAAACTTCTCGCCGAATTTTCCTGGGGAGATGCCATTTGAGTGGAAAAAGTTTTGATGTCAGACTTGCTGGGGAACCCATTCGTCTGAGTTGTAGAGGTACACAAACTTCTCTGTTTTGGAGACGCCATTTGTCGATTCTACTAGGGAAAGCGAGTCTCTTGAGAGACTATTTTCGTTTGGGATCTTTCATCATACTTTTCTCGGGATCTTCCCGGAGAAACGCCATATGATGGGGTCCAATTTTGAGGTGTCGATGACCTTTTCATCAACGACTTTTCGGAGAAATACTGATGTACTGCCGAATCTCTGTTCACGAGGCTTTCTCTGTGGATTTTCCTTAATCCGGGAAAGCAAGGATATCATCTTCAATGGCGAAGAGTGACATCTGTTGAAGGTTCTCTGATCTTTCAGAGGTTCAAGTTATCAAAGTGGCCAAGTGCCGACTCTGATCTAAAGATACACTGGTGGCGAGATTGTGCAGACGCAACACTTCCTGACGAGGAAAGAACTGACAAACTCGATTGAGAAAACTGTTTATCACTAGGGGACAAGACCGACTCAAGTGATAGTGATGCAATATGAAATGTAAATGCAAATAAAAAATGCATGAAGTATGTATGTATATGCTGACAAAACAGACGCGACATACAGACTAATGGATGAACACAATTGAATACTCGGCCATCGCGGGGCGAAGAAGTACCGTTGATTCAAAATAGCAATTCCACCTTGCTTAGGAGAGATAGTCCCATTGGGAGCTATGTTGATCGGGCTTAGGAGATGAGAACTCGGCCGAGGATGTCAGACGAAACATGGTCTCTGACATTATTGATCCTTCATTCAGGCATACTGGCTTAGAAGGAGTACTTTGATTCTGCACTTTGAAGTTCGCTTACTTCGGGAGAAGCGATCGATGTTCTTCTGATGTTCAACAGTCAAAAGAAATTGCCATCTTTATTTTAAAAGCAGAAAAAGTTTTAACAAGTAAATTCATTTTTGTTTTATTTCAAGAATCGCTGATTAAGTTTAAACAACGTCGTTCTGTAAAGCTAAAACAAGCAAGAATTACAAACAAAAGCACAAGGGCTCAAATTTTATTGATAAGATGAAGATCAGCCAAACGCGTGATTCCAAAGAGTATATACAAAGTTAGAAAATGGTAATTTACAGGGAAAAGGGCTACGTTGAAACATAACGACCACTATCCTTCTACCAACTTTGAATTCGGGGCATCCTGAGCTTCTGTCGAAGATGACCTTTGACTGGAGATTTCCTCCGATAGATGATGTAACTACTGCTGAGGGACTTGCCTCTGTTGAACATAGTTACTTGCCATTATCCCTAATTTTTGCCTGGATTGTACTATGAGATTTCCAATCCATCGGGATGATTCTTTTTTTTTTCATGTCTCTAACTTTTGCCTGGACCGCCCTTTCGGGTTTTCAATCCACCGAGACTTTTTTTTTATTTTTAGTTTAGGCGAAGTATTTCTTGACTACATCAACATTCGTGGGGTAGGCAAATTCCTCTCCGTCCATGGTTGCAAGTCTCAAGGCGCCACCTGAGAAAGCTTTCGTGACCATATAGGGGCCATCATAATTTGGGGTCCATTTGCCCCGAGAGTCAGTGAGAAATGATTGTATCTTCTTGAGCACGAGGTCTCCTTTCCTGAAGACACGAGGCCGAACCTTTTTGTCGAACGCCCTCTTCATTCTTTGTTGATACAACTGACTGTGGCATAGTGCCGTGATTCTCTTTTCTTCGATCAGATTCAGTTCGTCGTGTCGACTTTGACACCATTCAACTTCGGTGAGCTTAGCTTCCATCAATACCCTGATTGACGGGATCTCTACTTCTATGGGAAGCACTGCCTCCATGCCATATACTAGAGAGAAAGGGGTAGCCCCTGTTGAAGTGCGGACAGATGTACGATAACCATGAAGAGCAAAGGGTAGCATCTCGTGCCAATCTTTATAGGTTACAACCATTTTTTGAACGATCTTCTTGATGTTCTTGTTAGCCGCTTCTACCGCTCCGTTCATCTTGGCCCGGTAGGGAGATGAGTTATGGTGTTCGATCTTGAACTCTGTGCATAACTCTTTCATCATCTTATTGTTCAAGTTAGATCCATTATAAGTAATGATCTCGCTTGGAACACCATAACGGCAGATGATATTGTTTTTGATAAATCGGACCACCACTTGTCGGGTTACATTGGCGAATGACGCTGCTTCGACCCACTTGGTGAAATAGTCAATGGCTACCAGGATGAACCGATGTCCGTTTGAAGCCTTGGGCTCAATCATACCAATCATATCGATTCCCCATATGGAAAAAGGCCACGGGGAAGAAAGAACTTTGAGATGTGATGGCGGTACATGAATTTTGTCGGAGTATATCTGACACTTGTGACACCTCCTCATGTACTTGTAGCAGTCGGATTCCATGGTCAACCAATAATACCCAGCCCTAAGAATTTTTCTCGCCATTGTGTGTCCGTTGGCATGAGTGCCAGAGGATCCTTCATGAATTTCTTTCATGAGCACGTCTGCTTCTGGTCTGTCGACGCATCGGAGCAAGACCATGTCAAAATTTCTCTTATAAAGAGTGTCACCGCTCAGGAAGAAGTTTCCAGCCAATCTTCTGAGGGTCTTTCTGTCTTTTCTGAGTGCCCCAGATGGGTACTCTTGTTTCTGAAGGAAGCATTTGATATCGTGATACCAAGGTCTGTCGTCTATGACTGCTTCAATCGTGAAGATGTAAGCGGGCCGTTCAAGGCGCATAACGTCAATCTTAGGTATGTCATTCCATCGACCTACACTAATCATGGAAGAGAGAGTGGCCAATGTATCAGCCATGTGATTCTCATCACGAGGGATGTGATGAAAGTCGACTCTGTTGAAGAAGGGTAACAACCTCCTTGCATAGTCTTTGTAAGGAATCAATCCTGATTGGTATGTGTTCTAATCTCCTTTTATCTGATTGATAACCAGGGCTGAGTCGCCGTATACGTCCAAGTTTTTGATCCTTAAATCCATCGCTTCTTCGAGACCCATAATACATGCTTCGTATTCGGCCTCGTTGTTCGTACATTTGAACGTAAGTCTGGCAGTGAAAAGAATGTGGGAACCCTGAGGGGTAACAATGATTGCCCCAATTCCGTTTCCATAATGATTGACTGCTCCGTCAAAGATAAGCCCCCACTGGGAACCTGGTTCTGGCCCTTCACTGGGTAGCGGTTCATCGCAATCTTTCATCTTTAGATACATGACATCTTCGTCTGGGAAGTCAAACCCGATTGATTCTTGATCGTCAATCGGTTGATGAGCCAAATGATCGGCTAAAATACTTCCTTTGACGGCTTTCTGAGCATGGTACTCTATGTCATATTCTGATAGTAACATCTGCCAACGGGCAATCCTTCCCGTGAGAGCAGGTTTTTCGAAAATGTACTTGATTGGATCCATTTTGGAGACCAACCAAGTAGTATAACAAATCATGTACTGGCGAAGACGTTTGGCTGCCCAAGCCAAAGCGCAATAAGTTTTCTCAAGCATTGTGTACCGAGTCTCGCAGTCGGTAAATTTCTTGCTTAGATAGTAAATGGCAGACTCTTTCCGTTTAGTTTCATCTTGTTGGCCAAGTACACATCCCATTGAGTCCTCTAGGACTGTGAGGTAAATGATCAGTGGTCTTCCTTCCACTGGAGGTGATAGAATCGGAGGATTCAATAGATAATCCTTGATACTGTCGAAGGCAGTTTGGCAGTCTTCTGACCAAACGCAATCCTGGTTCTTTTTCAATAGCTTGAAAATCGGCGCACAAGTGGCGGTCATAAGGAATATGAATCTGGAGATGTAGTTCAAACGTCCCAGGAATCCTCTGACTTGTTTTTCAGTTTTCGGAGAAGGCATTTCTTGAATGGCTTTGACCTTGTCAGGATCAACTTCAATTCCTTTCTGGCTGACGATGAACCCTAGTAGTTTCCCCGAACGGACACCGAAGGTGCACTTGTTGGGATTCAAGTGGAGCTTGAATTTTCTTAGACGTTCGAACAATTTTGACAGATGTTCAACGTGCTCATCCTCTGTTCTTGATTTTGCAATCTAATCATCGACATATAGCTCGATTTCTTTGTGTATCATGTCATGAAACAGAGTAGTCATGGCCCTTTGATAGGTTGCCCCGACATTCTTCAAACCGAACGGCATTACCTTGTAACAAAAGGTACCCCATGGGGTAATGAACGAAGTTTTCTCCATGCCTTTCGGCGCCATTTTGATCTGATTATAGCCCGAGAATCCATTCATGAAGGAGAATACTTTGAACTTTGCTGTGCTGTCAACCAGCATGTCAATGTGTGGTAAAGGAAAGTCGTCCTTTGGACTTGCCTTGTTCAGATCTCTGTAATCAACACACATTCTGACCCTTCCGTCCTTTTTGGGAACGGGTACGATGTTGGCTAACCATTGAGGATATTCAGATGTAGCGAGGAAACCCGCGTCGATCTGTTTCTGTACCTCCTCTTTGATTTTGATGGCCATGTCCGGGTGAGTGCGTCTCAACCTTTGCTTTACTGGCGGACATTCCGATCTTAGCGGTAAGTGATGTTCCACGATGCTGGTATCCAACCCTGGCATATCCTGATAGGACCAAGCGAACACATCGGGGAATTCTTTGAGAAGCTTTATCAAACCCTCTCTGGCAGTTGGACTGAGCAATGCTCCGATCCTGATTTCTTTTCTCTCTTTTTTTGAACCCAAGTTTACCGTTTCCAACGGCTCTTTGTGAGGTTCAATGGACCTTTCCTCTTGTCTGAGTAGTCGGGAGATCTCTTCTGGAATTTCGTTGTCATTTTCTTCTTCAGCCTCGAATACCGGGAACTCAAAGTTGGAAAAAAGCATCGGATCGTATGTTTCAACGGGGTATAAAACAAGCAATCTGCATGACGTGATGATTCGTGTTTAGAAGAGATAGAGAAAATGCAAGTGTGTGCAGTGTATTTATTTTACTGCTTGTTTTTATTTTTGAATTGTTTTTTTTTAGGATTACCATTTTCCGAAAAAGCAAAAAGAGAAAACAGCAATTAATGCGGAAATTACAGAACGACGTTATTTTATTAATGAACAAGTCGAATCTTGAAACTACAGCCCTATAAAACAAAACTCACTCGCTTTGGGCAAAGCGAAGAGGGAAATTTACAAAAAGCGAGCCCTATCAAAACATCCATTTCACCTGGGCAGGGTGAAAGGTTAAAGATGATAATTACTTTGACTGATGAACGACCTTCGGAACCTCGAAAGCAACCCACTGGCGGCGAACTCCTCGGTGAATCACAAAGTCTGGCACCTTCCTTGATTTGTCTTCAGAAATGACGCTGATTTCTGGTGGAGCAGGATCATTGGAATCTGTCTCCCAGGCAGAATTGTCGTAGGAGGATTCCTCAGTTGTATTTTGCATAGCATTGGTGCTCTCAGCTGTATCTCCCCATCCAGTTGACTGGATATCTTCGAGCCTGATACGAGAGCTTTCGGGAGCAGTGTACTTGACCATAAAGTCGTATTTTCCACTTGGTTGTCCCAGAGTGTCCCAAACTTCTTCGGAACTGGAGAAGTCATCCCTCTCGATGGCATTGACCTCGGGAAAAGCATAATTGATGAATTCTAGTCCTGCAAACGTTGCGAATTCATCTTCATGTTGAGTAGTTTCCGAATGACCTGAGTGTTGATCCCATGACATAGTGGGGACACAGGTATTCTGTTCAATGATGCTCAGCTGAGTTTCATTACTCGGCTGACTTTCTTGCCCCAAGTTTCCTGGGTAAGGCTGCCACATTGGCAGGCCATCCATCGGGCCATAGTAATTGCGATCAAAGTTGTCTTTCATCAGAGTGTCCTCCTCTAATGAATTTGGCAGAGCACGGCATCCTTCCGGATCACAATCTCCATAGATCATTTCGACATCTGATCTTGGTATAAATCTCGGACTTTCTATAGGAAAGCAAAAAGGCATAGGCACCTCTTCCTGAGACATATAGCCGTCCTTGTTAAGGTAGGACTTCCATTCTTCATCTGTGTCAGAGGGATCTTCCTCATTGATAGCATGAACTGTCTGAGACACTGGGTGAAGAAAACCTCCACTATGGAAGAAGTGTTGAAGGGGATGAAGACTTTCATCGTTGGCGGCTGTCTGGGTACAGGTCGCAGAAAAACCAAGACCCTTCTTTGTTTTATTGTCAATAGGAATGACAAGTCGTCCCCATCCTGTCGTATCGGTACTCTCGACCACTTTGATAGCATCTTTGTATGAAGAAATTAAAGTTCCTTCTTTGTACTGATCGTAGTACGGTTTAAACCCATGTACCATTTGAGTGCGGCACCGGTTAAACTATCCTAGAAGTAGTGAATCAGCAGGTCCTGATTCTCCGTCTGAGCTGACATCCGCCGAGCATACATCACCAGATGGCTCTGAGGGCAAGAGTTACCCTTGTATTTTTCAAAGTCGGGCACTTGGAACTTGTGCGGGACTTTCACATTTAGGACCAAGCAGAGGTCTGCGGCGTCCTTTCCAAATAGATCCTGACCGCGAATGGCTTGCAGCTCTTTCTGCATTTCCAAGAACTGTTCCTGGAATTCATCCATTCTGTCAAACATAGTTTCCTTCTTACCAGAAGGTGTTGGTGGAATCTGTCCTTCCGGAACAGTGTGCACCACAGGGGGTGGTACCGTGACTACGGCAGTAAGTCTTGGCGCCTCCCGAAGTTTGTAACCTTCAGGAGTCTTGAGTATGCCCCTGGCATCTTCGCTTTACCAAAGTTTGTAACCTTCAGGCCCAGCGGCTTCTGTTGCGATTCCCTGATCTTCAGTGATCGGCGGAACATATCCTTCCGGGATATAGTTAACAGGCATTCCCCAAGGACGATCTTTCGGCATCTGATACCTAGGATCATACTTTTCTATGATGGGCGTTGAGGTGATCTCTGAGATCACAGTTCTTTGTAGCTGAGCTTCTGCCATGGCTTGCATGTCGTTACGAAGCTTTCTCATATCCTCTCTCAGAGCGTCGATCTCTTCTTTCAACTCTCTGTTTTCTTCCTCAAGATCATCCATCTTTTTCTGACGATTGGCCCGAGTATTATACGAATGAGACAGTTTGACTCTAGAATCGAGACACAAACGTGAGATTCGTAGGTAAGGAGAATACGCGATGTGAGAATGATGAATGCAATGATTATATTAATTGTTTTTAGGTTTAATTAAAATAAACTTCGACAATTAGATTGCAAATATCAAACAGTGGGGAAACCCCTTTTTATTGAATTCCAAAGGATTACAGAAGTGGAAATACAGTAGATTACAAAGTGCAGAAACAGAAACCTAAACTAATGGGTCCCGAGTCCTCTTCTTTGACCGGGGCGCTTGAGTCGTTGTCGGGTTGTCATTCCTTTGCCAGGTGAAAGGAGCGAGCAAATTCCTTTGGTCATCTTGATTCTCTACAGCATGCTGCTCCAAAATTTCAATCAGAGCATCTTTCTCTTTCAGTAATTGTTGTATTTGGATACACTCTACGTAGAGGGTGCGGTACTTGTTCTTCCAAGATCTTCTTTCCTTTTGAACTTTGTTGAGAGTAACCTGAAGCCTTTCAGTTTCCGTCATGAAGTACATGACAATTTCCCTCGGCGGAAGAATTCCGTAACGAGGATAAGGCATCTTTAGCTTGAGAGCTCTAGTTTGTACCCAATGGAGATAAGGCTCCACCGAGACACAGTCCGATTTTCCCAGAGACTCTCGTCCTTTCTTATGAACATGTTTCCAAGCTTGCACTATTTCCATCTTTAGTGCTCTGTTACTTTCTCCTTCTTTGAAGAAAAGACCTTCCAGATGAACACCCAGTGGGATGTGTCTCATCGGGTATCCAAATTGACGAAGAACTAATATCGGATGATAGTTGATTCCTCCTTTAGTTCCTATGAGGGGTACGCTGGGGAAGTTTCCACAACGGTCAATGACTCTGATTCCCTCATAAATCCTATTACACCAATCTATATCGGAATTGGTGAGGGACATGATCTTCTGCGACCAACGTAAGACACTCTTGCAATCCCAAAAAGCAGCAGACTTGGGCAAGTGAGAGATAAACCATTTGTAAAGCAAAGGTACACAGCATGTGATCTCTCCTCCGCTGTACAAATTTCCTAAGTGTACAGAATGATACGCATCTGCGAGCAAAGTCGGCACAGGGTTTCCAATGAGGAAAACCTTAATAGCGTTGATATCGACGAAGTTATTGATGTTGGGAAACAAAAATAATCCGTAGGTGAGCAAGACAAAGATGCTTTCAAAAGCAGTCATGTTCCCTATACTAGCAAAGTACAGAGCTTTCTTGGTCAGGAACTGGGCTGGCAAACCTTGGGTGCCACCCTTAGTTGTCATGTGAGTCCGGACCTCAGACTCGTCCAAATGAATTGCTATTGCAATAGTCTGATTCTTTGGAATTTCTTCCAATCCAGAAAACGGAGCTCGATCAGTGATATGTAAATCAGTCAGATGAGAATACTCCTCCAGTGTTGGTGATAGCTGGTAATCCGGGAACGTGAAACAGTGATAAACTGGATCGTAGAACTGAATGAGCGCGTCCATGATCCCCTTAATCACATGGACTCTTAACAGTGGTAGCAAACCACCGTGCTTGGCTCTGAAAGCCTCTGGGTTAACGATCATCCTTGCTAAGTTTCTCAAATCCCCCAGTTTTGGAACCTTGAAGGTATACTGGTGAGTTCTCCTTCTACCGAAATCCATTAATGCAATCTTTTTCTCTGATATTTGCAATCACAGTCTTAGTTTAATTTGAAAAACAGAGAGACTAGAAGAGAAATTTTTTTGAATGTTTTAATGTTTTATTAAATGAATGCATGAATGCAACACACAAAAACATAGAAAAAACATGGGGTCAAAGGGTCGTTGTCATGAAGTCAAGGCTCTACCCATCCCCAAAGGTTTATACTAGGGTGATTTTTGTACCTGTACTCATTATCATCAGCTCCTCCCAGGAAGGCAGACAACAAGCGGATCGCCAGCGAGTTGTGTGCAATCTTAGAGTAAGTGCTATTCACCGAGAATAGATCACCAGCCTCAAATGAGGGTAGTATCGCGTAACAGCTATTTCCGATAGCTTCCGCACTACGAAAGGGTTGGCTTTTCTAGGTGTATACTCAATCTTTCCACATACGGCATCACCCGCATTCCCATTAGCAGAAAAATAAACACGTATAGCAATTAGGAAAAGTAGTATATATATTTGTCCTAATCATCCTAGACTTATAAAGCTATGATTCCTAAGTTCCTGACAGAAAATGGGTTCCCCGGCGGAAGCCCCAATCTGTGGTATTCACACAAATGAAGAGAAAAAAGGTTTGTCCAAGGTTTTCACCTTAAACGTTTAAGAAAGAAGATACTGGCCCCACGGTGGGCGCCACTTTTTCTGTGAAAAATGGGGACGATCGTGCCTAGATCTAACTTTGAAAGGCCCCACGGTGGGCGCCACTTTTCTGTAGCGAGCGATTTTGGACGCGGTTCTTAAGCGCTGGTCGCTCTCTGCGGTTTGAGCTTAAACTACAGGTCGATTCATTTTTTATCCTATTGTGAGCTGAATAAGGAAGGGAAATAGATGTCTCCAATTAACCCTGCTTTGCATACTGAGTTTAAACAGCGGTCTGTTAGGTTTCGGATGCTATCAATGTGGGGGGGCCTTTGTACTGGTTATTTGTATTTTCGCCAATACTGTTCTCTTTCTTCTTTTTTCTTTTTTACCTAGGCAGAAGGTTTCTGGCGGGGAACTAGGATTAGGATGTTAGGACTGATGCTTTTGAATTACTGCTTTTTGATTGATGGAGATATGGGATTTGGGTTTTTTGTTGATTGCGCTCGCTAAGATCTTTTCTTTCGATCTTATGCCTACGTATTCCCGTTTACCGAAACAGGGAAATCAGAGCGTTCGTAGTTCCTCCTATTCTATGGGAGGAAACGGCGTTTTGGTGTCTTGTTCAAAGCCCAAGACGTGAAGCGAAAGGTGGTTTATATCTTGTTCAAAGCCCAAGATGTGAAGCGGAAGGTCTATTTGTGTATTGTTCAAAGCCCAAGACGTGAAGCTGAAAGACCTCGACTTTAGAGAGAATTTGTTATCTCTAAATAGGGGAGAAGGAGAATTACTTTAACTGGGATACGCGGATCCGAGCAATGCCATAATTTCCAAAGAAAGGGTTTTAACCTGAAGGAGAAGACTTTAACTCAGTATAGAGCAATGCCATCTTTCCTTAGGAATTTCTCATGCTAAAAGAGGGACAGTGGCATGGATGTAGATGATCCAGAGGCTTACCGCTTACAGCGATTAGATGAAAAGAGTTGTTTGATGTTTGTGTACTGTGAACGAGGCACAACTTTGATGCTAAAAGGTCGATTGGATCAACCAGTGGTTTTCTTATACAAAGCCTAAGAGGAGGCTAATTTCTGCTAGGAAAATCATTATACAAAGCCTAAGAGGAGGCTATTTTATGTCTCGTACAAAGCCCGAGAGAGAGGCTAAAAGTTTTTGACCCAGTGGGGCATATCGTTATACAAAGCCTAAGAGGAGGCTAGCAAAGAGTTGACTCAGTTGGAGAATCTTTTATACTCAGTAATAGAGTGTTTTTGTATCTCGTACAAAGCCCGAGAGAGAGGCGAAAAGGTTGTTTTGACTCCAATGGGGAGAATTTTGGTATCTCGTACGAAGCCCGAGATGGAGGCTATGGTAACTGTTTCAGTTGAGTGACAGATCCAATATACTGATTTTAAAAGAGAAAATCAGTTCTTATATGAGCAACGCTGTACTCAGGGATTTAATTTGAGGATCAGGGATATTTCCTTCTCTTTGAGGAAACGGGAAATCCAAAGGGTATCGAGACTATCCGAGTCTGCGGGTTTCCTTCCTATTTAACGAAGGGTGCTTGAGAATGTCTTTGAAACTCAAGGAAGTTAGACTGTCCGTGTCTAGAGTTTTATCTTTTGTACTATGCTTCGAGAAACAGTAGTAGACTCTATGAAAGGACTGTTCTATGAGGATGACTAGGTTCTGTTCCTATACCTCTAGGAGGTCGTCGGGACAATTTGTACGAAGCCCAAGAGGAGGCTGGAAACTTTTAAGAAGCCGATGGGTCCTTGTACGAAGCCCAAGAGGAGGCTATCATTCCCGAAGGAATAGATCATTATACGAAGCCTAAAAGGAGGTTGTGAATACTTCTAAGAAGCCGTAGGGTCCTTGAATAATGCCCAAGAGGAGGCCGATGCTTTTAAGAAGCCCGTGGGTCTATCATCTCCTTTCCATTAGGAGAGATAACTCTTTTAAAGATGAAAACCACTGGTAAACGTGCGAGGTTTACTATCCAGCGACTTTTAACTTTTAAAGAGGGTTCCTTAGTTAAGGTCCAAGATTATGACCGTAGTGGGTACCCAAACCCCGAGACATTCAAGGCAAGCTATCCACAAGGAATAGATCAAGTCAGGAAAGTTCGAGATTTGGGAAGAAACTCAAAGATGCCATTCACGGAGAATACATTCATCTTGGGGAGTAGAGCTTCTTGACGATTCCTAAGGAGGACAGCCGAAGAGAAGACTGTATCTGGTGCTCTTATTGGGGATCTAGGCGTCTATTTCTACGAATAAATGAAACGGCGTCACCTAGTTCTAGATGTAGTTGTCGGGGAAACTCGAAATATCTATACTATTATTACACAGTAGATATGAGTTTATGAAAGGAGACTTACAGTGAGCAGCCCCATAATGCAGTTTATAATATGAAAGCAGTAAATGAAAGCGATAACCACTTACTCGGTTGTAGTGCTTCCATGCTGTTTGGTTAGTTGTTCAACAAAGAAAGATTGAAAACAACAGTATATTCAAAATCAAAGGAGAAAGTGCTTTGAAAAAGAAAGATTTGGGGCTTACAGCTCAAGGAGAGGCCCAGGGTTTTATCAGTGAGCGCACTGTTTGACTTTGTACAGCGGGACTTATACAAGTGACTGGGGCCCAAAAAGGTTTTCTGTACAAAGGGATGGGTCTTACACTCTCTCAAGAGGCCCAAAAAAGGTTTAAAGAAAAGAGAGGGGCTTATAACACGAGGGTAGGCCCAAATGATTTTTCGTTTAAAAATGGCGATCGCGCCGAGGTTTTCTTTTAACACAGAGGGACTTATACAATAAGTAAGGCCCAAAATGTTTTTGGTTAAAAGGGGGATTGGGTCTTACACTCTAATAGAGGCCCAAAGAGGTTTAAAGAAAAATAAATGGGTCTTACTACTCGAGGGTAGGCCCAGATGATTTTTGAAAAGGCGACGATCGCGCCGTTTGTTTTTTGACGGTATCGGGACTTATACAATAAGTGAGGCCCAAAGATGATTTGGTCAAAAAAAGGATTGGGTCTTACACTCTAATAGAGGCCCAAAGTGTTTTGAAAATGATTTATGAGGGTTGAATTAATCCAAAACCCTAATTTGTTTTCAAAATGTATTTAATTGAATAAAAATTCAATTAAAATGATCAAAAATTGTTTAACACATGGAAAACAAATTTTGATCTTGGATTAATGCTTCAAAAATTAGGTATTGACCTACAAAATAATTAGAAAACATTAAAAGTTGCAAAATCAATGTAGAAAAAATATTTAAAATGCCAAAAATAATCAAAATATTAATTCTTTACAAAAATATCAATTATATGAAATAAATAATATTTTTGGGATTTTTTGATAAAATAAAATATTTTAACATTTTTGTGAATTATTAAAAAAAGAATCAACTCAAAATCATTAAAACTCAGAGAGAAATTAATTTTTGAATCAATTAAACAAAAATCACAAAATTTAAATATTTGAATTTGAAAAAAAAGGCGCCAAGAACAAGCTGAAGAACACGCGCGTGTTCTTGGTTTCTCAGATTTGCGTTTTCTATCCAATCTCCAGGAATACGTAATCATATCATGCAATCCACATATCATTATGCTCGTCTCAACCTCACGATCATGTCTATGTACTTTAGTTTCATTTAAATTAAACATACAACAAGAAATCACGAAGAGACCTCAAGAACCCTAATTTCTGCATGAAGGCTAGGATTTTTGATACACGATTCAAACAATGCAATTAATTGAGGGAAAACATTCCATGCATGATTATGAACATATGGCCAAATTATTGTGCGAGGAAATATGCATAGATTGAGAGATGACCAAGTATGTGCTTACCTCCAAGCCGTGACAGCAAGTTCAAAGTGATTTTTGATTTGGAGGTGTTACAGATGAGTTGTGATGATCTGGACAACTTCCTTACACCCTATGGATTGTGTTTGGATGGTTGGACTTGATTGAAATTGGCTGGATCATTTTGTGGTACCTCAGCTGCACCTTGTTTGAAAATTTGAGCAACCAGCTGGTGATTTCATGAAATTGATGTTTCAGAAGTTATGTGAGTGTTTGATCAGCTCATATGTGATGTATGTGAGGTGTGTGAGTGATTGGTTTGTGCAGAATTGCTCTCAAACTCAAAACCCGATAGCTATCTTGCTAAGAAAGGCATTTTTGCCAAGAGAAAGAGATTTTGAGGAAAGCATCTGTTAGATGGCTTTAGTGTACTTAAACTGACCACAATTGAGCTCTATTTATAGTAGAGCAAGTTTGTTTTGCAAGGAATAGTGCATGGCAGCTGGTAAGTAGGTTTGGCCAATGTTGGCAAATGAAAATCCAAGTCTCCTCTAGCCATTGACTAGAGGTTAGGGCACAGAGCTTTGGTCCCCTTGGTCTTGGATAAGTCTTGACTAATTTCAGATGAGAATGGCTCAGTCCATGCCACCTTGATGGTTCCATTGAATGCCTCATTCCAAATTTGAAGTCTTGTCCCTATTTTGGCCATTCTAGGTTCAACATGTTATTCCTTGTTCCTTGGACCTTTGAGGCTTGGCTCAGTGATTGTCCCCTTTGGATTCAATCCTCTGAGGTGTCCAAGTGGATAGGAACTATTGAAATTGGCTGATTTTGGAAAATCGAGCCAAAGTGCAAATTCTGCCTTGCCTTGACAGATTTCAGCAAGGCAACTTGGCAATGTTGTATCGCATGGTGTAGGTTGAATTTGACAATGTTCTTGGCCATTTTGGAAAGCTCTTACATGATACAACAACTGTTTGAACAAGTTTGGTTTTGATCTCTTTTGATTCCAAGTGAAAAATCCCCCTACATTTGGCAAAAAGTGAAGGCAAATTCTGACTTAGTGAAAATTTCACTAAGTGTTGGAAAAAGTGACATTTTCACTTTTCAGCCACTTTGATCACTCCATAACTCAAAATCCTTAATGAATTGGAATGACTTGTAGTTGAAGTTTTTGTAGGTGATAATGAGGGCTACAAATCCATCTTTGGATGAGAAAAAATGGCCTTGTGGTTTAGGAGTTATGGTCCTCCAAAGTTGGTACCTTTGCCACTTTATTTTTAACTTAGAAAAATTTCTAAGTTTTATGGTTACCCCTTTTACAAGTTATCTCACTTTTCTAGATTTTTCTTGATGAATGATGATTCAAATCATACATTAACATCATTTTAGGGTTAAAAATCCATTTTGGTGAAAAATCTCAAAAAGTCAAAGTTGACTTTTGTGCACAGTTGACTTTTTATCAGATGAATTCCAAACTGTGCAATTCTTCAAGAAATCATGTCCTTGACCTAAATCAAACTTGATGGACATGTTCCATGGGTGTCATAGGGTATATTCAATCATGTATTAGGGTTTGGGAGCATGTCTTGGTCAAAAGTCAAAGTTACAGTTGACTTTTCCCTTAAAACCCTAATTGTGGTGCAGATGAAAATGAGACTTGTTGCTCAAGCTTCTTGGATCAATCCATTGTTCCAAATGGATCAATATGGTGTATTAGAGACCCTCAAATCATCTCTTGAGGTCTTGGCTCATGGTTTGTCCCAAAAGTCAACTTAGGGGTGAATTAGGTCAAGAAACCCTAATTCCTGATTTTTGATGAATGCATCCCCTGAGGCAAAATTGACTTGATGCATGGGTTCATGAGGTTCCATGAAGCATATTAGGTCATGTTTTGGATCATTGCCTTGTGCCCAGATGAAAATTTCCATCTGGAGACCCTAGTCGACCAAAACCCTAATTTGGTGACACTGTCGATCTTGAGACTTGATCCACCTAGAAGGGAGCAGCCTTGTGCTTAATCCTTGAAGTGGGAGTCCTTTTTGATCCATTGTGGATATTTAAGAGATTAGACAAGTTGAAGATCATGTCATTTCTTGATTGATCCTTTGTCTAAGCACTCAGAGAGGGCTTGAAACCCTAATTTTGATTGTATTGGATGCTCACCCATCTTTGGGGAGACTAATGAAGCATAAAGGTACATCCATATTGTGATGATGATTTTCACAATGATGGGAAATCTAAGTGGTCAAAATTTGGGGTATTACATCGGGGAGATGAAGGGTTTCGGATTCGAAGCGTTGGGGAAAACCGAAACGACACGCGTGGGGAGATGGGCGGCTGCATGCGTGCCATGTGTCGCCTGCCATTATTACCTAGGGAGGCTAGGGCGGCTAGCTAGGGTAGCGTACTCGAGTGCCCTATGCCCCTCGAGTCTTGCGAGAACCGCTTATAAAAGCGGCTCCCCTGGCTCATTTTTCACTTTTCCGCTTCTCTCTCAAGAATCCCTCTTCTTCTCTCTCTAACCTCCTCCGTCGTAGCTCGATGCCGTCAACCACCGGGCACTCTCTGCCGGAAGCCTTTCCTCCTCTACGACAGCCATTCGCCGCCGTACCATCATCGGAAAACTCCGTGCCGGAACCCTACACTGCCGCTTACCAGGTATTTGCTTCAAACCGGACCTTTCTTTTGTATTTTTCTTCAATTTCAACTAGTGTAGGACGTTTCCTCGGTGAATTGATGATATTCCCATGAGAAACGAAGGGATTCCTGGCGAATACGGCGGGAATCTTTAGTTGTGGAGGGAGAGAGTGCGAAGAGCTTTGCTCACTTTTGATGAATATCTCGGGGATCAGGGACGAACACGTCGGGGACCCGTTGAATGTCTCGGGGTCCTTAATAATCAGTATATTTGTTAGTGCCGCGGGGACACGGGGCAGAACCTTCCGGGGAGACGATGAGTTCCCCGGTGGGCAAGTTGATCCTCGGCCGATCGCGTCGGGGAGTTGAGAAAGCCTTGCCCCTTCCTCGCCCGTTCGCTTGAACAGCGGTGGAGGGGTGAATTTGATACGACCAATCGAATTCACCATTTCCTTCTGCTTTTCAGGTAAATGGACGATTTGGCTGTGGAGGTGGCCGTAGGATATTTCGAGGAAAACGACGACGACCAGCCCGACTCCCCCATGGCTTACATTGCCTTTACGCAAGAGAGGCCGCTCGAGGATTGGGTCTGTAACGAAGCCCTGGAGATGTCGTCCATCTTCGTGTACCCAGATGTGGACGATGCTTTTTGCACCGTCGAGCACCGACTAATCGGATCTGGCCAATCCTGGAAGGTTTTTCGTCCCGAGGAGCATCATCGGATATGCTCCCCTTACCGGGGAATGCGAGTCCCCTTATACGAGTTTATGTTCGAGAAGGCGGGGTGGAGGATGCCTTTCACGGATTTACAGGAGGGGATCTTTGACTGGTTGAAGTTGGCCCCTTCGCAGATTCATCCGAACTCGCTGGCCTTCATCCGGGCCTTCGAGCTCATATGCAAATATTTGGAGATCGTGCCAACCGTTCGCCTTTTCTTCCGCATATTCCACCTCCAACGGTCGTCGGCCGGAGGTCGACACGGCTGGGTGTCCTTCAAGCAGAGCAAGGCACTGTTCCACACTTACTTGGATTCCATCCGGGATTTCAAGTTCCGCTATTTCTACGTGAAGCCGGTCACCCTCGAGGCGATATATCCATTGTACCGGAAAGTCACCCGCGAGGTCGACGGCCGTTCCGAGGAGGTGCTGGAGCCAAAGTTTCCTCTGTACTGGACGGAGGAACATTTTAAGAAGGGAGTTGACAAATATAAAACGAAGCCTATTCAGATGGAGGCCTACGAGCGGGAAGCCTACGATAAAAACGTAGCTTTCGTTGACAGTTTTACCGAAGCTCGACACGAGACGCTGGACGGCCAGCCTATAATAGGTGCAGATGGGCAGGTGAAGAAAGAACGTCGCCTGATAAACACCCGCGTTCTGCTCGAGACCTTCTCCGAAGAGGAAGCCATCGAATTGTTAGGTGGTGAAAACGTCCTCGCTTTAGGTCTTCCTCGCATCTGTGTTTCTCGCTTTACTAACGTTTTCTTTCCTTTTGCAGGAACAATGGCCGGAGCCGAGGAGAGGTTGAAGAAGCTGAAAGCGAAGAGGGCCCGGGAAGCGCAGGCCCGGGAAGAGGCGTCGCGCTCAAAAGACCAAGAGGTTGTCCCTTCTGGGGCCCCGCACGAGGGTGTTTCCACGGCCGCCGTGCCCGAAGGATCCAATCAGTCTCAGCCTGCTGCCGCTGTGTCGGGGACCGCGGGTGGTCGCACAACTCCTGTGGGAAGCCAATCCCCGGCTACCCAAGGGACTCCGAAGAGGCAACGCGTTGCGGAGGTCGTCGACCTGGGTGGTGAAGACAGTCCCCCGGTTTCTTCCAGCTTTGACCTTCCCCCCTGCCATCAAAAACCTCACTTCTTCTCCGAGGTCACTTATCCTCGCACCCTTCCCTCCGAGATCCAAACTGTGCTGGGGACTGCTACTGAAGTGAGGAGGAGGATGATTTTTGAGGACCTGTCGGCCGTCATGCGTATCTGCTCGACTGCTATCATTCTCAATGACGAGACCCGCCCTGTTGCTGAACTTGCCCGCCTGCAGGAAAAGCTGGATACCTTGGGCGCTGAGATGCTCGGTATGCGCAAGGAACTAAAAGAGTGCCGAGATCTGAACAAAGAGCAACGCGAGCAGCAGCAGCGGGTCGAGGCCAAGCTTAAGGAAGCCGAGGAGACGGAGAAAGGCCACCTTGCCCGAATCGTTGAACTGGAGTTGGAGGAGAAGTGGCTTAAGGAAAGGATTGCCGAGTTGGAAGATGTTGTGCGGCTGGCCGAGGGGGAAATTGAGGAAGACAGGCTCCTAACCACTCGTGCAGCGTTAGTGGCCCATCTCCGGAAGCTCGAGCAGGATCTCCGGTTGTCCGAGAATGATGCTATTGAAACCGCGGGTATAGGGTTCCGCAGTGCCGTGGCTCAGCTTCGGGTTCTCAACCCTGATCTCGTCACCGAAGGGATTGACCCCGACGCTGAGGTGGTGGATGGCCAGATCGTGCATCCTCTGCGGGAGAACGACATTCAAGTGCACGAGGAGCCTGACGGGGCCGCAGCTGAGTAGGTTTTTTAACTTTGTTTTGGTCGGCCTGTGAGCCGTTTTGTTTTCGCCCGACTTGTGGGCTTAGTTAATGTACTATTTGCACTATGGTTATTTTTGCCCGGCTTGTGGGCTTATATTTGTAACTTTTTTGTACTAAGGGTTTTGCCCCATATTTGTACTTCGTAATACCTCTTTATTGATTTTGATCGTGTGTGATGTGTTATTTGTTATACTTTATTTTTGCCCAAGTAATAAGGCTTTGGGATTTGCTCGACTTAAACAGTCCCTGACCGCGTGGAGAGCTGGTCGGGCGGCCGGAAGAGGACTTCGACCTTCAACGAGGCTAAGAGCTCGGTCGAGGTCCTAGTCTCGTGGCATGAACTTCCCATTACGAGCTGGGTGTTATGCCCGGTTGGCACGACGACGGTGGGCCTCGATCGAGGTATCCCCGCCGGATCAAATGTCCTCGCGCACACACAACGCGGTCTCTGATCGTCGTGTTCTTATAGGGGTGTCGCGCTTGTACCCTAGCGCGTCCCCGTAATCGCGGTGCTAGTGAGCCGCGGGCAGTGTTTAACTGTAATATTGTTTTAGCTTTTCAGCGTTCCATGGTAGAGCAAGTTCTTCCCCGTGCAGATTTTCGAGGAAATAGGCTCCTGTCCCCGTTTTCGCGCGGACGCGGTACGGGCCCTCCCAGTTCGCGACGAGTTTGCCTTCTCGCGAGTCTTTCTGGTTCCTTCGTAGGACGAGGGTGCCCACCTGAAAATCACGTTTAATGACTCTGTCGTTATAACGTAGTGTTATTTTTTGTTTAAGTGACGCCTCTCGGAGAGAAGCGCCCGAGCGTGTTTCCTCGACGAAGTCGAGTTCTTCCCTCAAGGCTTCATCGTTCGCGTTCCCGTCGAGGGGGGCTTCCGTCCTCCTCGAGGGTTCCCTGATCTCCACGGGGATCACTGCCTCCGTTCCATAGGTCAAACGGAAAGGGGTCTCCCCAATCGTGGAGTGTGGGGTTGTTCGGTAGGCCTAGAGAACGCTGTGTAGCTCTTCGACCCACCGTTGTTTGGCGTCGCCCAGTCGCCGTCTTAATCCTCGAAGGATCACTCAGTTCGTGACCGACGTGAAGTGCTGCTTCGTGCCTAGTTTTGTGACGAAGTCCTGGAAGTTCCTGTCGGTGAACTGGGTTCCGTTGTCGGTGACGATGGCTTGAGGCACTCCGAACCGGGCGAGGATATTTCTTTTGTAGAAACGTAGTATGTTGAAGGCAGTGATTTTGGCCAATGCTTCTGCTTCAATCCACTTCGTGAAGTAATCTACCCCGACGATGAGGTATTTGTTTTGATACGACCCCTGGACGAAAGGTCCGAGGATATCCATCCCCCACCATGCGAACGGCCACGGGGAGGATAGCGACGTGAGCTCGCTGGGAGGAGCGAGGTGCATGTCCCCGTGCCGTTGGCATTTATCGCACTTCTTGACGTGCTCCTTGGCGTCTTGTTGCATGGTGGGCCAGTAATATCCTGCCCGGAGTGCTTTACGAGCTAGCGATCGTCCGCCGAGGTGTTACGCATTGATTCCCTCATGGATCTCCTGGAGTATGTCGGGGACCTTGGTATCCTCGACACATCTGAGGAGGGGAATAGAGAATCCTCGCCGGTATAGCTTATCCTCGACTATAGTGTACGAGCACGCCCGTCTCTTGACCATTCTTGCTTCTTTGGGATCTTCGGGCAGTTTGCCCGTCGTGAGGTATTCGTATACCGGGGTCATCCAGCAATCGCTGTCCCCGATGGTGTTGATGTCCGAAACCATGCCTGGTTTGTCAATGCTCGGGCGGGAAAGGACCTCTTGTATGACGGACTTGTTCCCGCCTTTCTTTTTCGTGCTTGCCAATTTTGACAGGACGTCCGCTCGGGCATTATGCTCCCGGGGGATGTGAGTCACTTCCGCCGAGGTGAAATTTTTCATCTTCTCTTTTACCAAGGCCAAGTATTCTATGAGACTGTCGTTCTTGGCTTGGTACTTTCCTCGGACTTGCGAGGCTACGAGCTGGGAATCGGTGAAAAGTTTGACCTCTTTGACGCCAAGGTCCTCGGCCAGCCTGAGTCCCGCGAGGAAGGCCTCGTATTCGGCTTGGTTGTTCGAAGTCGGGAAGGACAGTTCGAGGGACACCTCGATGAGGATGCCTTCCTCGTTTTCGAGGATGATTCCCGCTCCGCTTCCTTTTGGGCTGGATGCTCCATCGACATAGATTGTCCATTTCTGTGACCCGTTGGTTGAGGGTTCCGGGACGGTCATCTCTGCTACAAAGTCGGCCAGTACCTGTGCCTTCAAGGCTTTCCTCCCTTCATATCGGATGTCGAATTCGGCCAGCTCGAGTGACCACCTGAGCATCCTCCCCACCATATCCGGTCGTCTGAGGAGTTGCCGGATCGGCTGGTCGGTCTTCACGACGACGGTATGGGCGAGGAAGTAGTGGCGTAGTCTTCTGGCCGCGGTGACGAGGCCCAGTGTGACTTTCTCGATCTGCTGATACCTGAGCTCGGGGCCTTGGAGAGCTTTGCTCGTGAAGTAAACTGGCTTCTGTCCGTCCGGGGTTTCCCGAATGAGGACGGCGCTGACCGCTTCGCTTGTGATCGCAAGATATAAGAAGAGTGTTTCCCCGTTCTCGGGTCGCGAGAGGACCGGGGGTTGCGATAGGACTTGTTTCAAGTGTGCGAGTGCTTGTTCGCATTCCTCGCTCCACTCAAACTCCACTTTTTGCCGGAGAAGTTTGAAAAATGGGAGTGCGTACTGTGCGGATTTGGCGACGAACCGGGAAAGGGCGGTGAGCATTCTGTTCAATGATTGTATTGACTTCTTCGAGCCCGGAGTAGGGAGCTCGGAAAAGGCTCTACACTTGTCGGGGTTTGCCTCGATTCCTCGTTCCGTGAGGTAAAATCCGAGGAACTTTCCCGCCCGGACACCGAAGGTGCATTTGTCGGGATTAAACCTCATGCGGCATCTCCTCGCCGTGTCGAACACCTTCTGGAGGTGTGCGGCGTGGTTGACTTCTTCTGCAGACTTGATGATCATGTTGTCCATGTAGACTTCGAGCATGTCGCCGATTTCAGTCCGGAAGACCTTGTTCATCATCCGTTGATAGGTCGCACCGGCATTCTTCAGACCGAAGGGCATTACGTTGTAATAGTAGTTGCCTGACGTGGTCATGAAGGCCGTGTGTTGCTTGTCGACCTTGTCCATGGGAATTTGGTTGTATCCTAAATAGGCGTCCATGAAAGATAGTAGTTTGTAACCTGCAGAATTGTCGACCAGTTGGTCGATGTTAGGCAAGGGATAACAGTCTTTCGGGCAAGCCCGGTTGAGATCAGTATAATCAACGCACATTCTCCATTTTCCATTATTTTTCTTAACAAGTACAACGTTGGACAGCCATGTCGTGTATTTGGCTTCCGAAATAAAATTTGCCTCTAGGAGGTCTTTTACAGCTTTCTCAGCAGCTTCGCTTTCTCGGGAGACTGCTTGCGCCTACGTTGTGCTATGGCCCTAGCGGCCGGATCTACTGCGAGCTGATGGCAAGCCACCTCGGGGTCGAGGCCAGGCATCTCGGATGCGCTCCACGCGAAGAGGTCAGCGTTCTCCCTCAGACATGCTTTCAGCTGCTCTTTGGCTTGGTCGGGGATCCCGGTGCCGATCTTCACGTTGCGATCTGGGTCGTCTCCGAGGACCACGAGCTCGAAATCTCCATCTGGGATGGGGCGCGCTGGGTGGAGAGGCTGCCCATTGTTTTCCGCCTGGTGGTCGGGGTCTTCGACTCTGTCTTCATCGGTCTCGTCGGAGAACCTGCTGTCGAGGTCGACCGCGTTGACGCGCAGGAGAGGTACCTGTCCGACGTCCGGGGGTGGTTTGGCCACGGCCTTAGGTTTGGGTCCAATGGAACTTAGGCCCTTGACGGCGGCGTCGAAGCATCTTCTGGCTGCGTCGATGTCGCCGTGCATCGTCACTACTCGTTCCCTCCTCGTGTAGTACTTCATTTTGAGGTGGACCGTTGACGGGACCGCCGTGAGTTCAGCAAGGGTGGTCCTTCCGAGGATGCCGTTGTAAAGGGATGGGCATTCAACCACCAGGAAACGGATCTTCACCTGTCGGGCCGTGTCTTCAGCCCCGAACGTAACCATTAGCTCCACGTAACCCCATGGTCTGGTGGTGGTTCCATTGAACCCCTGTAGGTCTGACCCGACGTACGGGGTCAAATGCCTCTCGTCCAGCTGAAGGGTCCCGAACAAATGAGAATACATGATGTCGACCGAACTCCCCTGGTCGACTAGGATTCTTCGGACGTCAAAGTTCGCCATTTGTGCCCTGACCAGGAGGGGAATAGTGGCGTTTGGTGCTCCCCCGGGGAGTTCCTCGAGGTAGAAGGTGATGGGATTGGAGTTTCCCCGCACTTTCTCGAGGGTGGTCGCCTTCGACGATGTCGCGGATTCCAGTTCGTCAAACTTCCGTTTGATCGACCCAACCGATATTTTCCCGGGATCGCCTCCGGAGATAACCATTGCTTTGGGGAAGCCTTCCCAGGTACTGCGGGCCGTGACGGGGCTCTCGTCGGGGAAAGTCGCACATGTTGCGGATTGCCTCTTCGCCCTCGATGATTGGGGGGACGAAGAAGTCCTCGGGTCGAGTGACGCTGAGGGCGACCTGGAGCTGGCTGTCGACGGGAGGAGGTGTTGCCTCCTCGACGTTCTGTGCTTCCTTTGAGCGAGAAGGGTCGTTCTGTTGGGCATACTTCTTCAAGTGCCCTTCTTTGATGAGAATCTCAATGGCGTCCTTGAGGTGGATGCAATCTTCGGTCACGTGCCTGTGGCTTCGGTGGAACCTGCAGTACTTAGATTTGTCAACGTTTGGTTTTGGAGCCGCGGGCTTCGGGAAGCGAACTCCTCCTTTCACAAACTCGGAATTCTGGCAGTCTGAGAGGATCCGAGACCAGGAAGTGTTGAGTGGCGTGTACTCCGTGAATCGGCCAGCTGGCCCGCGCTGTTCCCGGGGATCTCGATTGCGGTTTTCTTTCTTCTTTTCTCCTCCCCGTCGGGGAGAAGCATCATCGTCTTTGTGGCCGCGGGGGCCTTCCCTACGTCTCGTCTCAAGAGCGATCTGGGCTGCTTCCGTCTCTTCGAGTTCGATGTACTTCTGGGCTCGAGAGAGAAGGTCCTCGAGACGCCGGGGTCTTCGGAGGCCGATGGATTTGGCAAAGTCCGACCCGGCGCGTAGTCCGTGAATAATTAAGTATTTCTTCATGTCGTCGGTCGTATGGACCTCGACGGCTTCCGTGTTAAACCTCTCAATGTAATTTCGAAGGGATTCGTTCCTCCCTTGGAAGATTTTTTCTAGGGCAGCCTCTGTCTTCGGGTGTCGACGAGACGCGGTGAAGTGTTTGGTGAAGCGTTGCTTTAGTTGTTTCCATGACGTGATCGAACCAGGTTCCAGACCCTTGTACCATGTCATGGCTCCCTTCCGCAAGGTGGTGGGGAATAGCCTGCACCTGATGGCTCCCCTGACGTTTCGGAAGTCGAGCATCGCTTCGAAACTCTCCACGTGATCGTCGGGGTCGGTCAGTCCGTCGTAGGTCCCCAATGGTGGTGGTTTCTCCATGCCTGGAGGGATTGGGGCGTCCATGATTTCCCACGACAAGGGGGTCCTTTGGTCCTCGTCGTCGCTACCAGCCGGGGATCTCGAAGGTGATCCATGGTGCCGTGGAGGGGAGTTCCTCGAACGGTTCTTTGGTCTCTCTTCAGTCTGCTTGGACTTCTTGGAGATGGTGGAGGCACTGGGTTCCTTCCGAGGCGGGGAACGAGGGCGCTTCTGGGTGATCGCCGGCTGGGGGCGCTCGAGACGCGGTCGTCGACCATGGCGTACGGGAGACGGGAATCTTCGGAAGGGGACCTTCGCGGGGAAGGAGAGCGGCGAGGTGACGGGGGACGACGATGTCTCCGCGGGGAAGATCGTTGCGCCCGTCCTTGCTCCAAGGCTTCGATTCTGGTGTTCTGCTGCGCGATCAGCTGATTGGTCTGGTTGATGAATGCAAACAGGGCCACGGTGCTTGGGTCCACGTTGGGCGGCGGAGCAACTGGCTGGAGAGTGGTTTGCTGGTCGTCCATGCGGACGACGCGGTTGGTCGCATCCTGGGAGTCCGGGGAGGCGGTCTGTCCGTCTCTTATGTCGCCTTCGCCACCGTGGAGGATGACGGCGTCATCACGGTGGCTCCCGTTCTCCAGTTGCGCGAGCACGGTGTCCAGAGCCTGGTTGACGGTCGGATTGGCCATGTTGGTGATGAATAGAGGAAGCTTTGGTTTATCGAGGAGAAAACGGGGAAGCTTATAGAGTTCCCACAGACGGCGCCACTGATCGTACCTGGATCAGACAGTTACTGGTGGCCAACGACGTCCGTTGAGCTCTGGCTCCGATGAGGTTGAAGGACGGCCGGGGGGGTGTACCTGCAAGGTACTCCGACGCTCAAGTTAGGGAGTGCACAGAGTAACAGCAAATACAAGAAGAGTGAGAAAAGTGACTTAACCTGACCCTCTCAAGTGAGAGGGTATTTATAGAGAGCCCCCAGCGCGGGGCCAACGGTTACTTGCACTGGGATGGATTGTCAGGCCCAATCCAAGTAACTGCCAGGGCTTACGTGGCATAGTGAAGACCAGCGCGTGGTCTTCGCCCTGGGGTAACCGCTCCTAGATTTCCGGGACTAGGGCAGACCGAATCCTTCGGGAGTGGAGTGGTTACTTGGATCGTGTCTACGTGGTACGGACCGCTAGACACTCCTCGCTGGGGAGGACCCTTCTGTGTCGAAGACCCGTCAAGCCGTATGACGGACATGGCCTCGCGGGGAGGAGCCATGTCTGTCGAGGAGTGATGTGCGGTATTCTCGCGGGGAGAAGCTGGTATGTCGGGGATGTACCTATCCGCCGGGGTGCGAGGTCCTCCTGCCCTGTTGGCTCGTTTGTGCCCGACAATGTAAAGTGCTCGGGGGAAACGTTGGTATGCTTGCAGCAGTCAAGTGCCCCGCAGAGGGGTCTTATTGGGCCTCCCCATGCTATATGGGTTGGGCCTGCTCGACTGTTGGGCAGCCTCGGCCCAGTCCAGAACAATTTTTAACTTAGTGAATGTCTTTATTGTAGATGCAATTATTTTGAGTGGTATAAAAATAATGAAGTGCAACCTGAAAAATAGACATATTTTCAAATGTTCAAATGTGAGAAAAAGGACGTAAATAGATATTAAGTTATTTAAATATACATGAAAAATTTTAATACAAGTGATTCATCTTTATAATCAGGTTTATTAGAGTTATTTTACTCTTTAGAAATATATTTATTAAAACATATTCAAATGAAAAAAAAAAAACTTGGCTAGAAGCAAGTAGTTATCATTTCTTATTAAAATGATTAAATATTTAATTAAAGTATTAATTTCTATTTCAATTAACAAAATATTTAAAAAATAGTTTTTATGGGTGGGGCAGAGGCGGGTCGGGGAAACCCGTTTTCCATTGGGGGTGGGGTGGCTGATAAATTCTTATTTCCGATTGGATATATAAGCGGATCTGCTATAAAGAGGCGGGTGTGAATGTGAGACTGGTGAAATTTGACCCGTCTTATTGCCATGCCTACCTCCACTTTTATATATGCGGCATCACATTTTTATGATGTGGCTCTGGCATAATATTATGTGGCACCACATCACATATTTTTTATCATGTCATATTTTTATCATAAAAATTAATTTAAAAATATTATTTAATATAATTAATAAATTAAATAATATCTATCAAACAATTAATAATATCATTGTCTTGATGGTTAAAGCTTAAGCTGATTTCAACGAGGGAGTGTGTTCAGGTATCATAGTCTTAGAAAAAATTTACTTCCTCGATTAACCAATGCCCCAATAATCTATTCACGTGTTATTATTTAATTTTTTAATTATTAATTATATAATAAATAATATTTTAAAATTAATTTTTATGTTAAAAATATAACATCATAAAATATATGATTAGGATGGAAATAAGTTATACCAACTAACACAGGGGTCTAAAACCTAATTTACATAAGCCAAGGTTAGACCATTAGACCAGACTTTTCTTTAAGTAGAAAAGACTATTTAGTTAAATATGTCAAACCACGTACTATAATTTTTTTTTAATTCTATTAGTCTGACATATTTTAATAAATATAAATAAATATATTAGTTTTCATATTTTATTTTGTATTTTATATTAAAATATAAAAGTAAAATTTAGTTATCTTAAATAATTTGTGAAAATAAGTTAAATTTTTTTTATGAATAATGTCATAAATTGTTTTTACAAATTCTTCTAAATAAATAATCTCATAAAACTTATACTTCTATATAAGCGCAAATAAGTCTATATAAACAAACATTTAGTTTTATTATATTTTTTATTTTATAGTATATTTAAACATTAATTGAATTATTTATTTACATATATTCAAATGATATAAGCATTTTAAATAGGTTAATAGATTAATTAGACATTCAAAAATGTCAGACTCAGACCGTAAAATGAGTTTCTGATAGGGCACAGGTTAGATTTAAACTTTTACTATTTTAACGGATCTTGGCAAAAACTATAGCTCGACCAAACTTATTTTCATCCTTATGTGTGATGTTGACGACATATAGGATCACATGTTGAATTCTTTTAAAGGAGAATTAAGATTTTTAAAATATCAAAATAAAAAGATTAAAAATGCATTAAATTTTTAATGTTAACTTTATTGTTTGAATAAAATTATTTGAAAATTTTTAAAATAAATTAATTTTATGAAATATTTTGTCAAAATTAAATTCATGTGATTTTGAATACCATTTAAAAATTAATTTTTTTTGTCTAATAAATGCAAATTTTAAATTGGAAATGATACTTTTAAATAATGCAAATTGATTTTTATCTGTTTAAAAAATTAACATGTCAGTATCTATTAATTTTATAAATTCTTATTTATATCACTTTTAATAATATGTATTTATATTTTTATTTCAAAACTTTTAAATTTATAAATTTAGTTTTTACAAAGTTTAAGAATATAGAATTTTATTAATCTTTTTAAAATGAGAAAGAGAGAGGAATACAGATAATTTATCTGAAACATTATTTCCATATTTTTTATCACTTTATTAAAAAACACTCCAAATAATTAAGGGTGTGCAAAATATCTGCTTATGAGATCTAAATCTATAACCAAATTCAAATTCATTTAAAATATTTGAATATACTTAAATGGTTATTAACCAGTTTAGTTATTAATATTTGATTATCTAATTATATTTTATTTTTGGATCCGATTATAATCCAGTTATTATCCAAAATATAAATGATTCAATTCAATTATAATTTTTTTTTATTTTCCAAAATAAATAGTTTCTTTTTAAGTTTTGAAAAAATAAATAAATTTTTTATTTTATGGAAAAAAAATTCCAGATTATTTTAAAAATTTTTATTTATTTTCCAAATTAAATATTTTTTTTTATTTTTTGGGAAAAACAATTTCCAGAATTTTATTTCCAAAATACATAATTTCTAAAATTTCGAAAAAAAATACTTTTTTTTTATTTTTTATAAAAAATTTCTAATTTTTTTCCGAATTAAATATTAAAAAAAAACAAAATATATATTATTCAAAAAAATTGCAAATTTCTCTCTCTCTCTCTCTCTCTCTCTCTCTCTCTCTCTCTCTATATATATATATATATATATATATATATATATATAGGTTTTGCTAGGATACACCAACTATTGTTATGAATGTGTGTTGTTTTAGCAACATGCACCGTAGGGTGTAGACATGGTAACGGGGCGGGTCGGGGACGGTTTTTACCTCCCCCAAACCCAAACCTGAACCCCCAAACAATCCTTATTTCCCGCCCCAAACCCAAACGGGGATGGATAATTAAAACCCAAATGGGTTCGGGTATCCCCGCCCTGCCACCATCCATTTAGTAAAATCAATTTTTTTAATAGAAAATATTTAATTTTTTCAAAATCAAATTACATTTCAAATAATAAAAAAAAATCTCAAAGAAAATTCTTACATACATTTTAAATATTTTAAATAATTAATACAAATCAAGTCAGGAAAGGTCAGAGAAAAGCAAGTACAGAATATAGGTGTGAGTTTAGAATATGAAGTAACCTGACCCTCGCAAGTGAAAGGGTATTTATAGAGAGGCCTCAGCGCGGGGCCAACGATTACTTGCACTGGGCTGAGTTGCAAGGCCCAATCCAAGTAATTTCCAGGGCTTACGTGGCGTAGTAAAGACCAGCACGTGGTCTTCTCCCTGGGGTAACGGCCCCGAGATCTCCGGAAGTAGGGCAGACCGAATCCTTCGGAGGTGGGAGGTTACAGTAGGACGTGTCCTCGCGGGGAGGCTCATGGGTGTCGAGGAGAACCGAGACCTGCAAGACTTGGTGCCTCTGCTCGACGGTCTCAGGTGTGTGTGTGCTCGACGCTACTGATGGTCATTACGTGCTCGACGTAGGCAGTTTACAGGGGCCCTTGTTGGGCCAACCGGGGTCGTGCGGGTTGGGCCTGCCCATCCGAAGGGCAGGCGCTGGCCCAATCCAGAACAGGAACCCCCCAAGTTGTTGCTCTGAGGTGTCGGAGTAATGACTTAAGGGTCAGCAACTGTGTCGAGGACGCACTGCGTCGGGGAAAGTCCTCTATGCGGGGAGCGATTGGTCTGCTCGAGTTTCACAGGCCGTGTTGGGTGACGCTACGAGGATACGAGAAGTTTGAAGTCGAGCAGCAAGGCAACGAAAGGACGCGTGAGGTGGAACGAAGGGACGTGTATGGGGAAACGAGTGTCACGTGTCACGCGCCATCATTACCTAGGGCGGCTGGGCTACGGTAGCGTAATCGAGTGCCTAGGAAACCCCTCGAGTCCCGTGAGGGTCTTATAAATAGAGGTCGTCCCGTTTCATTCGCACTTTTTCGCTCCCCCTTGCTCAGATTCTCTCTCTCTTCCTTCCCTGTTTTCACCGCCGTTCTCCGCCGCAGACCGCCGCTTTCCACCACAAACTGCCGCGCCAGAACCCTATCGAAACTGTATTTTAAGTAAGTTTTCCGATATTTCTCTTTTCGTTCGCATTTTGTACGGTGGTCCTATGGTGAACTGACGAAGTTCCCATGGGAACCGTGAATTCTCCGGCGAATACGGCAGAGTTTCTTTGTTTTCTTGTTGAATCTTGCGTGGAGAAGGTACGAGAATTACGGGGACAAGAAGAACGTCTCGAGGACACGGGATGAATATCCCGGGGTCTTCGACAGTATCCCTAATTGCGGGACGAGTCCTCCGGGAGGGGGGGTCGAAGCACCGGTGACCTGAAGATGGTCAAGGGGTCGCTCGTCGGATACCCCGAGGACGTTGTGCGAGCACGACAGTCGCTTGATCCCGACGCTCCTTCTTCGCCCTTTCACTTGATCAGTGGTGGAGGGGTGAATTTGACATGAGTCATCGAATTCACCGTTTCCTTATGCTTTTCAGGTAAATGGACGCCTTGGCCGTGACCGTGGGAACCTTAGACGTCGACGACCAACCCGACTCTCCGAAGGCGGAGATCATTAGTGCCGAGGAACGACCGCTCGACGAGTGGGTCAGCGACGAGCCCCTAAATATGATCTCCCAATTTGTTGACGGAAACGAGGACGACATATTCTGTACTGTCGAGCACCGCCTGGTAGGCTCTGCGAAGACATGGAAAGTGTTTCGGCCACTGGAGCACCATCGTATATGCTCGACGTACCGGGGGATGAGGTTTCCCCTGTACGAATTTATGTTCGATGAGGTGGGATAACGCTTGCCCTTCACAGATTTCCAACAGTCGGTGTTCGTCTGGCTGGGCTTGGCGCCGTCGCAGCTCCATCCTAACTCCCTTGCCTTTATCCGCGCCTTCGAGCTTGTTTGTAAATACCTCCAGATCGGGGCAACCGTGCCCCTTTTCTTCCGTATTTTTCACCTCTAGAGACAGGCGGCCAACGGTAGACACGACTGGGTGTCCTTCAAGCAAGTGAGCAGCCTGTTCCATACCTACATGGATTCTGTTCGCGATTTCAAGTATCGGTACTACATCGTGAGGCCGGTATCGCTGGAAGCTGTGAATTCAGTGTATCATCGGGTCTCCCGAGAAATAGACGGGCAGGAGGAAGGAACCCTCGTACCGAGGTTCCCCTTGTTCTGGACGGAAGAACATTTCAAAAGGGGGACGAACAGCTACATCTTCAGTCCTGGCCGACTTTGCGAAGGGGACCGACTGGTGCACGAGGCAATAGTCAACTTTGTCGCCAGTTTTAACAAAGCCAAGCTCGTGACGCCGGACGGGGAATTCGTCCGGGGTGACGACGGGAAGGTCTTAACGAAGCGTCGGTTAATCAATACGAGGGCCCTCCTCGAGACGTTTTCTGACGAGGATGCCCTCGAGCTGTTAGGTGGGGGCGGCTGGGGGCGGCTTCCTCGACATACCTTTCCCTTGTGCTCTCGGTTTCGATTTATTGACGCATTTCTTTTCTTTGCAGGCAAGATGTCGAGTGTTGAGGAGCACTTCAAGAAGCTGAAGGTCTCCTGAAATGCGAAGAAGGGTCGGGTTGAACAACTCCGTTCACAGCCTCTCGCCTCTACTTCAGTACTTGTGGACTCCTCCGGCTCTCGTCAAGGGAGTCTGTCTCTTGGCAGCCAAGGATCCCCGAAGCGACAACGTACAGATGGGCAGGTTGATGTTGACTTGACGGTGGTGGCTGACAGTCCTCCCTCCGAGAAGTTCGTACTTCCCCCTTGTCATTCGAGGCCCCATTTCTTCTCGAATGTCAAGGGGGAAGTACGAACTTCTCGGAAGGAGGAAGGCTCTGCTCAAGGACTTATCCGCGGTGATACGAGTCTGTTCGATGACTTTGATCTTGAACGACGAAACTTGTCCGGCAGCTGAACTGACCAAGCTGCAAGAGAAATTCAAGTCCGTTGCTGTCGAGATGGAGAAAGCGAGCAAGGAGTTGAACGAGTGTAAAGAGCAGAACAGGGCACAGGCCGAACTTCAGAGGCAGCTGGAGGAGAGGTTGAAGAAAGCTGATGAGGAGAGAAAGGGTTTCTTGGAGAGGATTGCCGGGTTGGAGGACGTTGTTTGCCCCGCTGAAGAGGAAATTGAGGAGGACAAGTTATTGACCTCGCGGGCGGCGCTGATAGCGAAACTCAGGGAAACCGAGCAGGATAACCTCGTGGCGGCTGACATAGGTTTCTAGAATATCGTGCAGGAGCTTCGGGTTCTCAACCCCGACCTTATCACTGAAGGGGCTGACCCCGACTACGACGTGGTTTTTACTTTCTTGTTTTATTTGGCCTGCGAGCCATTTCATTTTGTTGCCTTTTGCCCGGCCTGCGTGCCAGGGGTTTCTGACATGTTTGTAACACTTGTACAATGGCTTTTGCCCGACTTTAATACTTTTCCTTTCGCTTATCTGTGTGTGTGATGCTTGTGTATTTGCTATACTTTACTTATTTTTGTCTAAGTGATTTGGTGATTTTGGGAATTTGCTCGACTTTGATGATCCTCGATTGCGTGGAGAGCTAGCCGAGCGGTCGGAGGTGTATTCCGACCTTCAACGAGGCTAAGAGCTCGGTCGAGGTCTTAGCTTCGTGGCGTGAACTCCCCATCACAAGCTGGGTGTTTTGCCTAATTGGGACAGCGACGACAGAGCTCGATCGAGATGTCCTCGTCCGATCAAAAGTCCTCGCGCACTATCGCACCCAAATTTTTTACCCTAAGATCCCCGCTTTGTTCTTTGCATAGCATATTTAGGTTAATCATTCGTGCATAGCTAACCTTTTTATATAGGCTTTTCCTGTTTTGTTTCATTCGTGAAGATTAGGTGCCGCTACAGGAGATTCAAGTCATGAAGAATGTCTATGCGCGACTATGGAGTTTTCTCTGGTTTTGCAAACCAGTATTGAATTCCTAAGAAGATGTGCCCTCAATACTTTCTTAGTGGTATCCTAAGCCATAAGTCATATATGGGCCACTCGTGATTCTAAGATATCTCAAGCCAGGAATTCATGGTCTCTAAGTGGTACATAATTAAGGGTTTCTTTTAAGGAGTTGCAAACTCATCTTTCCAAATTTCCAAGTTCAAAGTTAAGTTATCTAAGTTGCAATGTGTTCTCACTTTCAAGTTCAATTATTCATATAAATTTCAAAGTACAAAATTCAAATCAATTCAAATCTCAAAGATTCAAGGTCACCAGAGCCCAAGTGTAAGCCACCATTACAAGTTAAGGATACAAATGTGAGAGTTCACAAGAATACCAAAAGCATATAAAGTACCAAATAAGCTATTACTCTACAATGCCTAGAAGACGAACATTCAAGTTGTGGGACTCTTTCTTCATCCACACTAAGTTTGTAGTTAACGCTAGACAACAAAGGATGACCGCTGAATTTTATGGCCGTGGGAATACATTTGATTTGTAACTATCTTGTGGTTATGGAGCTAACTCTTGACCGCCTAAGGAAAACATCATTTCACTACAATAACATAAAAAAAAGTGTTACGATCCATGTTTCTCTAACAAGGACTACCCTAACAGCACCACAACCGTTGCTTAGCCAACAGTGATTTACGTCTCCGGCCGACAGTGGAAGATTGCACTTATGATCAATGATTTTGTTGCACCTCCCTTTGACTCTGACTGCAATGTCATTGATGATGGACTGGTGCGAATGGCACGTGTCGTAAAGAAAATCCGAAACCTGTAAAAAAGGAGTGGCAAGATTAGTATAACAGGCAGCAAGCTTTCACTATTATTCAAATGCCCAAAGAAAATCATACAAGTTCCAAACTTCACTACAGTGCCATGGTTTTTTTTTAGTATGTAGTCACAATCTCAAGTTACTTCGGTAGTGTCTCATGAAAATCAAATGATCTCTCAGATGCAGCTATCAAACTTACAAGGTTCTGAAGCGACTATACAGCAGAATAATGTTGCGAGCTTGCAACATAGTTCTATGTCTGGTTTATCAACAGCGCAACAAAACATGTTGAATTCAATACAACCAAGTAATAATGTAGACGCTGGGCAAGGAAATTCTGCAAACTCTCTGCAACAAGTTCCTTTAAGCTCCCTTCAACACAATGTTAGTACTCCTCAACAGACAAACATCAATTCATTATCATCACAAGGTGGAGTGAATGTGATCCAACCAAACCTCCTGTACATGAAGGAAAACCACAAGTTATGAACAATAGTGTCTCTAATTCCAATTCAAGCAGACAAAGACATATCAGATAAGAGATAGCCAAGAAAGAGGTTCACATGTAAATGTCAGTTATGTAGAGCATTACCGAAATTATGAAAGGAAACGTGAAGCTACAAACAGAATTCAGAACGTTTCCACAAGCATCACCTCCAAGCCTATATCCTACAAACGACAACTGTAGTCAAATCATAAAGGCAGCAATGCCAGGAAGCACTACGTCAAGCCCAAACACTTTAGGAATAGCATCAGGATGATCAAATTCTGACCCACTCCTGCATACCAACAATCGACATCATCCAACGAAACCGAATACTAGCATCCACTACAAGTTTTGTCAAAAGAAGAATCTTACAACAAGGATGGAAGGATTACCAAATCGTGACATGATAAAAAAAAAGGGGAAGGTGAAAGTAATGCAAATTTTGCCTGTTGCACCCCGTCCATCCCATCTCGCTGTGCTGGCATCAACGGTTGAGATCTGAGGATCCATCGTGGATCCTTTCTCCCTCATAACGCCTGAGCCCTCCGTTTAATCTATCTTTCTTTATTTTAACCTTTTTAAATAACCTTTTTCTTTTAATAACTAATATCTTTTTCTTAAAAAACTAAAACCTTTTTCCTTAAAGTAAAAATAATATGTTTGGATGTTATTATAACCTTTTAAGAAAATTAAAACTTTTATTAAAAGACAACTTTTTCTTTAATAGTATAGATTCCTTAAAAAGAAAAACAAAATAAAATGTTTTCTCTTCTTAAACCTTTTAAAACTTGATACAATCTCCATTTTTAAATTAACAAAATAAAAACTTTTTTATAGGAATAAAAATCTAATTCTTTAGAAAATATTAAATAAAATTTTGAAATTAACTTTTATCATGTAAAAAATGAAACTTTTTGTACAAATTTAGGCCCTCTTTTAGATAACAAATAAAACCTTTTCACATCAATAAAAACCTCTTTAAGTAATTAAAGCTTAAAAAGACTTTTTTAATTAACTTTTCATTCATTTAAAATAATAAAATTTTTTTCTCATGACTAGAAGTCAATCTCTTAAGTAACCTTTCTCCTTAACTAGGATAAAAACCCTTTTCTCGGTTAACCTCTTTTAGTAACTTGTGTTTGGGTAGATAATCTTATGTGATGTATGCACTTTATTTGTTTATCTTGATTGTGTTATAAACCTTTTCAAAAAAAAAAAAAAAACTCTCGATTCAACGTCGAGCCCCTTTTTCTACCTATGTAAGTCGATTGCCTTTAGGCATCGCATTCAACCTTTTTGGTCACTAGACACAAGACTAGCACCACTTTGCTAGCACTCTCGCCTAAATAACAATAATTTAATCGCATTAATATCCAAGGGAAAATCCCATGCATGATAACCATGTTATTGTGCATGGTGCACATCATTTGCATCATAATCGACACCTTAAGATAAGTCAATTAGATAACTTAGGATAGATTTCCTAGGTTAGTACCCCCTCAATTTTGATTTTTGAATCAAACTTTAGCCCACCTAATTCTCCACACAAGAGAATTAGATGTTAATCATCTCAAAGAAAGGGACATATAATCCCATACCCCACAAATACAAACATTTTCAAAGAACTGTGGTGGTTTTCTTAGGATGATGACTCATCTTCTTTTCCTAAACCTTTAAAACATTTTAGTATCCTTAATAAGGAACTACAAGTGCTCTGATTCCCTCCTGATAGGATAAAATCAAGAGGTTCCTGTAGAGTACTACAGATATCTAGGATGCTAACACCTTCCCTAGGTATAACCAACCCCCGAACTTAGAATCTTAGTGCATTTGCATTGCATTGTGGGAATTCGGTTTTGCTCCCTTCCCTTGGATAAAATCAAAGACCGGTGGTGACATTAAAAATGCGATCCTAGTTAACAGAAATGACGACTTCACTGGGGACACTCATAAGAGGGTTCCCCTAACTTGATTAATTATGTTTTTTGTTATATATTTGTATCTGTTATGTTTGCTTGGGTTATTACTTGTGTGGTGAGACAAAGTCCTACACCCGGACTAGAGTGAAAATTATGATAGGAATGGTGAGAATTCAAGGATACTTTGAGGGAGTTGATTCCTGAAGAAGTTGAATTGGGACTTCACCACTCAGTCTAGGCCCTCTCGAATTTAATTTTGTCCAACGAGTCTATTCGTGAAGACGTTATTATTTTGAACTAAAGGCCATTGAGACTGGGGACCGTAGTTACCTTTAACCCAACTTGGCCTATTAGGATGTAGTGCGGGAGTCTATTTCTGCAATAGTCGCTACGCGATACTACACTCAGACGAGATTCTCTTGAGAATATTATTGACCACCAAGTGATTTGGAAAATTGATAATATCCGAAAGACGGATTGTAGACTCTGGGAACTTTGTAGAACCCGTTCGGCAGGTACATTTGAAACTATAGTACCTCCTATTAGAATGGGTAGACCTTGGCTCCATGCTGTGACCTTTCAAACCTAGGACTTTTTGTTTGTTTGATTGCTTGTGTATGCTTTGTGCTTTGTGTGTTTGCATCCCTGCATTCATTAGCATCATATCATAAAGATTCATGGAACTTAGTCTTGTTTATAAACATCATAAGGATATCATGGACTCTAAAAAAAATCTAAAAAAAAAATGTTGAAGTACCTTTACAAGAGTCATAACTTGGACGATCTAAGGGGACTGGAGACCTTGCTGACAAATAAAGAAAAGATTCGAGACCAGATATGGAAAGTTATTTTCTCCATTCTACTATTGTTTCCTTGATTATCAACTGGTACCTATCCTTGAAGAATTTCCTCAGCTGATGGAGTTACTAATTTAAGACAAAAACTCATTTCCTATCTCCGGTTAATATTCAAGCTAAGATGACTACAAAAGAAGGTTTATTAGAAATGAGCTATTTTTTTTACAATAAACAGAAAGCTCAAGACGTCCTATTCCATTCTAAGTCATCAGTCAACTCTGGAAATTGATCGTCGACAAGCTTATTCTAGAAGAAGCTCAGTTGGAAGAAAGAAGTCAAAGGATTCAAGAAGACCGTTGGAAGAGTCTCCTTGGATCCATCATTATTAGCTTTTATTTAGCTTTTCTGTTATGACTGTTGTAAGGTGTACTGACGCGTTATTAATAAATCTGTTTTAATATTCCGGATATTGATTATCGTAACCGTTTTAATGTTTTTTTAAAACCGAGTCTCTTGATATTCCATGATGATTATAAATAGTTGAGTTCCATGAATCTTGTTACATCATACGCATCATTCGCATTCGCGTGTGCTTTCCTTTGCATTCCAAGTTCTCATTCGTGTCTCTCTTCTCAGACTCCGAATCATCGATACGATACTCTAGTCGGTCGCAAAAAAAAAGGATGGATCATTTGGAACAGGAAAACAAAGCACTCCGAGCAGAGATTGCCACTCTAAAGGCCAACATCGAAACTTTTTCTACTACTATGAAGAATCTGATAGACATTCAAGAGCATGAAAAGCAAGAACTTCGCGACGAGGTCGCAGACTTAAAGATTACCAAGAGGAGCCTGATGGATTTGGTCAAAGAGTTGGCCATGTCCCAACGCCGGGATGGATTTTCTGCCTCCTCAGCCAACCATCCAGTTGAACGAAGTGCTGAATTATTGGATATCCCTGTGCTCTACGCTAATCTATTCCCTACCCTCTTACAATATGGTTTGATCAAGAAGGAAACTCCACTATCCGTCCCGGTGACCCATGGAAGTTATTTCAAAGTTGATGCCTTCTGTGCCTTCCATCAAGGGGCACCCGACCATGGCATCAAGGAATGTCATGTTTTGAAGAAGAAAGTGAAATAGATGGTTCAGAAGGGAGTCTTGTCTTTCGAATCGTGCGAACCCCAAGTTGAGATCCATCTCTCACTCGAACAAGAAGCAATCCCCTCCTTGCACATGGTGGATTGATACAGAGGACGGTTTTCTCTAGGCTATGTCTCGTCATATTTTAAGCTTATTTGCTGTTTTCATATGTAATTTTCTACGTTCGTTAATGCACTTGTCTTGCGTGTGAGAACTCGTTAATTTTGAATAATTGGTGCAATGAATAATGTTTGTCTTGAAGAAATCCATTCGTTTCACTCATTTTAAAATGTTCTTTCTATTTTATAATGCCAATACTACCTCGATCTCTTGCCTTGGCAGAGAATTGAATGGAGGATGACGAAAACAAACGCAAGATCCTTTGTTGTATGCTTTTGAATAAAACTCTGCTAGTGATATAAGGCATTGTTTCAAAATCCTAAACACCGAAGATATAAGGAAATAAACCCTCGTTAACCCTTTTGAGCCTTTGAAGTAGGAAGTTTCTTCTCTAAAAAAAATCCCTCATTCTTAACCTGGGGCAGGGTAATTTTGAAAAAATATGGAGTAAAATATCACGAAGATTGGGTGGGCACAAACAAACTTTGAGCCTTATATCCTTTGTTTCTTAAACCGTTAACCAATCCATAATACAACCCTTAAAAGTCCTAATTGAAGCAAGGTTTATTTCAAAAGCATACTCATTGAGATATCGTTTCCTGACTCCTATGAGCTATGCTCAAAAATTTGTGTTGGCATTATAAAATCGGTAATTCAACCACCAAAACTTTTTTTTAATAAAATTTTTCAAGACAAACATACGTTGCATTATCAGTTTCAGAATTAAAATTTTCTGCTTGCTAACACGGCTTAACATCATAGAAGCTAGCACACGAGCATCAGCGATGAGCTAGATCTTTTGAGATTTAAAGCTCTGATGAGTAGATGGCAGATCATTTCAAAGATGACTATATCCAGGGGCACGATACCTGAAGACTTTACTGAGCAGGGGCAAGTTGCTTCCCAGCTGTTTCTTTCATTGTCTCACCCCAAGGGGCAAGTTTAAAGACTCAGAATACTGTCAATCTGGGGAAGTTATGTCGAGATTTGGGAAATCTCTCCAAGAGTTTGAAAACATTAGAACAGTTGGATGCCATGTTTTCTATAAAATCCTCCTGCGATCACTTCTTCTCATAAACCATGTACTCTGGGGCATTTTGAAAAGTGAAGACCACTCTTCATCCCTTCACAACAATTGTTTGTTCAAAATGGCGACCCCGTGTCATTTTTTCACGCGTAATGGCGACTACCATGCAGGTCATCAATGCAGAGTTACATCAGTCTCACAAAATTATTCACTCATACCTCAAAGAGCTTCTATCCCAGGTAATGTGGCAACTCCCCAGTAAGTTTTACTTCAGGTGGTCGCGACTATTCCCCGGTAAACCTCTACTTCAAGAAGTTATGACACCTTTGATGCAAGACTCCTCCAACTGGCAGCCTAAGAATCCTCGGTGAACTTCTTCGATTTCAACCTTCCTCAGCGAAGCGAGTGTTTATTTCACTCCTCATTGGATTTTCTCACTATCGCAATCTTCTCCAGTGAAAGCAGATGTTTATTTCATCTCCTCGAAGTTTTATCTCCGACTTTACAACTATTATTGATTCCAGTTTCCCCGATGAAGTGGATATTTATTTTATCCATCTACAACTTTCATTCAAGATTATTTCAGTTCGCAACGGATATTTAATTTATCCCCCGTGGAGTCTTTTCGATCATGAGTTTGATTCGTTCCCAGTGAATCATTCTCATCCCCAACCGAATCACAAGGTTTATCTTGACAATCCTAGATGAAGTCACGATGTTCATCCCCAAGTGGAGTGCTCCCTTTTCCCTGGAGAAGTTTGAAGCCTTGAAGTAGGACTGTGATCCCATACGTGGTTTTCCCTTCATCCCCAGTGATGCTTCTTATATTACAAAGATTGGCCGAGTACCCGTATCGAGATGCTTGTTTTTTCGTCTCCAGTTTACTTCTCGTTATTGTTTTGTCAGCATAAGCATAAGCATAGCATAGCATTCTTTCATGTAGATTCATGGCATGTGCACATTCTTTCTGCATCTTTACATTTTTGTGTTTTTGGTTCTGTCACTTTGGCCGCGGTTACCCCCAAGTGACTAGGTTTTGTCTACTCCCTCCAAATAGAGTCGTCAGCCCTAGGCAGAAAGAGCTCACCCTTTCTAACTCCCCACGGAGTTCGATCCTCGTGGAAGATGGTTGCTTTAGTTTCTTTTCCATGTTTTTGGATAAAGATACACCCGTTGAGTTCAATTCTCAATGGATGGGGTCCTTGTTTGACCGTTTCTCTCCAATTACTTCCTGGATTGAACTTTGGTCCCTGACAATCGCAATTTTGGATATCTCTGAGATATTGAACCCGAACTAAGCGTGCATTTATTTTGCACTTTGTCTCCCAAAGAAAAGTTTGCCTGAAGATCTCTACGGAAGACATAAATTATTTCTCCAACAGGATTACTACATTTTCAAGGGATTTACACCCAGACAACAAGTAGCAGCTCCTTATTTGAGCAGTTTGGTTATCAAGATTTCTACGAAAAATGGCAGTCTCCTCAAGACAGTTTGTCTATCCCCATCACGTTATCAAGATTTTCCATTTATTCTCTGTCAGATGTTATCACACCGGAAATCCGTCAGAGAAACTTATTGAAGACTTTACAGGCATTCTCTTTATTTGAGAACTCCTGTTGCAAGAATTCCATCTACTTCACTAAAATTTCAACTACAGCAATATCGCTCTACAATGGTTATCTCCAGTGAATCTACTATTCAAGTTACTCCCACCAGATGATATCTCTTCGAAGAGCGTGGGAAATTCAAGACTTTGTTTGAGGCGGACAATCTCGCGGCACATCTTTTCAAGACTTGCCCGTGGAATACAACCTTAGGGCGTGGGAAAGTATTTACTCTTCCTGAGCGAAACATTTAAGGAAGCTGAATCATCATCTTGATTGTTGAAGCTTACTCCAGTCTATTACCTCTGCTTAGGCTATCGTGGGATAGTAGGTAATACGTCTGTATTTTGGGTCAGATGCCTCGCTTAGGCTACCGTGATGGTAGTAGGTCATCTTTTTTTCTTGTGTTTACTTGGCTTAGGCTATCATATGCTTGATAGTAGGTAACACACCCTTTTTGGGTCAGATGCCTCGCTTAGGCTACCGTAATGGTAGTAGGCCATCTTTCCTTCTTGTGTTTACCTGGCTTAGGCTATCATATGCTTGATAGTAGGTAACACACCCTTTTTGGGCCAGATGCCTCGCTTAGGCTACCGTGATGGTAGTAGGTCATCTTTCCTTCTTGTGTTTACCTGGCTTAGGCTATCATATGCTTGATAGTAGGTAACACACCCTTTTTCAGTCAGATGCCTCGCTTAGGCTACCGTGGTGGTAGTAGGTCATCTTTCCTCTTGTGTTTACCTCGTTTAGGCTATCATATGCTTGATAGTAGGTAACACACCTTTTGGTCGGACGCCTTTGCTCAGGCTGCCACAAGTTGGCAGTAGGTGATCCTTCTTCTTCAGTCTATTACCTCTGCTTAGGCTATCATAGGATAGTAGGTAATAGGTCTGTATCCTTGGTCAGATGCCTCGCTTAGGCTACCGTGGTGGTAGTAGGTCATCTTTCCTTTTGTGCTTACCTCGCTTAGGCTATCATGTGCTTAATAGTAGGTAACACACCTTTTTGGGTCGGACACCTATGCTTAGGCTACCGTGTTTGGTAGTGGGTGATCTTTCCTCCCCAGTTTATTACCTCTGTTTAGGCTATCCTGTGTGATAGTAGGTAATATACGCCCTTTTGTTTCAACTGGAAACCTTCGCTTAGGCTACCAGCTATTGGTAGTAAGTTATCCTTCCTTTCGAGTTTTTTCTGCCTTATGTTTAAAATACCCCGTGATTGTCAGATGTTAGTCTCTTTCCCCCAGTGGAGTTAGATCTTTCCCCGTGGAGTCTTGTCTCGCTGAGTCGTCCTCGTTGGGTCTTTCTTTCTTTGTGTTTTAACGTCGGTTATCCCCTGTGACATTATTCCTCAATGGATCTTTTTCTTGCATTTCATTTCATATATTTTCATAGCATGTGCATTTGGCGGCATCTTAGGGCCAAAAATTTGTGCATGTTTGTATTTAAGTATCTCCTATCTCGCCGAGACGAAGATTCCAATCTCCATATCTCCGAATAGAAGAAACTTAAATAAGGGCATCTGTCGCACCCTAATTTTTTACCCTAAGATCCCCGCTTTGTTCTTTGCATAGCATATTTAGGTTAATCATTCTTGCATAGCTAACCTTTTTATCTAGGCTTTGTCTGTTTTGTTTCATTCGTGAATTCGTGAAGATTAGGTACCGCTACAGGAGATTCAAGTCATGAAGAATGTCTATGTGTGACTGTGGAGTTTTCTCTGGTTTTGCAAACCAGTATTGAATTCCTATGAAGATGTGCCCTCAATACTTTCTTGGTGGTATCCTAAGCCATAAGTCATATATGGGCCACTCGTGATTCTAAGATATCTCAAGCCAGGAATTCATGGTCTCTAAGTGGTACATGATTAAGGGTTTCTGTTAAGGAGTTGCAAACTCATCTTTCCAAATTTCCAAGTTCAAAGTCAAGTTATCCAAGTTGCAATGTGTTCTCACTTTCAAGTTCAATTATTCATATAAAGTTCAAAGTACAAAATTCAAATCAATTCAAATCTCAAAGATTCAAGGTCACCAGAGCCCAAGTTTAAGCCACCATTACAAGTTAAGGATACAAATGTGAGAGTTCACAAGAATACCGAAAGCATACAAAGTACCAAATAAGCTATTACTCTACAATGCCTAGAAGACGAACATTCAAGTTGTGGGACTCTTTCTTCATCCACACTAAGTTTGTAGTTAACGATGGACAACAAAGGATGACCGCTGAATTGTATGGCCGTGGGAATACATTTGATTTGTAACTATCTTGTGTTTATGGAGCTAACTCTCGACCTCCTAAAGACAACATCATTTCACTGTAAAAACATAAAAAAAAGTGTTACGATCCATGTTTCTCTAACAAGGACTACCCTAACAACACCACAATTATCGCTTAGCCAATAGTGATTTATGTCTCCGGCCGGCAGTGGAAGATTGCACTTATGATCAATGATTTTGTTGCACCTCCCTTTGACTCTGACTGCAATGTCATTGATGATGGACTGGTGCGAATGGCACGTGTCGTAAAGAAAATCCGAAACCTGTAAAAAAGGAGCGGCAAGATTAATAAAACAGGCAGCAAACTTTCACTAATTTTCAAATGCCCAAAGAAAATCATACAAGTGCCAAACTTCACTACAGTGCCATGGTTTTTTTTTAGTATGTAGTCACAATCTCAAGTTACTTCGGTAGTGTCTCATGAAAATAAAATGATCTCTCAGATGCAGCCATCAAACTTACAAGGTTCTGCAGTGACTATACAACAGAATAATGCTGCGAGCTTGCAACATAGTTCCATGTCTGGTTTATCAACAGCGCAACAAAACATGTTGAATTCAATACAACCAAGTAATAATGTAGACGATGGGCAAGGAAATTCTGCAAACTCTCTACAATAGGTTCCTTTAAGCTCCCTTTAACACAATGTTAGTACTCCTCAACAGACAAACATCAATTCATTATCATCACAAGGTGGGGTGAATGTGATCCAACCAAACCTCCTGTACATGAAGGAAAACCACAAGTTATGAACAATAGTGTCTCTAATTCCAATTTAAGCAGACAAAGACATATCAGATAAGAGATAGCCAAGAAAGAGGTTCACATGTAAATGTCAGTTATGTATAGCATTACCGAAATTATGAAAGGAAACGTGAAGCTACAAACAGAATTCAGAACGTTTCCACAAGCATCACCTCCAAGCCTATGTCCTACAAACGACAACTGTAGTCAAATCATAAAGGCAGCAATGCCAGGAAGCACTACGTCAAGCCCAAACACTTTAGGAATAGCATCAGGATGATCAAATTCTGACCTACTCCTGCATACCAACAATTGGCATCATCCAACGAAACCGAATACTAGCATCCACTACAAGTTTTGTCAAAAGAAGAATCTTACAACAAGGATGGAAGCATTACTAAATCGTGACTGGATAAAAAAAAGGGGAAGGTGAAAGTAATGCAAATTTTGCCGGTTGCACCCCGGCCATCAAACCTAAAGAGTTGCTAGCAACATAACAGTAGGCTGAACGTCTATTTCAGAATTCACATGTTGTGATGTTGATAATCAAGTAGTGTCATCTGTCTCCACAAATGCCGGCCAAAGAGATGCACATCCAATTAGAGAAAGATTGCCCAAGGTACTCAAAATCAACGTCGGGATCCTCACTAGAACTCAAGTGAACCAAAGAAATAGTCCTTCATATTGCCTGAAGTGTTCCAAGATCTCCTCGAACCTTTATGTGACCTGACATTGAATGGAGATATCCACACAGGTCCTCTTGACCCTGCTGTCAAAACAAAGAGCACCCCATCAATTTCAAAGAAATAGCTCCTAAAACACATCTCGAGCAAATAAGCGACGAAAACGTTGTATAAAGAATTCCTACCAAAAAGGCAAGAAGCTAATGATTTCCTTGTAAAAATCCCATAAGAGCAGTCCCTCAAAGCTTCCAGATCCCCATGATAGTCTCCCGGCCTTGAATAGAGAAGCCACGATTGGAAGTTTTGTTTCTTTCAAATTGTCAAACCGCCCTTTTCCAGGGAAGCTAGGAAATGCTTCCTGTCTGGACCTGTCACAGTGACAACAAATTAGAATCAGATGAGGATATTGCTTAGAAACAATTAGAAGAAGAAAGTACATTAGGGAAGTAAGATCCCTTGCGACACAAGCAGACCTTGGAAACCAATTTGATTGGAACTCTAGTATCATACGCCATCTTCCCAAATTCCAGAACAAGTATAAAGGCACGGTGTAGCTAGGAGCCTTGCAGTAAGACAATCACAGCAAGTTTCATTAATTTGGCACATTAGAGATCAGTTATAGCAGAATTTGAATGATATCAAACACACTCAAAGCCAATCCACTCCAAAATACCATCAGACACGTTTTCAAAATCATCAATTCAGGACCAAATTAAAATGGAAAACTTTAAGCACACAATTACATACTTCCTAAAATAGTTCCAGCACAGAATAATACAAGAAATCAAGGTTGTCATGTTGTTTCCAAAACAAGGTGACGTTGCAATCAATAACAAATCGATGGTCAGCATTTGTAGACAAATTGAAAATGGAAATAAATTATTCATTAAGTGCAGGAAATCAAGCATTCATGATTTTGGTTTTGGCAAGAATTGAGGATAAATAGCAAAATCAAATCACGACCGACACAATGAATAAGGCTCAGAACACAGTTTTGACCAATTCAAATTCTTTCCTAATCAACCTTCAAGTGTCATTCAATGTCAAGATTTAAAATCAATGCACATATGGCTATAAAAGGAGGATTCACACACACCAGAAAGAGGATAGACCATTACAATACAAAGAAGGTGCCAACTTCCATACCACCAGAAAAAAACTTATCCTAAGAGAGACAAAAATGCACAATTCTCACTCAGAGTAGAAGGATACTCACCCGTAAATCTCAGAAAAACGCTCACAAACCTCTATCAATATTCTTCAACCATATTCATCCAAAATCAACAACTCCAAACAATAACCCAAATCCAAATCGAATCAGAAAATCAACAAACCCAGTATCAATTAATCACAACCAAACATCCATTCTTGCGCATCAGAACTCACTCGCACATATACAAAAGAGAACCCTCACGGAGATCTCAAAAGGAGCATACATACACACACGACAGCAATCACACAAACGACAAGGACATGGAGAGATAGCACGCATACGAAGAAGACGGAGAAGAAGGAAGAGGACTTATCTGTACGCTGGCGGTCCGTGAAAGCTCGAAGGCCCACACCAGCTTCCATCTTCGATGACCTTTCCCTTTTTATTCAATTTCTGTAATTTGTAATCGTGATAATGCTAATGAAATTGGGGTACTGGGACTGCTGGGGTTAGGGTTTCGTTTTGTTTGATTTAGGAGAGGACGAGAGAGGACGAGAGAGAACGAGAGAGCCGTTTAGGGTAGCGGCAGCGCGATTAGGGTTCTCAAACCCTATTTTGAGAGAAAGACGAGAGAGTTTGAGGGAGAAGAGAGTGTCCCTTTTTTTCTTTTTGTTTTTTAAGCGCGTGATCATGTGTATGCACACACACACCACTATAATACACCCTCGACATCTCATCAATCCCATCTCGCTGTGATGACATCAACGGTTGAGATCTGAGGATCCATCGTGGATCCTCTCTCCCTCATAACGCCTGAGCCCTTCGTTTAATCTATCTTTCTTTATTTTAACCTTTTTAAATAACCCTTTTCTTTTAATAACTAATATCTTTTTCTTAAAAAACTAAAACCTTTTTCCTTAAAGTAAAACTAATGTGTTTGGATGTTATTATAACCTTTTAGGAAAATTAAAACTTTTATTAAAAGACAACTTTTTCTTTAATAGTATAGATTCCTTAAAAAGAAAAAGAAAATAAAATGTTTTCTCTTCTTAAACCTTTTAAAACTTGATACAATCTCCTTTTTTAAATTAACAAAATAAAAACTTTTTTATAGGAATACAAATCTAATTCTTTAGAAAATATTAAATAAAATTTTGAAATTAACTTTCATCATGTAAAAAATGAAACTTTTTGTACAAATTTAGGCCCTCTTTTAGATAACAAATAAAACCTTTTCACATCAATAAAAACCTCTTTAAGTAATTAAAGCTTAAAAAAAAACTTTTTTAATTAACTTTTCATTCATTTAAAATAATAAATTTTTTTTCTCATGACTAGAAGTCAATCTCTTAAGTAACCTTTCTCCTTAACTAGGATAAAAACCCTTTTCTCGGTGAACCTCTTTTAGTAACTTGTGTTTGGGTAGATAATCTTATGTGATGTATGCACTTTATTTTTTTATCTTGATTGTGTTCTAAACCTTTTCAAAACAAAAAAAAAACTCTCGATCCAACGTCGAGCCCCTGTTTCTACCTATGTAAGTCGATTGCCTTTAGGCATCGCATTCAACCTTTTTGGTCACTAGACACAAGACTAGCACCACTTTGATAGCACTCTCGCCTAAATAACAATAATTTAATCGCATTAATATCCAAGGGAAAATCCCATGCATGATAACCATGTTATTGTGCATGGTGCACATCATTTGCATCATAATCGACACCTTAAGATAAGTTAATTAGATAACTTAGGATAGATTTCCTAGGTTAGTCCCCCCTCAATTTTGATTTTTGAATCAAACTTTAGCCCACCTAATTCTCTACACAAGAGAATTAAATGTTAATCATCTCAAAGAAAGGGACATACAATCTCATACCCCACAAATACAAACATTTTCAAAGAACTGTGGTGGTTTTCATAGGATGATGACTCATCTTCTTTTCCTAAACCTTTAAAACATTTTAGTATCCTTAATAAGGAACTACAAGTGCTCTGATTCCCTCCTGACAGGATATGTAGGTACAAGATGTGATATCTTGTCGAGCACACTTAGGAATAAAAATAATAAAACACCTACCCTTAAACCCTTAGCAAAACAGATAACAAAACAAATAACATAAAATAAAATCAAGAGGTTCCTTTAGAGTACTACAGATATCTAGGATGCTAACACCTTCCCTAGGTATAACCAACCCCCGAGCTTAGAATCTTAGTGCATTTGCATTGCATTGCGGGAATTCGGTTTTTCTCCCTTCCCTTGGATAAAATCAAAGACCGGTGGTGACATAAAAAATGCGATCCTAGTTAACAAATAACTATGGTATCCAATTTTCACCGCGACACGCACACACAATGCGGCCCTTGATCATCGTGTTTTGTATAGGGGTGTCGCACTTGTACCCTAGCGCGTCCCCGTAACTGTGACGTTAGTGTGTTGTGGGCAGTGCTTAACTGTAGTACTGTTTAAGCTTCTCAGCATTCCATGGTCGAGCAAGTTCTTCCCCGTGCAGATTTTCGAGGAAGTAGGCTCCTGTCCACGTTTTCGCGTGGACGCGGTATGGGCTCTCCCAGTTCGCGGCGAGTTTTCCTTCTCGCAAATCTTTATGGTTCCTTCGTAGGACGAGGGTGCCTACCTGAAAATCACGTTTAATAACTTTGCTGTTATAACCTAAAGTTATTTTCTGTTTAAGTGAGGCTTCCCGGAGGGATGCGCCCGTCCTTATCTCCTCGACGAAGTCGAGCTCTTCCCTTAGGGCCTCGCTGTTCGCATCCTCGTTGAGGGGGGCTTCCGTCCTCCTTGAGGGTTCCCTGATCTCCATGGGGATCACCGCTTTCGTTCCGTAGGTCAGACGAAAGGGGGTCTCCCCGGTCGTGGAATGTAGGGTTGTTTGGTAGGCCTAGAGGATGCTGTGTAGCTCCTCGACCCACCGTTGTTTGGCGTCGCCTAGTTGATGTTTCAATCCTCAGAGGATCACTCTGTTCACTGCTTCGGTCTGCCCATTCATTTGAGGATGCTCGACCGACGTGAAGTGCTGCTTCGAGCCCAGTTTGGTGACGAAGTTTTGGAAGTTATTGTTGGTGAACTGTGTCCCGTTGTCGATGACAATCGCTTGGGGCACGCCAAACGGGGCGAGGATGTTCCTTTTGTAGAAGAGGAGTATGTTGAAGGCCTTGATTTTAGCCAGGGCTTCCGCCTTGATCCACTTCGTGAAATAATCTACGCCAGCGATGAGTTATTTGTTTTGGTATGACCCCACGATGAAGGGCCCGAGGATATCCATTCCCCACCACGCAAATGGCCACGGGGATGATAATGTTTTGAGCTCGTTAGGGGGAGCGAGGTGCATGTCCCCGTGCCACTGGCATCTATCGCACTTTCTGACGTGCTCTTTGGCATCCTGTTGCATGGTGGGCCAGTAATACTCTGCCCGAAGTGCCTTGCAGGATAAAGATCGCCCACCAAGGTGCTGTGCATTGATTCCCTCGTGGATTTCCTGGAGTATACCGGGGACCCTGGTCTCCTCGACGCACCTGAGGAGGGGGATAGAAGACCCGCGATGGTATAGCTTATCCTCGACTATTGTGTACGAGCATGCCCGTCGCTTGACAATCCTCGCTTCCTTGGGGTCTTCGGGCAGTTTGCCCTTCGTGAGGTACTCGTATACCGGGGTCATCCATCAATTATTGCCCCCAATGGCATTCACGTCCGCCGCCAGAACGGGTTTGTTGATGGTCGGGCGGGAAAGCACTTCTTGTATGACTGATTTGTTTCCGCCTTTCTTCTTTGTGCTCGCCAATTTAGACAAGACATCTGCTCGGGTATTATGCTCGCGAGGGATGTGGGTCACTTCCGCGGAGGCGAAATTCTTCATCTTTTCCTTTACCAAGGTCAAGTATTCGATGAGGCAGTCGTTCTTGGCCTAATACTCTCCTCGGATTTGAGAGGATACGAGCTGGGAGTCAGTGAAGATTTTGACCTCCTTGGCGCCGAGGTCCTCGGCCAACCGAAGCCCGGCGAGGAAAGCCTCGTACTCTGCCTGGTTGTTCGACGTCAAGAAGGATAGTTTGAGGGAAACCTCGATCAGGATACCTTCCTCGTTTTCGAGGATAATGCCCGCCCCGCTCACCTTCGTGTAGGATGCTCCATCGATGTAGATCGTCCACTTTTGGGATCCGTTGGTCGAAGGTTCCGGGATGGTCATCTCCGCCACAAAGCCGGCCAATACCTGAGCCTTCAGGGCTTTCCTTCCCTCGTATTGGATGTCGAACTCGGCAAGTTCGAGTGACCACTTGAGCATCCTTCCCTCCATATCTGGTCGTCCAAGTAGTTGCCTTATAGGCTGTCGGTTCTTACGACAACAGTGTGGGCTAGGAAGTAATGGCGCAGCCTCCTAGCCACGGTGACGAGGGCCAGGGCGACTTTCTCGATCTACTGATACCTGAGCTCGGGACCTTGGAGGGCTTTGCTCGTGAAGTAAATCGGTTTTTTCCCGTCGGGGGTTTCCCGTATAAGGACGGCGCTGACTGCTTTGCTCGTGATGGCGAGATACAAGAAGAGTGTCTCCCCGTTCTCTGGCCGTGAGAGGACTGGGGGCTGTGACAGGACTCGTTTGAGATAGAGTAAAGGATGCTCGCATTCCTTGCTCCATTCAAACGTGGCTTTTTGTCGAAGAAGCTTGAAAAATGGGAGTGTGTATTGTGCGGATTTGGCGATGAAGCGGGAGAGGGCGGTCAGCATACCGTTCAGTGATTGTATTGACTTCTTCGAGTTCGGAGTTGGGATATTGGAGAAAGCCCTACACTTGTCGGGGTTGGCCTCGATTCCTCGCTCTGTGAGGTAAAAGCCAAGGAACTTACCCGCCTGAACGCCGGAAGTGCATTTTTCGGGATTGAACCTCATGCGGCATCTCCTCGCCATGTCGAACACCTTCTTGAGGTGCGCGGCGTGGTCGACTTCTTCTGCGGATTTGACGATCATGTCATCCATATAGACGTCGAGCATGTCGTCGATCTCTTCCCGGAAGACTTTGTTCATCATCCGTTGGTAGGTCGCGCTGACGTTCTTCAGGCCGAAGGGCATTACGTTGTAGTAGTAATTGTCCTACTCGGTCATGAAGGCTGTGTGTTGTTTGTTGACCTTATCCATGGGGATTTGGTTGTACCCCGAGTAGACCTCCATGAAGGATAATTGCTTGTAACCTGCAAAATTGTCGACTAGGTGGTCGATGTTAGGTAAAGGATAACAGTCTTTTGGGCATGCCCGGTTAAGATCGGTATAATCAACACACATCCTCTATTTTCCATTATTCTTTTTGACAAGTACAACGTTGGATAGCCAGGTTATGTACCTGGCCTCCGAAATAAAATTCGCCTCTAGGAGGTCTTTTACAGCTTTTTCAGCAGCCTCCGCTTTTTCGGGAGACTGCCTACGCCTACGTTGAACTATGGCCCTAGGGGTCGGATCTACTGCGAGCTGATGGCAAGCCACCTCGGGGTCAAGGCCAGGCATCTCGGAGGCGCTCCATGCGAACAAATCAGCGTTCTCCCAGAGACACGCCTTTAGCTACTTCTTCGCCAGGTCGGGGAGCCTGGTGCCAATCTTCACATTTCGGTCTGGATCGTCCCCGAGGGCGACGAGCTCGAAGTCTCCGTCTGGGATGGGCGCGTTGGGTGGAGAGGCTGCCCATTGTTTTCTGCCTGGAGGTCGAGGTCCTCTGCTCTACCTTCTTCATGCTCGCCTAGGAACCTGCTGTCGAGGTCGACCGCATTGGCGTGGGAGTGGCCTTTGCACAACGTTCAGGGATGACTTTGCTCCGGTCTTGGGCCTGGTGTTGATGGAATTCATGCCTTTAACTGCATCATCGAAACATCTCCTGGCCGCGTCTATGTCCCTGTGCATCATAACGACCCGGCCCCTGGCCGTGTAGTATTTCATCTTGAGATGGACTGTTGATGGCACTGCTGTGTGTTCGGCCAGGGTGGTCCTCCCGAGGATGCAGTTGTAGAGGGACGGATATTCGACCACTAGGAAGCGGGTCTTTACTTGACGGGCAGTGTCTTCGGCCCCAAATGTGACCATCAGTTCAACGTAGCTCCATGGTCTGGTGGTGGTGTCGTTGAACCCCTACAAATCTGAACCGACGTACAGGGTTAGACGTCTCTCGTTGAGCTGGAGGGTCCCGAACAGGTGAGCGTACATGATGTCAACCAAACTTCCCTGGTTGACCAGGATCTTGCGAAGGTCAAAGTTTGCCATCTGTGCCCTGACCAAGAGGGGGATGATGGCGTTGGGCGCTCCGCCCGGCAGCTCTTCGAGATAGAAGGTGATAGGGTTTGATTTCCCTTGCACCTTCTCGAGAGTGGTGGTCTTCGCTGAGGTTGCGGACTCTAATTCTTCAAATTTCCGCTTGATCGACCCGACGAACACCTTCTCGTAACCACCTCCGGATATGACCATCGTCTTGGGGAGCCTTCCCACGTGCTGCGGGCAGCAATGGGGTCTTTGTAAGGGAAGTTTGCCCACATGCTGCAAACTGCCTCTTGGCCCTCGATACCCTCGGGGACAATAAAGTCCTCGGGTCGAGTGACGCTGAGGGCGACCTGCAGCCGGCTCTCATCAGGAGGAGGTGTCGTCTCTTCGACGCTTTGGGTTTCCCGGGCACTGGGACGAGGAGCGTCATTCTTTTGGGCATACTTCTTTAGGTGCCCTTCCTTGATCAGGATCTCAATCACATCTTTGAGATAGATGCAGTCCTCCGTGACATGTACGTGGCTCCGGTGGAACCTGCAATACTTGAACTTATTCGTGTTTGATTTGGGGGCCGTTGGTTTCGAAAAGCGGATGCCTCCTTTCAAAAATTCTGAGTTGAAGTACTCTGAGAGGATTCGCGCCTGGGGAGCGTTGAGCGGCGTGTATTCCGTGAACCAGCCAGCTGGTCCTTGCGGTTCGTGAGAGTCCCCGGGGTGGCTTTCCTTCTTTCTTTCTCCTCCACGTCGGGGAGGAGAGTCTTCTTCTCTGTGGCCGCGGGGGCCTTCCTTCCGCCTCGAGTCGAGGACGATCTGTGCTGTCTCCGACTCTTCGAACTCGATGTATGACTGAGCTCGTTGGAGGAGGTCCTCCAAACGGTGAGGTCTGCGCAGGCCCACGGACTTGGCGAAATCGGATCCAAGTCGCAGCCCCAGATGATTAAAAACTTCTTCATGTTGTCGGTTGTGTGGACCTCGATAGCCTCCCTGGTGAACCTCTCAACGTAGTTCCTGAGAGACTCGTTCTTCCCCTGGAAGATGCTCTCTAGCGCGGCCTCCATCTTCGGGTGTCGGCAAGATGTCGTGAAGTGTTTGGTAAAGCGTTCCCTTAGTTGCTTCCAGGACGTGATCGACCCGAGCGCTAGACTCTTGTACCAGGTCATGGCGCCCTTCCGCAGGGTGGTGGGGAAAATCCTGCACTTAATGGCTCCCCTGACGTTTCTGAAGTTGAGCATGGCTTCAAAACTTTCTACGTGATCTTCGAGGTCGGCCAGGCCGTCGTAGGTCCCCAGTGGCGGGGGTTTCTCCATGCCCGCAGGGATTGGGGCGTCCATGATCTCCCATGACAGGGATGTCCTCTGGTCGTCGTCGTCGCTTCTGGCTGGGGACCCTGATGGGGATCGGTGGTGTCGACCATGTCCCTGTCGTGGAGGGGAGTTCCTAGAACGGTTCCTCGGCCTTTCTTCGGCGGTCTTGCTCCTCTTGGTAGTCGAGGAGTGCCTGGGTTCCTTCCAAGGCAGGGAACGATGGCGCTTCTGGGAGGTTTCTGGCTGGGTACGCTCTAGGAGAGGCCGGCGGCCCTCGCGCACCGATGAGGGGGTCCGAGATTCCTCCGGGGGAGTCCTTCGTGGGGAAGGAGAACGGCGAGGTGAGGGTGGACGACGATGTCTTCGTGGGGAAGATCGTTGTGCTCGCCCTCGCTCGAGTGCTTCAATTCTGAGATTCTGGTGCATGATCACCTGGTTGGTCTGGTTGAACAAGGCGAATAGGGCCACGGTGCTCAGATCTGCATTAGGCAGAAGAGCAACTGGCTGAAAGGCGACTTGCTGGTCGTCCTGCTGGGCGGCGTCGTATGCCGCGTCTTCAGAGTCTGGGGAGGCGGTTTGCCCGTCTCTTACGTCGCCTTCTTCGACGTTGAGGGTAGCATTATCCTCATGGTGGTTTCTGTTCTCGAGTTGCGCGAGGACGGTGTCCAGAGCTTTGTTCGCAGACAAGTTGTTGGCCATGCTGGTGATGACCGAAGAAATTACTTTGGTTTATCGTTGAAGGAAAAACGGGGAAGAAGTGGTTCCCACAGACGGCGCCACTGATCGTACCTGGATCAGACAGTTAGATGGTGGCCAACAGCGTCGTGAAACCTTCAGCTCCGGTGATGGTGAGACGGCGGGGGGGGGGGGGGAGTTGTACCTGCAAGGTACTCCGACGCTCAAGTCAGGAAAGATCAGAGAAAAGCAAGTACAAAAAATAGGTGTGAGTTTAGAATGTGAAGTAACCTGACCCTCTCAAGTGAGAGGGTATTTATAGAGAGCCCCCAACGCGGGGCCAACGGTTACTTGCACTGGGCTGGATTGCAATGCTTAATCCAAGTAACTGCCAGGGCTTACGTGGCGTAGTGAAGACCAGCACGTGGTCTTTTCCCTAGGGTAACGGTCCCGAGATCTCCGGAAGTAGGGCAGGCCGAATCCTTCGGAGGTGGGAGGTTACAGTAGGACGTGTCCTTGCGGGGAGGCTCATGGGTGTCGAGGAGAATCGAGACCTGCAGGACTTGGTGCCTCTGCTCGACGGTCTCAGGTGTATGTGTGCTCGACGCTACTGATGGTCGTTACGTGCTAGACGTAGGCAGTTTACAGGGGCCCTTGTTGGGCCAACCGGGGTCGTGCGGGTTGGGCCTGCCCATCCGAAGGGCAGGCGCTGGCCCAGTCCAGAACACCAGTCAAAGCGGGTTTTCCCCGTCAACTTCGGGGCGGGTTCGGGTGGGTACCCGCGGGTATGAGTTTTATTGCCATGTCTATTAGGGTGTATTTAATGGAGTTTTAGTTATTAATTGCTGACACACTCCTTCTAAAAAATAAATAAGTGCATTATAGAAAACGTCTAAAGCAAATGCTAACTTAGATCCACTTACTTTTTAGAAGGTGTGTTTTAGTAACATGCACCTTAGAGTGCATTTAACTATTTTTTTAATTAAAGTTTGCTAAAACACACCTTCATAAAAATAGGTGGGTGTATCCTAACAAAACTATATATATATATATATATATATATATATATATATATATATATATATATATATATATATATTAACTTTTGAATTTATTGTAATATAATCTCTGTTTCTTTTATACGCATACCGTTGCGGAATTTATTGAATAGCTCTCCCAAATTCAATCACATTTTATAATAATTCACTCTTATATATTAATAATAATGCACACGATATTACATATAAGTAATGCAGTCTTATATATTAATAATAATCTTATATAAGTAATTCTGCTTGTTGGTTCTCCCAAATTATTCTAAGTAATTCATTTTTATATATTAATAATAAATTTTTTTCACATTTATAAATAATTAGTTTAAAAATGCTTTTTATAAAAAAATTAATTTTAAATCGTATTTAAAATAAATGGTTATATAATCATAATTAAATTTATAATTAATTTTATACTCAGTTTAAATTGATATGTAATTATAATTATGAATCCAAACCATTTAAATTTAAATAATTTAAAATTAGTTATGATTTAATTTTTAAATGTAACCAACTATACACATTTTAAAAAAAAAATATTGGAATACTTTTCATCTAGACTTTGGTTGAAAGTTTAGAGGGAAATAACTTTTTTGGCAAGTAAGCGAAGAGGAAGAGAAGAGAAGAGAGAGTTTTAAAAAAAGACCAGTAGAAAAAAAAAATATTTTTTAGATGTCTAAGATGAGGTAGAAATCGTATCTTTCACTAGTACCACTAAGAATATACCATTGGATCTATTAAAAATATTCAACTGTTTAGATTTTTCAACAACAAAGCAGTAACACGTACTCCCTTAACCCACTCGATCAAGGAGTTAGAGTCAAACCTCCTAGGGTCGAACAACCAGTTCCAAGGGAACAGGAACCAAGGGTGGTGATAGTTAATAGGAATCAAGATGCGGACGAAGTCGTACATGAAGTTCGAAATGATGGTATGGTTGGTGATAATAATTTGGCTGCCATGGCCGAAAGGATTATGGGACGAAATGGGATAAATGTCGGCCTTCATAGGCCAAATTATATTTCCCCATTGTCTGAATATATTCTTCAAACTCCATTGCCTATGGGACTAGTCTCAAAATTCACAAAGTTTTCAGGAGATATTAGTGAGTCAATTGTCGAGCATGTGGCGAGATATTTGACTGAGGCAGGTAGGGATGGCAAATAAACTCCGACCCGCCTGAACCCGTCCCAAAATTAACGAGGAAAACCCGATTTAATAGGGTGCTGGTGCGGGTGCGGGGGAAACCTGGTTCTTAACTACGGGTGCGGGTGCGGGGGCGGGAAGACACTAAGACCCGCCCGCCCCGCCCCGCCCCCAAATAATGCATTTTACTTTATTTTACTTATTTACTTATTTTAATATTCATTTATTAATTATATTTTTAATTAAATTATTAATACCCTTATTGCAATTAAAATAATCAAATTAATCAAGTTAATATTCATTTACTAATTAAAATTTTAATTAAATAATTTATTAATTTATTAAAATAATCAATTTGTTAATTTAATTTTTAATTTTTATTATAATTAAAAAAAATTAATTTTTTGTGGGTGGGGGCGGGGCAGGAGCAGGTGCACTCGGTCTCCACTGGGGGCGGGTCTGGGCGGTAAATTTTTAACCCCGGTTGGGTTTGGGGGCGGGGACGGGTGTGTTACATTGAGGCGGGTGCGGGTGCGGGTATAGTTAAACCCGCCCCCGCCCCGCCCCGTTGCCATCCCTAGAGGCAGGGGATCTTGCAAATGAAGAAAACTTAAGAATAAAGTACATTCCTAGTTCTCTCACTAAAACAATTTCACATGGTTCATTACACTCCCAGCGAGTTCGATTCACGATTGGACTTGTTTAGAAAGATTGTTCCATGAGCAGTTTTACATGGGGCAATCGAAGATCAATCTTAAAGAATTAACTAGCATTAAGCGTAAATATTCTGAGTCAATCGACGACTATCTCAATAGGTTTCGTTTGCTAAAGGCAAGGTGTTTTACAAAAGTGTCTGAGCATGAATTGGAAGAAATGGCCACTGGTGGGTTAGACTATTCCATCAGAAAGAAGTTGGACACCCAGTATTTTAGGGATATGGCCTAGTTGGCTGATAGGGTTCGACAGGTAGAATGCTTGAAGGCTGAAAAAGCCAGAGCAGCTAAGAACAGTAGGAGAGAAAGGGTAGCGTTTGTTGACATAGATGAAGATGATCAAGACACGTATACTGACCCTTTATACTTCGACGAAAATGAAATTGATTTGGCTGAGTTAAAGCAAGGGCCACCTTATTCATGCAAGGTCCTTGCACCTTCGAATGGGAAAAATCCTGTCGAACCAGAAAATAATGATAAGTTCTCTAAGAGAACATATACGTTCGATGTTACTAAATGTGACGAGATTTTCGACTTGTTAGTTAAAGATGCCAAATGATAATGCCTCCTAGCGCTAAAGTGCCTCCGTTAGAGCTACGAAAGAAACGTGGCTTTTGTAAATATCATAACTTTTTAGGCCATACGACCTCACAATGTTTCCTTTTCAGGGATTTGGTGCAAAATGCTATCAAGGATGGAAGGCTAAAATTTGGAGACAAGACGAAGTTCCAAATGAAGACTGATTCAGACCCCCTCTAGGTGGCAGACGCCCACTATACTGAGCCGCCATTATTAACATGGTTGAAGCATCTGAAAGCTGCAACAAAATTACTAATATGGTCAAAACTACCGAAGGTTTCAAGCAAGAGATCGACGAAACTAAGGCCACTAAAGGCCTTATGGTCAAGGACGTGAGTAAGGCCACTGAAGGCCTTAAGGCAACTAAATAACTTAAGGTTAAGGAGAAAATTAAGGCCACTGATGGACTTAAGATCAAAGACATGAAGAAAGCTACTGAGGGCCTTAGGGTGAAGTTAGAGGAGCTGAAGATCAATGATGGCGCCAACCTGGAAGTCAACATGGTCGAAATAAGAAAAGAAAGGGAAGCTGACGAAGAGAGTGCTCTACGAAGTGAGCAACAACTGAGGGTAGCTTACCCTAATAGTGATGAAAGCTTGGTGGAGTTCCTCCATCGCTGCCAGAAGAAAAAGTCTGAGGTCATGTTGTGCCCCATGTGCAGTTCAGTGTTTGATAAGAAAACTGTTGATAATCTCGAGAGGGTTCGAATAGCCAGTCGCAGTGGGAACTAGAGAGACACTCGCATTCTCCTTACCTTCGAAAAGAGGGGGGTTCCTAGAAGGATGAAGCAAGGAGGACCAAGTCTCCAGCCAAATAGGCTAGCTACCTTCAAACCAACTACTGATACACCTAAGGGAAAATGGGTAAGGTCTGTTGAAAAAAGAGAGAGAGGCCAGGAGAAGTGGCAATGTTTTGAGGTAGGACGAGGCTCTTCGATTGCTTATCGAAGGGAGTTTCAAGTTTCAAAGCAACAAGCTTACAGATCTGAGACCTATAGGAGGAAGAACCCTATGCCGAGATCACAATGACGAAGACAACAAAAGAGGCGAAAAACTTAGAGGGCGGTACCAATCAGCCTTCAAAGAAAAATGAAGTCGAAGAGAAGAAACCTGTGGGGAGGAAGCTGTTTCCCACTCAAAAGGAGGAATTCGAGGACAAGTCAAGGTTTCCAGTGGATGATGATGACATGCTTACTGACAACTTCGAAGACACAAAATCAGAGCCTTCTTTAGACATAACTTGTAATGTGGTTTCTGTGTTACATAGAGATTACGACCAGATTACAGAGGTCGAAGAACCTGAGGATGTGATGGAAATTAAAATGGCCAGGCATAGACCAGTATGTTATTACATCATGAATAATGGTTGTGTTGAGGAGCAAAATTCCTTCTTCGAGAGGTCAGACGAAGCGATGAAAAGTCATTTGAAGCCTTTATTTATTAGAGGAAAGGTGGAAAATGTGACAATCAATAAGATCTTGGTGGACGGTGGAGCAGCAGTCAATTTAATGTCGTACTTTATGTTGCAAAAAGTGGGAAAGTTCGACACAGACCTTAAGCCCCACAACATGGTATTGTCAAACTATGAAGGAAAGGTTGGACGCACTTTGGGTGTGATCCAGGTAGAGTTAACTATTGGAACCATTACCATACCAACCATGTTTATGGTTGTCGAGTCGAAATCTAACCATAATATGTTGTTGGGTCGTGAGTGGATCCATGGCATTAGAGCGGTACCATCTTCGATGCATCAGAGGATTATTATACAGTGAAGTGATGGAATTGTGGAGAATATAGAGGCAGATCAAAGTTATTCTCTTGGCTGAAGTGAACCACGTGGATAGGCGCAATTTCGACACAAAGCTGGCAAATATTATCCCTTGTAGTCCTGCTGATTTTGCATTCGATCCTAATGATGCTGCATATTATTCCCTTCATTTACACCCAACTTATGGGATAGAGAGGTTGTGGGTGAAGACCTCGAGTTTGAAAGGACATCATATATCTAGCCAACCGGCTGGAGAGATGAATTTGGTGATTATGTAATAATCCAAGACAATGGAAAAGATTTTGGCTTATGTAGCCAAAAACAGATTAAAAGTGGCCTTAGAGGCCGAAGTTAGAGACATGGTTGTCGAAGCCAAAGAAGATGATGTGTACCTTAAGGGGCCTAGCATATACTTTGAACCAAAGCCACCTGATAAGGATAAACAAGAAGCGTAAGGCCAGAGGCTCGATGCTATTTATGACGAAGAGCCTTTGGGATTCGAAAAGGACCCGCTGGCACCCAATATAAAGATGCTAGTACAGGATCCTTTGGAAGAAGTTGACTTAGGAGAAGGTACATAAAAAGGCCAACGTATATAAGTGCTAACCTTTTGCCAGAACTCAAGGTCAAAGTCATCCAACTTCTAAAGGAGTATAAGGACTGCTTTGCTTGGGATTACGATGAAATGTCGGGATTGAGTAGGGAGTTGGTCGAACTAAAGCTGCCCATCAAACCTAGAAGAAACCCAATTAAGTAAACTCCAAGAAGATTTGCACTAGAGGTTTTGTCGAAGATCAAGCAAGAATTCGAAAAACTTCTTAAATGTAAGTTTATTCGTACAACTAGATATGTTGAGTGGATTGCTAACATAGTGCATATTATTAAAAAGAATGGGACTTTGAGGATTTGCATCGACTTCAGGGATCTGAACGCTGCGACCCCAAAGGATGAGTATCCAATGCCCGTGGCAGAGATGCTTGTCTACTCCGTTGCAGGCCATGAGTATCTTAGTATGCTCGACGGATACTCTGGGTATAATCAGATCTTCATTACTGACGAAGATGTGCTAAAAACGGCATTTTGATGTCTTGGGGCCTTAGGCACCTATGAATGGGCGGTGATGCCCTTCGGCTTAAAAAATGTTGGGGCAACCTATCAAAGAGAAATGAATTCAATCTTTCATGATTATATATAAACTTTTATGCAGATTTATATTGACGATATTGTTGTTAAGTCTATTTCAGGAGCAAGTCACATAGACCATCTTCGACAGACATTCGAAAGAATGAGGAAGCATGATCTAAAGATGAATCCACTAAAGTGTGCATTTTGTGTACAGGCTGGAGATTTCTTAGGCTTTGTAGTTCACAAGAAAGGGATTAAAATAAATCACAATAAGACAAAGGCTATTTTGGAGGCGAAAGCTCCGCCGACAAAGAAGGAATTGCAGTCGCTGCTTGGAAAGATTAACTTCTTAAGAAGATTCATTTAAAATTTGAGAGGCAAAACTCAAGCCTTATCTCTGCTACTTCGACTAAAGAATGGAGGCTTCGAATGGGGGAAAGCACAACAAGAGGCTTTTGACAAAATCAAGGAGTATCTTGTTCATCCTCCAATTCTGTCACCACCTTGTTGGAGTAGAAGTATGAGATTGTACATTTCTGCGTCGGATGTAACCATAGGGAGCATGTTGGCTCAAGAAGATGAAAATGGCATTGAAATAGCCATTTACTATCTTAGTCGAGTTCTCAATGATGCAAAAACTCGGTATAGCATGATTGAAAAGGTATGTCTTTGTTTGTATTTCTCATGTACAAAGTTAAAATATTATATAAAACCAGTTGATGTTTATGTTTTTTCCCATTATGATATCATTAAACATATGCTTTCTAAGTCAATTCTTCATAATCGAATTGGAAAATGGGCACTAGCTTTAACAGAGTACTCATTAACTTATGTGCCTCTAAAGGCCATGATAGGACAAGTGGTTGGAGACTTTATAGTCGACTACTCTGTAGTCGAGAGTCCCCAAAATTATCTCGAACTTGAACCTTGGAAATTATATTTCGATGGTTCGAGTCATAAAGATGGACCAGGCATTGGGATTTTGATGATCTCTCCTGATAAAATCCCAACGAGATTCAAGTATAGAATCGAAGGGCCTTGTTCGAATAACGAGGCTGAATATGAGGCTTTAATAGTCGGTCTTGAAATTTTGTTAGAGTTGGGGGCAACTAGAGTCAAAATCGTTGGCGACTCTGAATTGGTTGTGAAACAGATAATGAGAGAATATAAATGTGTTAAGGAGAATTTGATAATGTACTTTGCAATAGCCAATAGACTATTACGAAAGTTTGACATGGTAAGTATCAGGCATATTCCTCGACTGAAGAACCAGGAGGCTAATGAGTTGGCTCAGATTATTTCTGGCTACAAGGTTTCGAAAGAAAAGTTAGAAGATGTGATTGAGGTTCGAGGAAAAATGATGGCAACAAGGTTGTCTTTGGTAGACTTAGAAGCAAAAAAGTTGGGTTACGCAGATGATGAGAATTTCAAAATCTTGGCAATTGACAACCTGACAGATACAGATTGGAGGAAACCTATTGTGGACTACTTGAAGAATCCAACGACGTCTGTAGAACGAAAAGTCAAGTATAGATCTCTAAGTTATACTCTGATGGGGAATGAATTATTAAAAAAGACGCCCGAGGGAGTCTTACTTAAGTTCCTTAGTGAAATTGAGGCATATTTGCCTTTGTCGAATGTCCATAGTGGGGCATGTGGCACTCATCAAGTAGGCCATAAGATGAAGTGGCTTTTGTTTCAACAAGGAATGTATTGGTCCATTATGATGAAAGAGTGCATTGAGTTTGCCATAGGGTGCCAAGAGTGCCAGAAGCTTTCAGGCATACAACATGTTCTTGCAAGTGAACTGCATTCCACTGTGAAACCTTGGCCTTTTAGGGGTTGGGCGTTAGATTTAGTTAGTGAAATTTGACCAGCATCTTCTAAAAGTCATAGGTATATCCTGGTGGGCATCAGTTACTTTACGAAATGGATCGAAGCCATTCCTTTGACGAATGTTGACCAGGAAGCAGTAATTGAATTCACTCAAAAACATATAATCTATAGGTTTGGGATTCCAGAAACAATTACAAATGATCAAGGATCAGTATTTACTGGGTGAAAAGTCCAAGATTTTGCTAAAGAAGTAGGGATTAAGTTGTTGACATCTACGACTTATTACGCCCAGGAAAATGGTTAAGTTGAAGCAGAAAATAAAGTTGTAATTGGTTTAATAAAGAAGCATGTGGTGAAAAACCCAAGGAATTGGCATAAGACATTGGACCAGATTTTGTGGGATTGTCGAACATCCCCTAAAGAGGCAGTAAATTCTACGCCTTTTTGACTGACCTACGGGCATAATGTGGTGTTTCCGGTCGAAATCTATCTTCAATCAACTAGGATTCAAAGACAGAAGGGTTAATAGCCATTTTACCCCTTGCCATATAGGCGATGTTCGAAAAACCCCCTGTAAAAAAAACTTGCAAAAAAACCCTAACATTTGAAGATTCTCTCAATTTTGACTTTCATCACATCTAGTCACCAAAAACCTGCCATTTTGACCCCTGCCATTTTGGAAGCGTTTTTATTTTGACCCCTGCCATTTTGGCAGCGTTTTTATTTTGACCCCTGCCATTTTGGCAGCATTTTTATTTTGACCCCTGTCACATCAGCTTTTTTGGTGACTGGATGTGATGAAGGTCAAAATTGAGAGAATCTGCAAATGTTAGGGTTTTTTTTTGCAATTTTTTATTTTACAGGGGGATTTTTCGAACATCTCCTATATGGCAGGGGGCAAAATGGCTATTAACCCAAGACAGAATGAAGTTTCATCTAAAACTTATTGGAACATGATGTTAGATGAACTAGTTGATTTGGATGAAGAAAGATTAGATGCCTTAGAATTATTAAAAAGGCAAAAAAAGAGGGTAGAAAGAGCATACAATAAAAGAGTCAAAGTCAAGTCATTTTCGACTGGAGAGTTAGTATGGAAGTTTATTCTGCCCACGAATAAAAAGGATAAAACATTGGGAAAATGGTCCCCAAAATGGGAAGGTCCATTCCAAAATTTTCAAGCGTATTCTAATAATGCGTATGAAATCGAAGAGTTGTGTGAAGATCAAAGACTCCTGAAAGTGAATGGAAAATATTTGAAAAAATATAGGCCTACGCTTCAGGAAGTCGAAATACCAACATAATGATTCATACATAAAAATTAAAGCCAAAATGGTAAAGTTAAAATGCCAAAATGGATAAGTCATTGTATTACAAAACCGGAATTTGAAATAAATTCGAACAAATTACAACCCAAAATTAACAAACAAAGTACTCAGAAGGGAAGAGATGCTTTCATTCATTCATATTTTGATTTCGACAGTAGCAACTGGCGGTCAATAACAAACTTGGTAGAGTTAAGAGTGTCAATTTCTGCTCCCAAAGCCTGAGCCCGTTCGATATGATGTACTCCTACTTGATCTCATTGTAGAGCTCTTGGTGGTCAAGATTTTGAATTTTTTCTTGAATCTCTCTAGCCTTTCTAATCTTGGCTTGCAACTCTTTAATATGTTTTTTCCTAAGTAGCAATGTTGCTAGCGCAAGTTTCAAGTTCTGCCTGATTCTACTCGAAGCCTTTCTCTATCTCTGCGACCTTATTGTTTGATCCAGTTGCAGCATCCCACTCAGCCGTCTAACTATCCACTTTATTTTGAATTTTGGTTGAGAGGTCTCTTCAACGGTTGAGGTCCGTAGTAAATTGGTCGATAAGCAATCCAAGTTCCATGACTACGTCTACAACTTCAGGAGGGGTAGTCAAGATGTCGACTTGCTTTAAGAGGTCTTTGATTGTAAACTGAATGAAGAATTATCTTCCAAAAATTTGAGCAAATCGACATTAAAGGTTGTTTCCTTAATTTTCTTGAGGAGTTCATCAGTAGGCATGGTTGCGAATTGACCACCAGAGACAGTCGAAGAGCTAGAACATTTTTCAGTCGAACTGGCTCTTGTACTAAGAATTTATTTCAAGTATTCAGATGGTTTGCTTTTCTTCAGGTTGTCTAGGTCCTCTTGGGAGAAAGTATAGCTTGTTCCAGTCGAAGGAGCCTTGGATTCCTCTATGTTTTGGGCAGTTATCGTCTCTTCGACATCCATGATGTGTTGTTCTTTATTTTCCTCTTCATGGTTAGACTCAGTAGTTTGAGATTGTTGGGTAATGTCCTTTGGGGATGATTGTGTTTGTGGTTCTTCGGTGGGTTTATTTACCTCACCCATGGATCCTTTAGTCGAATCCTTGTTGGATGTAGGTTGTTGTGAGGGAGTGCTAGTGCTCTCAGGAATAGTTTGTTTGACGTTGGATTGTTCGTCACCATCTGCACCACCCTGCAAAAGAAGTCGAATTGTAATGAGCCGAAAATAAAAAAAAATGGTTAAGGACAATTGAGATAAAAATATATTAATGTTAGCACCTTCTGCATTAGGGCTAGAATTGTCACTTTTAAGCCGTTCAGGAGTGTTCTTGGGGGGCAGGCTTGGGACTAGCTTCAGTCGCTTTTGGAATGACAGTTTTCTTGGCTTTGATTTTGATGGTGTTGAATTTTGGTTGGGAGGTGGCATTAGAAACCTTCGCCTTCTTCTTTTTGAAAACTTTAGAAGTGTCTGTAGAAAGGTTGTCGTCATCTGATTCGACCACTAGAACCTGAGGTTCTTTAGCCTTTTTTTTCTTGGGGGTCGGAGGAGGTTTTTGACTTGCCTGAAAATAACAAAACATTAGCATATCAAGATAATAAATCAAGTGAAGTAAGAAAAAAATACAAGATATACCTTTGTTGCTGGTTTAGTTGTTTCTTCTTCTTGACCTTCATTTTGAGTCTAACTGGCAGTTTTCTTTGTTTGGCCTTTTGCTAGTTGTTTTCTTTCGAAGACTAAAATAAGAAAAAGTCAAAACAAATGCCACAAGTAAAAGATGTCAAGAAACTGTTAGAAGTAAAATGAATTAAATTAGAAGATTCCTCTTATTCCACACCTTCATATATGGGAGAGAGTACTTGAACATCCTCTATGCCAATATGAAGATGTCCTTTGAAACTGTCCAAAGTATGCTTAGTTGGAACCACCTATTTCACCCGTTTTTGAGAGTCTTGTCGAAGGATTTTCACAGTGTAGCGAGCGATTTTGGACGTGGTTCTTAAGCACTGTCGCTCTGGGGTTACTACAGGTCGATTCATTTTTTATCCTATTGAGCTGACTAAGGAAGGGAAATAGATGTCTCCAATTAACCCTGCTTACATACTGAGTTTAAACAGCGGTCTGTTAGGTTACGGATGCTATATAGTAGTGGGGCATCTTTCTTCTTACTTTGTTTAGAGCGAAACACTGGGAATGTTCATGGGGAGTTTTGTTAGGATGCTAGGACTGATTCTTTTCATTTGATATGTGAAGGTATGGAATTTGGGGTTTTGGATTAGTGTGCTCGCTAAGATTTTTCTTTCAATCTTATGCCTACGTATTCCCGTTTACCGAAACAGGGAAATCAGAGCGATCGTAGTTCCTCCTATTCTATGGGAGGAAATGGTGTTTTGGTGTCTTGTTCAAAGCACAAGACGTGAAGCTGAAAAGGGGGTTTATATTTTGTTCAAAGCCCAAGATGTAAAGCTGAAGGGTCTATTTGTATCTTGTTCGAAGCCCAAGATGTGAAGCTAAAAAGGTGTTGTTTTTAGAGAGAATTTGTCATCTCTAAAGGGGGTCTGTTTGTCACAACTGTTGGGTAACTGACTATAAAGGAGTATTACTTTAACCGAGACATGTGAATCCTAGCAATGCCATAATTTCCTTTATAGAGGGTTTTAACCTGAAGGAGAAAACTTTAACTCAGTGTAGAGCAATGCCATATTTCCTTAGGAATTTCTCATGCTAAAAGAAGGACAATGGCGTGGATGTAAATAATCAAGAGGCTTGCCACTTACAGCGATTAAATGAAAGGAGTTGTTGATGTTTGTATCCTGTGAACGAGGCACAGTTTTTATGCTAAAAGGTTGATTGACTCAACCGGGATTTTTCTTATACAAAGCCTAAAAGGAGGCTATTGGCCCAACAAGAGGGTGTTTTTATGTGTCTCGTACGAAGCCCGAGAGAGAGGCTAAAAGGGTTGTTGACTCAACAAGAGAGTCTTTTTGTATCTCGTACGAAGCCCGAGATAGAGGCTAAAAGTTGACTCAACAAGAGTCTTTTATACTCAACAAGAGAGTGTTTTTGTATCTCGTACGAAGCCCGAGAGGGAGGCTAAAGGTTGACTCAACAAGAGAGTCTTTTTGTATCTCGTACGAAGCCCGAGATAGAGGCTAAAAGGATTGTTGTTTCTGTTGAGTGACAGGTCCAGTAGGTTGGTTAAAAGAGAAATCAGTTCTTATAAAGAGACTGATTAAAGGTAAGGCTATGCTTTGGGTTTGATCAGAGGATCAGGGTTATTTCCTGTTCTTTAAGGAAATGGGGAATCCAGAGGGTATTGGAGATTGTCCGAGTCCACTGGTGTTTTTCCCTACTTGAGAATGCCTTCGAGACTCAAGGAGATTAGACTGTCCAAGTCTAGAGTTTTATCTTTTGTACTATGCTTAAAGAAACAGTAGTAATACATTCACGGTAGAAAGATCTAGACTCTTTGAAAGACTATTCTATTAAGATGACTAATTTTTGTTCCTATACCTCTAGGAGGTCGTCGGGACAATTTGTACAAAGCCCGAGAGGAGGCTAGAAACTTTTAAGAAGCCAAGGGACAATTTGTATGAAGCCCAAGAGGAGGCTTTCTTCCCGAAGGAAGAATCCTTATACGAAGCCTAAGAGGAGGCTGTGAATACTTCTAAGAAGCCGTAGGGTCCTTGTACAACGCCCAAGAGGAGGCGGGGATGCTTTTAGGAAGCCAGTGGGTCCCCAAACCCCGAGAAATTCAAGACAGGCTATTGACAGAGAATAGATCAAGCCAGGAAAGTCCGAGAATTTGGAAGAAACTCAAGAGATGCCATTCACAGAGAATAGATCATCTCTGGGGAGTAGAGTTTCTTTGACAATTTTTAAGGGTGACAGTCTGAGAAAGGGTTCACCGAGAATGCTGCCTTTCACGTCTCCATATTGTTTAACCCCAAGAGGAGGGAAGACTGTATCTGGTAATCCTATGGGGGATCTAGTTTTGTCTATTTAAGAGTGATCAACAGGGCTTAGTGCTAGACGTAGTTGCCGGGGAAACTCTAAATATCTATACTAGTATTACGCAGTTGATATAAGGTTATGAAAGAAGACTTACAGTGAAACAGACCCACAATACAGTTTATATGTATATGAAAGCGGATAAAGAAAGCATATAACCACTTACTCGGTTGTAGAGCTTCCATGTTGTTTGGTAAGTTGTTCAACAAAGAAAGATTGAAAACAACAGTATATTCAAAATTTAAAGGAGAAAGTATTTTGAAAAGATGTTGGGGCTTACAGCTCAAGGAGAGGCCCAAGGTTTATCAGCGATCGCACTGTCATTTTGTACAGAGGTACTTATACAAGTGACTGAGACCCAAGAAATTTTCTGTACAAGGGTATGGGTCTTACACTCTCTCAAGATGCCCAAGTGTTTAAAGAAAAAGAATGGGGCTTACAACACGAGGGTAGGCCCAGATGATTGGTTTTTTATTGGCGATCGCGCCGAGGTTTTCTTTTAACGCAGAGGGACTTATACAATGTCTAAGGCCCAAAAAGTTTTGGTTAAAAGGGGATTGGGTCTTACACTCTAATAGAGGCCCAATGATTTTGAATGGGTCTTATAGCTCGAGGAGAGGCCCAAGGTTTGTTTTTCAATGGACGATGACCGCGTCGAACTTTTTGAAATACAACGGGACTTATACAATAAGTGAGGCCCAAAAATAGGTTTGTATTTACAAGGGATTGGGTCTTACACTCTATTAGAGGCCCAAAAGTGTTTGAAATTGTTTGATGAGGGTGAAAATCAAAGAAACCCTAATTTGTTATTCTTTAAAAGTAAATATTTAAAGAAAATCAAATAAAATACCAAATAAGTTTGAATAAACCATTTGTGATTTTTGTTTAAGGTTTGAGAAATGAGGGATTAATCACAAGGTTAATTAAAACTCATCTGGTTTTGATTTTCAAAGTAAATATTCACTTTTAAAATGTTTAAAAACATTAAAAAGGAATTTATTCACAAAAATACTAATTATATTAAATAAATAATATAAACTTAATTTTTTTTGTGGAATAAAATATTTCAACATTTTTGTGATTTTTTGCAAAAAGAACCAATCAAAAATAATTAAAATTGAAAGAGTTATTAATTTTCCAATTAATTAATAAAATATGAAAATATTGGAAAAAATAGCAAAAATGTGAGAAAACACTAAATGGCATGGGTGGGGTTTGAACCCACAACCTCAAGGTTATAGGGCACGCGCCTTACCACTGGGGTGGTGATACATCCATTGCTTGAAGTGAAACCACAAATATACAAGGCATGCCTTGTTTTCTAGGCCTGGTCGAGGCAAGGCAAGACAAGTTTTGCCAAGAAACGGGAAGGTCCATAACTTTCTCATTTCTTAATGGTTGGGGAAAAAATTTATATGCATCTGGCCTAGAATTTCACAAGGAATCCAATGGTGGTTATATTTTTTTCAGATCATACTCCCTCCTCAAAACCCGATAGTGGTTTTGAAAAAGGCCTATAATTGCATTTTCTATGCTACACTTTGATACAGGCATGAATTACATGATGAATTGGTTCAAACACAACATATATAACATGTATGAGGTGTGTATGATTAGTGAACTTCAAAGTAATGCATATTTTGGAAAGTTCAAGTCATGATGCTTACCTCTTTTTGAGCTTTTGGAGTTTTCTGTGCAATCTGCCAAACTTCTTATTCCAGAAATGGTTTGATGCTTTGGACACTCTCAAATGATCCCTTATAAGCTTTGAGGATGGTTGGAATCAGCTGGAACCTGTAAAAACACAAACTGGCCCTTTCTTGAAAAAGGGGTTAAAATGACCAAAATAGCAATACTCTCAAATGGTGTTCCAGATGGGGGGAACCATTTGGAACAGTTCAAGGATGTTATTTGGAGTGTGTTTGAGGTTTTATCTAGTTTGGAAAGTGACTGAATCAAGACATGGCTTGAAAAATTCACAAAAGGCCTATTTTGAGGTTTTGAGATGTGACTTTGTGATTTTGGTGTTACAGGTCACTTTTGATAGTTTGGATCACCTACATATGATGTTTATGAGGTGTTAGGATCATGAGTTGTGATGGAAATGCTCTCTAACTCAAAAACTCCGAGTTACCTTGCTAAAGAAGGCATTTTGGCCTAAAGAGAGGGATTTTGAGGAAAGCATCTGTTTGATGGCTTTGGTGTACTCAAACTGAGCACAAATGAGCTCTATTTATAGTAGAGCAAGTTTGTTTTGGGATTAATAGTGAATGGCAACTGCAGCAGAGGTTTGGCCAATGGTTGCACTTTGGAATCCAAGTCTCATCTAGCCATTGACTAGAGGTTAGGGCACAGGGTTGTGGTTCCCTTGGTCTTGGATAAGTCTTGACTGAATTCAGTTGTAAATGGCTCAGTCCATGCCACCTTGGTGTATGCATTGAATGCTCCAATCTAAAATTGGAGTGTTGTCCCTCTTTTAGGCAATTCTAGGTTTGGCATGCTACTTCTTGTTCCAAGGACTTTGGAGGCTTAGCTCAGTGTTTGTCCCCTTTAGATTTGATCCTCAGATGTGTCCAAAGTGATGACAAGGCTTGGAATTATCTGATTTTGCCAAATCGAGCAAAAATGCAAAATTCTGCCTAGCCTTGGCAGTTTTCAGCAAGACATATTGCCATTATCATATCTCTTGGCCAAAGTGGAATTTGGTGATGTTCTTGACCATTTTGGAAAGCCCTCATATGATACAACAACTGTTTGATCATATTTGGTTTTGATACTTTTTGGAGCCAAGTGAAAAATGCCCCTACATTTGGAAAAAAGTGAAGGCAGATTCTGACTTAGTGAAAATTTCACTAAGTGTTGGAAAAAAGTGACATTTTCACTTTTTGTGATTTTGATCATTCCATAACTCAAAATTCATGAGGAATTTGGAGGGAGGTCAGTTTTAAGATTTTGTAGAGGGTAATGAGATCTACAAATCTAGCTTTGGATGGGAAAAATGGCTTTGTGGTTTAGGAGTTATGATCCTCAAAAGTTGGTACCCTTGCCACTTTGTTCATAACTTAGAAAATTTTCTAAGTTTTTATGGTTACCCCTTTTACAAGTTATCCCACTTTTTTTTTATTTTTCTTGATGAATGATGATTCAAATCATACATTAACATCATTTTAGGGTTAAAAAACCATTTTTGTGAAAAATCTCAAAAAGTCAAAGTTGACTTTTGTGCACAGTTGACTTTTTGTCAGATGAATTCCAAACTGTGCGATCCTTTAGGAAATCATGTCCTTGACCTAAATCAAATTTGATGGACATATTACATGGGTGTTATAGGGTATATTGAATCATGTCCTAGGGTTTGGGAGCATGTCCTGGTCAAAAGTCAAAGCTACAGTTGACTTTTTCCTCAAAACCCTAATTGTGGCAGTGATGAAATTGAGACTTGCTGCTCAAGCTTCCTGGATCAATCCATTGTTACAAATGGATCAATGTGGTATTTTAGATACCCTCAAATCCTCTCTTGAGGTCTTGGCTCATGATTTGTTCCAAAAGTCAACTTAGGGATGAATTAGGTCAAGAAACCCTAATTCCTGATTTTTTATGTATGCATCCCCTGAGGTCAAATTGACTTGATTCTTGGGCCCATGAGGTTCCATGGAGTATTTTAGGATATGCTTTGAAGCATTGGCTCATGCCCAGTGTAGCGAGCGATTTTGGACGCGGTTCTTAAGCGCTGGTCGCTCTCTGCGGTTGAGCTTAAAACTACAGGTCGATTCATTTTTTATCCTATTGTGAGCTGAATAAGGAAGGGAAATAGATGTCTCCAATTAACCCTGCTTGCATACTGAGTTTAAACAGCGGTCTGTTAGGTTACGGATGCTATCAATGTGGGGGGCCTTTGTACTGGTTATTTGTATTTTCGCCAATACGACTTTCTTTCTTTTTATCTAGGCAAAGGGTTTCTGACCGGGAATTAGGATGTTAGGACTGGTGCTTTTGAATTACTGCTTTTGATTGACGAAGATATGGGATTTGGGTTTTTTGTTGATTGCGCTCGCTAAGATCTTTTCTTTCGATCTTATGCCTACGTATTCCCGTTTACCGAAACAGGGAAATCAGAGCATTCGTAGTTAAAAATGGGAGGAAAGGGGTGTTTTGGTGTCTTGTTCAAAGCCCAAGACATGAAGCGAAAGGTGATTTGTATCTTGTTCAAAGCCCAAGATGTGAAGCTAAAAGGTCTATTTGTGTCTTGTTCAAAGCCCAAGACGTGAAGCTGAAAGACCTCGACTTTTGAGAGAATTTGTCATCTCTAAAGAGAGGGAAGGAGAATTACTTTAACTGGGATACGCGGATCCGAGCAATGCCATAATTTCCGAAGAAAGGGTTTTAACCTGAAGGAGAAGACTTTAACTCAGTGTAGAGCAATGCCATCTTTCCTTATGAATTTCTCATGCTAAAAGAGGGACAGTGGCATGGATGTAGATGATCCAGAGGCTGGCCGCTTACAGCGATTAGATGAAGGGAAAGGAGTTGTTGATGTTTGTGTACTGCGAACGAGGCACAACTTTGATGCTAAAAGGTCGATTGGATCAACCAGTGGTTTTCTTATACAAAGCCTAAGAGGAGGCTAATTTCCGCTAGGAAAATCATTATACAAAGCCTAAGAGGAGGCTATTTTGTGTCTCGTACAAAGCCCGAGAGAGAGGCTAAAAGTTTTTGACCCAGTGGGGCATATCGTTATACAAAGCCTAAGAGGAGGCTAGCAAAGAGTTGACTCAGTTGGAGAATCTTTTATACTCAGTAATAGAGTGTTTTTGTATCTCGTACAAAGCCCGAGAGAGAGGCGAAAAGGTTGTTTTGACTCCACTGGGGAGAATTTTGGTATCTCGTACGAAGCCCGAGATGGAGGCTATGGTAATTGTTTCAGTTGAGTGACAGATCCAATATATTGATTTTAAAAGAGAAAATCAGTTCTTATATGAGTAACACTGTACACAGGGATTTAATTTGAGGATCAGGGATATTTCCTTCTCTTTGAGGAAACGGGAAATCCAAAGGGTATCGAGACTATCCGAGTCTGCGGGTTTCCTTCCTATTTAACGAATGGTGCTTGAGAATGTCTTTGAGACTCAAGGAAGTTAGACTGTCCGTGTCTAGAGTTTTATCTTTTGTACTATGCTTCGAGAAACAGTAGTAGACTCTATGAAAGGACTGTTCTATGAGGATGACTAGGTTCTGTTCCTATACCTCTAGGAGGTCGTCGGGATAATTTGTACGAAGCCCAAGAGGAGGCTAGAAACTTTTAAGAAGCCGACGGGTCCTTGTACGAAGCCCAAGAGGAGGCTATCATTCCCGAAGGAAGAGATCATTATACGAAGCCTAAGAGGAGGCTGTGAATACTTCTAAGAAGCCGTAGGGTCCTTGAATAATGCCCAAGAGGAGGTCGATGCTTTTAAGAAGCCCGTGGGTCAATCATCTCCTTTCCATTAGGAGAGATAACTCTTTTAAAGATGAAAACCACTGGTAAACGTGCGAGGTTTACTATCCAGCGAATTTTAACTTTTAAAGAGGGTTCCTTAGTTAAGGTCCAAGATTATGACCGTAGTGGGTACCCAAACCCCGAGACATTCAAGGCAAGCTATCCACAAGGAATAGATCAAGTCAGGAAAGTTCGAGAATTGGGAAGAAACTCAAAGATGCCATTCACGGAGAATACATTCATCTTGGGGAGTAGAGCTTCTTGACGATTCCTAAGGAGGACAGCCGAAGAGAAGACTGTATCTGGTGCTCCTATTGGGGATCTATGCGTCTATTTCTACGAATAAATGAAACGGCGTCACCTAGTTCTAGACGTAGTTGCCGGGGAAACTCGAAATATCTATACTATTATTACACAGTAGATATGAGTTTATGAAAGGAGACTTACAGTGAGCAGCCCCACAATACAGTTTATAATATGAAAGCAGTAAATGAAAGCGATAACCACTTACTCGGTTGTAGTGCTTCCATGCTGTTTGGTTAGTTGTTCAACAAAGAAAGATTGAAAACAATAGTATATTCAAAATCAAGGGAGAAAGTGCTTTGAAAAAGAAAGATTTGGGGCTTACAGCTCAAGGAGAGGCCCAGGGTTTTATCAGTGAGCGCACTGTTTGACTTTGTACAGAGGGACTTATACAAGTGACTGGGGCCCAAAAAGGTTTTCTGTACAAAGGGATGGGTCTTACACTCTCTCAAGAGGCCCAAAAAGGGTTTAAAGAAAAGAGTGGGGCTTATAACACGAGGGTAGGCCCAAATGATTTTTCGTTTAAAAATGGCGATCGCGCCGAGGTTTTCTTTTAACGCAAAGGGACTTATACAATAAGTGAGGCCCAAAATGTTTTTGGTTAAAAGGGGGATTGGGTCTTACACTCTATTAGAGGCCCAAAGTGTTTTAAAGAAAAAGAAATGGGTCTTACTACTCGAGGGTAGGCCCAGATGGTTTTTATTTTTAAACGGGCGACGATCGCGCCGTTTACTTATACAGAGGGACTTATACAATGAGTGAGGCCCAAAAAGTTTTTGTACAAGGGGGGATGGGTCTTACACTCTCTCAAGAGGCCCAACAAGTTTTGAAGAAAAATAAATGGGTCTTACTACTCGAGGGTAGGCCCAGATGATTTTTGAAAAGGCGACGATCGCGCCGTTTGTTTTTTTTACGGTATCGGGACTTATACAATAAGTGAGGCCCAAAGATGATTTGGTCAAAAAAAGGATTGGGTCTTACACTCTAATAGAGGCCCAAAGTGTTTTGAAAATGATTTATGAGGGTTGAATTAATCCAAAACCCTAATTTGTTTTCAAAATGTATTTAATTGAATAAAAATTCAATTAAAATGATCAAAAATTGTTTAACACATGGAAAACAAATTGTGATCTTGGATTAATGCTTCCAAAATTAAGTATTGACCTACAAAATAATTAGAAAGCATTAAAAGTTGCAAAATCAATGTAGAAAAAATATTTAAAATGCCAAAAACAATCAAAATATTAATTCTTTACAAAAATATCAATTATATGAAATAAATAATATTTTTGGGATTTTTTTATAAAATAAAATATTTTAACATTTTTGTGAATTATTAAAAAAAGAATCAACTCAAAATCATTAAAACTCAAAGAGAAATTAATTTTTGAATCAATTAAACAAAATCACAAAATTCAAATATTTGAATTTGAAAAAAAGGCGCCAAGAACAAGCTGAAGAACACGCGCATGTTCTTGGTTTCTCAGATTTGCGTTTTCTATCCAATCTCCATGAATACGTAATCATATCATGCAATCCACATATCATTATGCTCGTCTCAACCTCACGATCATGTCTATGTACTTTAATTTCATTTAAATTAAACATACAACAAGAAATCACGAAGAAACCTCAAGAACCCTAATTTCTGCATGAAGGCTAGGATTTTTGATACACGATTCAAACAATGCAATTAATTGAGGGAAAACATTCCATGCATGATTATGAACATATGGCCAAATTATTGTGCGAGGAAATATGCATAGATTGAGAGATGACCAAGTATGTGCTTACCTCCAAGTCGTGACAGCAAGTTCAAAGTGATTTTTGATTTGGAGGTGTTACAGATGAGTTGTGATGATCTGGACAGCTTCCCTACACCCTATGGATTGTGTTTGGATGGTTGGACTTGATTGAAATTGGCTGTATCATTTTGTGGTACCTCAGCTGCACCTTGTTTGAAAATTTGAGCAACCAGTTGGTGATTTCATGAAATTGATGTTTCAGAAGTTATGTGAGTGTTTGATCAGCTCATATGTGATGTATGTGAGGTGTGTGAGTGATTGGTTTGTGCAGAATTGCTCTCAAACTCAAAACCCGATAGCTACCTTGCTAAGAAAGGCATTTTTCCCAAGAGAAAGAGATTTTGAGGAAAGCATCTGTTAGATGGCTTTGGTGTACTTAAACTGACCACAATTGAGCTCTATTTATAGTAGAGCAAGTTTGTTTTGCAAGGAATAATGCATGGCAGCTGGTAAGTAGGTTTGGCCAATGTTGTCCAATGAGAAATCAAGTCTCCTCTAGCCATTGACTAGAGGTTAGGGCACAGAGCTTTGGTCCCCTTGGTCTTGGATAAGTCTTGACTGATTTCAGATGAGAATGGCTCAGTCCATGCCACCTTGATGGTTCCATTGAATGCCTCATTCCAAATTTGAAGTCTTGTCCCTATTTTGGCCATTCTAGGTTCAACATGCTATTCCTTGTTCCTTGGACCTTGGAGGCTTGGCTCAGTGATTGTCCCCTTTGGATTCAATCCTCTGAGGAGTCCAAGTGGATAGGAACTATTGAAATTGGCTGATTTTGGAAAATCGAGCCAAAGTGCAAATTCTGCCTTGCCTTGACAGATTTCAGCAAGGCAACTTGGCAATGTTGTATCTCATGATGTAGGTTGAATTTGGCAATGTTCTTGGCCATTTTGGAAAGCTCTTACATGATACAACAACTGTTTGAACAAGTTTGGTTTTGATCTCTTTTGATTCCAAGTGAAAAATCCCCCTACATTTGGCAAAAAGTGAAGGCAAATTCTGACTTAGTGAAAATTTCACTAAGTGTTGGAAAAAGTGACATTTTCACTTTTCAGCCACTTTGATCACTCCATAACTCAAAATCCTTAATGAATTGGAATGACTTGTAGTTGAAGTTTTTGTAGGTGATAATGAGGGCTACAAATCCATATTTGGATGAGAAAAAATGGCCTTGTGGTTTAGGAGTTATGGTCCTCCAAAGTTGGTACCTTTGCCACTTTATTTTTAACTTAGAAAAATTTCTAAGTTTTATGGTTACCCCTTTTACAAGTTATCTCACTTTTCTTGATTTTTCTTGATGAATGATGATTCAAATCATACATTAACATCATTTTAGGGTTAAAAATCCATTTTGGTGAAAAATCTCAAAAAGTCAAAGTTGACTTTTGTGCACAGTTGACTTTTTATCAGATGATCTCCAAACTGTGCAATTCTTTAGGAAATCATGTCCTTGACCTAAATCAAACTTGATGGACATGTTCCATGGGTGTCATAGGGTATATTCAATCATGTATTAGGGTTTGGGAGCATGTCCAGGTCAAAAGTCAAAGTTACAGTTGACTTTTCCCTTAAAACCCTAATTGTGGTGCAGATGAAAATGAGACTTGTTGCTCAAGCTTCTTGGATCAATCCATTGTTCCAAATGGATCAATATGGTGTATTAGAGACCCTCAAATCATGTCTTGAGGTCTTGGCTCATGGTTTGTCCCAAAAGTCAACTTAGGGGTGAATTAGGTCAAGAAACCCTAATTCCTGATTTTTGATGAATGCATCCCCTGAGGCAAAATTGACTTGATGCATGGGTTCATGAGGTTCCATGAAGCATATTAGGTTATGTTTTGGATCATTGCCTTGTGCCCAGATGAAAATTTCCATCTGGAGACTCTGGTCGACCAAAACCCTAATTTGGTGACACTGTCGGTCTTGAGACTTGATCCACCTAGAAGGGAGCAGCCTTGTGCTTAATCCTTGAAGTGGGAGTCCTTTTTGATACATTGTGGATGTTTAAGAGATTAGACAAGTTGAAGATCATGTCATTTCTTGATTGATCCTTTGTCTAAGCACTCAGAGAGGGCTTGAAACCCTAATTTTGATTGTATTGGATGCTCACCCATCTTTGGGGAGACTGATGAAGCATGATGGTTCATCCATATTGTGATGATGATTTTCACAATGATGGTAAATCTAAGTGGTCAAAATTTGGGGTATTACAGATGCCCCTATTTAATCTTCTTGGACCCGAAGGTATGAATGACGAAGGGATTCGGGCATTCGGGGTGCAAGAGGATTAAATATCGGAATATCCGAAATTTTAATGGTGGTTATGAATGGTAGCTTACGCATTCATCTTCTTTAGCTAAGCAATGAGGCTTAGAAAAGGTAAACTTCCCCTCGATCCTGGTTTCCTACCAAGGAACTGGTCTTGGTTTCTTTTGAACTTCCCCTCGTTCTTGGTTTCCTACCAAGAACTGGTCTCAGTCTCTGAAATGAACTTCCCCTCGTTCCTGGTTTCCTACCAAGGAACTGGTCTTAGTTTCTTTTGTCAACTTCCCCTCGATCCTGGTTTCCTACCAAGGAACTGGTCTTAGTTTCTTTTGTCAATAAACTTTATTGACAAGGGACGCTATGTGTAGCGGTTTTCCTTCAAACTTCTCGCCGAATTTTCCTGGGGAGATGCCATTTGAGTGGAAAAAGTTTTGATGTCAGACTTGCTGGGGAACCCAGTCGTCTGAGTTGTAGAGTTGTACAAACTTCTCTGTTTTGGAGACGCCATTTGTTTCTACTGGGGAAAGCGAGTCTCTTGAGAGACTGTTTTCGTTTGGGATCTTTCATCATACTTTTCTCGGGATCTTCCCGGAGAAACGCCATATGGTGGGGTCTAATTTTGAGGTGTCAATGACCTTTTCATCAACGACTTTTCGGAGAAATACTGATGTACTGCCGAATCTCTGATCACGAGGCTTTCTCTGTGGATTTTCCTTAATCCGGGAAAGCAAGGATATCATCTTCAATGGCGAAGAGTGATGTTTATTGAGAGTTTTCTCTGGCTTTTCAGAGGTTCAAGTTATCAAAGTGGCCAAGTGCCGACTCTGATCTAAAGATACACTGGTGGCGAGATTGTGCAGACGCAACACTTCCTGACGAGGAAAGAACTGACAAACTCGATTGAGAAAACTGTTTATCACTAGGGGACAAGACCGACTCAAGTGATAGTGATGCAATATGAAATGTAAATGCAAATAAAAAATGCATGAAGTATGTATGTATATGCTGACAAAACAGACGCGACATACAGACTAATGGATGAACACAATTGGATACTCGGCCATCGCGGGGCGAAGAAGTACCGTTGATTCAAAATAGCAATTCCACCTTACTTAGGTGAGATAGTCCCGTTGGGAGCTATGTTGATCGGGCTTAGGAGATGAGAACTCGGCCGAGGATGTCAGACGAAACAAGGTCTCTGACACAGTTGATCCCTTCATTCAGGCATACCGGCTTAGAAGGAGTACTTTGATTCTGCACTTTGAAGTTCGCTTACTTCGGGAGAAGCGATCGATGTTCTTCTGATGTTCAACAGTCAAAAGAAATTGCCATCTTTATTTTAAAAGCAGAAAAAGTTTTAACAAGTAAATTCATTTTTGTTTTATTTCAAGAATCGCTGATTAAGTTTAAACAACGTCGTTCTGTAAAGCTAAAACAAGCAAGAATTACAAACAAAAGCACAAGGGCTCAAATTTTATTGATAAGATGGAGATCAGCCAAACGCGTGATTCCAAAGAGTATATACAAAGTTAGAAAATAGTAATTTACAGGGAAAAGGGCTACGTTGAAACATAACGACCACTATCCTTCTACCAACTTTGAATTCGGGACATCCTGAGCTTCTGTCGAAGATGACCTTTATGGGAGTTTTCCTCTGATGGATGATGCTGTAACTGCTGCTGAGGGACTTGCCTCTGTTGAACATAGTTACTTGCCATTATCCCTAACTTTTGCCTGGATTGTACTATGAGATTTCCAATCCATCGGGATGATTCTTTTTTTTTTCATGTCTCTAACTTTTGCCTGGACCGCCCTTTCGGGTTTTCAATCCACCGAGACGTTTTTTTTTTAGTTTAGGCGAAGTATTTCTTGACTACATCAACATTCGTGGGGTAGGCAAATTCCTCTCCGTCCATGGTTGCAAGTCTCAAGGCGCCGCCTGAGAAAGCTTTCGTGACCACATAGGGGCCATCATAATTTGGGGTCCATTTGCCCCGAGAGTCAGTGAGAAATGATTGTATCTTCTTGAGCACGAGGTCTCCTTTCCTGAAGACACGAGGCCGAACCTTTTTGTCGAACGCCCTCTTCATTCTTTGTTGATACAACTGACCGTGGCATAGTGCCGTGATTCTCTTTTCTTCGATCAGGTTCAGTTCGTCGTGTCGACTTTGACACCATTCAGCTTCGGTGAGCTTAGCTTCCATCAATACCCTGATTGACGGGATCTCTACTTCTATGGGAAGCACTGCCTCCATGCCATATACTAGAGAGAAAGGGGTAGCCCCTGTTGAAGTGCGGACAGATGTGCGATAACCATGAAGAGCAAAGGGGAGCATATCGTGCCAATCTTTGTAGGTTACAACCATCTTTTGAACAATCTTCTTGATGTTCTTGTTAGCCGCTTCTACCGCTCCGTTCATCTTGGGTCGGTAGGGAGAGGAGTTATGGTGTTCGATCTTGAACTCTGCGCATAACTCTTTCATCATATTATTGTTCAAGTTAGATCCATTATCAGTAATGATCTCGCTTGGAACACCATAACGGAAGATGATATTGTTTTTGATAAATCGGACCACCACTTGTCGGGTTACATTGGCGAATGACGCTGCTTCGACCCACTTGGTGAAATAGTCAATGGCTACCAGGATGAACCGATGTCCGTTTGAAGCCTTGGGCTCAATCATACCAATCATGTCGATTCCCCATATGGAAAAAGGCCACGGGGAAGAAAGAACTTTGAGATGTGATGGCGGTACATGAATTTTGTCGGAGTATATCTGACACTTGTGACACCTCCTCATGTACTTGTAGCAGTCGAATTCCATGGTCAACCAATAATACCCGGCCCTGAGAATTTTTCTCGCCATTGTGTGTCCGTTGGCATGAATGCCAAAGGATCCTTCATGAATTTCTTTCATGAGCACGTCTGCTTCTGGTCTGTCGACGCATCGGAGCAAGACCATGTCAAAATTTCTCTTATAAAGAGTGTCACCGCCCAGGAAGAAGTTTCCAACCAATCTTCTGAGGGTTTTCCTGTCTTTTCTGAGTGCCCCAGATGGGTACTCTTGTTTCTGAAGGAAGCATTTGATATCGTGATACCAAGGTCTGTCGTCTATGACTGCTTCAATCGTGAAGATGTAAGCGGGCCGTTCAAGGCGCATAACGTCAATCTTAGGTATGTCATTCCATCGACCTACACTAATCATGGAAGAGAGAGTGGCCAATGCATCAGCCATGTGATTCTCATCACGAGGGATGTGATGAAAGTCGACTCTGTTGAAGAAGGGTAACAACCTCCTTGCATAGTCTTTGTAAGGAATCAATCCTGATTGGTATGTGTTCCAATCTCCTTTTATCTGATTGATAACCAGGGCTGAGTCGCCGTATACGTCCAAGTTTTTGATCCTTAAATCAATCGCTTCTTCGAGACCCATAATACATGCTTCGTATTTGGCCTCGTTGTTCGTACATTTGAACGTAAGTCTGGCAGTGAAAAGAATGTGGGAACCCTGAGGGGTAACAATGATTGCCCCAATTCCGTTTCCATAATGATTGACTGCTCCGTCAAAGATAAGTCCCCACTGGGAACCTGGTTCTGGCCCTTCACTGGTAGCGGTTCATCGCAATCTTTCATCTTTAGATACATGACATCTTCGTCTGGGAAGTCAAACCCGATTGATTCTTGATTGTCAATCGGTTGATGAGCCAAATGATCGGCTAAAATACTTCCTTTAACGGCTTTCTGAGCGTGGTACTCTATGTCATATTCTGATAGTAACATCTGCCAACGGGCAATCCTTCCCGTGAGAGCAGGTTTTTCGAAAACGTACTTGATTGGATCCATTTCAGAGACCAACCAAGTAGTATGACGAATCATGTACTGGCGAAGACGTTTGGCTGCCCAAGCCAAAGCGCAACAAGTTTTCTCAAGCATTGAGTCCTCTAGGACTGTGAGGTAAATGATTAGTGGTCTTCCTTCCACTGGAGGTGATAGAATCGGAGGATTCAACAAATATTCCTTAATACTGTCGAAGGAAGTTTGGCAGTCTTCTGACCAAACGCAATCCTGGTTCTTTTTCAATAGCTTGAAAATCGGCGCACAAGTGGCGGTCATAAGGAATATGAATCTGGAGATGTAGTTCAAACGTCCCAGGAATCCTCTGACTTGTTTTTCAGTTTTCGGAGAAGGCATTTCTTGAATGGCCTTGACCTTGTCAGGATCAACCTCAATCCCTTTCTGGCTGACGATGAACCCTAGTAGTTTTCCTGAACGGACACCGAAGGTGCACTTGTTGGGATTCAAGCGGAGCTTGAATTTTCTTAGACGGTCGAACAATTTTGACAGATGTTCAACGTGCTCATCCTCTGTTCTTGATTTTGCAATCAAATCATCGACATATACCTCGATTTCTTTGTGTATCATGTCATGAAACAGAGTAGTCATGGCCCTTTGATAGGTTGCCCCGGCATTCTTCAAACCGAACGGCATTACCTTGTAATAAAAGGTACCCCATGGGGTAATGAACGAAGTTTTCTCCATGTCTTTCGGCGCCATTTTGATCTGGTTATAGCCCGAGAATCCATCCATGAAGGAGAATACTTTGAACCTTGTTGTGCTGTCAACCAGCATGTCAATGTGTGGTAAAGGAAAGTCGTCCTTTGGACTTGCCTTGTTCAAATCTCTGTAATCAACACACATTCTGACCCTTCCGTCCTTTTTGGGAACGGGTACGATGTTGGCTAACCATTGAGGATATTCAGATGTAGCGAGGAAACCCGCGTCGATCTGTTTCTGTACCTCCTCTTTGATTTTGATGGCCATGTCCGGGTGAGTCCGTCTCAACCTTTGCTTTACTGGCGGACATTCCGATCTCAACGGTAAGTGATGTTCCACGATGCTGGTATCCAACCCTGGCATATCCTGATAGGACCAAGCGAACACATCGGGGAATTCTTTGAGAAGCTTTATCAAACCCTCTCTGGCAGTTGGACTGAGCAATTCTCCGATCCTGATTTCTTTTCTCTCTTTTTCTGAACCCAAGTTTACCGTTTCCAACGGCTCTTTGTGAGGTTCAATGGACCTTTCCTCTTGTCTGAGTAGTCGGGAGATCTCTTCTGGAATTTCGTTGTCATTTTCTTCTTCAGCCTCGAATACCGAGAACTCAAAGTTGGAAGAAGGCATCGGATCGTATGTTTCAACGGGGTATAAAACAAACAATCTGCATGACGTGATGATTCGTGTTTAGAAGAGATAGAGAAAATGCAAGTGTGTGCAGTGTATTTGTTTTACTGCTTGTTTTTATTATTGAATGTTTTTTTAGGATTACCATTTTCTGAAAAAGCAAAAAGAGAAAACAGCAATTAATGCGGAAATTGCAGAACGACGTTATTTTATTAATGAACAAGTCGAATCTTGAAACTACAGCCCTATAAAACAAAACTCTGTCGCTTTGGGCAAAGCGAAGAGGGAAGTTTACAGAAAACGAGCCCTATCAAAACATCTGTTTCACCTGGGCAGGGTGAAAGGTTAAAGATGGCAATTACTTTGACTGATGAACGACCTTTGGAACCTCGACAGCAACCCACTGGCGGCGAACTCCTCGGTGAATCACAAAGTCTGGCACCTTCCTTGATTTGTCTTCAGAAATGACGCTAATTTCTGGTGGAGTAGGATCATTGGAATCTGTCTCCCAAGCAGAATTGTCGTAGGAGGATTCCTCTGTTGCATTTTGCATAGCATTTGTGCTCTCAACTGTATCTCCCCATCCAGTTGGCTGGATATCTTCGAGCCTGATACGAGAGCTTTCGGGAGCAGTGTACTTGACCATAAAGTCGTATTTTCCACTTGGTTGTCCCAGAGTGTCCCAAACTTCTTTGGAACTGGAGGAGTCACTTCTCTCGATGACCTTGACCTCGGGAAAAGCATAGTTGATGAATTCTAGTCCTGCAAACGTTGCGAATTCATCTTCATGTTGAGTAGTTTCCGAATGACCTGAGTGTTGATCCCATGACATGGCGGGGACACAGGTATTCTGTTCAATGACGCTCAGCTGAGTTTCATTATTCGGCTGACTTTCTTGCCCCAAGTTTCCTGGGTAAGGCTGCCACATTGGCAGACCATCCATCGGGCCATAGTAATTGCGGTCAAAGTTGTCTTTCATCAGAGTGTCTTCCTCTAATGAATTTAGCGGAGCACGGCATCCTTCCGGATCACAATCTCCGTAGATCATTTCAACGTCTGATCTTGGTATAAATCTCGGACTTTCTGTAGGAAAGCAAAAAGGCATAGGCACCTCTTCCTGAGACATATAGCCGTCCTTGTTAAGGTAGGACTTCCATTCTTCATCTGTGTCAGAGGGATCTTCCTCATTGATAGCATGAACTGTCTGAGACACTGGGTGAAGAAAACCTCCACTGTGGAAGAAGTTTTGAAGGGGATGAAGACTTTCATCGTTGGCGGCTGTCTGGGTACAGGTTGCAAAAAACTAAGACCCTTCTTTGTTTTATTGTCATTAGGAATGACAAGTCGTCCCCATCCTGTCGTATCGGTACTCTCGACCGCTTTGATAGCATCGTTGTATGAAGAAATTGAAGTTCCTTCTTCGGATTGATCATTCTTGCTCACCGATAGTGCTTGGAACTGAGTTCCAATAACCTCCTCGGGTTCCACACAAGTAGATGATGATAGGTTACTCACAAGCAAGGCTTGTTCCCCACAAACCGTGACAAGTTGATCGTTCTTGATGAACTTTAGCTTCTGGTGGAGGGTTGAAGTAACCGCTCCAGCCTGATGTATCCAAGGTCTTCCTAATAAACAATAGTATGTTGCCCGGATGTCCATGACCTGGAAAGTGATTTGGAAAGTGTGAGGACCAATAGTTATGGGAAGATCAACTTCGCCGATAACTGTTTTTCTGGATCCGTCGAATGCTTTGACGATGACCTCGCTGACTCTCATCGGAGGGCCCTTGAATGATAATTGCATCAAAGTGGACTTCGGCATAACATTCAGGGCTGACCCTGTGTCTACCAGTACGTTGGCTAAAGCATCATCCTGGCAGTTAACTGTGATATTGAGCGCCATGTTATGACGGCGACCCTCTTCAGGTAATTCCTCATCACTAAATCCCAAATTATTGCAGGAAGTGATGTTAGAGACAATGCTATCGAATTGTCTGATTGTTACATCCTGTTCCACAAAGGCTTGCTCCAAGACTTTCTGTAGAGCCTCTCTGTGGGCTTCTGAACTGAGTAACAGTGATAATACTGAGATCTTTGAAGGAGTCTGTAACAGTTGATCAACAATGTTATATTCACTCCTTTGGATGAGCTTTAGCATCTCATCTTTGTCTTTTGAAAAGTCGGGATTACCAGATTGACCGACTGGGGGATCAGGAATTTCTGCCTGAAGTTCCTTTTCTTTGTTAGCTTCTCCAACCCCTCGGTTGAAGATTCTACCACTCCGTGTTACACGACTGACGTCTGCAATATTCACGACGGAGGGTAATGGAATTTCCTTTCCATTTTCAATTGTCGTTGCACCGTATTTATAAGGGATCGCCTTAGCTGATTCATATGGTAGTGGCCCCGGTAGATAGATGACTATGGGAACCTTCTGATTTTTCTGACCATCATAAGTAATCTCGATCCGTTCCTGGTTGGGAACTCTAGATTCGTCAAGTAGAGGGACGTTGGCAAAAACATCCCTGATCTGGTGATGACCAGAGATCGTGACAACATCCTCAACCTGATCGGCAAGGTAGTTCGGCGACCAAATGATGGGTCCTGAACCTGGATATGGACGAATTTCTCCATGATCGACCTGACCCTGAAGAGCTGCTCTCACAAGGTAACACCCTTGGTTACTTTCCGAACAGACGCTACAACTGTCATAGTTGTGTGGTGGCACCTGGGCACGCCCACTTTGAATACAATGTATCTTGACCAGGTTGGTCTTCAACAAGAGTACATCGTGAATTTGATAGACATTGTTAGTCTCTTTCTCAATCAGATTGACTGCAGCTTTCTCATGTTGAGGCAGCGGGTTCGTAAGAACATTGGGATTCGTATCTTTGAAAGATAAGAGCCCGCTCCTAACAAGCTTTTGCACGTCGGATTTGAAATTGAGACAAGTCTCAATGTTATGCCCTGAACCTCCTTGATGATAAGGACATGTTTGATCCACCTTAAACCAGAAAGGCAGATTTTCCGGAACTGAAAGGGGAGACTTAGTCTGAATGTGCCCCTTAGCCAGCAGTAACGAAAATAGCTCTGCGTACGTTACGGGTATAGGATCAAATCCTGGTGGCCGTGTTGTACGGTTGTTGTTATATGGAGGACGAGCCTGCTGAAGAGGCTGTTGTGTCCTTTGTTGGTCAGGTTGGCTCTGCGCAATCTGAGGTTGATACATAGGAACAGGCGCGGGGCCGATAGCAGGAGTAACAGCTGCTACTGGCTGATAACGTCGCCTTTGCTTTCCGAGAGAGATATTCCCAATATCTTGCTCTTTTTTCTTAGGGAGAGCACTACTGTATTTTTTAGTACCACTCGTTGATCCAGTGTCTTTTACCAAACGTCCTTCTCGGACGGCTTCCTCAAGACGTACACCCATGCCCATCATTTCGGTGAAATCACTGGGCGCACTGGCAACCATTCGGTCATAGTAAAATGAGCTTAAGGTCTTTAAGAAGATTTTTGTCATTTCTTTTTCCTCAAGAGGTGGACAAATTTGAGCGGCAATTTCACGCCACCTTTGAGCATACTCCTTAAAGGTTTCCTTGTCCTTTTGCGACATTGATCTGAGTTGATCTCTGTCGGGTGCCATGTCCAAATTGTACTTGTATTGTTGGACGAAGGCAGTACCAAGATCTCTGAATGTACTGATCGTAGTACGGTTTAAACCCATGTACCATTTGAGTGCGGCACCGGTTAAACTATCCTGGAAGTAGTGAATCAGCAGGTCCTGATTCTCCGTCTGGGCTGACATCTGCCGAGCGTACATCACCAGATGGCTCTGAGGGCAAGAGTTACCCTTGTATTTTTCAAAGTCGGGCACTTGGAACTTGTGCGGGACTTTCACATTTGAGACCAAGCAGAGGTCTGCGGCGTCCTTTCCAAATAGATCCTGACCGCGAATGGCTTGCAGCTCTTTCTGCATTTCCAAGAACTACTCCTGGAATTCATCCATTCTGTCAAACATAATTTCCTTCTTACCAGAAGGTGTCCGTGGAATCTGTCCTTCCGGGACAGTGTGCACCACAGGGGGTGGTACCGTGACTACGGCAGTAAGTCTTGGTGCCTCCCGAAGTTTGTAACCTTCAGGAGTCTTGAGTATGCCCCTGGTATCTTCGCTTTTCCGAAGTTTGTAACCTTCAGGCCCAGCGGCTTCTGTTGCGATTCCCTGATCTTCAGTGATCGGCGGAACATATCCTTCCGGGATATAGTTAACAGGCATGCCCCAAGGACGATCTTTCGGCATCTGATACCTAGGATCATAATTTTCTATGATGGACGTTGAGGTGATCTCTGAGATCACAGTTCTTTATAGCTGAGCTTCTGCCATGGCTTGCATGTCGTTACGAAGCTTTCTCATATCCTCTCTCAGAGCGTCGATCTCTTCTTTCAACTCTCTGTTTTCTTCCTCAAGATCATCCATCTTTTTCTGACGATTGGCCCGAGTATTATACGAATGAGACAGTTTGACTCTAGAATCGAGACACAAACGTGAGATTCGTAGGTAAGGAGAATACGCGATGTGAGAATGATGAATGCAATGATTATATTAATTGTTTTTAGGTTTAATTAAAATAAACTTCGACAATTAGATTGCAAATATCAAACAGTGGGGAAACCCCTTTTTATTGAATTCCAAAGGATTACAGAAATGGAAATACAGTAGATTACAAAGTGCAGAAACAGAAACCTAAACTAATGGGTCCCGAGTCCTCTTCTTTGACCGGGGCGCTTGGGCCGTTGTCGGGTTGTCATTCCTTTGCCAGGTGAAAGGAGCGAGCAAATTCCTTTGGTCATCTTGATTCTCTACAGCATGCTGCTCCAAAATTTCAATCAGAGCATCTTTCTCTTTCAGTAATTGCTGTATTTGGATACACTCTACGTCGAGGGTGCGGTACTTGTTCTTCCAAGATCTTCTTTCCTTTTGAACTTTGTTGAGAGTAACCTGAAGCCTTTCAGTTTCCGTCATGAAGTACATGACAATTTCCCTCGGCGGAAGAATTTCGTAACGAGGATAAGGCATCTTTAGCTTGAGAGCTTTAGTTTGTACCCAATGGAGATAAGGCTCCACCGAGACACAGTCCGGTTTTCCCAGAGACTCTCGTCCTTTCTTATGAACATGTTTCCAAGCTTGCACTATTTCCATCTTTAGTGCTCTGTCACTTTCTCCTTATTTGAAGAAAAGACCTTCCAGATGAACACCCAGTGGGATGTGTCTCATCGGGTATCCAAATTGACGAAGAACTAATATCGGATGATAGTTGATTCCTCCTTTAGTTCCTATGAGGGGTACGCTGGGGAAGTTTCCACAACGGTCAATGATTTTGATTCCCTCATAAATCCTATTACACCAATCTATATCGGAATTGGTGAGAGACATGATCTTCTGTGACCAACGTAAGACACTCTTGCAATCCCAAAAAGCAGCAGACTTGGGCAAGTGAGAGATAAACCATTTGTAAAGCAAAGGTACACAGCATGCGATCTCCCCTCCGCTGTACAAATTTCCCAAGTGTACAGAATGATACGCATCTGCGAGCAAAGTCAGCACAGGGTTTCCAATGAGGAAAACCTTAATAGCGTTGATATCGACGAAGTTATTGATGTTGGGAAACAAAAATAATCCGTAGGTGAGCAAGACAAAGATGCTTTCAAAAGCAGTCATGTTCCCTATACTAGCAAAGTTCAGAGCTTTCTTGGTCAGGAGCTGGGCTGGCAAACCTTGGGTGCCACCCTTAGTGGTCATGTGAGTCCGGACCTCAAACTCGTCCAAATGAATTGCTATTGCAATAGTATGATTCTTTGGAATTTCTTCCAGTCCAGAAAACGGAGCTCGATTAGTGATATGTAAATCAGTCAGATGAGAATACTCCTTCAGCGTTGGTGCTAGCTGGTAATCCGGGAATGTGAAACAGTGATAAACCGAATCGTAGAACTGAATGAGCGCATCCATGATTCCCTTAATCACATGGACTCTTAACAGTGGTAGCAAACCACCGTGCTTGGCTCTGAAAGCCTCTGGGTTAACGATCATCCTCGCTAACATTCTCAAATCCCCTAGTTTTGGAACCTTGAAGGTATACTGGTGAGTTCTCCTTCTACCGAAATCCATTAGCGTAATCTTTTTCTCTGATATTTGCAATCACAGTCTTAGTTTAATTTGAAAAACAGAGAGACTAGAAGAGAAAATTTTTTTGAATGTTTTAATGTTTTATTAAATGAATGCATGAATGCAGCACACAAAAACATAGAAAAAACATGGGGTCAAAGGGTCGTCGTCATGAAGTCAAGGCTCTACCCATCCCCAAAGGTTTATACTAAGGTGATTTTTGTACCTGTACTCATTATCATCAGCTCCTCCCAGGAAAGCAAAACAACAAGCGGATCGCCAGCGAGTTGTGGAGCAATCTTAGAGTAAGTGACATTCACCGAGAATAGATCACCAGCCTCAAATAAGGGTAGTATCGCGTAACAACTATTTCCGATAGTTTCCGCACTACGAAATGGTTTGGCTCCTCAGCTTCTCAGACTTAACAACCGGCCCATTGGCTATAAGAGTGAATGGGTTGCGTTGGTCAGCCTCCACTGAGGTTGATGGTCGACCCCGTCGCCATCACTTATCTTAAGTGTATACTCATTCTCACCACATGCGGCATCACACGCATTCCCAGTAGCAGAAAAATAAACACGTATAGCATTTAGGAAAAACAGTATATATATTTGTCCTAATCATCCTAGACTTATAAAGCTAAGAATCCTAAGTTCCTGACAGAAATGGGTTCCCCGGCGGAAGCCCCAATCTGTGGTTCCCTGCCTAAGAGATGGACCAGCATAGGTCAATCTTTCTCCTCAGCAGAGTTCCCATTTTCCGTGGAAAACGGGGATGATGCCCTAAGGCAGAAAAGGAGACTCCCCAGCAGAGTCGCCATTTTACAAGGAAAACAGACAGAAAGAAAAACAAGGGCCCCACGGTGGGCGCCACTTTTCTGTGAAAAATGGGGACGACCGTGCCTAGATCTAACTTTGAAAGGCCCCACGGTGGGCGCCACTTTTCTGTAGCGAGCGATTTTGGACGCGGTTCTTAAGCGCTGGTCGCTCTCTGCGGTTGAGCTTAAAACTACAGGTCAATTCATTTTTTATCCTATTGTGAGCTGAATAAGGAAGGGAAATAGATGTCTCCAATTAACCCTGCTTACATACCGAGTTTAAACAGCGGTCTGTTAGGTTATGGATGCTATCAATGTGGGGGGCCTTTGTACTGGTTATTTGTATTTTCGCCAATACAACTTTCTTTCTTTTTATCTAGGCAAAGGGTTTCTGACGGAGAATTAGGATGTTAGGACTGGTGCTTTTGAATTACTGCTTTAGATTGACGAAGATATGGGATTTGGGTTTTTTGTTGATTGCGCTCGCTAAGATCTTTTCTTTCGATCTTATGCCTACGTATTCCCGTTTACCGAAACAGGGAAATCAGAGCATTCGTAGTTCCTCCTATTTTATGGGAGGAAATGGGTGTTTTGGTGTCTTGTTCAAAGCCCAAGACATGAAGCGAAAGGTGATTTGTATCTTGTTCAAAGCCCAAGATGTGAAGCTAAAAGGTCTATTTGTGTCTTGTTCAAAGCCCAAGACGTGAAGCTGAAAGACCTCGACTTTAGAGAGAATTTGTCATCTCTAAAGAGGGGGAAGGAGAATTACTTTAACTGGGATACGCGGATCTGAGCAATGCCATAATTTCCGAAGAAAGGGTTTTAACCTGAAGGAGAAGACTTTAACTCAGTGTAGAGCAATGCCATCTTTCCTTAGGAATTTCTCATGCTAAAAGAGGGACAGTGGCATGGATGTAGATGATCCAGAGGCTGGCCGCTTACAGCGATTAGATGAAGGGAAAGGAGTTGTTGATGTTTGTGTACTGCGAACGAGGCACAACTTTGATGCTAAAAGGTCGATTGGATCAACCAGTGGTTTTCTTATACAAAGCCTAAGAGGAGGCTAATTTCCGCTAGGAAAATCATTATACAAAGCCTAAGAGGAGGCTATTTTGTGTCTCGTACAAAGCCCGAGAGAGAGGCTAAAAGTTTTTGACCCAGTGGGGCATATCGTTATACAAAGCCTAAGAGGAGGCTAGCAAAGAGTTGACTCAGTTGGAGAATCTTTTATACTCAGTAATAGAGTGTTTTTGTATCTCGTACAAAGCCCGAGAGAGAGGCGAAAAGGTTGTTTTGACTCCACTGGGGAGAATTTTGGTATCTCATACGAAGCCCGAGATGGAGGCTATGGTAACTGTTTCAGTTGGTGACAGATCCAATATACTGATTTTAAAAGAGAAAATAAGTTCTTATATGAGTAACACTGTACACAGGGATTTAATTTGAGGATCAGGGATATTTCCTTCTCTTTGAGGAAACGGGAAATCCAAAGGGTATCGAGACTATCCGAGTCTGCGGGTTTCCTTCCTATTTAACGAAGGGTGCTTGAGAATGTCTTTGAGACTCAAGGAAGTTAGACTGTCCATGTCTAGAGTTTTATCTTTTGTACTATGCTTCGAGAAACAGTAGTAGACTCTATGAAAGGACTGTTCTATGAGGATGACTAGGTTCTGTTCCTATACCTCTAGGAGGTCGTCGGGACAATTTGTACGAAGCCCAAGAGGAGGCTAGAAACTTTTAAGAAGCCGACGGGTCCTTGTACGAAGCCCAAGAGGAGGCGCGGCCATTAAGGGATGAGTATCAACCCTAAAATGGTCGGAGTTTTGACGCGGGAAAGACTGCTCTAGTAAAGGATGACTAAGTTATGTCTTATACCTTTAAGAGGTCGTCAGGGTCCTTGTATTAAGCCCAAGAGAAGGCATGAGAACTTCTAAGAAGTCGAAGGGTCCTTGTACAACGCCCAAGAGGAGGCGAGGATGCTTTTAGGAAGCCTGTGGGTCCCCAAACCAAGAGAAATTCAAGAAATGCAATTCACAGAGAAGAGATCATTCCTGGAAAGTTCGAGAATTTGGAAGAAACTCAAGAGATGCCATTCACGGAGAAAAGATCATCTCTGGGGAGTTAGAGTTTCTTTGACAATTTCTAAGGGTGACAGTCTGAGAAAAGGTTCACCGAGAATACTGCCTTTCTCTTTGTTCCATATTGTTTAACCCCAAGAGAAGGGAAGACTGTATCTGGAAATCCTATGGGGATCTAGTTTTGTTTGTATTTAAGAGTGACCAACAAGGCTTTACCTAGTGCTAGACGTAGTTGTCGGGGAAAACTCTAAATAACTATACTAGTATTACACAGTGGATATGTGACAAGTATATAAAAGGGTATGAAAGAAGACTTACAGTGAAACAACCCCACAATACAGTTATATACATATGAAAGTGGTAAATGAAAGCTGATAAATACTTACCCGTTGTAGAGCTTCCATGCTGTTTTGTTAGTTGTTCAACAAAGAAAGTTTTGATAACAACATATATTTGAATTCAAAATCAAAGGAGAAAGTGCTTTGAAAAGATTGTTGGGGCTTACAGCTCAAGGAGAGGCCCAAGTTTTAACGGTGATCGCACCATTGTTTTGAAAACTGTATAGAGGGACTTATACAATATGTGAGGCCCAAAAGGTTTTTATGTACAAGGGGATGGGTCTTACACTCTATTTGAGGCCCAAAGATTTATTTTTGTACAAGAGATAGGACTTACAACTCAAGGAGAGGCCCAATTGGTTTTGAAAACGGCGATCGTGTCGAGGTTTTTGAAAACACAGTGGGTTTTATACAACATCTGAGACCTAAATCATTTTGGTTTCAAAAAAGGGTTGGGTCTTACACTCTATTAGACGCAAGAGATTTAAAGAAAATAAATTGGGCTTATAACACGAGGGTAGGCCCAATTGGTTTTGTTAAAAAGGCGACGATCGCGCCGTTGTTTTTGAAAATACAGTGGGACTTATACAATGACTGAGGCCCAAAAAGTGTTTGAAAATGATTGATGAGGGTGGAATCGATCAAAACCCTAATTTCATCATTTTTAAAAGTGAATTCTTAAAGAAAATCAATAAAAAATGATAAAACACCAAATAAGCTTGAATAAACAACTTGTGATTTTTGGTTAAGGTTTAAAAAATGAGGTTTTAATCACAAGATGAATTAAAACTCATTTGGTTTTGATTTTTCAAGATGAATATTCACTTTTAAAATGTTTAAAAATAATTAAAAATGAATTTATTCATAAAAATACCAACTATATTAAATAAATAATATGAATTTGATTTTTTTGTGGAATAAAATATTTCAACATTTTTGTGATTTTTTGCAAAAAGAACCAATCAAAAATAATTAAAATTGAGGGAGTTATTAATTTTTCAAATCATTAAAAATAATAGGAAAAATAATAGAAAAATAGAAAAAACATTAAAAAGGGGTTTGGGGCGAGGAGGATTCGAACCCGAGACCTCTTGTGTGCAGTGTGCGCCTCCTACCACTGGGGTGGTGATACATCCATGTATCAAAGCCCCCCCACAAATATACAAGGCTTGCCTTGTTTTTGGCCTGGCCAAGGCAAGGTTTTGGCCAAAAACGTGAAGCTTGTAACTTTCTCATTTCTCCATGGATTGGGATAAAATTTAGGTTTATCCTACCTAGAATTTCACAAGGAATACAATGATGGTGGTGGTTTTTCAGATGAGGTCCCTATTTTAAAACCTGATAGTGGTTTTGAAATAGGCCTCCATTTGCATTTTCTGTGCTACCTCATGGTACAGGCATGAATTACATGATGAATTGGTCCAAACACAACATATATAACATGTATGAGATGTGTATGATTAGTGGACTTCAAAGCAATGCATATTTCTAAGAGTTCAAGTTGTGATGCTTACCTCTTTAGAAACTTTTTGGGCAATCTGTCAAGTGCTTTGTTCCATAAACAATTTGATGCTTTGGACACCCTCAAATGATCCCTTAGAAGCTTTTAGGATGATTGGAAACAGCTGGAAACTTTAGGAATGCAAACTGGCCCTTTCTTGCCAAAGGGGCAAAAGTGACCAAAATAGCAACTCTCTCAAATGGTGTTCCAGATGTGGGGAACCATTTGGGACAGTTCAAAGATGATATTTGGAGTGTGTTTGAGGCTTTATCTGGAGTTGAAAGTGACTGAATCAAGACATGGCTTGAAAAATGCAAAAAATTCATATTTTGAGGTTTTGAGGAGGGACTTTGAGGTTTTGGTGTTACAGGTCACTTGTGAGAGTTTGGACAGCTTAGATATGACATATTGGATGTGTTTGGATCATGAGTTGTGATGGAATTTCTCTCTAACTCAAAAACTCAGAGTTACCTTGCTAAAGAAGGCATTTTTGCCTAGAGAAAGAGATTTTGAGGAAAGCAAGTGTTGTAGTGCTTTGGTGTACTCAAACTGAGCACAAATGAGCTCTATTTATAGTAGAGCAAGTTTGTTTTGCAATTAATAGTGAATGGAGGCTGCTACAGACCTTTGGCCAATTTGAGCATTTTGGAATCTCAAGTCTCCTCTAGCCATTGACTAGAGGTTAGAGCACAGGCCTTTGGTTCCCTAGTTCAGAGATCATCCTTGACTCATTCAGTTGGAAATGGCTCAGTTCATGCCACCTTGGTGCATCCATTGAATGCTCCAAAGCAAAATTGGAGTCTTGTCCCCTCTTTAGGGTTTTTTAGGTTTGGCATGCTATTTTTAGTTCCAAAGACTTGGGAAGCTTATGGATCAGTGTTTGTCCCTCCTTGGTTTCTCCCTGAGGTGTTCAGATGGATAAACTTGTTTGTCATTTGCACAAATTGCTCAAATCGAGCAAAATGCACAAATCTGCCTTGTTATGACAGTTGCAGCAAGGCATATTGCCACTGTCATAACTCTTAGCTCAATGGGATTTGATGGGGTTCTTAGACATTTTGGAAAGCCCTTACATGATACAACACATGTGTGATCATAGTTTGTTTTGAAACTTTTTGGATCCAAGTGAAAAATGCCCCTACATTTTGAAAAAAGTGAAACAGATTCTGACTTAGTGAAAATTTCACTAAGTGTTGGAAAAAGTGGCATTTTCATGTTTTTCTCATTTTGGTTACTCCATAACTAAAAATCCATGAAGAATTAGAGTGAGGTGTAGTTGACACTTTTAAAGTATACCATGATAGCTACAAATCCATCTTTGGATCAGCCCAAATGGTTGCTTGGATCTCAAGTTATGATCCTTGGAAGTTGGTACCCTAGCCACTTTGTTCCATAACTTAGAAAATTTCTAAGTTTTTTATGGTTACCCCTTTTACAAGTTATCCCACTTTCTTTGGTTTTTCTTGATGAATGATGATTCCAATCACACATTAACATCATTTTAGGGTTAGGGAACCATAATTGATCAAAAAATCAAAAAGTCAAATTTTGACTTTTGGGCACAGTTGACTTTTTATCCTATGGATTCCAAACTGTACGATCCTCTATGAAATCAAGTCCTTGACCTAAATCAAACTTGATGGATTGATTTCATAGGTGATATAGGGTGTATTGAATCATGTCCCAAGGTTTGGGAGCATGTCCTAGTCAAAAGTCAAAGGCACAGTTGACTTTTCTCGCGAAACCCTAACTGTGGTTCTGATGAACTTGAAACTTGTGAATCAAGCTTCTTGGATCAATCCATTATTGCAAATGGATCAATGTAGTGTATTAGGGACCCTCAAATCATGTCTTGAGGTCTTGGCTCATGTTTTGTCCCAAAAGTCAACTTAGGGGTGAATTAGGTCAAGAAACCCTAATTCCTGATTTTTTATGAATGCATCCCCTGGGCTAAATTGACCTGGTGATGGGTTTATCAGGTCCCTTAGAGTATTTAGGGTTATGCTTTGAAGCATTAGCTCATACCCAAAGGAAAATTTTCATCTGGAGGCCTTGGTCGACCAAAACCCTAATTTGGTGACGCTGGTGATCTTGAGGCTTATGTCCACTAGGAATGTTGCAGCCTTATGCTTGATCCTTGATGTGGGAGTCCTATTGATCCCTTGTGGATGTTTGATAGGCTAGACAAGTTGAAGATCATGTCATTCCTTGATTCATTCTTTGTCTAAGAGCTTTGAGAGGGCTTGGAACCTTAAGTTTGATTGTAGTGGATGCTCACCCATCTTTGGGGAGGTTGATGAGGCATGATGGTTCATCCATATTGTGATGATGATTTTCACAATGATGGGAAATCTTAGTGGTCAAAATTTGGGGTATGACAGATTGCCAGCAGCATTCTTCTCAGCATCACCAGTGTCAGCTTCAGTATCCTTGTCTTGTTCAGCCGTCAAGGCTTGTATTAAGTGTTATAGCATCAAGCTCCCTGCAGGTCTCCTTCAGCTGAGCAATAGTTTCCTCCTTTGAAGTTGTAGGAGCAGATGTTGGAGCAGACGTTAAAGCAATATCTGGGACATGACTTCCAGTAAACAACTTATAATTCAATGTCAAGGGAGATTCCTTTTTCATTGCATGATGAGCAGATATTAGAATATCAGAGTACTGATCCAGAATTATGCCACAAATAAGTGAAGGAAAACATATAGGAAGTTTGACTGCAGTTGATGAAGATTGCTTTAGAATTTAATCAAAGATATAAGTCCCAAAATAGAACTTTCTCCCTTTACCAACAATATAGATGAATCTTCCTAGTCCAGCTGATATGGTTGAAGTATGGTTGGTGGGCACCCAGTTGACAATACCAATTCTATGTAGAATTGCATACTTCACACTGAGCTTCCCAATTGAAATCTTCCTTTTGCTTGGCCAGTGTTTCACAGTATTATAGGTGATCTCTTGACATATATGATCACCAGTTTCTTCACATTCAGGTTGAGATTCTTTGAATCTTCCCAGAAACCTGTTGATTACTATGGAGGAAAATGTCACAACATTCCCTCTTTCATACATTTTCTTGTAGTCTTTGCTGCTTGCATCATCACATCCTTCAGAGATGTTTACAACAAACTCCTTAACCAGCTTCTCATAGCAGGACTGTAGTTTAGTGACTGTTTTCATCAGGCCAGCAGCTTCAATCAACTTCAACACTTCTTGGCACTCTAGGGCACTCTTTCCCAGTTCTCTTTCCAAATCTACTCTTCTCTGGTACACCAAAGGCCACCTCTCCACATTTTCAGGAGCATGGAAAGAGACATTATCCAGAGGGGCTTTGGGAAGAACAACAACCTTCGTCTTTGAGACTAGTTTCTTTACATGCATGATATCCTGGACATCATCTGCAACATTATAGTCTGATTCAGTATCAGACTCAGCCTTTCTCTTTCTTGACACAATAGCCACCTTGCTCCAAGGTTTATGTGGTCCAACCACAGATTTCTTAGATATCTTGGTATGAGTGTTTTCAGCATTCACACCCTTACCTTTTCTGTTTTCAATCTCTTGGCCACACCAGGGTGGAGGCTCTTGGCAATAATTTCATCATCTGAGGGCAAGTCATCCACATTGATTACCTTGTTAGCAGCCTTTTCAACAACACCTTTAGAAGCTTGTTCCTTTAATTAAGGTTCTTCTACGGATGGAGATGTTCCATCATATGTTTCAACATCTCTTGCCACAGAGTCAGCAAGGGTGTGAAGATTCACTTTTGACTTCTCATGATCAACATTCTCCTCGGTTACTACCTTTGGTTCAGCAACGGGAGCAGAGGTGGTTGGCTTAATCTGAGCCAGATGTCTAGTAATCCCAGTAACATTTTGTCTACCCCCTGTAGGGAGATTCTCAGATCTTCTCACAGGGAGTTTGTCAGGCTTGCATGGCACCATAGCCAGGGGAACATCATCAATCGCATCTCCAGCAAATAACTTCCCAGGCTTTGCCTTAGTAGCGGATGATGTAATATTCTCCTTATTGCTTGCCCTTTTTGACGATTGTTGTTGAGACATCGTAGAGTGAACAAGATTAGATTTTTCTTCAAACTGGAAGATGGAGCAGTTTGTGGAGAATGGTGCAGAATGAAGGTATCGTGCGTGAGAGCGGTTTAGGTTGATTTGAAATGATTGATTTTGAAACCCTCTCTTTATTTGTTGGGAAAATACATCTTTTTGAATAGTATTCCCACATATTAATGTCTCTAGACCCCTAATTATGCAAAACCCTAATTTACCCCTTAACTTCTTAAACTGATTTTTAAAGACACCAAGGGTGCTCAGGTTGTTATGGTATGATGTCACAACATCTTGTATGACATTATCCCTAGTTAACATCTCTCTCATTCCTATGAACTGAGAATAACTAACCATGGTAGTTGTACATTCATTCTTTGTTGTTGAGTCAACAGTGACCACATAGGCACACCTCTTTCCTCCAAGATCATCAACCATAGACTTCTTATGAAGAAGTTCCACAATTCTTGAGATAGTCAGATGTTGCAGCTTCTTGTGTGACTTCTTGGTTAACTTACCAATCTTCCAATCATCGCAGATTACTTTACTATCATCCTTCAGATATGAGGCATTTCTGTTAGTTGCATTTAGCAAACTTTTTTTCATCTTTTGAGGATAACTAAGTTTCTGATGCCTTTCTTCATCTATGGATGAACATTCAGTCTCTGACACCCTTCATTATAACTTCATCTTTATCATTCACCACCAGACACTCAGACTTAGTAAAGTTAACTTTGAGTCCTTCGTCACAAAGTTGACTAATACTTATCAAATTTGCAGTCAGTTCTTTGACAAGCAATACATTATTAAGTCTAGGCTGCCCTGCATGGTTCAATCTTCCAACACCTCTAATTTTCCCTTTAGATCCATCTCCAAAAGTGACATCATTTGAGGCATGTGATTCTATATTCACCAAACAGACCTCAACACATGTCATGTGTCTCGAACAACCACTATCAAAGTACCACCTCTTACCACTAGATGCTCTTAGAGAAGAATGAGCTATTAGGGCCACAGACTCATTCTTGGGCATCCACTCCTTTCCTACTTTACCAACTTGCATCTTTCTGGGATGTGAACCCAACTTTGGATATCCATGTAACTTGTAGCAATAAGGTTTAATGTGACCAAACTTACCGCAATGATGACACTTCCAGTCCTGCTTCTTTTTTCCTGAAGGATTTTTCAAATGTCTATGTTGATGTTGATACATCCCTTTTGACATCTTATGATTCTGTTTTCTATTAGGCTGAGAAGACCTCAATGTTGGCTCCTTTCCTTTGTTCTACACGACTTGGTCGTGGTAACCAAGTCCTCTGATATCTCCTGCGTCCCTCCCATGTTGAAGGATCTCATCTAGCACATCAGAGATGCTATTGAGCATTCTAATAGTTTTGGTCACATTATCAAGTTTGGATTTGAGAAAAACAACTTCCTCTTTTAGATCAGAGATTATGTCAAGGAGCTTCAATCTTTCATCACAAAGTTGGGTAATAAGATCTTGTTGATCCATCCCTAATTGACAAACTTATGCACTTCTGATGCACAACTCCTTATAAGAGGCAGCCAGTTCATCAAAAGTGAATTCTTCAATATCTGATTCTCTATCAGAGTCAAATATCCCCGTAAGGGCGGAAACCTATTTAGGTGGTTCTCCTTCACTTGCAGAATCATCTTCAGACCATGACGTGGACAATCCTTTCTTCTCCTTCTTGAGAAAAGTGGGACACTCAGACTTAATGTGTCCAAAACCTTCACATTTATAGCACTTGATTCCTTTGCCAGTTTTCTCTTCATTTTTGGACATCCTTCCAAAATCTCTTCTTTAGTTGTTGTCGGATGGCTGAGTCTTAACATTAGCTTTTGACTCTCCTTCCATCCTCTTCAGCAATTGATTGTACTATTTTCCAAGAAACACAACAGCCTTAGACAGATCCTCCTTGAAATTTGTCTTACCTTCATTTTTATTGGACACTAAGGTTAAGCTTTTCTTCTTCTCAGTTTTCTCGCTCAAGCCTATTTCAAAAGTTTGTAGAGAACCCATGAGTTCATCTACCATCAACTTATTTATATCTTGAGCTTCTTCAATGGCAGTCACCTTCATGTCAAACTTCTTGGGAAGAGATCTTAGAATTTTCTTAACTAACTTAGCTTTAGGAATCTTTTCTCCAAGATCACTTGAAGTATTGGCTATGTCAATTGTTCCAGACTGGACCAATGACTAGGCATGGCCCAATCCACTTATGCTCCCAGAACGACCCAATTGCCTATGTCCAGCCAATATGGGGCAGAATTTACCTTTTTGCCCCTCTGCCGAGCACATATGATCAGAGGGCCCACAGGGTCACCTACTCCTCCTCGGCATTCCTTCCTGTCATGCACGACTCCCCCATACAGAAACAGCCACGATGCCCGTGCCCGGAACTACACCTTTGCCCGTGGCAACGGCTAGTTTCGGGCCCATCTGTCCGTTCTAACGGCAAGTTTTTGGCAGTTACCTATTCTTCGGGAAACAATTATTACGCCCCGAAAATAGGAACCGTTGGCCACGCGTTGGGGGCACTATAAAAACCCTCTCATTTGAGAGGGTCAGGTATTCTAAATCATCCTAAGAAACATACTTTTGTACTTGCCTTTTTCCTCTCCCGATTCTTACTTTAGCATCGGAGTGCCTTGCAGGTACACCCCCTCCTCATCTCACAGACCCAGCATCATAGATGTCTTTCTTGGCCCACTTCAGGTTCTGATCAACCCTCAAGATCAGTGTCGCTGACTGTGGGAACTTTATTATCCCCGTCTTAACATCCACCTCAGATTCAAGACCAAAACAGCTCTCTGTCCAAGACTCCGATCATGGCAAGCCAAGATCACATTCGTGACGCTCGCAACCCTGCTTTTCTCTCCGTCAGTAAGACTGATATCGACGGGACTGCACCTTTCTTTAGAGGCGACGCTTACCATTTGAGAGATGGGGCCACTGCGTCTCCCTCTCCCACTCGCATTGATCGTGTTGAAGACTAGCCCTCCCTTAACCTCTAGCCCGTTCTAGTTTTGCCCAACGCCGACCTGGCCGTGGTGGCACTTCTTGAAGCTCTCAACAAAACCAACCTCCTAATCCTCCAACAAAACGAGAGGATTGGGGCCTTGGAAGAATCTGCCCGACCAAGATCCCCTCAGCCGAGGAAAGATCGTCGACGATCCAGAAGTCCACCTCCCCGACGTGAAGGTGATCATCGGGTACACCAGGAGCCATAGTCCCACGCCGTCCAGAAGCGTGACCACATTTCCCCGCGAAACCAGTACTCCTCAGGCAACAAAAGGACCAAGAGAGACCAACGTTCACCCTCTGTCAGATCGAAGGGCCAAGTACGAACACCGTCTCCCCGTAGAAGTCACTGCCCTGTCCCTAAGCGAAGCACCTGCTCCCCATCATGGACCAGTGCCAGCAGCGACGACGAGCCTCATGGCCCGTTATCTCAGAAGATTATGGGTATACGCCTTCCCAAAGACTTGGAGAAACCACCGTCTTTGGGCACTTACGATGGTACGACAGACCCTGATGAGCACGTCGAAAATATCGATACGCTGCTCGACTATTATGGCGTCTAGGGTGCCATCAAATGCCGTCTGTTCCCTACCACGCTCCAGAAAGGAGCAATGACTTGGTATAAACAACTCCCCGACGAGTCCATCACCTCGTGGAGACAACTGGAGAGAATATTTTCCAGACACTTCACACCATCCCACCGCCACCCAAAGACCGACGCCTCCCTTGAGGCCATAATTCAAGGGAAAGATGAGCTTCTCCGAGCGTACATCGAGAGGTTCAATAAAGAAGCGGTGCAGTCCCCACCGCCGATGACATGAAGAAGTTCCTGCTCGAGTGAGGGCTTCGTCCCCGCACAGAGTTTGCCAAAGTCGTTGGTATTGCTCCTCTCAGGACTCTGGATGCCTTCCTCCTCAAGGCACAAGCATATATCCAGTATGAGGAGAAAGAGGCAGCCAGCTCCGCCCGGGTATCATGCCACTAAGAAAGTGCCCGGGCCTCCAAAAGCGATGAACCCTCGACATCCCATCGGGGAGATAGAAGACGTGAAGATCGTCCCCGGGATTCTCGGGACAATAAAGGGCCCTCCGGCCACTTCCATGATTACACTCCCCTGACCGTCTCCAAGGAGAAAATCCTCTCCGAATGCGCCAGCTCGGAGTTCAAAGAAGCAGGGGTTCGATTCCCTAAATAGATACCGGCCAAGCCGAACGCTGACAAGTCGAAATACTACCGTTTCCACAAGAGTCACGACCACACTACTGATGATTGCATCCACCTAAAGGATGCCATAGAGATACTGATCAGGGATGACCACCTGAAGCAGTTCACGAAGAAGAAGGAAACTCCCTTGCAAGACGTCCAGGAGTTGAAGAAAGTCGAGGAAGAGGAGCCTTCCTCAGAAGAGACAAACCTCCAGGTCGCCATGAGCATATCGCGGCCTGAGGACTTCTATGTTCCTGAAGAGCTCAACGCTTGCCCTACTTCGCAGCCTATAGCCCATGGGAAACTTTCCCCTCTGCCATGGTCATTTCTGGAGGGGGCTTCAACAAAGTTATCGTGGGCTCCGTGAAAAGGAAATTCGAGCATCTTCTCAACACGAGCTCCAACAAGAGTACAATGTTCGACAAGGTCCGGGGAGAACTGGTCCCTATCTTTTTCTACCGGGAGTCCTCGGAGGGGCCCTGAACTCAAGCATTCCACTGCTCGTAAGAGCCCGGATGGCAAATTTTGATGTTCACTGAATCTTGGTCGACCAAGGCAGCTCGGTCGACATCATGTACTCGCATCTGTTTTCAACCCTCCAGCTAGATGAATCGTACCTCACTCCCTACATGGGCTCTGACCTGCAGGGCTTCAACGGGTCAATCACAAAGCCCTGGGGGTATGTCGAGTTGATCTTGACTTTTGGATCTGCAGAGATGGCCAGATCTATCAAAGTTTAATTCCTTGTTATCGAGTGCCCGTCTCTCTATCAGTGCATATTCGGGCGTCCAACCTTGGCCGAATTGGTGCCCGTACCATCAACCGTTCATCTCAAATTGAAGTATTACACTTTTAAGGGTATGGTCGCCACCTTACACGGGGATATCGAGGCTGCAAGGAGATGCTTCGAAACGGCCACCAAAGGACTCAACACCATCGCTGCCAAGCCGAAGACGTCCAATAAGTCGGCCTTGCCCAGCAACTCTGAGGAAGCCAAGCCGCTGCCACGCGTCGACTCTATCGACCTTGACATCCGCTTCTCCGCAAATGATCAGAAAGAGACTCAGACTTGCCCGAGCAGCCCATCAAATTTGACCAGCTCCAGCAACGGCTCCCATCCGTGCGCCCGATTTCGGATGGCGAGTTTGAACTCGTCCTTCTCGGCGATGACCCTCAGCAAGGAGTAAAGATAGGGATCGGCCTCCCCGACATAGCGAGGAAACAACTCAAAGTTTGCCTCCGAGAAAACACAGACTTGTTCGCCTAGAGCGCCGCAGAAATGCTCGACTTGGATCCTGCTGTCGCCTACCATCAGCTCACAATTGACCCCGCCGCCAAGGCTGCATCACAACGTAGGAGAAAGCAGTCTCCGGAGAAAACAGAGGTTGTAGAACAAGCTGTAAAAGACCTCCTCGAGGCAAACTTTATTTCGGAAGCCAAGTACACCACTTGGCTATCCAACGTTGTACTTGTCAAAAAAATCTAATGGAAAATAGCGTATGTGTGTTGATTATACTAATCTCAATAGGGCATGCCTTAAAGATGCTTACCCCCTCCCCAATATAGATAAACTTGTTGATAATTCTGCCGGTTTTAAACTGTTATCATTCATGGACGCCTATTTGGGCTACAATCAAATACCAATGGCAAAAAGTGACAAAAAAATACACAGCTTTCATGACCAAGTCGGGTAACTATTACTACAACGTAATGCCATTCGGCTTGAAAAATGCTGGTGCGACCTATCAAAGGATGATGAACAAGGTCTTCCGGGAGGAAATCAGCGACATGCTCGAAGTCTATATGGACGATATGATCATGAAATCCCACGAGGAAACCGATCACACGACCCATTTAAGAAAGGTCTTCGAGTAAGCTAGGAAATACCGGATGCGTTTCAACCCGGAGAAAAGCACTTTCGCGGTGCGGGCGAACAAATTTCTTGGCTTCTATCTAACTGAACGAGGAATCGAAGCCAACCCCAACAAGTGCAGGGCTTTCTCTGAGTTTCCAACGCCCAGTTCAAAGATATATATCCAATCCCTCAACGGGATGCTCGCTTCATTATCTCGTTTCGTGGCCAAGTCTGCCCAGCATGCTCTGCCCTTCTTCAAACTCCTCCGCAAAGAGGCAGCGTTTGAATGGACGGAAGAATGCGACCAGGCTCTCCTCCACCTAAAACGAGCACTATGAAAACCGCCAGTCCTCTCTCAGCCAGATAACGGTGAAACCTTGTACCTTTATCTCGCCGTAGCAACCGAGGCCGTTAGCACTGCCCACATCCGTGAGACGCCCGACGGGAAAAAGCCTATATACTTCACGAGCAAAGCATTGCAGGGACCATAACTGAGATACCAGCAAATAAAGAAGGTAGATCTGGTCCTCATCAACGCTGCACAAAGATTAAGGCACTACTTCCTGGCCCACACGATAGTGTTCCGAACAGATCAACCTGTGAAGTAACTGTTAGGACGACCTGACATGGCTGACAGAATGCTTAAGTGGTCGTTGGAACTATTAGAGTTTGACATTCAATATGAGAGCAAAAAGGCCCTCAAGGCCCAGGCGCTAGCCGACTTCGTCGCTGAAATGACGTTCACAAACTCCCCCACTTACGGGGTGCGCAAACGGACCATCTTCGTGGATGGGGCATCCGGCTCAGCAGGAAGCAGGGCAGGTATCATCTTGAAAAACGACGAGGGAATCATTGTCGAAGTCTCACTTACCTTATCTTTCCCTACTTCAAACAACCAAGCTGAGTATGAAGCCTTCCTCGCGGGTCTACGCCTAGCCAAGGACCTGGGGGCCGAAGAGGTCATCATCTGCACCGATTCTCAGCTCGTGACCCTTCAAGTTCGAAGAGAATATCAGACCAAGAACGACAACCTGTCCAAATACTTGTCCCTGGTCAAAGAAAAAATGACGAAGTTCGCAGCAGTAGAAGTAAAACATGTTCCCCGCAAACATAACGTCAGAGCAGACGTGTTGTCTAAACTGGCGAGCACGAAGAAAAAGGGCTGAAACAAATCAGTCATCCAGAAGGTGCTTCCTCGATCCAGCATCGAGAAAACCTCCACGATCCTCGACGTGCAAGTCATCAGCGACAGCAACTGCTGGATTACCCCCGTTTATAATTACCTCGCTAATGATGAACTCTCATCCGACCCCAAGGAGGCCAGCATAGTCAGGGGCAGAGCCTGCTCCTATGTCCTGGTCGAAAACAAGCTCTACAGGCGAGGATTCTCCATCCCTTTACTCAAGTGCGTCGAGGAAGAGATGGTTGCCCATGTCTTGTGCGAGATCCATGAAAGAATCAACGCCCAAAACCTCAGAGGGAGATCCCTCGCCAAGAAGGCCCTTCGAGCGGGGTACTACTGGTCAACCATGCAGCATAATGCAAAAGAACACGTGAAGAAGTGCGAAAAATGCCAAGGACTCGGGGACATGCACTTGGCTCCGCCTAACGAGCTCAAAGTTATGTCCTCCCCGTGACCCTTCACATGGTGGGGCCTAGACATCCTGGGACCATTCGTGGTAAGGTTAAACCAGAACAAGTACTTGATAGTAGGTGTTAACTACTTCATAAAGTGGATAGAAGTAGAGGCTCTAGCCAAAATAATGGCCCACAGAATATTTTGCTTCTACAAGCGAAACATCCTTGCCCGCTTCAGCATCCTGCAAGCAATAGTCACCGACAATGGGACACAGTTCACGGAAAAAAAAATTAGGACTTCGTCGCCAAACTAGGCACGAAACAACAGTTTGCGTCCGTCGAACATCCCCAAACCAACGGGCAGGCCGAGGCGGCGAACAAAGTAATCCTGCAGGGCCTCAAACGAAGGCTGGACGAAACAAAGAAAGCCTGGGTCGAGGAACTGCACAGCGTACTCTGGGCCTACCACACTATACCTCACTCTTCGACCGGGAAAACACCTTTCTGCCTAGCTTTACGGGACTGAGGCGGTGATCCCCATCAAGATACACGTGCCATCCAGGCGGACTGAATCACCCTTGGACGAAGAAACAAATGACGAGGCACTGAGGAAAGAGCTCGACCTCGTCGAGGAGGTCCGATCAGGAGCAGCTCTCTGCGAAGCCTCATTAAAGCAGAAAATTGCAATCAGACACAACTCTAAGGTTATACGGCGAAAATTCCAAGTGGGCAGCATTGTCTTAAGAAGGAACCACAAGGATTCTCGAGAAGGCAAACTCGCCGCAAATTGGGAAGGATCGTATCGTGTCCGAGCAAAGACGAAGAATAGGGTCTACTACCTAGAATACCTCAACACGGAAGAACTTGCTCGATCATGGAATGCCGAAAAGCTAAAACAATATTATAGCTAAGACCCTGATCGTCGGTTTGATTCGAACATAACATCCCAACTATGATGCACGCCCAGGTACAAGCATCGCATACCAGCTAAGGCAGGATCCAGCTCAAGAACGAGCATGACTCTTTCCCGACAGCGGTTCCTCAACCGAGGCCGCCGTCGTCAAAGTACCATGATAGGCAGAACACCCAGCTCACGATGAGAGGTTCACGCTGCGAACTCGTGCCTCAAATGTGACCTGAGCTCCGCTCTTATGCCCGGAAGCTACCCAGGCTGTTCGATCAGTCCCCCTCACTGTCGAACACATCTAAGTCAAGCAAATCCCAAAAGCAATAAATGAATCAAAGTGACCCTTGTTACGGGCACACACACACGTATCGATCAAAGTTACTACACTTAGCAAAAATAAAAGCGAATAAAACCATGCGCGAATATACAACATCCAAAACTGACCAGTACGGCTGGACACATACATTTCAAAATAATTAGTGGTCATGAGGACCACAATTGTGCTTATTACATGATAAAGGGGGCACGCCCCAAGCTAAATAATAAAATTACATAAAACATGGCATGCAGGCCAGAGATATCACAACAACAAAAAGGAGACATTATTCCTTCATCTGCTCGGCCTCCTCAGGGATTGGCTGCGTCACCTGACAATCCTCGTCAAGGATACGGGAATGCTCATCGCCAATCTAGAAGAAATCGGGATTGACAATCTTGCCATCTTTAGCATAACTCAGAAAACTGGTCCCCTCCGTGGACAGCTGAACCCCTGGCCTCCTCCTCTACCTTCTTCACCTTTTCTTCCATGGCTGATATCGCTGCCTGGGCCTTCTTTAGCTCGAATTTGGAGGGGAAGTCTTCCTCGGCTTAGACCGTCGCCATCTCCAGTACCCTGATCAGTGTAGAGGCATCATTCGCCAGCATCGCCCTCTTGCTCGGGCAGTCCATTCCCTCGAGCTTTAGGGACTCTGCCTGAGGAACCATCAAGGATGAACCCTCAAAGAACCTTCTATCGTGAAGGTAGGGAGGAAGCTCAAATTTGCTCTTCTCTCCTGCCTGGCTGAGATCCACCACCTCGTTTTGACGGATCCGCTTGAACCTTGTAGTCCCAGGCACCGGGGAACCCTGAGCAGATGAAGGAATGGGCGAGGAGCTCCCTGAAGCTAACTGATGAGGGGGCACTCGCTGAGTGAGTCGATTCTTTGGATTCGTTAGACCGGCCTTGCTCTTTGCCAGAGCATTCTTCACCATCCTTTCGTGTGCTAAAGGCATCTTACCTACAAAGACATAACGAGCATGTTAGGAAACGAGGAAAACTACAATCCGGAAAAGCTAAAAAATAAATACTACCAAGCAACTTAAGGGCGTCAACATGGGTCTTGCACTCAAGAAGCCCCTTCGTGTTGATATAACGGTGTTCCTCTCTTTGCCCACCATCTTCCTCGAAGACCGGGTCCCCTTTCTTGGTCCACCACTCCGCAAGTTTAAAACTGTTCACATAATTCACCAACGCTGTGTAGCCGACTTTGTCGTTAGCATCTAGTATCTCCGGTTGGACAAGGTAATGGTCGGTGCCCCGGGAAAAGTGGTCCCCACTCCAACAAAAGGGAAACTTAAACACTCTGTCTGCCACCAACTTACCATGCTCGTCGTAAAGATCATTACCGTCCTCGCCCGTCGACGCTTCCTAGATATACGTAGTATCCTGGGCTTTCTCCGACACGGGTTCGATGATGTAGAACTTCTCCTTAAAAGTCCTGATAGACTCGGAGAACGGCTTAAACAACTTCTTTGCTTGCTTCAGCGAAACCCAGCCATACTTTCTCCCCGAAACCTGCCTCTAGAGGTGAAATATCGTAAAGAACAGGGGAGGGTGTCTCCTATCTGCAGGAACTCATGAAGGTGCGAGAAAGACACAAGAAATGGGGGTTTGAATTGTGTATTTACTCTTTGACAACTTTTCAATTCTTATCGTTAAGAAGCTGAGATAACATCAGAGTTCGTTGAGAGACTCTGACTCGAGAAGTAACATTCAGAGTTACCATGCATGAAGCATGAGAACCAACAAGAGTCTGAACACGATATGCATTATTCAGAACTTGTAGTGCGGAAGCTTATCAGAGTTAAGCTGCAAGGTTCTGACTCATTTATGTAAGGTTCTGATACTCAATACAGAAACATAAACAATAACATAAAGCATAACAAGAGTATAAAACACACGATATAACCTGGTTCACCTGAGCAACTCTCAAGCTAGTCCAGTCCACCCTCCTCAGGTGATTTTGCCTTGAACACAAGGACTTAATCCACTATAATCCAACTGATTACAGATGCACGGGCTAACGCCGGTGACTAACACACAATGAACCGTTCAGGGATTCAACTTAATGAATATAACAAACATTGACCTGCAGGTTCCAATCTCGCAAGATCTACTGCTAGGATTTCACAGCTAGACGTTCAAGGATTCATCACAATGAATATAACGCCTACTGACCCTATTTCAGGATTTACCACAATGACACCCAGCCATTGTCTTCTCGAGTCTCCGGTCACACTGACCACTCAAGGAATCCTAATTCACCAAGAATTAGTTATACAAGAGATTACAAAGATGCTTATTAACAAGCAGATTACTCCTAAGTTTAAGTACATAAGAACACATAAGTGTTCAAGCAAGATGTGAGCAACAGCTCCTTACTATCTTAAGAAACTACAAAGATGTATGTTGATTTGACAGTTGTTGACATCTTGTAGATCTTCTTCTTCTTCGTCTTCTTGGTTGAGCAAGCTTTGAGCAACAACTCCTTGCTTCAGATCTTTAATGTAGCACAGACGAGAAGGTGGTTGATGACATGACTGATTTGCAATGTTGTCTTCTTCATCAACAGCTTCTGTACCAATTAATTTTTATTGTGTTGACTTATGATTTTTGAGCTTCAACAACAATGGCTATGTGTAAATGGTGATAGCTTTTGATATTTAAGTGTTATAACGAGAACTCATCGTTGTTGATATCTTCACACAATGACTTGATCGATTCTGTAAATGATACAGCCAATCGATACCTTCAGAAGCGTTTACTCCTTTCTTTAAATAGCCAGTAAAATATATCTGTTTGAATTTGGCTGTTAGAAAAGAGACATTGTGTAATGATACAACTGTACTGACACATCTCCTTTTTACTGTGGAGGAAGTGACATGATATATCTTCTTGGGCAATGTGTACAGTCGTTCACAATGGTAACATTTGACTTCTAAACTTTAGAGGCTTCTAATGGTAATTTATTGAAGCATGAGTAGAGCCTTTATAATAGGGTATCTGAAACTTCAAGTCTTCAGTCTTCCAAAGTTGTCCATTAGGAATCTGCCTTCAGAACTTCAGCGCTTGTCTTGAAACCCGTAATTCTTCATTGCTTCAAGTCTTCCGAAACTTTAGAACTTTCCATTAAGAATCTGTCTTCAGAGTCTTCAGCACTTGACTTTTGGAATCACGATCCTCATAATGCATAAGTCTTCAGAGTCTTTCTGCACTTGGTCTTCAGAGCCTTCAGCCTTCAGAACTTCAAGTCATTGGAATCTTCAGCACTTCGATTCTCTATAACATTATCTTCTTCATAAGCTTCGCAATCTTCAGAATCACAACCACTTTCAGAGAGCATCCAGAAGAGCATTGCAACAGCAATATCGACATCCTTGGATCTGACTGATCATGAACAGATACAGAATCATACTTTCTTCTTGCGACTTGTGTCACACATAGTAACTTCGCATATAATCAATTACGCACATCTGGCTGGTGCTTGTTGGATCTGATATCATCTATGATTATGATCTGCACACAACACATGTTAGAACATAAAATGGTTCTTTCACAAATACCATTGTTATCATCAAAACATAGAGATGACTTGTAGAGATAACTCTTGCTCTCACAATCTCCCCCTTTTTGATGATGACAAAACCATGTATTTTGATTGAACATTTTATACAAGGTAATCACCAAAACTAAACATATTCAGAGTCCGAAACAACAGCTACTCCTGAATGTGTTATCCCCAAAATTTTATTTGTGATCATCTAGAATCTCATATGATCCAAAGACTCACAAAATAACAATTTGAGTTGCCAGAACATAGAATAGAAAAGGAATACTTCTCTATCTTGTCTTTAAGGAGACAAAAAGTCTTCAGCATCTGGACTAGTTCATCAGAACTTCCATCTTCAGATCTTTAGAACTTAGTTCCTTTTAACGTCATATCAGAGCTCATAATCTTCAGAGACATCTGAAGCATTTTCTACTTTTCAGCAGAATCATTTTAGCACAGAAACATAACAGTTTTTATCTAATAACATAGCCTCGCTATTTATCAGAGACAGACACTGTCTTAGGAAACTCCCCCTGAGTTTCAGACTTGGTGAAGATTATAGATTTTAACATTTGAATCTTCTGGGTAGTCTCCCCTTAGTTTCCATAAGTCAGATATTGGGATCTTCAGAATCGTAATTCAAAAATATTAATTTTAAATTACCAATAAGATCATGACTTTTCAAAGTTTGACTTTGAACACAGGCCTTCGTCTCAGAACCTTGTTACTGTCACAACTCAGTGGTTCATCAAAGCTTGATTCTTGATCAGATACTAAAATAAGGTTAATTTAGTGATCAATCAACACTTGATTCTGAATCTGGTACCAATGTGATTTGATTCTTAGTCAGATACTAAAGTATGTTGAGTCTGATATCAACTGAAGGTATTCTTATACCAATTGAAATGTATTTCCTTAGTGTGTTGATATTGATACCAATGAAGGTATATGAAGACATTTCATAGCTTAGCTCTGATTGATATCACTACAGACTAAGTCTGGTACCAATCTTTATATACAGAGTCTGATTACCAATTATTGATTTAGTCTAATACCAAATCATTTTCTTTTTAATTGGTTCTTGGTTAAATCAGAACTACTTCTTCTTGGATCTTCAATCCGGATCTTCAAAAATTCCTTGACTTCTGATTTGCACAGTTCTTCTGAAAAGCATCTTGAGATGTAGAATTTACTTTGACTGCTTTTAGAGCTTTCCTTCTTTTGATTCTTATGTTCTGAATATCATATTCTCAGACAGCTTATAGCTTCTGAACCAAGTGAAACAGAGATCACGATAACTTTGACTTTCAGAAAGTTCTTAACTTCTAAACAGTTCTGGGTAGATCTGATTCTGAACACATGTTCACGAAGTGTACAACTTCGATCATATGAACAAACAGTTCATAAGAACTTCTATCAGAGCTCTTCTTTCTTAACCTGTTCTGAGAATGCCTAGTGAATTTGTTCAGAGTTCCTCGGTTAAACATCAAACAACAAACGTTAGTAGAAAATGCATTTTATATGATTAATTCATTTGTTTGAGTTTGCATTCTTTTTAAGATTCTTCTTTTTAATCAAAATCATATTTCTATTTCTCCCCCTTTTTGACATCATCAAAAAGTTTGGAGCGTTTGAGCTTTTAAGCATTAAGCATAATTAGATCAATATGATAATGAACAGTTTAACATAAAATAGTTTCAAAAGGTATTTCATTAAATTCAAAGCATAGATTTTTCAAAATCCTGACTAGTTCTGAGTGAACAAAATATAGACCTAACTAAAACAGGTTCCTAGGGTTTAGACTAAGAAGTACCTAATGATGAGGAAGTGGATGAGGACCAGTTTTCAGACTTATCAGTTCTTGAGGCATGAAGTTGTTTTTCTTCTGCACGTGTGACAGCCAATCTCTTGCTCTTCACAATTTCCTCTGAGATCCATCCATGGAACTCAGTCCAGATGTTTCCTATTTCTAAGGGATTTATGCTTGAACTGGAGGCATCTACTAAGCTTTGGATTCTTGTGATGGCATTATCCTTGAAGGATGTTAATGCATCATTGACAGTTTTTGACCTTTTTGAGAAAGGTTCTTTAAAATTGTTATCAAGTTATGAGGAGGTTGTAAACATTTTAGAGAAATGATAAGAGTTTTCATGCGGTTCTTAGAATGGAATCCTAAGGTAAAGACTTTCGCATTTTTAAACCCAAAAGATATTTCATTCAATAGCTTAATGAGAATACATAGTGCAAGAATTATCATAACAAGCCAAACACTTATAACCCTATTCTTTTTCTTCTCAGGAACTCCCAGAGAGATCCGTAAGATCCATGGGTGAACATTCCGTGGTTACTCCTATGTGTTCTAGCCTAGTGATCACATCTTGAATCTCTAGGACTCGAGATATGACTCTTCCATATGGGATACTAAGAGAAGGCTTGTCTTTAGATAAGAGAATTTGTTCTTTCAAGGGATTGAACATGGTTAGAGGGAGGTTTATTTTTCTTCTGTAGATAAGAAAGAAGATAAATAGTTGATCTGAATGAGTTAGCAATTGCCCTCCTATTTCTCTAGGTCGTAAATTTGTTTCCATTATTCTGTGACAGACTTTAGCTGAGGGATTGAGTGTGGAGACACAGTTGGAAGCACCATTTCCATGATGAATTATGCAAATGAGATCATTGAAGATATTTCTTTCCTTGTAATTTTCAAGGGTATCACCGCTTTCATCACACTTGATTGCTTGTGCAATGACAGGGGGATTAATCATCACAGGGATTCCGGAGATGGTTGATTGAATGATGTGTTGATTATACACAGTTGAAAACACATCAGCATTTGCCCAGAATTCTTTGACACGGTCCGTGTAAATGAGACCTGGAAGCATGTCAAGATAACCTTCCCATTTCTGACATTGTAACTCAGACGAGGTTCTTATCAAACCAAAATCTTTGAGAGAACTGGGGTTTATAGAGAATTCATTCAGGATTTTTGACTCTGAGTATTCTCCCTTAGCAGACATAGTTTGTGAGTTAGACATTTTTAGAGGTGATAAAACAAGATAAAGAAAGAGAGAGAATCACTAAATGATATAGGCTGGAGATATGGACAAGAGAGTGAGCATGTTGCCTTAAATAGGTGAAGAATAGTGGGAGCTAATGAGTGCTTGTGACTTCAAACGATAGGCTTTTCATTTCCACGGTTTTAGATGGGTTATAGGTACTAAGTCTGATGGTCTCTTAATCTTGGAAAGCCAAGAGATCACGCATGGGATTCTCTAATTAATTTTTAGGAAGGAGTTAAGTATGTGCAATAAATGTATTTGAATGAGTAGTGTTTGACACAATTGAAGATATTGACTCATAGTGAAAAGGAAGAGGCACGATCCTTAGTTTCAAGTATTTTTACTTTAAAGTTTTAAGTAAATGCATAGCTAAAGATGTAAGCCCAAGGATTTTTACTAATCTTAGCATGAAGACGAATCCTAGTGTGTCAGTACATGATCACGCCTGGTTAGTAGCTAGAGGACTAGGTGACAAGCTATTTTGGCCAAGGTAGCATGCTTCCCAATTTCGTACTTATTCATACGAACAGATGTCATTCAATGTGCGTATTTCAAGGAGATTTGGATGGCTGGGATATTCCTAAGTGAATATTTAGGTAAGGCTATTTTAGACAGATTTTCCTATATGGCATAAATCAAGAGAGTACTTGTTGGAGTATGCTTATAGATTATAGGAAGTAGCTAACACATAGTGAATGACATGATGAGGAGAATCTCACATATGAGACTGATTTACTCTAACTATTCATCAGCCATACACAAATGCATACAGAGAAGGACGTAAGAATTTCTAAATATCTTTCTAACCCATTCTCACGAGACTTGACATGACATGACAATTGTTTTAAATTTTTAATAACATGTTTCAAGTAGATTTATCATGAATTTTCAAAAAGCCATAAGTGGAGAGAAAATCGTACCTGGAAGATACTAAGATCTTTACAGACTATCTGATTGCTATCCATTATAACTCTGATCTTTCTTTCTTAGAGAGTCTGAAGTCTTAATCGCATACTGCACATGCGTGCATTCCGTTCTGAGCTTTTGATCATCACCTTTTAGCTACAGCTTCCTTCAGAGTGAACTGTTGTTGGTTCCCATGTTCTTCGAAGGTTCACTTGTACTCTTACTTCGAAAGAGTGTAATTTATTTTTGACTTTGATCCTAGTTTGCAAGCTAGAATCAATCTACTCAAAAATCCTTTCCTTTTTCCTGTTCAGGCCTATTCATCTGATTTCTGAGAACAACCAATCAGAGACTCTGGACTTGATTTTCAGAAGGGCGAACTTCCATAAAGCTTTCTCATTTTCAGAAGGTCATTAAATTCAACTTTATCACAAACCATTGAGAGGTTATGTGTTGAGAATATTTGATATTTATCTCATAGCATCTTCTGACATTGTTTCTTTGAACATACACATAACATATTCAGACCCAAAAATCATCAAATATGAGTGTAGCATTAAACATAGTTTGCATGGCACTCCTTGATCTTGTAATGTTGATCTAGCTAGTTTAGAATTAGTTCGTTAGAGAATAAACAGCATGTCTACTTCTGAAAAGAAAGTCAACTGATTTCTTCATTCTGAAAACCTCAGCAACTTAAATCCTTTTGACTACAAGTAGATGACTTCAGTCATTTCATCTCAATTGAGCAACTTCTGATTTTGGATTAACGAGGTTTTGAGAAACTTATCAGATAGAATCTGACCAATAACATTTGATTCAACTGAGATAGAATCTCAAATTTAACAGAACTTAATCATCTGAGTTTATTCAATCAAGACTTAGAATTCATTCTAATCAAGTACTTGATGAATCATTTAATTTCTTCTTCCTGAATATTCTTTCAGTTTATACTTTCCAAGAAAACAATATTCAGTTCTTCATTGAATCTTTTAACTTCTTGATCAGTCAAGATTCAGATGTTGAATCATTTCTAAGAGTTTAAATTCTTCAGATTTCTGACTTCAGCAGACATCATTCTGAAATTCAAAATCATAGAACAACAATCTTTCTTCTTTACATGAATAAGTTCTGAATGAGTTTTAAACGAGAAAGTCAAGGGTGGACCTAATCCGTTTCTTGAAAACATCTCAAAAACTCATAAAGAATTAATCTTCAGCAAACAAGACTTCTTGTTTTCTGATGATCCAACCTTGAGCAAATACGTGGTTCATCCACACGTATCTTCTGAGATAAGCATTCATCAGATACTACTTCTTATCTGATGAGTCTATCATATCAGCTGATTCTTCAATCTTTATCAAGGCTTTAGTGAGGAAGATTCAGTTGTTGACAACTGCAAAGGCTTCCAGAATCAAGGACTTGCTCAAGTAATCCGATTGATTACAATTTTGTACACAGTCATCTTCTGAGCTGTTACAGAAATTGTAAGTGGATTGAAATCTTCACCCAAAGTATTTCTACGCACTGCATCTGGATCTTTTTCTGACAATGTTAAGTATTTTGATATCCATCAATAACAGAACCGGAGCTCTGATACCAATTGAAGGTGTGAGAAAGACACAAGAAAGAGGGGTTTGAATTATGTATTTACTCTTTCACAACTTTTCAATTCTTATCGTTAAGACACTGAGATAACATCAGAGTTCATTGAGAGACTCTGACTCGCGAAGTAACATTCAGACTTGCCATGCATGAAGCATGAGAACCAACAAGAGTCTGAACGCGATATACATTATTCAGAACTTGCAGTGCGAAAGCTTATCAGAGTTAAGCTGCAAGGTTCTGACTCTCTTATGTAAGGTTCTGATACTCAATACAGAAACATAAACAATAACATAAAGCATAACAAGAGTAAAAAACACACAATATATCCTGGTTCACCTGAGCAACTGTCAAGCTAGTTCAGTCTACCCTCCTCAGGTGATTTCGCCTTGAACACAAGGACTTAATCCACTATAATCCAACTGATTACAGATGCACGGGCTAACGCCGGTGACTAACACATAATGAACTGTTTAGGGATTCAACTTAATGAATATAATGAACATTGACCTGCAGGTTCCAATCTCGTAAGATCTACTGCTAGGATTTCACAGCTAGACGTTCAGGGATTCATCGCAATGAATATAACGCCTACTGACCCTATTTCAGGATTTACCACAATGACACCCAGCCATTGTCTTCTCGAGTCTCCGATCACACTGACCACTCAAGGAATCCTAATTCACCAAGAATTAGTTGTACATGAGATTACAAAGATGCTTCTTAAGAAGCAGATTACTCCTAAGTTTAAGTACATAAGAACACACAAGTGTTCAAGCAAGATGTGAGCAACAACTCCTTGCTATCTTAAGAAACTACAAAGATGTATATTGATTTGACAGTTGTTGACATCTTGTAGATCTTCTTCTTCTTTGTCTTCTTGGCTGAGCAAGCTTTGAGCAACAACTCCTTGCTTCAGATCTTTAATGTAGCAGTGACGAGAAGGTGGTTGATGACTTGACTGATTTGCAATGCTGTCTTCTTCATCAATAGCTTCTGTACCAATTAGTTGTTGTTGTGTTGATTTATGATCTTTGAGCTTCAACAACAATGGCCATGTGTAAATAGTGATAGCTTTTGATATTTAAGTGTTACAACGAGAACTCATCGTTGTTGCTATCTTCACACAATGACTTGATCGATTCTGTAAATGATACAGCCAATCGATACCTTCAGAAGCGTTTACTCATTTCTTTAAATAGCCAGTAAAATATATCTGTTTGAATTTGGTTGTTAGAAAAGAGACGTTGTGTAATGATACAGCTGTACTGACACATCTCCTTTTTATTATGGAGAAGTGACATGATATATCTTCTTGGGCACTGTGTACAGTCGTTCACAACGATAACATTTGACTTCTAAATTTCAGAGGCTTCTGATGGTAATTTATTGAAGCATGAGTAGAGCCTTTATAACAGGGTATCTGAAACTTCAAGTCTTCAGTCTTCCAAAGTTGTCCATTAGGAATCTACATTCAGAACTTCAGCACTTGTCTTGAAACCCATTATTCTTCATCGCTTCAAGTCTTTTGAAACTTCAGAACTGTCCATTAGGAATTCGTCTTCAACACTTGACTTTTGGAATCATGATCCTCAGAACGCATAAGTCTTCAGAGTCTTTCTACACTTGGTCTTCAGAGCCTTCAGCCTTCAGAACTTCAAGTCTTTGGAATCTTTAGCACTTCGGTTCTCTATAACATTATCTTCTTCAGAAGCTTCGTAATCTTCAAAATCACAACCACTTTTAGAGAGCATCCACAAGAGCATTGCAACAATAATATTGACATCCTTGTATCTGACTGATCATGATCAGATACAGAAGCATATTTGCTTCTTGCTACTTGTGTCACACATAGTAACTTCGCATATAATTAATCACGCACATCTGGCTGGTGCTTGTTGGATCTGATATCTTCTATGATTATGATATGCACACAACACACGTTAGAACATAAAATGGTTCTTTAACAAATACCATTGTTATCATCAAAACATAGAGATGACTTGTAGAGATAACTCTTGCTCTCACAACTCACACGTCAGCTCGAAGGCACGGATAAACACCAGTGAGTTAGGGTGCAGCTGTGACGGGGCCAAGTCCAAGTGTACAAAGACAGACAGCTGAAAGTCGGTGAAGGGCAGCCTCAGTCCTACGTCTTTGAAGATGCACTCGTACATCAGGAACATCTCTCCATAATCTGTACAAATACGGTCGTCTTCACCTGGGAAGTGCACTTTCCACTCCCCTTTTGGCCCCACGGTCGTGAAGGCATTCCCGGTATATGAAGCAAAGACATAAGCATGTTCGGCAGGCTCCCCAACTGTCCACTCCTTCGCTGAGGCCCTATTAGGGGGAGTCTCCCCGACATCGCTGGGGGCGCTGAAAGCTTCAGTATCACTGCTCTCCGAGGAGCTCTCCTAGGACGAGTCTATAAGGATCTCTTTATCAGGTTCGCAGACCATCTCGTTCACCTGAAAAGCAGAGGACAAAAGTGAATTCGATGACAAAATCAAATCCACCCTTCCTCCGTTAGTCAAGTGAAAGGGCGCACGAAGGGCCAAGGATGACGTCCCCGGCCTAAGCCCTAATCAAATGGCACAAAAGTACTGCACGGGGAGATGCCCGGGGCACCCCCTACATATGCGGGGAAATCCTCCCCGGGTCACTACCCAGAATTTTGTTTGAAGCTTCACCGAAAAACTCATGAATGCACCGGAAAATTTATAAGAACGCCGGAAAACTCATGAGCTCTGCCGGTAACGCACACGCTCGTCATCGCAACGACGTCGGAAACAGCCTAAATCTACAAGTTCCTAAAAGCTTTAGCGATCACGACGACAGTAGAAAGTGGCCAAGCCACTGTCTACCACCAACAATCACCGAAAACTGCTACGATAACTACCTAAAGTCATCCTAACCACGTGCACTCTAGCAAAACGAAAGCAAAAGCTAAAAACTAAGAAAGAAATGAGTAACTTACGTGGTCGGGGAAGCTTTAAATGGTCGAAGATGCTGCTCAGAGCTTGTACGGTGGCGGAAACAGTGGCTAACGGCAGCGGCGAACTGGAAAGCTCAGAGAGAAGATTTCAGGAGGAGAGAGAAGAGAAAAATGCAAATGAGCAGCTTCTCCCTCTATTTATAGGCACTCTGAAGGCACGTGCACGAGCACACATGGCTAGGAGCATCATCATGACCCTAGCCTAGCCATCATGACGCCTTTAATGCTGCACAAGGCTCGAGGCACATGTAGCGTCCCGTCTCTTCAGACTACCTCAACCTTTGGTCTCCCCGTACGTCGGGCACACCAAACAACATTACGTATCTCGCGGGCACTAAAACCCCCCAGGCACCACAGAACAGCTCCACCTCGTCGACAAGCGACGAGCTCTTCAGATCTCCCCGGGACTGCGAGCTATCCTTAAGTCATCACTCCCGTGCTCGGGAGCAACGACTTGGGGGGCTCCTGTTCCGAACTGGACCAATAACTAGGCATGGTTCAATCCGCTTTTGCTCCCAGAACGACCCAATTTCCTATGTCCAACCAATATGGGGCAGCATTTACCTTTTTGCCCCTCTACCGGGCACATATGGTCAGAGGGCCCACAAGGTCACCTGCTCCTCCTCGGCATTCCTGCCCGTCATGCATGACTCTCCCATCCAGAAACAACCACGACGCCTGTGCATGGAACTACACCTTTGCCTATGCCAACGACTAGTTTCGGGCTCATCTGTCCGTTCTAACGGCTAGTTTCTGGCAGTTACCTATTCTTCGGTAATGGTTATTACGTCCCAAAAATAAGAATTATTGGCCACGCGCTGGGGGCACTATAAAAACCCTCTCATTTGAGAGGGTCAGGTATTCTAAATCATCCTAAGAAACACATACTTTTGTACTTGCCTTTTTCCTTTCCAGATTCTTACTTTAACATCAGAGTGACTTGCAGGTACACCCCCTCCTCATTTCACACACCCAGCATCACATACGTCTTTCTTGGCCCACTCCACCCTAGATGTTCCTTCATGAGTAGTCTTTAAGATTTCCCAAGCATCCTTGGCAACAGTACAATTCTTAATCAACCTGAAGATGTTCTTGTCAACACCATTGAACAAGACATTCAATGCCTTAGAATTCCCTTGAGCCAGCTTGTCATCGTCATCATCCCAGTCTTCCTCAGGCTTTAGCACATCAGTGATCTTTCCATCCTTGTCTTTGGCTTTTGGAGGCTCCAACCCTTTGACCACAGACTTCTAAGCTTTACCATCCATAGACTTGATGAATGTCGCCATGAGCACTTTCCAATATTCATAATTGGAACCATCAAGAATGGGTGGTCTATTTAATATTCCTCCTTCTTTATCCATTAAACTAGAAAGTATCGTCCCTGAATCTTACCCAGATGCAGAGCAGGATACCTACTCTGATACCAATTAAAATTCTGGTACAGCAGATCACGAAAATGTCTAACAGAATGCCGAGACACTTGATCTCTGCTTCACACAAGGACAAATATGAGAAGAAAACACTATGCAGAAAATAAAGAGAACACGCAATAATTGTTAACCCAGTTCGGTGCAACTCACCTACGTCTGGGGGCTTCCAAGCCAAGAATGAAATCCAATAAGCAGTATTAGTTCAAAGCTAAACACTTTTGTTTACAACTTGTCACCTAATCACTACCCGTGCTATATTTCTACCTAAGACACTCCTAGGTATGGGACCCTTCTCAATTACCTTTCAATCACAATAGTGACTGAATAATTACAACTCAATAAAACAGTCCAACTCAAGTATTCACACAATACAAGAGAAGCTCACAAAATACAAACCTTAACTCACTAGGCAACAATGTATTTTTCCACACTTTCCTAGGGTTAAATCCATCATATTTATAACAATAAACACGACTGGATACGGGCTTCAAAACGCAGTAATTCTGCTCCACAGAATCTGCAGCTAATTCTCCTATAGAATAGTTTCTTCAATCCTAAGTTTCCTAATGTGTCTCCACACTTAGAAACAACATCTTCGAATTATACTCAAAATCTCTGATTCCTCAATCTTGGACGCCACCTAGGAAAAACAAATAATCCCAGAATATTCTGAAAACTGGAATCAAAATAACAATAATTAAAACTGAAAAGTAACAGACAAAGATGTCAAATCATCATGATAGGACATCTTGTCCAACATCTTGATCTTCAGTTAGTTCTTCATGTTGCGACATCTTGTCCAACATTTTGCAGTCAGGTTAGTTTTACCAAAATTGATGCCAACCTCAAAGGCCTGGACTCATCAAACTCTAATTTAACAAATCTTACTCTTAAACTCATCAACAAGGTAACGAAAAGTCACAGAACTCGAAATTGCTAAAAAACTCACTGTCTGGACAACAAATCAAACGCTAGAGCATTGATCGTCTGAACCACCGCCTCCTGCGACCGACTTACCTCCACCCAACGTGCGGCCCTAGAACTTCGACGGCTCCGCCATTCGCGGTCGTGTGTTTCCTCCGACTTCCCAACCGCTGTGCGGCTATCTGATTCCAGTGACTCCGCCGCTTGCTGCCACAATCTGCCTTTGTGCGGCTTCCCCAATTTTTCGACCACTGTGGCTTCATCACACAACACTATCTCAGCTGCCGCCGATCGTCGCCCCTCTATGAAATCCCATTTTTTTATGATTTTTCGAAAAAAAGTGATTTTTCGGTAAAAAAATATTTTTCAAAAAAAAAAAAACCATTTTGGATATTTTGTGATTTTTACAGTTATCGCTAAAAAAACAACACAAGATCAAACCCCAAATAAACATATACCATGATCCAACTATTATAAAAAAATTCGCCCCAAAAGGGCACAAATACATATTATCATACAATCAACAAGGAAATGCAGAAATCCAAAAATAAATAGTTATTTCTAACCTTATACAAGGTATTCAGAACAAGGCAGAAGGGTTCAAGATAAACCCTTTTACCCACAAACATACAAAGGACAATTCACGGATAGAAAAGTTGAGGAAAGGAAGATAAGAGGATCAGGATTCCTCATTATTCTATTGTCTAAACACCCACATGTAAAGAGTTCCCCCACTACCTTTAGGTTGCTTGATTGTCGAACTCTCTTGCCCTTAGGATCTACAGCTCTCTTCCTTCATATGATTGTTCTAGCCTTATGCCTTTTTTTTTCAATTTCTCAATTTCACGATCTAAAAGAACTTCCCCTCATAGAATCTATTTATTTAACCTAAAATTCTCATTTACTTACTTCACCCCCAATATCCTTTCACACCCTCACTAAACTCTATTTTTCTAAAATTCCAATTTATTTAAATAAATAAAACTCTAATAAACTAAATATTTAGTTAGTCTAATTAACTCAATCATCTCAAATAAATTAATAATTACATTATTTTCAAGTCTCACCACACCCGTAGCTCTTTACTCCAAACACACATTCCCCTATAATTTTCTATTATTAACTAATTATAACTAAATATCAAAATTCCAATAAAGCACATATAACACTTAAACAAATCAATATAAATTAATATAAATTCAATTAAAATAAATAGCTAAAGTCGGGTGTTACACCTCTTAGGCGTGATTCCTAATTTTGATCCCGTCTGAGAAAACACTAAGTTCATCAAGAAAGAGTTTAGTTAGCCTAGGGAGTCTAAGTCCCTCAGGAGAATTTATATATAGCTCAACTGATGAGACTATAAGTCCATTAGGCAAGGTGTTTGACCTCTCCGGAGGGACTTATAGTCTTTTAGGTTAGATATCGGTAGCGCCTCTTAGGCGTGATTCATGATTATGATCCTACCCAAGAAGACACTAAGTCTCTCAGGCAAGAGTTTAGTTAGCCTGGGGAATCTAAGTCCCTCTGGAGAATTTATATGTAGCCCGACTGATGAGACTATAAGTTTCTTAAACGAAGCCTTTGACCTCTTTGGCATGACTTCTATTTATCCCTTAGGCAAAACTTGTGATCAATTCTCTTAGGCTATATATCAGTCGTGCCTCTTAGGCGTGATTCCTGATTTTGATCCCTCCCGAGGAAACACTAAGTCCCTCAGGCAAAAGTTTAATTGTACTGGGGCATCTAAGTCCCTCAGGCAAATTTATATGTAGCCGACTGATGAGACTGTAAATCCCTCAGGTAATGTGTTTTAATAGCTCATTTGTGTGATCTTCGCCATGAAGTCTAGCATACAAACATTTCCCTAGTGAGCGAAAATGATATTTGCCATGAAGTCTAACATACAAACATTGCCTCAACTTCCATGCTGCAAATTATGGAAGGAAATGAAAGGCCACTTAAGTTATACTGTGACAACAAATCAACCGTCACGTGTTCAAACAATAATAGGAGGTCGATCAAGTCAAAACATATTGACATCAAGTTAGTAGTTGTTAAGGAAAGGGTACAAAGTAGACAGATTTCCATAGAACACTTGGGGACAAACTCCATGATAGCAAATCCTCTTGCAAAAAGTCTTCCGCCCAAGGTCTTTCACGATCACACTGCTCGCATGAGTGTTTTACCGTTAGAGGATTCTTTAATTTAGTGGGAGTTACTCGATTATAAATTTTATGTTCTGATTTTGGTATTATGTATGCATACTATGATTTTAGATATTTTCCAATTAATAAAGTTTGATATTCAGTAATTTACATTTTATACAATAAAGTTATTGAATGGTCCCACTAAAGTAAATTATGACCAATTGGAAATCGACATATACAAACCAACTTCATGTGATTTTCATGTTGCACATTTCATGATGGATCTATGTCATTTAGTTGTGTCACTAATAGTGATAATTGATGGGTTTAGTTATGATTGATATAACAAAAATCACTTTGATTCTGCATATTGACATGACTAATGGACGAGATAATTTGGATATGCTTAAGGAATATAATGACGAATTTTAAACTCATAAAGTCTAACACATGTGTATGATTACATATGTGATCAGTGGGAGATTGTTATAATTTTTGAGTCACAATTGTAATATTACATGTGTTAGAGCCATTATGTAATTAGCCAATGCTGTAGTGGTCTAATTAATAATAAGTTTGTAGCTAAAAGCATAAATGTCATGAAAGGCAAGATTAATGTTTATATACCATAAGTTAATATCTATTTGATGAGAGGGCAAATTAGAATATTGAAATTAAGAAATAACCCTAAGGTTATTTATAGGGGTTATGGTCCCCATTTGTAGACAACACAAAACGACTTATCAGAAATTCTCTCTTCATCCCCATCAGAGGAGAATCAAGAAGTCATAAATGAACTCTATAAATCGAAAGATCAAATACCCGCAATCCTTCAGTGATTTCCAATGACAAACTCGGGTACGCTTTCGCTTTTATTCTCGGATTGAATTCTGATATGAGTTTAAGAGATATAAGTTGATAGAATATCGACTCATATAAATTATTTAGAGTTTTGCTCTTGATTTATATATATATATATATATATATATATATATATATATATATATATATATATATATATATATATATATATATATATATATATATATATATCTTACCAAAAAAGTTGTCTACTATTTTAGAAACATTCCACAGACACAAGTTTTAACATGTGACGTGTATAAAATTGCAGGTTGAATTTTGTAACTATTATTTTTTTCTCAATTTTAGTAATAAATAAATAAAATTTATTATTTATGTTATACGATGTTAGATATTATATTAGTTTTTTTATTCAAATAAAAATTCTCATATCGTTTTTAGTTTGAAATTGTAAACATGTTTTTCTCTATTAAAATGTTCAAGTTGAATAACACATAAATAAAAGTCACAGTTAATAAAAAATTAAAAAATAATAAGTATTTTTCTTTATCAAAATTAATAAAAGTATATAGATAGTAAAATATGATAAAAGAAAAATATAAAGAAAAAATAATTAAAAAATTTATTTGTAAATTTTACATATTTATTTTCAGAAAGCAATATAATTCATATAAAAAAATTACATATTAAAGTTGCATGATATTACAAATTTACTATTAAAATTGTATTATTTTTCTTTGATTTTTTTCTCTTCCTAATTTTTAAATTTTAAAATAAAATCGATAATATCTATTTTAATTTTTTAGTTTTTAAAACTCATAAATAAACAATATTTTTCAAAATTAATTTTGTAAAACTAAATTATCAAACAAATTTTATTACTTTTAAATTTTAAAAACTAAAAAAAAATTATAAAATGAAACCAAATAAGATAATTAATATTATTTATTTTAACAAATTAGTATGAGTCTTATGTAGTATGTATTGATGTTAGGCCGACTTGATCTATTTGTTAAGTTGTTGTTTTTATTTATTTTCATTTTTAACTACTATTTATGTAAAATATATTTAAATTTAAACATATATTTATGATTGAGATTCATCTTTGAAGTCAAGTTTATCTTCAAACTATTAATCATAAATTTAAATTCTTAAAAAGTTTATTATCAAACTATTAATCGTAAGTATAAATATTTTTTTTCTTTCTTCAATAAGCAATTATATTGAAATAGAGCACAAACAGTGCTCAAACATCAATGTAATTTGAGATAGTCTATAGGATTTCTCCACCAATTATAAAAAAAACAACATTAATTTACTCTTAAATCCTAGAACAATCCAATTCCAAGATAATAATTTGATGTGGTAACACATTTCTTTTATATTCAATCCCGCGTTGTTGAAAATAATGTTATTTCTCTGTAGCCACAAACACCAACACGTCGCCAACCAAATCAACATCCTCTTGTTCCTCGCTGCTTTATTCCTCATAAGAGAATATAATTTCTCCGCGTGATTAGTTATAGAATTTTCAACATAATACTCCAACTCCAACCAAAGGCAAACGATTTCCCACACTCTAGTAGCGAAAGGACAAGCAAATAACAAATGAAACAAATCTTCTTCGGGGGTGAAGCACAAAACACACATGAGATCAATAGGATTAAAGATAACACTCATCTTCTCTAGTTCCTTCTTAGTAGGAAGCTAGCTTGACAAAATGAAAGAAAGCTAGCTTGACAAAATATATTATGTAAATACCAATATGTAAAATGTTGCCATAAATTACGAACATGTAAGATATCTTTTAAAGTTAATAAAGATGGTAGAATAACTCATCATTTCTCTTGAGAGTGGTTAAAGAAAAGTCATTTGTAATTTTAATTTTTTAGTTACATGTCCATGAATGATAAAAAGGAAGAAAATAAACTTTACTCTAAACATTTAAGTGTTGAAAAAAAAATCATACAACTAATTTAAAATAGAAAGACATGTAAAGAATTATAATCGTAGATGTTAATAAATTTTCAATTTTTTTTAGATTTATTTTAATTTGTTGTATTTCATTTAGGAACTAAAAATAGTTGATGACAAATAAAAATAGAACTCAGGTTCGGTGGAACATATTTTTGGTACGACATAACAAAATGGACTTGCAAGGTTATCATTCTATAGCCCAATTTAATAAATGAATGAAAAGTAATATGGGTGTGAGAATAAGTAAAAATTTGGATCTCAATGCATGCAAAACTTTATATAGAGGATGCAGGTAGAACTGCTTCTGCTTAATTCAGTGCATCATGCGAATTAATGTCCAATTATCTCTGGCGGTGGAAGTTGACATGAATTAGGAATTAGGTGCTCCGAGCTCGAGTGATATTGTACATATTCCTCATGTTTTCCCTCAAAGTGCTCGTTATTGGGTCTTGTGAGCGACCCAAAAGACTTGTCCTCCAAGTCCTTGTTCCTGCTCGCTAGAATAAGAGTTATGTCATGCTGGCTTCTATTTCGGCCCCCGACCGAAGGGAGTGAGATAGTTCTGACGCCGGTAGCATTGTGAACATGCACATTGAATCTCTTCCTTGTAATTCACAATGTTTTACTTGTGGGTTGTAACCCGTGGCCCTAGGACTGATAATAATGATGCATTCTTATATTAAGGCACTCAAGCGTAATAAATAGTTCGATCCGAGATCATGACCGTTGGTGGCATGACACACTTTCAAACGCATGTTCTTGTAGATCAACGATTACTTAAAGAATATATAAATAGCTATTGGGTGACTATCCCATTTTTCGCCATTCTTGAGACTTCAAGAATTATTCCCTTATTTTCTCTAGTTGCCCCTTTTCTTTGTCAACAGTTTCCCATCGACCATCATTTTAATGTCTTTGCACCATCTCCTCAGACGAATCTTTCCATGTGTGAATCATTAGATTAATCTTTTTCAAGGTAATAAGTAACGACTCAAAGTCCATTTCCCTCATGTACTTATTTTTGCCTCTATTATGGTTTCTTAAGAAGGTGATAATAGAGGATTTAAAAAAGCAATGGCAGTCCATAGTGAAAGGGTATTTGGTAGCCTCTCTCCTAGGGAGGTTGTCAGAGGTTTTGCCTTTTCTGCTTTGCCCTTGACGAAACCCTTCGTTGTAGATAATTTCAAGCATGACTGCAAGACTCATACTTGTATTAGAGCACATCGTTGAGCTTTTGGCTATGACCACTCAGACGACAAAGTAAGGTGGTGGTTGGAATCCCAATCTAGTGTTTATACTCATGGTCATTATTTTGTGTGTGTTGGCAATGATTCTAAGATGGATAACTCTTGCCCAAGAATCTAGAATGCGACGAAAGATATTTTAGCAGTGCATGTGAACTAAGAAATGTTAGATGTCATATCCGCATTTGTTGGTAAGGACGATCTAGACCACGCTTTCACCGAGGTGAATTCTCGTTCGGACTGGGGAATGCTTTCCCCCAAAGGAAACAAAAGTTTGTGTAGCAGGTTTAAAAGGTGTGACATCCATTTTCATAAATGTTTATTTTCCTTAATCGGTTTACTCCTTCCTTTCAATGACCTTGAGATGGACGTTTAGAATCATATGATGATTGCCCCATTTTATTTGCATATGGTGAGCTGATATTACATCAAAATGTTTCTTCCCGGTGTGAGTACAAGAAAAATGTGTCGACCTTAACACTTTTTTTCCACCTTTTTAACATCTAACGTCGTATGACAGATTCAACACAGGGTTAAGACTTGCCCCCCATAGGCATGGCCAGAAGATATTTGAGGTCTACCCTATTAGTGTGAAGAATTTCAAATACAAGTACTACCTGATTAGTCCTCTTATCGAGGTGGCCCATGCAAGTATGTAGGACCTTAAACTTAGGTTCCCTCTAAATGTAAGGATATGTTTCCAAAGTTGTGGCATCAGAGTCTCTTTTTGGCTAAGGATAGGTCTTAAGTCTACCTCCTGGACGACTTATCTCAGGAAAAAAACCTATCAAAAGAGAAATTAGTGGCCTTCTAAAAATGACTGGGATTCATCTAGGGTGTCATGCCTATCAATGTCAATAGTGAGTCTTTGAGGGAGAGAGGAAATAAGAATGAGATATTTTAATCAAATATAAGTTTGATTTAAAAGAGAGGATGAAAGGTGAAAGAAATTTTGATTAAATATTTATTTGTTTATAAGATAGAGAAGAGTTATAAAATTAATTTACTTCTTTACTTTTAAAATCTTACAAATTCATATTAAGTAAAATAATTTTGAGTAAAATTTATCAAGAGTATTTTTTTTGGGATGAGTTCATAAATAAAAATTGTATCAAAATTAAGAATGTTTTAATTTATTGCCCCTAACACACACACACACACACACACACACACACACACACACATATATATATATATATATATATATATATATATATATATATATATATATATATATATATATATATATATAATTGTAAGAGTTTAAAGGTAGTGCACTAACAGTGTAAAAAATATTACACATACATCAAATTAGATTATTTTAAAGTGCCAAATCATAACAGTATTTTAAAAATAAAAATATGATGTGGCGGGATACATGTCTGTCATTGGTTGACAGTTGTTTTGGACTGGGTCGGCGCCTGCCCATCCGTCGGGCAGGCCCAACCCAATACTGCTATTTGAGGCCTAACACGGCCCAATTCTCCTCATTGTTGGGCACAATCATTGGCCCTACTATCGAGCAAAGACTTCCCGCTACGAGGAAAGGCCACGACTCTCCTCCTCGCTCTCCACGTGCTCCTACTCGCGAGGACACATCATCATGTAACCTACCACCTCCGAAAGAGTCGGTCTGCCCACCTTCCAGAGATCTCGGGACTGTTACCTCAGGGCGAAGACCACGTGTTGGTTTTCCTTACACCACGTAAGCCCAGGCAGTCACCTGTATTGGGCCTTGCAATCCAGTCCAATCCATATGACCGTTGGCCCCACGCTGGGGGCAGACTATAAATACCCTCTCACTTGAGAGGGTCCGGTTACATTACATTCTAACTCGCTTTTACTTTCTGTACTTGCCTACTCCTTTTCCTGACTATAGCATCGGAGTACCTTGCAGGTATACCCCCCCCCCCCCCCCCCCCGCCGTCTCATCACCACCGGAGCTGCGGAACACACGACGTCACTGACCACTAATCTCCATTCTGATCAGGTACGATCAGTGGCACCGTCTGTGGGAAACTTTGCTTCCCCGTTTTCCTCTTCGTAAAACCAAAGCAACCTCTATTTTTTTGACAACCATGGCTAGCTCCCAACCTGAGAACAAGACTCCGGACACCGCCTTTGCGCAGTTTGACAACAGAGACGGCCGCGAAGACAATGTGGCCGTCCACGCGAAGAAGGCGATGAAAGGGATGGGCAGACTACCTCCCCTTCCTCTGAGGACACGTCATACCACATCGTCCAATAGGACAGCGCACCCGCGCCTACCAGCCGATCCCCGCGCCACCAAATATTGATCCGAACACGGTGGCCCTGTTTGCTTTGATCAATCAGACCAACCAACTGATCTCCCAGCAGAACGTGAGGATTAAAGCGCTCGAAAGGGGGCGACCATGACGCTCTCCCCCATGGAGACATCGTTGGCCTCCATCTCCCAGTCGTTCTCCTTCCCCGCGAAGGTCACCACCGGTCGACTCCAGAAGCCCGACGCCCCCATCTGCGGGACGCCACCCACGCCTGGAACGACCCCAGCCTGTGGTCGCCTAGAAGTGCCATCGATCACCTCCTCCAAAGGAACAACGACACTCTCCTTCCCAGAAGAGGAACAAAGCTGACGGCGAAAAGCCGAAGAGCCATTCGAGGAGCTCTCCCCGACGACACGGGCCTGGTCAAGGCCACCACTCCCCATCATGATTACCAGTTAGAAGTGATGAGGACGACCAGCGGACCCCTCTGTCCAGGGAGATTACGGAGACCCCTATACCTGTAGGGATGGAAAAGCCCCCACCCTTGGGGACGTACGACGACACCGCCGACCCCGAAGATCATGTCGAGAGCTTCGAGGCTATGCTCGACTACAGGAATGTTCGGGGAGCTATTAAGTGCAGGCTCTTCCCGACCACCCTCAGGAAAGGTGCCATGACTTGGTACAAAAGTCTGGCACCAGAGTCCATCATGTGTTGGAAGCAACTGAAGAGACAGTTCTCCAGGCACTTTACTGCATCTCGCCGCCATCCGAAGACGGTGGCCTCTTTAGAAGGCATCCTCCAAGGGAGGAACGAATCTCTCAGAGACTACATCGAGAGATTCAACCGGGAAGCCGTCGAGGTACCCACTACCGACGACATGAAAAAGTTCCCGATCGAACGGGGTCTGCGTCACGGGACCGAGTTCGCCAAATCTGTGGGCATCCATAGACCCCACAACTTGGAAGACCTCCTCAATCGAGCCTAGTCGTACATCCAGTTCGATGACTCAGAGGCCGCCCACGTTGCCCGAGACTCACGACACCAAGTGGGCTCCCGTAGCTCAAAGGATGAAGACTCTACTGCCTCTCAGCGCGGGGGAGAGAGAAGACGCAAAGGCCGTCCTAGAGACTCTCGCAAGCTGAGAGATCCATCTGGTCGGTTCACGGAGTACACTCCGCTCAATGCTCCCCGCGCAGTGAATTCTCACCGAGTGCACCAACTTAGAATTTCATTAAGGGGGTGTCTATTTTCCGAAGCCGACACCCCCAAAATCAAACACTAACAAGTCCAAATACTGCAGGTTCCATCGGAGCCACGGGCATGTCATCGAAGATTGCATCCACCTCAAGGATGCAATTGAGATCCTAATAAAGGAGGGGCATCTCAAGCAGTATACCAAGAGGAATGACGCTCCTCGCCCAGATGCCCGGGACACAAAAAACGTCGAGGAGACGACACCTCTCTCCGGAGAAAACCGACTGCAAGTTGCCCTGAGTGTCACTTGACCAGAGGACTTTTACGTCCCTGAAGGAATCGAGGATGCCATGGCAGTTCGCAGCATGTGGGAGAGTTTTCCCCCCGAAGACCCTGTCACCGCCCGTAGCACATGGGAAAGCTTCCCCACAGCGATGGTTATATTCGGCGGGGGCTTCAATAAGGTCTTCGTCGAGTTAATCAAGCGGAAGTTCGACAAGCTAGAATCCGCGACCTCGGCTCAAACTGCCATCTTTGAGAAGGTGCAAGGGAGGTCAAACCCCATCACCTTCTACCTCGAAGAATTGGCCAGCGGGGCGCCCAACTCGATCATCCCTCTCCTGATCTGGGCGCAGATGGCGAATTTTGACGTCCGCAGAACCTTGGTCGACCAAGGGAGTTTGGTGGACATCATGTACGCCCACCTCTTCGGGACCATCCAGCTCGACGAAAAGCATCTGACCCCTTACGTGGGCTTGGATCTACAAGGGTTCAACGACACCACCACTAGACCATGGGGCTATGTCGAACTAATGGTCACTTTCGGAAATGAGGACACTGCCCGACAAGTCAATACCTGTTTCCTAGTGGTAGACTGCCCTTCCCTGTACAATTGCATCCTGGGGAGGACCACTCTGGCCGAACTCACGGCAATACCATCTACGGTCTATTAGAAAATGAAGTACTATACCACCAGAGGTCGGGTCGTCACCATGCATGGGGACATTGAAGCTGTTAGGAGATGCTTCAAAGCTGCAACCAAGGGCCTGAGCTCGATCAACGTCAAGCCCAAGGTCGGAGAGAAGTCAACCCCATATGCAGTGAATAAGCCACTTTCTCGCGTCAACGCGGTGGATCTCGACAGTCGTTTCCCCACCGAGCAGGAAGAATGCGGAGCAACGGACAATGACCTCCCAGCTAAAGATAACGAGCAACCTCTCCACCCAACGCACCCCATCCCAGATGGAGACTTCGAGCTCGTCGCCCTCGAAGACGATCTAGATAGGAGCGTGAAGATCGGCACCGGGCTCTCCGACCTGGCGAAGAAATAACTGAAGGCATGCCTCCAAGAGAACGCTGATTTGTTCGCGTAGAGCACATCAGAGATGCCTGACCTCGACGACGAGGTAGCCTGTCACCAGCTCACTGTAGATGCGGTAGCTAGGGCCATAGTATAACATAGGCGTAGGCAGTCTCCCAAAAAAGCGGAGGCTGCTGAAAAAGCTATAAAAGACCTCCTAGAGGCAAATTTTATTTCGGAGGCCAGGTACACAACCAGGTTGTCCAACATTGTACTTGTCAAAAAGAATAATGGAAAATTGAGGATGTGCATTGACTATACCAATCTTAACCGGGCATTCCCGAAAGATTCTTATCCATTGCCTAACATCGACCAGCTGGTTGACAATTCTGCAGGTTTCAAACTATTATCCTTCATGGACGCCTACTCGGGGTACAACCAAATCCCCATGGCCAAGGCCGACAAATAGCACACCGCCTTCATGACCGAGTCGGGCAATTACTACTACAATGTAATGCCCTTCGGCCTAAAAAACGCTGGTGCAACCTACCAGCGGATGATGAATAAAGTTTTTCGGGGAGAGATCGGGGACATGCTCGAGGTCTACATGGACGACATGATCGTCAAATCCGCAGAAGAAGTTGACCATGCTACCCATCTTACAAAGGTCTTCAACACAACGAGAAAATGCAGGATGAGGTTTAACCCTGACAAATGCACCTTCAGCGTTCGGGCGGGCAAGTTCCTCGGTTTCTACCTCACGGAGAGAGGAATCGAGGAAAACCCCAAGTACGGGGCATTCTCTGAGATCCCAACCCCGAACTCTAAGAAGTCGATACAGTCGCTGAACGGGATGCTGACCTCGTTGTCCCGCTTCGTGGCCAAGTCCGCACAGTACACACTCCAATTTTTCAAACTTCTACGCCAGAAAGTCACGTTCGAGTGGACTGAGAAATGCGAGCAAGTGCTCCTCCACCTTAAACAAGTCCTTTCACAACCCCCAGTTCTCTCACGACCAGAGTGCGAGGAGACGTTATTCCTATACCTCGCCATCACGGGCGAAGCAGTTAGCACGGTCCTAATTCGAGAAACCACCGACGGGCAGAAGCCAATTTACTTCACCAGCAAAGCCCTCCAAGGTCCGGAACTTAGGTACCAACAAATCGAAAAGGTTGCCCTGGCTCTCGTCATGTCAGCCAGAAGACTGCGAAATTACTTCTTAGCCCACACGATCGTGGTGAGGACTGAGCAGCCCATACGACAACTCCTCGGTAGACCGGACATAACGGGGAGGATGCTTAGATGGTCGCTCGAACTCACTGAGTTCGACATCCAATACGAAGGCAGGAAGGCCCTGAAAGCTCAGGTACTGGCTGACTTTGTGGCGGAAATGACCCTCCCAGAGCCTTCGACCAACGGGTCCCAAAAGTGGACGATCTACGTCGACGGGGCATCCAGCTCGAAATGCAGCGGAGCAGGCATCATCCTCGAGGACGAGGAAGGCATCCTGATCGAAGTCTCCCTCACATTGTCTTTCCCGACGTCAAACAATTAGGCCAAGTACGAGGCCTTCCTCGCCGGTTTACGCTTAGCAAAAGACCCCAGAGCCAAAGAGGTCAAAATTTTCACCGACTCCCAGCTCGTGGCCTCCCAGGTACAAGGAGAGTACCAGGCCAAAAAGGATAACCTTATCGAATAATTGAATCTCGTGAAGGAAATGATGAAAATTTTCTCTTGGGTGGAAGTGAGTCACGTCCCGCACGAACACAATACTCGAGTGGATGTGCTATCGAAATTCACGAGCACAAGGAAGAAGGGCGGGAACAAATCCGTCATTCAAGAGGTGTTCTCTCGTCCGAGCATCGAGGAAATCATCCCCGCGGCTAACGTGAACGCCATTGGAGATAGTCGTAGCTGGATGACCCCGATATACGAGTACCTCAGCACGGGTAAGCTACCCGACGACCGTAAAGACGCCGGAGTCGTTAGACGATGTGCCTGCTCCTACACAATCGTCGAGGACAAGCTATATTGACGCGACTTCTCGATCCCTCTTCTCAAATGCGTCGAGGAGTCTAAGTTCCCCGACATGCTCCAGGAGATCCACGAATGGATTAATGCACAAGACCTCGGCGGATGGTCACTAGTCCGCAAGGCGTTACGAGCAGGGTACTACTGGCCTATCATGCAGCAGGACGCCAAGGAACACGTCAAGAAGTACGACAGATGCCAACGACACGGGGACATGCACCTGGCCCCGTCCAGCAAGCTCAAAATGCTCTCGTCCTCGTGGTCATTCGCATGGTGGAGGATGGATATCCTCGGGCCCTTCGTCGTAGGATCGTACCAAAATAAGTACCTGATCGTCGGCGTGGATTATTTCACGAAGTGGATCGAGGCGGAAGCCCTGACCAAAATCACGGCTCACAACATACTACGTTTCTACAAGAGGAACATACTCGCTCGGTTCGGCATACCCCAAGCAATTGTCACCGACAACGGGACACAATTCACCGATAATAACTTTCAAGACTTCGTCACTAAGCTAGGCACGAAGTAACACTTCACGTTGGTCGAGCATCCCCAAACGAACGGGAAAGCCAAAGCGGCGAATAGAGTGATCATGCGAGGACTGAAACGGAGACTAGGCGACGCCAAGAAAAGATGGGTTGAGGAGCTTCACAGCGTCCTATGGGCCTACAGAACAACCCCGCACTCCACTACCGGGGAAACCCCCTTCCACTTGACTTACGGAAGGAAGGCGGTGATTCTTGTGGAAATAAGGGAACCCTCGAGAAGAACGGAGTCTCCCCTCGACAAGGAGATGAACGATGGGGCCCTCAAGGAGGAGCTCGACTTTGTCAAAGAGATAAGGTCGGGCGCGTACCTCTGCGAAGCCTCACTCAAGCAGAAGATAACTATATGTTATAACAACAAAGTTATTAAACGTGATTTTCAAGTAGGCACCCTCGTCCTACGAAGGAACTAGAAAGATTCGCGGGAAGGCAAGCTCGCCGCGATCTGGGAGGGCCCTTACCACGTCTACGCGAAAACGGGGACAGAAGCCTACTACCTCAAAAATATACACGGGGAGGAACTTGCTCGACCATGGAATGCTGAAAAGATTAAACAATACTATAGTTAAACACTGCCCGCGACACAGCTACGTCGCAACCACGGAGGCGCACTAAGGTACAAGTGCGACTCCCCTCCACGAAACAAGAAGACGAGGGCCCGCGTTGTGTGTTCGTGAGGACCCTTATTCCGACGAGGATACCTCGACCGAGCTCCATCGTCACTGAAATTCTGGTATGACATATCCCAAATGTCCTACAGGATGTCGAGACATCTAGTTTGTTACAGATAACATGGCAAGGTATAAACAATAACAGTACTAAAAAGCATAAATAACACACAGAATTTTTTCACCCAGTTCGGTCTAACAACCTACATCTGGGGGCATACCAAGCCAGGAAGGAAGTCCACTATTAGCAGTATCAATTCGTAGACCCTACAGTCAACACACCCGTTGACGATCTACTCACTTAATAACTACCCAATGACCCTTCTACCTAAGTCCTCCCTAGGTAAGAGACTTCATCTCACTTCCAATCATTGCAATGATGTCTAGCAGTCAACACCTCAGCCACTGCATCAACAGCTTGATTTCCAACAACTCTTCAAACACATAAAAATAGAAGACACACTCATATGCTAATACTCAGCCAATACTCTTGACTAAGAACACCATCTTGAAGTTGCTTAAAAGCTTCCTCCAAGAACAATACATCTCTTACCTACAGGCTTCGAGATAAACACGATGACCATCCCACAAACCGAGTGGTTCATCGACCAACACAGCCCTTATAATTTACATGATGGCTGGTTTACTTTTTTCTAGGTTACACTGCTTCTATTTATAACCTATACCCACCTGGATTTGGGCTTCAAATCACAACATATCAGCTGCTACAAATCTGCAAAAGATTCTCCTACAAATTAGGTCTTCAATCAAATCTCCATGCTTTTAAATCAGCTGCAGAATTTTCTCCACATAAATAGGAACAAATCTCCAAGTAGTTTCCTAAAAAGTCTCCAAGATTCTTTTTATGAAATCCAATTAAATCTGCACTTTGTTCCTTGACCTGCATATAATGATGAGGTATATCCAAAAAGATCTCATCAAATCAAATCAAATCAAATCAAATCTGTCAAGAGATATACAATAGCAGTAACTGCTGTATCAGACAATGATGTTATGACATCTCCTTTGACATCTTGATTAACCATCACATGACAGCAAAACAGCAACACCTTAAAACAACCATGCACTCATATCAGCTTAGTGCAGCACAACATGTCAAGACATCACACTTGACATTTCCACAACCTGCAACTAATCTAATATGACAGATACTGAACATAACTAGTTAGTGCAGAACAGCATGTCAAGACATCCTCCTTGACATTTCACAACCTGCAACTAAACTATTATGGCAGATACACAAAACAACATGTTAAAATAACTTAAGTGACATAAAGCTATCATATAGGTTTTAATAAAATTTAGCCAACACAAATACTGCATAGCTGCAGAACTAACAAACTCCCCCTTTGGCAAATTTTGGCTAAAACCATCATATCATATCAAATATATCAGCAGCAGAAGATAGTCACACACATCAGTAGCAGATAAAATAATTATCAGCACTGCAACACCTACACAAGCAGATCGGCACTCAATCTTCATCTGCACACATACACAATCTTCACACAGCCACTCACACTAACTCATAGAAGTTAGAACATCATATAGAACATCATATGTCAGCAGCACACTCATCTCCCCCTGACTCCAGCACACTCCCCCTAAAGCCAAGGAACAGAAACAACAACAGCTAAGCTCTCCCCCCTTTTTAGCCACATTGGACAAAGCAAAAACACACCAGAACAATATCCATACACCCTTTGGATAACACAACCAGCTCCTTCTCAAGGAAACAACCAAGGACACTGGAAACAACCAAGGACACTGGCTACTACTACTTACTTCTCCCCCTTTTTAGCCATAATATGCCAAACCAATCAACTATGCATTTAAGGGAAATCAACCAGAAGCAGGAAAAAAACAGTAGTATTACTCCCCCTGACGTGGATAACTAGTGCTCCTGAATGGAAAACATAAGACGCATCTTCATGTCTTCAAGAGCTCACTCCCAGTCCAGCCACCTGCTGAAGCACATTCATTTTGGCACCACAATCCCTTCTGACAAGAAAAAGTAGTCACTCACACATGAAGTTACATCATGCTATACGTGAGGAACATAAAGATCACCATCCTCCTTCAAACAAGCTAAAGCTCCCCCTCAAGCTTTTCAACTGGCCTTAGCAAGGCCCCAACTTTCCAAAGGCAGTCATTCCCTATCATTCTCCCGTATGACAATCTGGAATACACCTGATCAGTTGATGAGTAGGTTCATCTTCAGACTTCCAAACAAACAATACCTGATCTACTTCAGTCTTTTCTACATTCTCCATCCAAAGCAGACCTTCTACTTCATCATTCTCCCGTATGACTATGTAGACGCTCCTTAGGCATAATGTAGGCACCACTCTTCTGAACCAAAGCATAATCATCCTTCACCAAGGATAACCAACCAGATAATGTCCCAACACAAGTTAGAACATCTGCCACACTCTAATTATCTTGATTCTTCGAATCCACTTCTGAGATAAACCAAATGCCACAGTTTGATCACCTCATTTATGAATCCTCATTTTGACCTTTTTCACGTTTGTCATAACTCTCACAAAGATATCCTGATCCATCAAGGAAACTTGATCTCCAAGTCACATGTTCCAATTGCTCAATAGCAAACACACTTAGACTCCCTAAGCCATGGTCGTGTAACATCTTCTCCTTCCTTCAGCTCCCGCAAACTGCCATGAGAACGATCTTTTTGAAACATCCTATTGTTCATTCCTGTAGATCACCCAATCATAAGCTGATGTGCCACATCACCAGCTGAGACTTTTGATGTTAAGCTAGATGTCAGAACATTATGACATCCAACTGTTGAATTCAACTATTCCTTCTGCCACTCAGAAGAACCTCCTCCCTTTGTAGAAACAGATTTCCATGCTCTCATAGACTTGATTCAACAATCAAGTTTGAGTAGACAACCTCCATCTTGCTTAGAAACTCCAAAGACTTCAAACCTACCACATCTGAATCTTCCGAAAATAAGTAGTCCAAAACTACCCCATAGCAATACTAAAGAATGTCACTTCCCTTAGTAGAGCCGTCAGTAGAAAGCCAGAGATAACTGCCACTTATCCTCGACCTTCACAACCAGAGCAAACACCATGCTCCAAACCACTTAGATCAGAAATAAACTGATTCAAGTTGTAACCATCAAGATTATAATGTCTTCATAGTCTTTCATCTTCATCTTCAACAGCACCACCATCTGGACAAGTCATCCACAATACTTTCTAGGAGCAAATGCTAAGCAATAATCCCAGGTCAACACCTAGGCGACTTGTGAGCGAATGTAGAACCCCTCCCATGATTCTCCAAACCTCTGATGAAAAGATGTTAAAATAATTGACAGAACATCCTTAATCTTGTCTTTCAAGGATAATCAATTAAATACTTGTGAATTTCACAAATAGCAATTGATCTTAAATCCCTTTGGTTTAACCCTTCTTCAGATTCCAGCATCTTCTGAATCTTCTTCATGACAAACCATCATGACAACCATTCATACCACAAAACCATTCCAGGTTAGGTCAGTGTCTTGACCTTTCACTCCACCCTGAGCAAAGAACTAAAATGATGTTTCAACATCAGTTCCGACATCAGCAACCATAGTCAATCAAATTAAACATCTACTATGGCTTTGGAGACAACAACCATAGTAATCCACACACATCTCTTACAAGGGACACAAGAGGATTGACCATCTGAGTTGATCAACCTTCAAACCCAGAACATACACACAAGCTGGAACCTGCATACTCTACATCTCAAGAATCTTCAAACTTCCAATGTTCAGACCTCCTGTTTGTCTTTGAGATGTTGGATGCCATCCTTCTGTACCTAAAGGAGAGAAACCATTGACTGGTCATCACAAACAGCATAGACAAATATGCTTCCTCTAACACTTCAACTTACAAGGATGCTCTTCAATCCTTACAAAAAGATGTTCCATTATGTGAAGACACCACATAACTCTCCAGTTTCTCATGCAGATACCATAATCTTTTGTTCCCACCAACTCCTCCTTGATTCAAACACAACTGGTCATCCTAGATGGTTTGGATGATATTCCAATAATGAAGACACGAGTCAACCAGTTAGGTTAATATATCTCCTTTATGCACAACCCTTTGAGTTTCTCTTCCACCATCAGATTAAGGACTCTCCTTTATTAACTGCTAAGAACTCCTAAAGACATTATTCATTCTCCCATCTAATAGCTGCACATCATGTGGTTGGTACATGTAACACCCCCAATCTATACCCCCAATTAAATAAAACGGTAAAAGAAAATTCAAAATTTCGTCAGAGTATATTTAGAAATTCACAGCATAGACCGAGGGGTCACATCAATTTGAAACAAACACAATAAACCTGCCCATAAAGATATGCAACAATTCAGGTAGTAATACACCCACAATTCAATACAGAATAAAAGCGAAAAATCTGTACTGAATCTCATATATATATATCATGAAAAGTTTGTTTGTCACATACAACATCATACATGTACAAACCAAAAGATACATATACATAATGCAAATAATCACAAACGGCCTTCCTAACTACCCGGTGTCACATATCAGAGCCGACAAACAAAAAAATGAAGACCTAAGCTTCACAAAAAGACCTCTAGCAACTCTAATCTGCAATGCCTCATAGAGCATTATAAAACAGCAGAAGGGTGAGAAACACAATCATAATATAATTGAATACAATTATATATTAACCCAGAAATGCACAAGTAAAATATTCTCACAACCAATGCATCACAATCAAATACAACACAACACAGTGCAAATATCAGGTATCCATCACCAATGCACTGATCATCAACACAATTATACATATTCCATCTCATTAATCACATTTGCAATTCCATACACAATTAATCCATGATTTATGCAAATGCACAGAGACTGACACAACGACTCTATGCAATGCACATGCGGTACCGACTTCCAATGTTTCTCATTACTAGTTCACTCAAGAACTCTGCTGGAATCATCGCTCGTTACATCACTGTAACTCCTCGTCGGGCATACGATGTTCCCCGTCGTTCACACCCCACATGAGCACACGACGTTTATGGATCGCTCACACCCCACACGAGCACACGACCCGATCGCTCACACCCCACATGGGCACACGATCGTCTATAACCATCGCTTTCGGTCCTCTTATTTTTAAGGCGATTCATACCTCTTATTTTTAAGGCGCACGATGCTATAGCAGATTCCCTCTGGAATCAATCTGTCACTCAGGACGTCACAAGAATGCATATCATGATGCTTGGCATACAATGACTCATGACATTTAAATGCACACATACATGCAATCATCTCACTCAACATTAATCATGCTTTGCAAATTAAGCCCAAAACAATGCATTTATACCATACAACAGTACGCAAATCATTCCATATCCATATCAACAGCTCATTGCATGATACACACCAATTACACACAGTTATAACGACAAAAGTCGACAAAACGACACTATTCCAAATTCCCGACATAATTAAATCGGCTGACAATCTCAAAATTATTATCATAAGAGAGTACAGTACAATAGCTAGTCAGCGATACCAAGAATGTTAAAAACGGATAAACGGAACACAAGTTACGGACTAAACAAGACAAGACATCACGAAAAAACCACATTTTGCAATTCTCTTGGCCATACGCGTATTGCCCTGATTCCTCGCCCATTCCATACGCGTATTGCCCAAGGTCGTACGCGTATGGGCAGAGACCATTTTTCCCCAAAATTCCCATTCAAAATCCAATACGCGTAGTGCCTTACACCATACGTGTATTGCCCTAAAGTCTTACGCGTACCATACGCAAATGGGCAGATAGCCGAGAAAATGAAGCTTCCATACGCGTATTGCCCAGCTTTCTTCAATGCCATACGTGTATTGCCTTGACCAATACGCGTATTGCCTTGAGTGATACGCGTATGGGCAGTGGAAAATCCAGAAAATTCTGCAGAACTTTGTTCTGCGTTTTTCCAACCAAAATCAACCCATTTTCACTTATACACCAGAAAAATTACCAATACAATGCCTAACAACATGTATCTAACATGTATCAACAATAATGGACTTGAAAACATAATTTTCGACTAGGGATGGCAAACAAACCCGAACCCGCCCGCACCCGCCCCGAAATTAACGGGGAAAACCTGATTTAATTGGGTGTGGGTGCGGGTGCGGGTGAAACCCGGTTCTTAACTACGGGTGCGGGTGCGGGGGCGGATAGACACTAAGACCCGCCCGCACCCGCCCCCGCCCCGCCCCTGAATAATGCATTTTATTTTAATTCCCTTATTTTACTTATTTTAATATTCATTTATTGGTTATGTTTTTAATTAAATTATTAATACCCCTATTGCAATTAAAATAATCAAATTTATCAAGTTAATATTTATTTACTAATTAAAATGTTAATTAAATAATTAATTTATTTATTAAAATAATCAATTTTTTAATTAAAATTATTAATTTTTATTGCAATTAAAAAGAAATTATTTTTTTGCGGGTAGGGGCGGGGCGGGTGCGGGTGCACCCGTTCACTACTGGGGGGGTCTGGGTGGTAAATTTTTACCCCTGGTTGGGTTTGGGGGCGGGGGCGGGTGTGTTACATGGAGGCGGGTGCGGGTGCGAGTATAGTTAAACCCGCCCCCGCCCCGCCCCATTGCCATCCCTATTTCTGACACAATTTAATCGATTTCTAATCAATTTTACAGAATATGGTTTTTACTATATATCTCCATTTCAATCCAATAACAATAAAAAACATACATACATAGTCATACACAAGCATATAATAATCGAGTTTCGCACCCTTACCCGATTTAATCGTGTTTAGAAAAGTCGGGAGATTGATTTCTTGATTTCCAAGTTTTCTCTCTTTTTCTTCTCTTCCTCTCTTTTCTTTCCCTTTTCCTTCTTCTCTTTTTCTTTCTCTCTATTTTTCTCTCTTTCTATTTTCTATTTTCTAACTTAAGGAAAAATAAGATGAAATGACCAAAATACCTCCACACTCAAATATCTCGCAAACGTTCCCAAAACGCGATAAAATATCATAACATTGAAAAATAACATATTTCCAAATAAAAGTCGAAAATAAAATAAAATAATAATAAAATAATCAAAACGACTCGATTAAATAAAAATTGACAAAACTGGGGCGTTACAACTCTCCCCCACTTAGAAATTTTCGTCCTCGAAAATATACCTGAGACGAACAACTCTGGATACGACTCTCTAACTCCCAAGTCAAATTGCCCTCAACAGCGCCTCCCCACGCTACCTTCACAAGTGCAATATCCTTGCCTCTCAACCGCTTCACCTCGCGATCCAAAATCCTAACTGGTAATGCCTCAACCGTAAGGTTCTCCCTTACCTCAACCTCATCCATCAGAATCACATGTGACGGATCTGGAACATACTTCTGAAGCTATGAAACATGGAACACATCGTGTAAATTCGACAGTTTCGGCGGCAACGCCACCCTATAAGCCACAACACCCACTTTCGCGGATATCTGGTAAGGACCAATAAACCGAGAAGTAAGCTTCTTCGATTTCAATGCACGACCCACACCCGTTACCGGCGTAACCCTCAAAAATACATGATCTCCCTCTTGGAACTCAAGATCTTTCCTTCTCCGATCATGATAACTCTTTTGCCTACTCTGAGAAGCCTTCATTTTCTCACGAATAAGCTTCACTTTTTCCATAGTCTGTTGCACCAACTCTGGTCCAACCACCGAACTCTCACCAGATTCGTGCCAACACAACGGTGTTCGACATCTTCGTCCACACAGTGCTTCAAACGGTGCCATTCCAATACTCGAATGGAAATTGTTATTATACGTGAATTCAATCAATGCAAGATAACTATCTCACGCACCACCTTGTTCAAGAACACACGCTCGCAACAAATCCTCCAAAGACTGAATCGTTCTCTCGGTCTGACCATCCGTCTGCGGATGATAAGCCGAGCTCAATCTCAATTTAGATCTAAAAGCCTTCTGTAAACTTTCCCAAAATCTCGAGGTAAACCTTGGATCTCGATCTGAAACGATACTCAACAGAACTCCATGCAATTTCACAATCACACTGATGTAAATCTCAGCTAACCGTTCCAAGGAAAAACTGATGTCAATCGGAATGAAATGAGCCGATTTAGTCAATCTGTCCACAACCACCCAAATAGCATTATGCCCTCGCTGAGTATTCGGCAACCCCGTTACAAAATCCATGAAAATGCTGTCCCACTTCCACTCAGGAATATCCAAGGGTTGCAACAAACCACTAGGCCTCAGATGTTCCACCTTTGATTTCTGACAAGTCAAACAAGCATACACAAACTGAGCCACATCTCTTTTCAATCCAGACCACCAGAAAATCTTCTTCAAGTCTTGGTACATCTTATTCGCTCCCGGATGTATACTCAAATTACTCCGGTGTCCTTCCTCCAAAATCATCCTTTTCAATTCCGCATCATCCGAAATACAAATTCTACCTCGGAATCTCAAAACACCATTAACATCCACTTTAAAATCCTCATTGTCACTTTTATTACCAACCGTCATTAAATCCACAAGTTTCACATCCAGCTTCTGCTTCTCACTAACCGACAACAGAAAATCATTAGTAATCGTTAGCATTCCAAGCCTCACGCTATCCGACGTCACTTCACATACCAAACTCAAATCTCTAAATGATTCCAAAAGCTCCCACTCTTTAACCATTAAAGCAGACATATGCAACGATTTCCGACTCAACGCATCGGCTACCACATTAGTTTTACCAGGATGGTAATTCAAGCTAAAGTCGTAGTCCTTCAAAAATTCCAACCATCTACGTTGCCTCATATTTAACTCTTTCTGATCAAACAAATATTTCAAACTTTTGTGATCACTAAAGACTTCAAACCTTGCACCGTAGAGATAATGCCTCCAAATCTTCAACACAAAAACCACAGCCGCTAATTCAAGATCATGAGTAGGATAATTTTTCTCATGCACTCTCAATTGCCTTGAAGCATAAGCCACGACCTTACCTTCTTGCATCAGAACACCACCTAGACCAATCAAAGACGCATCACAATACACCACAAATGGTTCATTAGGATTCGGCAAAATCAAAATCGGAGCTGTCGTCAATCTTCTCTTCAGCTCATTAAAACTTTCCTCGCACCGAATATCCCAAATGAACGCTTGTCCTTTACAAGTCAACTGAGTCAAATGAAGTGCTAGCTTAGAAAAACCCTCAATAAACCTTCGATAATATCCGGCCAAACCCAAAAAGCTTCGAATTTCAGTAACAGATCTCGGAGCCTCCCATTGTAGAACTGCTTCTACTTTAGATGGATCCACAGAAATACCATTACCTGAAATCACGTGTCCAAGAAAACTCACCTCCGATAACCAGAACTCGCACTTGGACAACTTGGCAAAAAGCTTTTATTCTTTCAAAACCTGCAAAACAATACGCAAATGCTCCGCGTGCTCCTCCCGAGACTTAGAATAAATCAATATGTCGTCAATAAACACAACCACAAATCGATCCAAATGCTCGTGAAAAATACGATTCATGTATTCCATAAACACACCTGGCGCATTAGAAACCCCGAACGACATCACAGAATATTCATAATGACCATAACGTGTCCAAAAAGCCGTCTTCTGAATATCTTCCTCTTTCACCCTAATCTGATGATACCCCGACCTCAAGTCAATCTTACTAAACACACATGCACCAACCAACTGATCCATCAGATCATCAATTCTCGGAAGAGGATACTTATTCTTAATCGTCACCTTATTCAACTGGCGATAATCAATACACAACCGCATACTTCCATCTTTCTTTTTCACCAATAAAACTGGAGCACCCCAAGGAGAAACGCTTGGCCTCACAAACCTCTTTTCCAACTATTCATTCAACTGCTTCTTTAACTCAACCAACTCAGATGACGACATTCGATAAGGTGTCATAGAAACAGGTCTAGTGCCAGGAACTAGATCTATAGAAAACTCCACCTCTCTCTCTGGCGGCAAGTCTGAAATATCCCCAGGAAACACTTCCGGATATTCACACACAACAGGAAACACATCCAGTGAAACTTGACTATCCACAGTCAACGATGCAAACAACCCAAACAACTGAGCTTCATCCGCCAAAAGTCTCTTCAACTCTTTGGTAGATAAGAAACTCGAGTCTTCGTCTTCCTCAAGAGAAGGAAACCTTACTAGCTTATGATAACAATCAATATGAACTCGATTGAATTGCAACCAATTCATTCCCAGAACCACATCTAAACCCTCCAACGGTAAACACACCAAATCCATCTCAAAGTCTTTACCATAAATGGTCAAAGGACAACTTAGACAAACCAAGGAAGTAGTTACTGACCCTATTGCTGGAGTATCAATAACCATCTCACCGTCCATCAAAGACAACACAAGATTCAAATGCTTCGCGCACTCAGACGAAATAAACGAATGAGTCGCTCCAGTATCAATAATAGCAACTAAAGGAGTACTATTAATAAAATAAGTACCTCTGATCAGACGATCTGCGTTAGTAGTCTGAGTCCTTGCCAATGCAAAAACTTTCCCACTAGACGGAGCCTGCTTCGGTTTCGGACACCTCGTGCTAATATGACCAGGTTCACCACAGTTGAAACACTTCACCACATTCTTCCTTTTACAATCAGCTACGACATGTCTGTCACCTCCACAATTAGTACACTTCCTCATATCTTTCCTGCACTCAAACTAACGATGCCCTAACTCACCACATTTATAACACCTCAGAGGACCAGACATACCTCCACCACTTGACCTTCGATCAAAAGTACCCCTTTGTTTACCCTTATCAGCTGGTGTTACATACGGACCACCACGGAATTGTTGCTTCCCTTTCCTGTCACTCACACTCTTATAGTGAGTAGAACGAGCCTTACTATCCTCTTCATAAATCCTACAACAATCCACCAAATCAGAAAACCTCTGAATCCTTTGATAACCAATTGCCTGCTTTATCTCAGGACGCAATCCGTTCTCAAACTTTACACACTTAGAAAATTCTGCGGTCGCTTCAGCATAATGTGGATAAAACTGCACCAGTTCCACAAACTTAGCAGTATAATCAACAACAGACATATTACCTTGTTTTAATTCCAAGAACTCAATTTCCTTCTTTCCTCTTACATCTTCTGGAAAATACCTCCTCAAAAACTCAATGCTAAACACAGCCCAAGTGATCTCCTCCTCTGCCGCTTCCAACACATGACGTGTACTAACCCACCAATCATCAGCTTCTTCCAGTAACATGTGAGTACCCAGTCTCACCTTCTGATCCTCAGCACAATCCATAACTCGAAAAAATCTTTCAATCTCTTTAAGCTAAATCTGTGCACCATCAGGATCATATCTTCCCTTGAAGACAAGCAGTTTGTTCTTCCTGAACTCATCATTACCTGCAGCATTAGGTGCACCCTGCACAACCCGAGCCATAGCTTGCATAGCAGCAGCCAAAGCAACGTCATTCCTACCAGCCATATTCTGTTCATTTCCAATAACAGCAACTATGGTTAAACAAACAGCTCATCCAAACACCAAGACCGACAAGGACTGACACAACTGACACGGACTGGCTCTGATACCACTTAATGTAACACCCCCAATCTATACCCCCAATTAAATAAAGCGGTAAAAGAAAATTCAAAATTTCGTCAGAGTATATTTAGAAATTCACAGCATAGACCGAGGGGTCACATCAATTTGAAACAAACACAATAAACCTGCCCATAAAGATATGCAACAATTCAGGTAGTAATACACCCACAATTCAATACAGAATAAAAGCGGAAAATCTGTACTGAATCTCATATATATATCATGAAAAGTTTGTTTGTCACATACAACATCATACATGTACAAACCAAAAGATACATATACATAATGCAAATAATCAAAAACGGCCTCCCTAACTACCCGGTGTCACATATCAGAGTCGACCGACAAAAGAATGAAGACCTAAGCTTCACAAAAAGACCTCCAGCAACTCTAATCTGCAATGCCTCATAGAGCATTATAAAACAGCAGAAGGGTGAGAAACACAATCATAATATAATTGCATACAATTATATATTAACCCAGAAATGTACAAGTAAAATATTCTCACCACCAATGCATCACAATCAAATACAACACAACACAGTGCAAATATCAGGTATCCATCACCAATGCACTGATCATCAACACAATTATACATATTCCATCTCATTAATCACATTCGCAATTCCATACATAATTAATCCATGATTTATGCAAATGCGCAGAGACCGACACAACGACTCTATGCAATGCACATGCGGTACCGACTTCCAATGTTTCTCATTACTAGTTCACTCAGGAACTCTGCTGGAATCATCGCTCATTACATCACTGTAACTCCCCGTCGGGCATACGATGTTCCCTGTCGCTCACACCCTACACGGGCACACGACGTTTATGGATCGTTCACACCTCACACGGGCACACGACCCGATCGCTCACACCCCACATGGGCACACTATCGTTTATAACCATCGCTTTCGGTCCTCTTATTTTTAAGGCGATTCATACCTCTTATTTTTAAGGCGCACGATGCTATAGCAGATTCCCTCTGGAATCAATTCGTCACTCAGGACGTCACAAAAATGCATATCATGATGCTTGGCATACAATGACTCATGACATTTAAATGCACACATACATGCAATTATCTCACTCAACATTAATCATGCTTTGCAAATTAAGCCCAAAACAATGCATTTATACCATACAACAGTACGCAAATCATACCATATCCATATCAACAGCTCATTGCATGATACACACCAATTACACACAGTTATAACGACAAAAGTCGACAAAACAACACTATTCCAAATTCCCGACACAATTAAATCGGCTGACAATCTCAAAATTATAATCATAAGAGAGTACAGTTCAATAGCTACTCAACGATACCAAGAATGTTTAAAACGGATAAACGAAACACAAGTTACGGACTAAACAAGACAAGACATCACGAAAAAACCACATTTTGCAATTCTCCTGGCCATACGCGTATTGCCCTGAGCCATACGTGTATTGCCCTGATTCCTCGCCCATTCCATACGCGTATTGCCCAAGGTCGTACGCGTATGGGCAGAGACCATTTTTCCCCAAAATTCCCATTCAAAATCCAATACGCGTAGTGCCTTACACCATACGTGTATTGCCCTAAAGTCTTACGCGTACCATACGCAAATGGGCAGATGGCCGAGAAAATGAAGCTTCCATACGCGTATTGCCCAACTTTCTTCAATGCCATACGCGTATTGCCTTGACCAATACGCGTATTGCCTTGAGTGATACGCATATGGGCAGTGGAAAATCCAGAAAATTCTGCAGAACTTTGTTCTGCGTTTTTCCAACCAAAATCAACCCATTTTCACCTATACACCAGAAAAATTACCAATACAATGCCTAACAACATGTATCTAACCTGTATCAACAATAATGGACCTGAAAACATAATTTCCGACACAATTTAATTGATTTCTAATCAATTTTACAGAATATGGTATTTACTATATATCTCCATTTCAATCCAATAACAATAAAAAACATACATACATAGTCATACACAAGCATATAATAATCGAGTTTCGCACCCTTACCCGATTTAATCGTGTTTAGAAAAGTCGGGAGATTGATTTCTTGATTTCCAAGTTTTCTCTCTTTTTCTTCTCTTCCTCTCTTTTCTTTCCCTTTTCCTTCTTCTCTTTTTCTTTCTCTCTATTTTTCTCTCTTTCTATTTTCTATTTTCTAACTTAAGGAAAAATAAGATGAAATGACCAAAATACCCCCACACTCAAATATCTCGCAAACGTTCCCAAAACGCGATAAAATATCACAACATTGAAAAATAACATATTTCCAAATAAAAGTCGAAAATAAAATAAAATAATCAAAACGACTCGATTAAATAAAAACTGACAAAACTAGGGCGTTACAGTACACACATATAGCTCATTTAAAATAGAATCTGTTCCATGGCCATAAACAAGATTCCATACATCTGGCCCATTTGATCAGAAGGAACTTCCAGATTTCAAAGAGAATGTCCTTGAGCTTGACCTCCACACAAAACAAACCGCCTTTGTACTCCTACATACTTGGATCAGAAATACACTAATCCAACACACTTATCCAAGACATGTTTCTTAAAAGAAACCTCTTAGACACACAACCTAGATGCCTCATCTTCCAAGCCAGGAGTAGATTCCAAACAGATGTGATTAATACACATTTGTTTAGCCCCCCAAGCATCTATTATGCCATACCTTTATCCAACAAGATTCTGCACAATCTGTTGGTTTGATGTTCCAACATCTGGTAGGACATTAGTTCCCTTCTCAAGAACCACACCAAGAGATCTTTTATCAAAGCCCAGAGACTGGCCTTTTTGGGTTGGAAGAAGAATAAAGTGCTTCTAGATCTCTTTTCAACAAACTCATATAAAAGTGCCTTTATGAGTGGACTTGGGATGGGCCTCAAGTATCTTTGGCAACTCTAACAAGCTAGTTGAAGTTATCCTCAAGTATCACCACACCATGTGATACATCTTCAAAGGAGAACAGAGTGTTGTGACCTCAACACACAAAGCCACCAGGAATTTTCCATCAGATATATATATATATATATATATATATATATATATATATGCAGCGGAACACACACCAGAAAACTCCTCTACAACCTTTAGGCAAAACATAATAACCCTTGCACAAACACGACACTCCAGGTGCAAAAGGTTAACATAGGTTTGAAAATAAATCAAACCACACAGCAGCTCACCACCAAAGCTACGAGCCTGATAATAATAGACATGTCCAATACACACCCTGTCATGAACAGTCCATCCTCCACTTCTAGGGACCATTCAAACAACAAAATGAACTTCTCCAAGTTCAAACAACTTTTTAGTAGGCACCACCTACCTTGCCCATGACCAGAAAGTATCTTCCCTAGGATCTCACCCAGAAACAGAACAGGATGCCTACTCTGATACCAATTGAAATTCTGGTATGACAGATCCCAGATGTCCTACAGGATGTCGAGACATCTGGTCTGTTACAGATAACATGGCAAGGTATAAACAATAACAATACTAAAAAGCATAAACAACACACAGAATTTGTTCACCCAGTTCGGTCTAATAACCTACATCTGGGGGCATACCAAGCTAGGAAGGAAGTCCACTATTAGCAGTATCAATTCGTAGACCCTATAGTCAACACACCCGTTGACGACCTACTCACTTAATAACTACCCAATGACCCTTCTACCTAAGTCCTTCCTAGGTAAGAGACTCCATCTCACTTCTAATCATCGCAATGATGTCTAGCAGTCAACACCTCAGCCACTGCATCAACAACTTAATTTCCAACAACTCTTCAAACACATAAAAATAGAAGACACACTCATATGCTAATACTCAGCCAAGACTCTTGACTAAGAACACCGTCTTGAAGTTGCTTAAAAGCTTCCTCCAAGAACAATACATCTCTTACCTACAGGCTTTGAGATAAACACAATGATCATCCCACAAACCGAGTGGTTCATCGACCAATACATCCCTTATAATTTACATGATGGCTGGCTTACTTTTTTCTAGGTTACACTGCTTCTATTTATAACCTATACCCAACTGGATTTGGGCTTCAAATCACAACATATCAGCTGCTACAAATCTGCAAAAGATTCTCCTACAAATTAGGTCTTCAATCAAATCTCCATGCTTTTAAATCAGCTGCAGAATTTTCTCCACATAAATAGGAACAAATCTCCAAGTAGTTTCCTAAAAAGTCTCCAAGATCCTTTTTATGAAATCCAATTAAATATGCACTTTGTTCCTTGACCTGCGTATAATGATGAGGTATATCCAAAAAGATCTCATCAAATCAAATCAAATCCGTCAAGAGATATACAATAGCAGCAACTGCTGTATCAGACAATGATGTTATGACATCTTGATTAACCATCACATGATAGCAAAATATCAACACCTTAAAACAACCATGCATTCATATCAGCTTAGTGCAGCACAACATGTCAAGACATCACACTTGACATTTCCACAACCTGCAACTAATCTAATATGACAGATACTGAACATAACTAGTTAGTGCAGAACAGCATGTCAAGACATCCTCCTTGACATTTCACAACCTGCAACTAAACTATTATGGCAGATACACAAACAACATGTTAAAATAACTTAGGTGACATAAAGCTATCATATAGGTTTTAACAAAATTTAGCCAACACAAATACTGCATAGCTGCAGAACTAACAGTCGTCGTACCAATCAGGCAGAACACCCAGCTCGCAATGGGAAGTTCACGCCACAAAGCTAAGACCTCGATTGAGCTCTTAGCCTCGTTGAAGGTCGGAATACAGCTCCGGCCACTCGACCAGTTCCCTACACTATTGAGGATCAACAAAGTCGAGCAAAAACCTCCAAATTACTTATACAAAAACAACAGATATATCATCAAGCATACAAACATCATACACACAGATAAACAAAAGACAAAGCATTAAACTGGGCAGAAGCCCATTGTGCAAAGGTCGGGCAAAGGTAATCACAAAAATCACGGCACGCAGGCCGAACCAAACAAAGTTAAAAGAAAACGGCGCGCAGGCCGAACTAATAAAAGAAACTAAACAACAATCTCTTCCTCGATCTGGGCATCAGTCTCCTCGTCACCATCTTCGTCCTCCCCTGGAACGACCAATTTACCGTCGACCACACGATGGAACGGGCTGACTCTATCAAGTGCAAGTTGGACATCCGAATTCTCCGCCTCGATATGCGCTACAACACTCTTAAAACCCACCTCGAGGCCCTCCAAACAGTCTGCTCAAGTTCCCGAACCTTGGCGATCAGAGCACCCCTGCTGACGAGGCGCCTCTCGTCCTCCGTCTCATCTTCTGCCAGTTTGGTGGCAGCCTCCAGCTCGGCAACCTTGTCTCGGAGACCGTCCCGTTCCTCCTGAGCTTTCTTCAATTCTGCATTAGTCTCGTTTAGCTCATGGAGGACGTTCACGTAGTTCTCGCACTTCGACTGGGCCTCCTGCAGGTCACTCTCAGCCTTGTCCTTCTCCTTCTCGAGGACATTGTATTCGTCCCTCAGCTTTTGGAGCTCGGAAGCAGGGCAGGTCTCATCGTTCAGAACCAAGGTGGTCTCAAAGATTCGCACTATGGCCGCCATGTCTTCGGCAAGCGCCTTTTTCCTGGCCGTTCTGTCAATTCCCAAGATCGCCTTCACTTCGGCAACAGCGGGGGGACTCCCTCCGAAGAAGTCCTGCTGAAGGTAAGAGGAAGCAACATGAACTTCTCTGTTGGGATAGGGCCCTCGAGGTCCACGAGGATAGGTCCCTCGGTGCGCGGCTTCTTGGCAGAGGTCCCTTCTAGGGGGGAGACTGGCTGCATTGCGGAGAGGAAGAACCACTTCCTCCCTCGACCGACACCACCATCTGAATGACTTCTTGGACCTGGCCTTTGCTTCTCTTGGCACCCCGGGTAGCGGCCAGCTTCAGGATTCTCTCGGTGGCATTCGACATTTGACTTGCGACAGAAAACAAGAAACAAGTCAACATAAGAAAATGAAATAAAGGGAGCGCCCAAGCAAAGCAATGGGCTACTACCTAGGAACCTTTTGGCTTCATCCTTGGGCTTGCACTCAAGGAGGGCCTTAGTGTTGATATAACGGGGTTCAGTCACGACCTGTCCTCGTCCGTCGAGGATGAAACTCCTGTCTCTGGTTATACATTCGGCCCGATTGAAGCCGGCGACATACTGGACCATCTTCGCGAACGCCTCATTGTCCTCAACATCCAATTGACTATGCTTCACGATGTAGGCCTCCGTGCCTGATAAGTGCAAATTGTACCTATTTTTGTATATAAGTTTTGTTGCACTTATCGTTACTTTGTGTTAAAATTGGTTTAATAAACCCCACTTTATGTGTAAATACGTTTACTTTACGTTTTCGTGTGTATATTGTGTTTTCTTGTAAATATCATTGAGTTTAATTGATTTTATCTCATTTTTGTAGGTATTCCAGCAATGGGATTTTGCCATTGTTGTATAGAACATTGAATAAGCTTTTCAGCGCTTCAAACCGGGCGAAAAACGGAGTTACGGTTCAAAGGTTACGAATAAAAAAGTGCAGAATTTTTCTGCTGTTCTGGTGTGTTGCGCCCCTGCAGCGCCGGGCGTTGCAGGGGCGGTAGAAAAAATTGAAATATGAATTTCCAGTAGCTTTCTATGATTTTTGGCTAGCGCCGGGCGCCCAAAACACCGCCGGGCGGTACTGGACGGAAAAAAACACCATGTAAGGGCCAAAAACACAATTTTTAGGTTATGGTTTTGGGGTTTTGTGATCCCAACTCCATCAAACTTCATTTTTTAGTAGGATTAGCTAGAAAACAACATGGAAGCTTGCATACGGATGAACCGGGGTGGATTGATCGTCGATCGGCTCTGACAATCCGCGAGATGTTTGGTTCATTTCTCTTCTTCTTTGTGTTTTTCTTCTATGTTGGGATGTTGTATATGTATTTGTTCTGAACTCATGTATATTTGTCGCCCATGGCGTTGTATAAAACTTACTTTACAAATATTTATTGGTGATTGTCTCTGATTTTTGCTTTATGCGCGGGGTTTGAGTTGCGTTAGAGATAATCTTCGCAAACTTCGATTAGAGATGATTATCTGTTAGTTTCTGGACTCTAGAGATAGATTTAGAGCTAACAATCTTCAATAGGCGTCGAAGCTTAATGCATCCGTGCCTTGAGCTAGCGTGCGAAAGTATCGGCAATGGTAACACGGTTGTTTTCTCAACTTTGCGTTAGACATAACCTTTGTTGTGAGCGATGCTGGGTGATATTGAGGAGTATTGTAGGTGGAGTATAACTGGTCGGTAAGTTTAAGTTTGTGAGGAGTCGATTATGTGCATGCTGGAAAAGTTTGTCTTGATGAAGAATGAATTTGTTTTATGTTTTAATGTTTACTTTTTTGTTTTTATGTTTAAACCATTTAAACCCAAACTCATAAACGCGAGAGACTGTCGAACGACATTCTTTCCCTCGAACCGATCTCTGTGGACACGACATAAATCCCAGAGGGAATTCTTTCCGAAAATAAATATTTTTGCTGCTTGCCCTATTCTGCATCCAACAGTGCCACTCTCGAAATGCGCTTCCTCCCACTCCAGGGGGCACTTGGACGTAAATATTTCCTCCCCCGTATCGTCGGTCACGATGGTGAAGAGTGACCCCACGACTTCGTGCATGGCGGGCATGATATAATAAAACCTATCCTTGAAACACCGGATAGTCACACACGAGCTCGAACGCCCGCATAAAGGCCAACGCGTTGGGGTGGAGCTGGGAGGGCGCCAGATGCAACCAGTCGAACACCCCCCGCTGGAAGTCGTTGAAGGGGAGACGGATGCCGACCTCCTTAAACGCGAACTCATACATGGGGAACCTTAACCCCCGGTAGCTCGAGCATATGCGGTGGTGCTCTCTGGGTTTGAAGACCGTCCAGTTCGTTTGTTCGCCTACAGCAACGTCCTCGACAATTGCGAATGCATCTGTGTCGTCCAGAGCAAACCGCGACCTGATTCTTAAAGGCTCTTCTCCTGCCCATTCCGCGGGTGTGCGAAGGGGATCCTCCTCGAGTTGCTAAATGGGATCGGGCAGGTCGGGTACAGTGTCTATCTGAATAATGCCTGCGATCCTCACGGCCATTTTACCTGAAAAGCAGAGGAAACTGGTGAATTCGATAGCGTAGATCAAATCCACCCTTCCACCACTGATCAAGTGAAAGAGCGAAGAAAGGACGTGAGGAACTGCTTGGGGCAACGCCCCTCCAACCACGATGACCGGGCTCACGCGCAAGTGTGTTCGGTACCTTTGTCATATTCACCCAGCGTCCTCGAGACATTTATCGGACGTCCCCGGGACCGTCATCAGGTCCCCGGCGCCTTCGTCCCATGTCCCAGGGGATTCATCCTACGTCCTCGAAACCTTCATTAGGTCCCTGAGATATTAATCCCAACTCCCCGTTGTATTCATCAGAAACCTAAAAAAGCTCCGTCGTTTTCACCGGAAACTCCGTGGCCTCCCCGGGAACTTCATCGGTTCACCGGAGAAACCGCCGTAAGAAAGTAAAACAGAAGAGAAAGAGAGCCAGAAGCTTACTTGAGGGCAGGCAGTGGTGGAGTGCTTCCGGTGCGGCGGCGTGCGGCGGTGTACGGTGGAAGGATGGAGACAAACGTTAGAGTGGGGGAGAGAAGACTCAGAGCGAAAAAGGTGGAAACATGCAAATGGCACGAACTCAAACCCTATTTATAGGGCTCTCACGGGACTCGAGGCGTCCCTAGGTGTAACACCCTTTTCTACCCCACAATTATCGCAGCGGAATAACATAAAATCATAGTAAAATCAACATCACCTCAAAGGGTGCACATTTCTCAATAAAATCAAATCAACAAAATTGCCCCGTAAACAACGGATTTTCCTCAAAATAACTAAAAATGCCTTCAAAGGGCAGCAGAACCACCATAACCACAAAATCCCACAAAAGGGTTTATTAAAATAGACCATAGTCATCAAATAATCAATAAAATAACAACCAAATAAAACTCAACATGGTTTGACTCAACGACCCAACCTGATGTTACACTATCAGAGCAAGACCCTCTACATCGACCAAAAGCAAATAACTTCAAAAGTCCTCAAAAGCATCCACCGCTCATCCTGATCACCTGCACGTTACCCACGTGGAGGCAACATTCAAACAGGAAAGGTGAGTAATACAATTCATTATAATCAATATAAAATAATATATGCATAAAAATGGCGTCATCATCATATACAACATAATCAGAGTCATCACAAGGCAAACATCAAAACACGTCATCATAAATCACAACAAATGCCACATAAATGCAATGCACAACAGGACTCATGCATGTGGTACCAATCGTCACAATCGATAGACACTTACGCCATCACCCTCCAAAGATCCCCGTCAATAGGATCGGTTCCACACAAGAACCGGAGCACGTCATAAACCACTTCACATCCACACAATGGGATGGAAACCACAAATAGACCGAAGTCTAACATCATCATCACTGGACCGAAGTCCTAACATCATCACCACTGAAATGCTGTGAATGCATGATGCACAACGTCATAATCATCATCATCAATAAAGTCATTACGTGCATCATCATTCATCAAAATCTCATATTCGTCATATCGTCATTTATTCATCAAAATATCATGCATCATCATCTTATAATCATCAGTATAGCTCATGATACTTCACATCCGTATTTAATCATCAAACATCAGGTATAAATAGCTCATAATCATCAATACACTCATGGTAATTCATATCATCAAATATTTCATCAAAACATCACGAAATCATCATCACATGATCATCAATAACATCATGGTAAATCATCAGAAAAATCACAGCATCAAAACATCAAGATAGTACAACATCATGAAATAATTTTCGCGAACAACAGGAGTTCGCTATTGAGTTCGTTGTGCTAACACATTCGTTGGGGCGTTCGCTTTGCGAGCTCCAGCGAATCCCCCAAATCCCACACAAAACCCGAGAGTTCCCAGTATTCACCAACAAAATCATCGCGCATTCGCTGCGCTGCTCGCTTTGCGAGCCTAGGTGAATGTTCACTTTGCGAAGGAATGGTTCGCTTTGCGAGCCTGCGATTTTTACAATCGCTGCTACGTACCAGTAGCATCCCAGCCCCAAAAACCTTTACGACTTCAACCTCAATTCACCCCAAAACACCCCCAAGACAGTTCTGAAACATCAAGGCAATCAAAGACATAAAACCTACGACTATTAGGTCGATTAATTTCACTATTCTAACTCGAAAATACCTAAACCTTCGTAAATTCTCAAGATTCCCATAAACCCCATAAATCCATTTCTCATACAAGATCCTGCATATCATAAAAAAAGGTTTAGCCTCGAAGGCTTGTTTTTACCCGAATCAATCCAACCCTTAATAATCCATCATCGATCCTCAGAAATACCCCCAAATCATCAATAACTCATAAACCCTTCAAAAACCCCAAAATCCACTTTAAACACATCACTTCCTATATTGAAAACAATGAAAGGCAATACTCCCCATACCTTAGATTGTCGATCCGGAGCTTTCTCTACTGATTCTTTGGAAGCCTTCACGAATCCTCGCCCTTTTCCTTTTCCTCAGAGCTCTGCACTTTCTCCTTATTTTCACGCTCCAACCAAAAATGAATCCTATTTCTTTCCAATTCCCTTTTGTTAAACCCTTGGGCTTCCAAAATGGGCTTTCCCCAATTTACCCTCACTAATCCTCCTCAAAAGTCCATCTTACCCTTAATTCCTCTAATATTATTTTAAATTAATAATAATACTAAAATATTCATATTAAATACTATTATTTAATTAAAATAACCAAAACTCCACCAAAATACCGACATCGACACAGACCACCAAAATTCACAAATGTTATATTTAAATAAATTAAATAAATATTCTAATAAATTTGGGGTGTTACAACTCTCCCCCACTTAAAGAATTTTCGCCCTCGAAAATTACCTCAAAGAAACAGAGTCGGATACGACTCCCGCATCTGATCTTCGCTTTCCCAAGTCCAACTTTCGTCAGCTGGTCGGCCCCACAACACCTTCACCAAAGTTATGTCTTTACCCTGCAGTTGCTTCATCTCTCGACCATCAACCCGCACAGGCAATGCTTCCACTGTCAGGTTATCCCTCACTTGTACATCATCCATCTGAATCACATGCGACTGATCTGGAATGTACTTCCTCAATTGAGACACATGGAACACGTCATGCAAATTCGCAAGTGACGGCGGTAAAGCAATTCGATATGCTACCTCTCCTATCCTCTGCGAGATTTGATACGAACCAACAAAACGTTGAGTGAGTTTCTTAGACTTCAAAGCTCGACCCAAACCAGTCACCGGCGTCACCCTCAAAAACACATGATCTCCCTCTTGGAATTCAAGTGTCTTCCTCCTCTTATCATGATAGCTCTTCTGGCAACTCTGCGACGCTCTCATCCTTTCTTGGATCATCTTAATCTTCTCGGTCGTCTCTTGCACAATCTCAGGTTCGAGTACAACACTCTCGCCTGACTCATACCAACACAAAGGAGTCCTACACCTCTTCCCATACAAAGCTTCATAGGGCGCCATTCCAATACTAGCATGAAAACTGTTATTGTACGTGAACTCAATCAACGGTAAATGGATCTCCCAAGATCCTCCGTGATCCAACACACAAGCTCTCAGCAAATCCTCTAAGGATTGGATAGTCCTTTCTGTCTGACTGTCCGTCTGCGGATGATAGGCATAATTCATCCTCAACTTAGTACCCAAAGCCTCTTGCAAGCTCTTCCAGAACCTCGATGTAAATCTCGGATCTCTATCCGACACAATACTCGAAGGTATCCCATGCAACTTCACAATTTCCTCAATGTACATCTCGGCTAACTTCTGCATAGAATGATTAATCTTCATCGGCAAGAAATGAGCCGATTTAGTTAATATATCCATAATCACCCAAATGGAATCATTTCCCTTAGCAGTCTTCGGCAATCCCACCACAAAATCCATGGAAATACTACCCCACTTCCATTATGGAATCCTCAACGACTGCATCATACCTAAAGGCTTCTGATGCTCAATCTTTGACTTCTGACAAGTTAAACACGCATAAATAAACTCCGCAACATCCTTCTTCATACCCGGCCAACAAAACAACTTTTTTAAATCTTGGTACATCTTCGTAGCACCGGGATGAATACTCAACCTACTTCGATGTCCTTCCTCAAGAATGCTCTTCTTAATATCTGGGACATCTGGAACACACACCCTGTCTCTGAACATCATCACACCATTCTCGTCAATTCAGAATCCTTCTCCATTACCTTGGTTGATCAAAGTCAACTGGTCAACTAACTTTAAGTCAGATCGTTGTCCGACTATGATCTCTTCCAGAATACCACTAGTCAACTTCAACATTCCCAACTTCACACTGTCAGGAGTCTCTTCACATACCAAACTCAAATCTCAGAATTGCTCAATTAATTCCAGCTCTTTCACCATAAGCATCGACATATGCAATGACTTTCTACTCAATGCATCAGCAACTATAATTGCTTTGCCCGAATGATAGCTCAAATCAAAATCGAAATCCTTCAACAACTCTAACCACCTTCTCGGCCTCATATTCAATTCTTTCTAATCAAATAAGTACTTCAGACTTTTATGATCACTAAACACTTTAAACTTAGAGCTAAACAGATAATGTCTCCAAATTTTTAGCACAAACACCACGACGACCAATTCCAAGTCATGTGTAGAATAATTCCTCTCATGAACTCGCAATTGTCTCGAAGCATAGGCAATAACTTGACCATTCTGCATCAGCACTCCACCAAGACCCATCTTCGACGCATCACAATACACCACAAAAGATTCACTCGGATTAGGCAAAATCAACACTGGAGCGGTCGTCAACCTCTTCTTCAATACCACAAAACTCTCCACACAAGCTACATCCCACACAAAAGCTTGACCCTTTTGAGTCAACTGAGTCAAAGGTAATGCCAACTTAGAAAAGCCCTCGATAAACTTGCGGTAATAACCCGCCAATCCCAGAAAACTTCGTATCTCAGTAGCAGACTACGGAGTCTCCCACTATAACACAACATCAATCTTGGAAGGATCTACAACAATTCCACCACTTGAAATCACATGGCCAAGAAAAATCACTTCCTTCAACCAGAACTCACACTTTGAAAGCTTTACATACAACTTATTCTCTTTCAACACCTGCAACACAGTCCTCAAATGCTCAGCATGCTCTTCTTAAGACTTAGAATATATCAGAATATCATCAATAAAAACCACCACAAACTTATCCAAATACTCATGAAAAGTCTGATTCATATACTTCATGAACACCAGGTGCATTAGATACACCAAACGACATCACAGTATACTCATAGTCACCACACCTCGTCCTGAAAGCTGTCTTCAGAATATCATCAGGCTGAACACGAATCTGATGATAACCAGACCTCAAATCAATCTTGCTAAAACATAAGCGCCCACCAATTGATCCATCAAATCATCAATCCTCAGAAGTGGATACTTATTCTTGATCGTCACTTTATTCAACTATCTATAATCTACACACAATCTCATAGTACCATCTTTCTTCTTCACCGACAACACAGGAGCACCCCACCGAGAAACACTTAGTAGACAACTTCATCCCAAACAACTCTTCCAATTGTTCCTTCAATTCTCCCAACTCAGATGCAGACATCCGGTAAGGAGCCATTGACACCGGACTCATACCTGGTATCAAATCCGCCACAACCTCTACCTCAGGCTCTGGAGGCCAATCACTTACGTCATCAGGAAACACTTCTGAAATTTCACAAACACCAGGCAAAACACCCACTTCTCCACCTTCAATAATACTCCAAGTTACCCTCAATTTAAACATCTCAGCACCATCCTGCATCGACTCATCAAAACCATCCGTAAGCACTTGGCTTAACTCCAAACAATTCACTGCGCACACCACTTAAGCTCGCAAGGCACGTCTGCCTCATCCAACATGATCCCGTCTATTATCAACAAGAGATTAAGGGTGATCAGTTCCTCAATTTGTCAATAACAACCGACTATCATGAGGCGGTACAAACTATCTTACTAAACTATTGTAGCATCCAACACCACTCTTAGCCATCGCTCCACACTTGAAGCATCTTGGAGAAGCACTATCTTCTCCCCCACTTGTTTTATTCCCAACCTGCAAATGGAAAACAAAACAAGCACTGACAATGTTTTCACACACATGTCGCACACTAGGGACTAGACAACATTAGACAACCTGGGCGGACGGACCGACCTGCTCTGATACCACTAATGTAACACCCTTTTCTACCCCACAATTATCGCAGCGGAATAACATAAAATCATAGTAAAATCAGCATCACCTCAAAGGGTGCACATTTCTCAATAAAATCAAATCAACAAAATTGCTCCGTAAACAATGGGTTTTCCTCAAAATAACTCAAAATGCCTTCAAAGGGCAGCAGAACCACCATAACCACAAAAATCCCACAAAAGGGTTTATTAAAATAGACCATGGTCATCAAATAATCAATAAAATAACAGCCAAATAAAACTCAACATGGTTCGACTCAACGACCCAACCCGATGTTACACTATCAGAGCAAGACCTTCTACATCGACCAAAAGCAAATAACTTCAAAAGTCCTCAAAAGCATCCACCACCAATCTTGATCACCTGCACGTTACCCACGTGAAGGAAACATTCAAACAGGCAGGGTGAGTAATACAATTCATTATAATCAATATAAAATAAGAAATGACATCATCATCTTATACAACATAATCAGAGTCATCACAAGGCAAACATCAAAACACATCATCATAAATCACAACAAATGCCACATAAATACAATGCACAACAGGACTCATGCATGTGGTACCAATCGTCACAATTGATGGACACTTAGGCCATCACCCTCCAAAAATCCTCGTCAATAGGATCGGTTCCACACAAGAACCGGAGCACGTCATAAACCACTTCACATCCACACAATGGGATGGAAGCCACAAATAAACCGAAGTCTAACATCATCATCACTGGACCGAAGTCCTAACATCATCACCACTGAAATGCTATAAATGCATGATGCACAACGTCATAATCATCATCATCAATAAAGTCATTACGTGCATCATCATTCATCAAAATCTCATATTCGTCATATCGTCATTTATTCATCAAAACATCAAGCATCATCATCTTATAATCATCAATATAGCTCATGATACTTCACATCAGTATTTAATCATCAAACATCAGGTATAAACAACTCATAATCATCAATACACTTATGGTAATTCATATCATCAAATATTTCATCAAAACATCACGAAATCATCATCACATGATCATTAATAACATCATGGTAAATCATCAGAAAAATCACAGCATCAAAACATCAAGACAACGCAGCATCATGAAACAATTTTCGCGAACAGCAGGAGTTTGCTGTGCGAACACATTCGCTGGAACGTTCGCTTTGCGAGCTCCAGTGAATCCCCCAAATCCCACACAAAACCAGAGAGTTCCCAGTATTCACCAACAAAATCATCGCGCATTTGCTGCACACTCGCTTTGCGAGCCTGGGCGAATGTTTGCCTTGCGAAGGAATGGTTCGCCTTGCGAACCTGCGATTTCTGCAATCGCTGCTACGCACCAGTAGCATCCCAGCCCCAAAAACCTTTACGACTCCAACCTCAATTCTCCCCAAAACACCCCCAAGACAGTTCTGAAACATCAAGGTAATCAAAGGCATAAAATCTACGACTATTAGGTCGGTTAATTTCACTATTCTAACTCGAAAATACCTAAACCTTCGCAAATTCTCAAGATTCCCATAAACCCTATAAATCCCTTTTTCATACAAGATCCCACATATCATAAAAAAGGTTTAGCCTCGAAGGCTTATTTTTACACGAATCAATTCAACCCTTAATAATCCATCATCGATCCTCAGAAATACCCCCAAATCATCAATAACTCATAAACCCTTCAAAAACCCCAAAATCCACTTTAAACACATCACTTCCTATATTGAAAACAATGAAAGACAATACTCCCCATACCTTAGATTGCCGATCCGGAGCTTTCTCTACTGATTCTTTGGAAGCCTTCACGAATCCTCACCCTTTTCCTTTTCCTCAGAGCTATGCACTTTCTCCTTATTTTTAGGCTCCAACCAAAAATGAACCCTATTCCTTTCCAATTCCTTTTTGTTAAGCCCTTGGGCTTCCAAAATGGGTTTTCCCCATTTACCCTTACTAATCCTCCTCAAAAGTCCATCTTACCCTTAATTCCTCTAATATTATTTTAAATTAATAATAATACTAATATATTCATATTATATACTATTATTTAATTAAAATAACCAAAACTTCACCAAAATACCGACATCGACACAGACCACCAAAATTCACCGAAAATTCACAAATATTATATTTAAATAAATTAAATAAATATTCTAATAAATTTGGGGTGTTACACTAGGCACTTGAGTTCCTTAGGCCTAGCCGCCTCAATGTATTGATGACGAGCGACACGTGGCACTCAGATTCCCACGTGCGTCTCTCCATTTCCCTCTTGTGCCCGCGCAAAGTACGCAACCGTCTCCTTCCGCCTCCCCGTATCGTCGACCATCACTAATTCGCAGTCCTCGAGACTCCTGCCTGTCGAGCACCGTCTGCTCCCGATCACCCGCATCGTCCACCACCTCGATCATACGGACATGCTGTTCCGTTTAACGTATGTCCTCCCCGGAGGGCCTGACCCTTAAGTCATTACTCCGACACCTCGGAGCAACGACTTGGGGGGCTCCTGTTCTGGACTGGGCCGGCGCCTGCCCATCCGTCGGGCAGGCCCAACCCAATACTGCTATATGAGGCCCAACACGGCCCAATTCTCCTCATTGTCGGGCACATTCATTGGCCCTACTGTCGAGCAGTGACTTCCCGCTACGAGGAGATGCCACGACTCTCCTCCCCGCTATCCACGTGCTCCTCCTCGCGAGGACACATCATCATGTAACCTCCCACCTCCGGAAGAGTCGGTCTGCCCACCTTCCGGAGATCTCAGGACCGTTACCCCAGGGCGAATACCACGTACTGGTCTTCCTTACGCCACGTAAGCCCTGACGTCACCTGTATTGGGCCTTGCAATCCAGCCCAGTGCAAATGACCGTTGGCCCCACGCCGGGGGCAGCCTATAAATACCCTCTCACTTGAGAGAGTCAAGTTACATTACATTCTAACTCGCTTTTACTTTCTGTACTTGCCTACTCCTTTTCCTGACTTTAGCATCGGAGTACCGGAGCTGCGGAGCACACGACGTCGCTGACACTAATCTCCTTTTTGATCAGGTACGATCAACAGTGTAAAAATATTTTACACTGTCAGTGTATATTCTTTTTTCTCTAATTATAATTATAATTAACAAGATAATATAAAATTATAAATATTGATTTTTCATTAGTTAAAGAAAAAATGGTACATATGTATTCCGTCACATTAATATAATTTTTAAATTAATAATATAACATAACTAATAACTAAGTGATCAATTTTTATTAAATGATAATCTAAAATTATTTTATACTATGAGTTCATTAAACTCACTGATATAAATATTAAGCATAGATTGAAATTCATGTGTTTAGTTTATGATATTTATTAGAGAAATTTTATAAATAACAAAGAAATTACGTATGAAAGTAATTCCATGTGTCAAAACCTAATTGGATGGACACCACAAAGCCTAAATTTTGTGTGAAACAAGCTGGTATGTATAAACTCAGACGAACGCAAAAATATATGAAATAAATCCTAAGAAAAACGGTGAAAGAGGAAAAAAGGAGAGAGTGGTTCTTCACACTCTCGCATTTCTCAGATCAGATCCAATTTCGAATTTTCTAGATCCAGCTTCGTTCTCAATCTGCACTCGAATTTACGATTCACGATTTCAATTTCGGGCTTTCGGAGCAATTAGGTTTTCTGAGATCGAATGGCGTGTATCAAAGGGGTTAATCGATCGGCGTCAGTCGCACTGGCGCCGGATGCACCGTATCTGGCTGCCGGTACTATGGCCGGCGCTGTTGATCTGTCCTTTAGCTCATCGGCAAACCTCGAAATATTCAAGCTAGATTTCCAATCCGATGATCCCGAACTGCCTCTCGTCGCCGAATACCCTAGCTCCGACCGCTTCAACCGTCTCTCATGGGGTAGAAACGGTTCTTCGTCTGAAGAATTTTCTCTTGGTCTCGTTGCCGGGGGATTAGTTGATGGAAACATTGACATATGGAATCCTCTCGCTATGATCCGGTAATTGTACATCTTTTTTCTTTCAATCTTGCGCCTTGATTTTGTTTTGATATCGACAATTGTGTGTTTTTATGGATTCTGAAATGATTAGTTTTATGTGCATGGCTTGGAGACATGCTAAGACATCACTGATTTGGATAAGTAGAAAGGTTTCTCCAAGAGATATAAATTGATCTTTATGCAAATCAAACTCAACTTGGAAGTTACTGAATTTTTTAGACATAGTTCAGTTACATTTTTCACACATTGTCAAATGCGTTGGTGTTCTGGATCGGTTGAATTTTGGGCCATTTAAATCTATCAATATCTGCTTGTCATTATAATTTGTATTTCCTATTGTTTTTTAAAGGCTCAAATCAAAGGATTAACTATATAAGGATTTCACTGAAAAGTTGCTTAATCTTTTGTTATTTGGGTAATCCTTTCTAGTGCTTTTATTGATGTTCATTATATTATGGAAGTCACTAGATTGTTCAGAAATATGTGTTTTACTGCACTGGTCTTACATCGCCGCTAGCTTGTGAGAGTAATAGTCTCTCTTGAGTAAGAAAATCCAAAAGAAAAAGACAGGACAAGGTTTTACTGATGAATATATCACTATGATTGGGTCCTAAAATTCACACTTTTGTCCGCATAGTTTTATTAATTTTATTTTATAAAATATGAATACAATGCCATGCTATCCAGAGTTAAGATGTGAGCAGTTAGATGAATGGTGGTACCTTGTCTCTTGATGCAAGTGAAGCATAGTCTTGGCTGCCATTTATCTTTTATATATAATCTATGTTAAACTCAACCAAATTTACTCTCGAATTATAACACTACAGAACGGTTGTCAATTGGTATGAAAGTAGACAAACACAGTAGTTTCTGTTTTGAGTAAACCTATGGTGGTTCTTTGCTAGCTTCATGTTTATCTTTCGTTTGGCTGAAGTTGTTGATAAAATACTTGTAGTTCTGTATATGTAGGTTCATCTCTTGATTGATCTTTGATATATTTTATCGTCTCATACAATTTTCTCAATGCCTTTCTGATGATTTTTTTCTTATAAATTTTCCAGCTCGGATGCAAATGAAAGCTCTCTCGTTGGACACCTTGTAACGCATAAGGGACCGGTATGTTCTTCTCTGCTCTTATGAGCTCACCTGGCGAGTTTTAATTGCTCTCTGCATATATGTAATGTTGGTCAGTGGAATCATATCTTTGACATTCTTATATTTCAGGTTAGAGGTCTTGAGTTTAATACAATTACACCAAATCTTCTTGCATCTGGGGCTGAGGATGGTGAAATTTGCATATGGGATTTGGCCAATCCTTCAGAGCGTACACATTATCCAACATTAAAGGTCAGACATTTTTTCCCTTTGATGGTCTTTAGGCACCCCTTCTTCTGATGGGTTAACAATCTTTAAATATATATATGGCTTTATAATTTGATAATTTTACACATAGTGTATATGATCACTGTGCAGGGTAGTGGCTCTGCTTCCCAGGGGGAAGTTTCATTCTTATCTTGGAATAGTAAAGTTCAACACATATTAGCTTCCACTTCATATAATGGGACCACTGGTGAGGAAGGGATTAAATTCAACCTTTATATTTGGTTCTTTTTGTTGTATTGTTTGGTGGGATGATGGATTTATTTATTTTAATTTTGGTTTTATTCTCCAGTGGTCTGGGACCTAAAGAAGCAAAAGCCAGTGATAAGGTAACTTGATCATCTCTTGCCTTTCGGTTTTGAAAAATTCTGATATTGTATTGCCAAAAAGAACTCATTGAAACCTTATATTCCTATGTGAACTGACAGCTTTGCAGATTCAGTTAGACGGCGGTGCTCAGCTTTGCAGTGGAATCCTGAAGTTATTACACAACTTGTTGTTGCATCAGATGAAGACGGATCTCCTTCTTTAAGGGTATAGTCACTGCATATTGTCTGTTTATTTTGAAGATAATGTGTATTGACGTTATATGAGCGTGTTGATGCAGCTGTGGGATATGAGGAATGTAATGACACCAATAAGGGAGTTTGTAGGGCACACTAGAGGTAATAACAGCCATTCATATATTTATGATTCATAAATCTCAGTGTCTGCCTAGTTATTTCAATATCAATGCTACCTTTTCTTTTTGTTATATTCTTATCTTCCATCAACCCATTGAAAAAAACTTATGGGAAGCAAATGAGTAACTAGTAAAAAATAATTAAAATTTGATGGTTGTAAATCCCAAATACGTGTCAATTGTATATGACAAGTGAAGTGATAGAGTGCCAGGAAGCATAAATACAATATAGAACATGTGTATACTACACGGGCTTGGAGGTGGAGCAAATTTTATATATTTTAGGACACGATATAGCTCTTGGCTGTGGTAAAAAGTATGATATGTAAAATTTCTCTTCCTCAAGGATTTTAGCGGTTACATTATTTATAATTTTTGTTACCTATGGTGTTCTCTTCCTTAATACTGTATTTTCTAGTTCTTTCTTTTTGATCAAGTGAAAAGATTATTGATTGTTGCTGTTACAATAATTTGAAGATTGATGGTAGCATCCTTTTTATATGATTTATAGGTTTTCTGGATCTTAATTTTATTGTTCTTTTAGCTTTTACTATAAAGCTACACAGTCTCCCTCACTGTTTTAAGTTTATCTGACTTTATTTTATCGTCTAAATCTCTTATATTAGGAGTTATTGCAATGTCATGGTGTCCCAATGATAGCTCTTATTTGCTTACCTGTGGCAAAGATAGCCGGACCATATGTTGGGACACTACTACTGGAGAGGTGCTGTTTGGCCTTCTTTTACTGCTTTCACAGTTGTTTTGAAGAATTTGTAAATTGCCTGATTTGGCTAGATTTTTTTTATAGGACATTTGTCCAATATTGACAATTTTTCTTTTTTGATTGGGGGTGGGCACAGATTGCCTATGAATTGCCAGCTGGAACCAACTGGAACTTTGATGTCCATTGGTATTCTAAGATACCTGGAGTAATATCAGCATCTTCCTTTGATGGAAAAATTGGCATATACAATATTAAGGTACATAAATATACTCTGGAGGTTTTTTTCCCGGTGAGGTTGGAATTTGTTTTGCAATTATGTGAAATTATATTCATTTTGAGACTGATTTGCAAGGAATGATGTGATGAGGAAAAATATACTAGATCAGTCGTATTGAATTATTTTTTGCTCAATTCTTTTGTTCACAAATTTAATAGATAGCTGCTATTATATTACATGCTAAACTGCTGAAGTAGTTTCATAAAGGGTACAATGAAGTATTTTACCCTGCAATCTTTTTTTTTTAAATAACCAAATTCATATCATCCCTCCTACTATTCTGTTTGTAAGATCAAGTTACTATATATCTTGTTCTCCATACCATCCCTTATCACTTCATTCATGCTATAAATTGTAAGATAATTAGTTCTTGTTCAAGTTATAGAAATGACACCACCGATCTCGAAAATTATAAATTCCATCTCATAAATTAATTCTTGGGTTTTCCTCTATAATTTTCTTTTAATCACCCGCCTTTGACTATAATCGGACTTCACATCTATCAGCTTTCATATATAGACTTGGCTTATGTTATTTTAACATTTTGCTCAGGATTTAGGCCTTCATATATCTTCTAGTAGACGAAGAAGAAGCCATTGTGAGCAGAGTTCCTTATGTCCTGTCAATCAATTTTCATGTATAGACGTAGCTTATATCGTTATTTTAACATTTCGCTTAAATCTTAGGTCTGCATATATTTAAATTTTTAGTTTAAGTAGGCAAAGAAGAAGTCAAGGCACCAATGGTATAGGCAAGTAGAATAAGTCATGCCTATTTCGGCTTTTTTTATATTTTAGGCATAATCCGCTTTCCATATACCTTCCTGCAGATCTCTTTGCTAACCATAATATTAATGGCAACATATGTGATTATCTGCAGGGTTGCCGTCAAGATGGTTCTGGAGAGAGTGATTCTGGTGCAGGTGATGCTTTCGTTTTTTTAATTCTATCAAATAAGTTACTAAATACCATATTTATTTTCTTATAAACATCTGCATCTTCTGTACTCAGTCTATGTAGATTTTTTTTTTTGTGCATTTGGTGGTGTATACTGTTTGGTTTTGTTTTTTTGGTTAGGCAAGGCATTTGTCTTTGATGCATGACTTGGTATAAGATATTTTCAGGAATCTCTGAATGAAATTTGTGCTTTCTGTGCAGTACCACTGCGAGCTCCAAAATGGTATAAACGTCCTACTGGTGTGTCTTTTGGCTTTGGGGGTAAACTTGTGTCATTTCATCCCGGTACTTCTGCTGGGGCTTCAGAGGCAAGCTTTTAGTACTTTGATTATATTTCTTTGTCCAATTTCTTTAACCTTTCAGTAGAATTCATCCTATGTGTAATTTTCCAGGTTTATGTGCATAACATGGTCACTGAAGACGGTCTGGTGAGTCGTTCATCTGAATTCGAAGCTGCAATACAAAATGGGGAAAGACCTTTATTAAGGGTCCTATGCGATAAAAAGTCTCAGGAATCAAAGTAAGTTCTGTCCACAAAGCGCAACATTGTTCTATGCTGTTTGCATTCGATTGTCAGCCTAACATTTTGGCCATGGCTCTTGCAATTCTTGAGTGCTTTTTATTGTTATGGCAGATCTGTGGAGGAAAGGGAAACATGGGGATTTTTGAAGGTTATGTTTGAAGATGATGGAACCGCAAGAACAAAACTTCTCACACACCTTGGTTTTGATGTACCTAGTGAAGCAAAAGACACAGCTAATGATGATCTTTCCCAGGAAGTAAATGCTCTTGGACTTGAGGACACAGCTGTTAATAGTGCAGGACACGTGGCTACTAATGAAACCTCTATTTTCTCTTCTGACAACGGGGAGGATTTCTTTAACAATCTTCCAAGTCCTAAAGCTGATACTCCTCCATCTACAGCTGTTAGCAACTTTGTTGTTGCAGATAATGCAAATGGTTCAGAGAAAATCGAAGATGATGACGTGGAAGTGGAAGAGAGCAGTGATCCTTCATTTGATGACCTTGTTCAGCGTGCTTTAGTCGTTGGGGACTATAAGGGGGCAGTTTCTCAATGCATATCTGCTAATAAATGGGCTGATGCTTTAGTTATTGCTCATGTGGGTAGTACCTCCTTGTGGGAAAGTACACGGGATCAATACCTTAAAAAGAACCGATCTCCATACTTAAAGGTAGTTGATATTTACATCTGAGAATCTATTTAAATTTCATACCCAACAAAAATTCTGTCAAATTTCCACCCACATCTTATAATTTATTTAAATTTCATCATATCCAACAAAAATCCTGTCAAATTCCCACCAGGGATTTATTTTTGTAAATCTCTTGTGTTCATTTCCATATTCAGGTTGTATCAGCGATGGTGAGCAATGATCTCTTGAGCCTTGTGAACACTAGGCCTCTAAAATTCTGGAAAGAAACCCTTGCTCTTCTTTGCAGTGTAAGTCTCATTGATCTTTGCTGCTGGTCTAACTGTCTTTTCGGTTAGTTTTTAAGCACGGTCATCGTTTTTAATCTTCCTAATTCTTATATTGATTAAAAGGGATGCTTTATCTTCTGTTTTGGATTTTGATTGGATAAAGTTCCAAAACTAGAATTTGTTGTAGTATAAGCTATGAACTGCTCAATAGGACATCAATTTTGATGATCGGGTAATTTTATAGTACACTGTTATAATTCTCGTCATCTCATATTAACAGTTTGCTCAGAGAGATGAATGGACTATGCTTTGCGACACACTTGCTTCAAAACTCATGGGGGCTGGCAATACATTAGCTGCAACTCTTTGTTATATATGTGCTGGAAATATTGATAAAACAGTTGAAATTTGGTCGAGGAGCCTGTCAGATGAGCACGAGGGGAAATCTTATGTTGACCTTCTTCAGGTAAGATTGACATTCTTATTTGTACTTGTAAATATGTATGTGTAATATAAAACTCACCCTTACCAATATTACATCCTGACAACTGACAATTATATATTATTAGGATTTGATGGAAAAAACTATTGTTCTTGCCTTGGCAACTGGGCAGAAGCGGTTTAGTGCCTCTCTGTGCAAGCTTGTTGAGAAATATGCTGAAATATTAGCAAGTCAAGGGTTGCTGACCACAGCAATGGAGTATCTTAAACTTTTGGGTTCTGAAGAACTTTCAACTGAACTTGTGATTTTGAAGGACCGAATTGCATTGTCTACAGAACCTGGTAAAATTTTTCTTGGATTTCTATACAGCATGTCAACATGGTTAAAATAATAGAGGAAAATGATAAAAATAGAGTGCTATTTTTCGGAAAGTGACTCTTCCAATGCCACTTGTCAATGAATGCTTCAATTACTAGCATTTTCGTATTTTATTCTAGTGAAATTGCATTACCATTTTAATTAGGTAGTGAACATTAGTTCATAGTTATATTTTGCTGTTATCCAATGTTATCAAATAGCGGCGCCATGGCTGCTATGGTGGATTATACATGGCAGTTTTTGGGCTCGCCACAATGATAAATATTGATATTGTGGGTTTTTCTGCCATAATCTTCTATAACGGGGCCGCACAGCGGGCTGGTATTGCGGGATTTTGGCTCTCCGCCATGGACAACACTGCTGTTATCATACGTGTAACATTATACACCCAACCATATTTCCTTTTGTTTTTATGAAGGGAGGGTTGCCAAAAAACTGAAGAAATAAATTATATCTTCATATTGCCGTTTTTAAGAAGGCTTAATTACTCAAGTGATTACTTATTAACCATTCTTTGAACATTGTTAATAACTAGTGGAGTAGTTAATGGTTCATAAACCTCAGTAATTTTAGTTTTCCTTTGGTGAAGGAACATGATCATTTTGATATTAAGGACTCTCAATTGGAGAAGTCTATGTTCATGGTTTTGTTAGTTAGTTAATGATCATTTTTGTTATGACTTCAGCTGTCTAGTGTTTCTTTTATTGTTCGATGCTTGAAGCTTTCTGCACACCTATATTCTTTTCACTTTTTCACTTTTCTAATTTTTATTGCAGAGAAAGACTTAAAAACCACCGCTTTTGAAAATTCTCAATCACACAGTGGATCCTTTTATGCGGCTGATAATTCCAATTATAATATAAATTATTACCAGGTAGTTACTTTAACTTTGTTCTTTGGCTTTTTCTTTCGGTGCAAAGCACTGTGTCTCTGCAATTTGAGACTATACCTTTGGATGTCTGTTGGTCAGGATACCGTATCCCCTCAGGTGCCACATGGTGTCTCTGGAGTTCAATATCCTGCAAGCTATTCACAGCCATTTGATCCTAGATATGGGAGTGGGTACAGTGCTCCTGCTCCACACCAGCAACCCCAACAACCCAATTTGTTTGTTCCATCACAGGCTACTCAGGTTCCCCAACCTCCCCAGGTACATTATCATATATATATATATATGTCATAAAGAAGGAACAAATGTTGCACACGTGGGTGATATTTATAGGGCTGTGCTCAGTGGTCAATGAGTTTGATTGAGTTGGTGGCACCCTTAGGTTTGATGTGAAAACAGAATGTGGATCTACATACTGTTCATCATTAAGTTACATTAACTACTCATGAAAGACATTAAAAATTGTGAGCAAAGGCCAAATTTCATCCCTTGAATATATTTCTCTTTTAAAAATCCAGAGTATGAAAGTTGCCTCTTTAATTGCATTTATACGGTCCATAAAATATACTTATTCTTGAGATGGTTGCGGTCAAAGAGGACTAGTTTAATATGAAGCACTTTCCCACTTGACCACTCTTCCGGTCAATCTATTGCTAATGTCTGAAATGCACCATATGTAGCATATATTTAGTGTCAGTTTTGACTCTGAATGTTTGGTTTTGAAGTGGAAAAAGTTGATTTGGGATTTAAGTGCAACCTCAAGCAATGGCATCTCTATCATTTATATAAACAAGTACATTTGAAAATTCTTATCTGCTATGAGACATGTATATAATATTGTATGAAGTTTTCCTTTATTTTTCTTGTTTGAAGACACAATGGAGAAAGCTTTTTACACTGGCTCACTCTTATGACTATCATTTAGTGAGCTTGAGTAGCGATTTCTCCATGTATACAAAATTTATATTATGCTGTAGTTTTATATTTTAAATACTTTTATAACAGTTGTTCAAGTGATTTGGATGCTATATTCTTGAACAAAATTTGAATTAGTTGTTATTGATGATTTTCTCTTATTCCTTCTAATCTTCAATTCTCTCTTTTGTGTAGCTGAACTTCTCAAATACTGCTGTGGCACCAGCTCCTGTGAGAACTTTTGATCCTCAAACTCCTCCGGTGCTTAAAAATGTGGAGCTATATCAGCAGCCCACATTGGGTTCTCAATTGTATAATGTCGGTTAATCTTTGCATTCAAATTCAATTTTATGAAGTATATTTCTACTGCCTGCGAGTTATAAAATGATTTTCTATATTTCAGACAAACAACAATCCACCATTCCAGCCTACCAATCCACCTTACCAGCCTACGCCTCCTGTTCCATCACAAATGAACTTGGGTCATGGCCACAACGTACCACCACAAGTTTTGGCACCTACCTCGAATCCAATGGGGTTCATGCCAATCCCTAGTCCTGCTGGCGTTCAAAGACCTGGTGTGGGATCAATTCAGCCTCCCAGTCCCCCGCAACCGCAATCTGTGCAACCCGCTGCTGCACCGGCAGCTCCACCACCTACTGTGCAGACTGCTGATACTTCAAAAGTACCTGGTAATATTTCTTTTATTTTTTCAGCGACTTTGCATTTTTCTTTGAATGAAAATACTAGCTAAATGTACTGATGTTTATTTTATGAGTCAGAAAGCATTTGTCTTGAACAATGGTATGTATTTCACTTATCATGTGTTCCTTGTCTTATTCTATTTTGGTTTTAACTCTTGCTTTTACTATGTCAGCGCACCAAATGCCTATTGTTACAACATTGACAAGACTTTTCAATGAGACATCGGAAGCACTCGGAGGTTCACGTGCAAACCCAGCAAAGAGGCGGGAAATAGAAGACAACTCAAAGAGACTTGGTGGGTTGTTTGCTAAGTTGAACAGTGGGGACATCTCCAAAAATGCTTCTGATAAGCTCCTTCAGCTTTGTCAAGCGTTAGACAATGGTGATTTTGGTACTGCACTTCAAATTCAGGTAAGTCAATTGAATTGCAAATTCTAGCATCAACCTAGCTGTGTCGTACTCGTAACCATGCATCAAACCTACATTTTAATTGCTTTACTTACGTGTTGCAGGTTCTTCTCACTACTACTGAATGGGATGAATGCCAGTCCTGGTTAGGTTCACTGAAGCGTATGATCAAGACTAGGCAGAATGTCAGGTTAAGTTAAAAAGATTTTGTTTTGGTGATTTTGGAGAATTTAACTTGCAGTAGTGATTGCTGATATACTCTCTCCATCGTCCACAACAAGACTACTACCTCTAGATTGATGGTGAAGGGTTTTGGTTTTATGCACTTCTACAAAATTCTAGCAGTGTACAGCTTTCACACACTGTTATTAAAAGCTGTTGCTCAAAGTAGTGTTCAGGAAATGACCCGAAAACGTTTACGACCAATATTTGTAATAGAAGTGTTTTATCTGTTTGTTTACTATAAATTTCCGATGGTTTATTCCTCACCACACCCTTCTGGTACCAGTGGTGGTGCTCCAAGCTGTTCTAGTCAGTTATAGGTTGATATTTCCTTTTCTTTGAAAGATTTTTTTGTATCCCAATAGTCATAAAGTATTGATTTAATTGCCGAACAATTGAATGGTGTTTTTAATCGTCAATCATTTAAATCCTTGAAGTTGGACATGTATGTGATACAGATATAGGAGCGGGGCGGGTATGTCCGTCAAGTAAATGGACATAGAAATCTAGCCCGTCCCGCCAAGGAGACGGGTTGGCGGGCTAGTCCACCATTTTATCATTTTTTACTTGCATGTTTTTAATAATTTAAAAAGTTTTTTTTTAATTTTTTTTTTTATAGATTTCAATAAAAAAGCATCAAACAAACAATTTTAGAAGGAAGGCTAACCTTGAAGAAGTATAAACAAGTATTCACCTAAGATTGAAGTTGAATCATCGACAAGTATTAATTTTCAACCAATCAAAATAAATATTTTGAGTGTTTGATTACTAGGATTAACCATCAAGCAACTAAAGTTTAACTTCAACCAGTCAAAACTATACTAAATATTAAGTATAACACCAAAGTTTAAGTTCAATAAACCAAAACTATAATAACATTGTCTAATCAAAATCATAAGGATTACGAGTGAAGCATTCTAAAATTTAAATCTTAACCATTAAGATCAATAATATTAGATGCACTTTTAGAATAAGTTGGACCCTCTTTTTTATCTGTATTGTCATCATCATTTTCATCTACATTACAAATCAATGAAACAAATTCAATGGTTAGTAAAAAATATAATAAAAAGTAGTAGATAACCATATTCATACTAAAAGTAATTACCACTATCAAAGGCATAAAACCAATTGCGAGAACAAAGCAATGCTTCAATATTTTCAGACAATAAGCGATTTCTATACTTGTTAAGCACTCTAGAACTAATACTAAAGGAAGATTCTGATACAACAGTAGTAATACAATGGTTTAGGTTGATAACGTCCAATTAGGTTGCCGTACCAATAATATTGGCTTGAGTTTTTTGAGTGCTTCAAATAAGAAAATCAAGCTGGGGTTTTCCTCAAAGATCATTGAAGATTTGAAGGTTTTGGACAATATTACGCAATTCGGATCCGATCGAGTGAAAGCCTTTGGACAAGGGGTGCATTGCAAGGGAGTAGCGTGAGATGGTGGATGATGTTGGTAAATCTTGGGTTTCAACAAGTGTGCGCTTGGGATTAATTCAATTGTGTGAAAGTCTTGGGACAAGGAGGTGCCTTGCAAGGAAGTAACAAAAATTGGTGAATTGAAGTGACATTGTTGGTGACTTGATCAATCTTTGATCAAGGCTTTTGGAGGTGGTAGAATTAACAAAAAATCATAGGGTTTGTAGGGTTAGAGTTCTTCATCTCTTGTACATATTTGCAAAGTAAGCTTAATTGCAAGTATCTCAATTCGAATTCGAATTGAGGGTAGACATACCCATAGCGAGGCTGATTGGGGAACTTCCTAAACAAATCCCTCTCTCTCTCTCTCTCTCTCTCTCTCTCTCTCTCTCTCTCTCTCTCTCTCTCTCTTATTTTTGTGTTTGCAAATTATTGGATTCATTGTTTGTTTGATCAATTTGTTTGGGAATTATTTTTGATCACATTTTTGAATTAGGTTTTGTTGATAGAATCATAATCCGGTTAATTGTAATTGGTTTAAGATCAACAAAACAAAGTAAATTTCCAAACGATATCGATTTCATACAAGGTGTTCGACAAATTGCATTATTGGGTTTTTGTGTGTTTGTGATAATTGGAAATAAGCTCTACGTATAGCTTAGCATTTAATTGTTTATGATTGATTATTTTTGAACAATTTATGTTCATTATCATTCGTTTGTGTACCTTTAGGCATATCCGAGCTTTTCGATAGAGGTAAGGTTAGACGATTCGATTCGGGTTGTTTCCGCTGTGCCATAAAACTTTTAAAAACCATTTTTGCCAAAAGTTTGAATATTAAATTTGTGATCTATTCACCTCCTCCAAATCTAAGCCTATCGTCTAACAAAACTGACTTTGATAATTTCTTTTAGCCGTACCAGATTGTTGTCCACCCAATCTAATTTCCTAAAATTATGACAATTGAATAATAACATAAAGTTAAATGAAACTAATTAGTAAATCATGCTTTTATATTATTAGGAAGAAACCAATTAGTAAATCATGAACAAAAAACTTACATCAAATAGGTTTGACTCAGTTGACATAGTTGAAAAGGTAGGAGGACTCATTGAAGCATTGGAAGAAGAAATAGAATATTCTGAAACAACTTGTACAATTTTTGCTTTATGTTGTCCAACTTCAATTCCCAATTTAGTGGATCAATCACTTAATAATAGTAGCCAAATGAGTCCAACTTCATTCTGGGATCTAAGACAACCCCAAATGCAAGAACAACACTATATTCATCCCAATACTTCTCAAATTTCAAAATCATACCTTCATTGTTATCAAAAGACGTTAAATTTTCCAAATTTGCAAAAAGTACAAATTGGAAGTGAGATAGCTTGTTCCAGACATCAAAGTGGTAATTTCATAAAATGGCAACAAGAACAAACGCATTTTTTCAAGTCTCACCCACTTTCCTTTAAAGGATTAGTTGTATAATTTGTATCATAACAATGAAGGTTTTCAAATGCACGTTGATATTTAAGAGCATTTTATTCAATGTTGCCAACCATATCAATGCACATCTGTAACCAACCCACTTGATACATCAATGTTGCCAACCATATCAATGCATTGCTTAAATCTTACCATCTTATTCTCTGAACCATTCACATGCTTGATGCTTTCCCTAATTTTTTGCAAAACACTGTAAGCTACTTTAAGCCCCTCTTGCACAATTAGATTTAAGATATGTGCAGAACAACAGACATGAAAGAACTCCCCTTTACATAACAATCAATTTTGCAAGGCTAGTTAACTCTTCAAACTTTGCTGCATGACATCATTTACAGAAGCATTATCCAAAGTAATGGTAAAAACCTTCTTCTCTATTCCCCAATCAGTAAAAAAACTCAGATATTCTTTTACACAATTCAAGAACAGTGTGAGGAGGAGGTGTAGCGAGCGATTTTGGACGCGGTTCTTAAGCGCTGGTCGCTCTCTGCGGTTTGAGCTTTGACTACAGGTCGATTCATTTTTTATCCTATTGTGAGCTGAATAAGGAAGGGAAATAGATGTCTCCAATTAACCCTGCTTGCATACTGAGTTTAAACAGCGGTCTGTTAAGTTACGAATGCTATCAATGTGGGGGGCCTTTGTACTGGTTATTTGTATTTTCGCCAGTACTGTTTTCTTTCTTTTTTACCTGGGCAGAAGGTTTCTGGCGGGGAATAAGGATTAGGATATTAGGACTGGTGCTTTTGAATTACTGCTTTTGATTGACGAAGATATGGGATTTGGGTTTTTTGTTGATTGCGCTCGCTAAGATCTTTTCTTTCGATCTTATGCCTACGTATTCCCATTTACCGAAACAGGGAAATCAGAGCGTTCGTAGTTCCTCCTATTCTATGGGAGGAAAGGGGTGTTTTGGTGTCTTGTTCAAAGCCCAAGACATGAAGCGAAAGGTGATTTGTATCTTGTTCAAAGCCCAAGATGTGAAGCTAAAAGGTCTATTTGTGTCTTGTTCAAAGCCCAAGACGTGAAGCTGAAAGACCTCGGCTTTAGAGAGAATTTGTCATCTCTAAAGAGGGGAGAAGGAGAATTACTTTAACTGGGATACGCGGATCCGAGCAATGCCATAATTTCCGAAGAAATGGTTTTAACCTGAAGGAGAAGACTTTAACTCAGTGTAGAGCAATGCCATCTTTCCTTAGGAATTTCTCATGCTAAAAGAGGGACAGTGGCATGGATGTAGATGATCCAGAGGCTGGCCGCTTACAGCGATTAGATGAAGGGAAAGGAGTTGTTGATGTTTGTGTACTGCGAACGAGGCACAACTTTGATGCTAAAAGGTCGATTGGATCAACCAGTGGTTTTCTTATACAAAGCCTAAGAGGAGGCTAATTTCCGCTAGGAAAATCATTATACAAAGCCTAAGAGGAGGCTATTTTGTGTCTCGTACAAAGCCCGAGAGAGAGGCTAAAATTTTTTGACCCAGTGGGGCATATCGTTATACAAAGCCTAAGAGGAGGCTAGCAAAGAGTTGACTCAGTTGGAGAATCTTTTATACTCAGTAATAGAGTGTTTTTGTATCTCGTACAAAGCCCGAGAGAGAGGCGAAAAGGTTGTTTTGACTCTACTGGGGAGAATTTTGGTATCTCGTACGAAGCCCGAGATGGAGGCTATGGTAACTTTTTCAGTTGAGTGACAGATCCAATATACTGATTTTAAAAGAGAAAATCAGTTCTTATATGAGTAACACTGTACACAGGGATTTAATTTGAGGATCAGGGATATTTCCTTCTCTTTGAGGAAACGGGAAATCCAAAGGATATCGAGACTATCCGAGTCTGCGGGTTTCCTTCCTATTTAGCGAAGGGTGCTTGAGAATGTCTTTGAGACTCAAGGAAGTTAGACTGTCCGTGTCTAGAGTTTTATCTTTTGTACTATGCTTCGAGAAACAGTAGTAGACTCTATGAAAGGACTGTTCTATGAGAATGACTAGGTTCTGTTCCTATACCTCTAGGAGGTCGTCGGAACAATTTGTACGAAGCCCAAGAGGAGGCTGGAAACTTTTAAGAAGCCGACGGGTCCTTGTACGAAGCCCAAGAGGAGGCTATCATTCCCGAAGGAAGAGATCATTATACGAAGCCTAAGAGGAGGCTGTGAATACTTCTAAGAAGCCGTAGGGTCCTTGAATAATGCCCAAGAGGAGGCCGATGCTTTTAAGAAGCCCGTGGGTCTATCATCTCCTTTCCATTAGGAGAGATAACTCTTTTAAAGATGAAAACCACTGGTAAACGTGCGAGGTTTACTATCCAACGACTTTTAACTTTTAAAGAGGGTTCCTTAGTTAAGGTCCAAGATTATGACCGTAGTGGGTACCCAAACCCCGAGACATTCAAGGCAAGCTATCCACAAGGAATAGATCAAGTCAGGAAAGTTCGAGAATTGGGAAGAAACTCAAAGATGCCATTCACGGAGAATACATTCATCTTGGGGAGTAGAGCTTCTTGACGATTCCTAAGGAGGACAGCCGAAGAGAAGACTGTATCTGGTGCTCCTATTGGGGATCTAGGCGTCTATTTCTACGAATAAGTGAAACGGCGTCACCTAGTTCTAGACGTAGTTGCCGGGGAAACTCGAAATATCTATACTATTATTACACAGTAGATATGAGTTTATGAAAGGAGACTTACAGTGAGCAACCCCACAATACAGTTTATAATATGAAAGCAGTAAATGAAAGCGATAACCACTTACTCGGTTGTAGTGCTTCCATGCTGTTTGGTTAGTTGTTCAATAAAGAAAGATTGAAAACAACAGTATATTCAAAATCAAAGGAGAAAGTGCTTTGAAAAAGAAAGATTTGGGGCTTACAGCTCAAGGAGAGGCCCAAATATTTTATCAGTGAGCACACTGTTTGACTTTGTACAGAGGGACTTATACAAGTGACTGAGGCCCAAAAAGGTTTTCTGTACAAAGGGACGGGTCTTACACTCTCTCAAGAGGCCCAAAAAGGTTTAAAGAAAAGAGCGGGGCTTATAACACGAGGGTAGGCCCAAATGATTTTTCGTTTAAAAATGGCGATCGCGCCGAGGTTTTCTTTTAACGCAGAGGGACTTATACAATAAGTGAGGCCCAAAATGTTTTTGGTTAAAAGGGGGATTGGGTCTTACACTCTATTAGAGGCCCAAAGTGTTTTAAAGAAAAAGAAATGGGTCTTACTACTCGAGGGTAGGCCCAGATGGTTTTTATTTTTAAACGGGCGACGATCGCGCCGTTTACTTGTACAGAGGGACTTATACAATGAGTGAGGCCCAAAAAAGTTTTTGTACAAGGGGGGATGGGTCTTACACTCTCTCAAGAGGCCCAAAGAGTTTTGAGATGAATAAATGGGTCTTACTACTCGAGGGTAGGCCCAGATGATTTTTGAAAAGGCGACGATCGCGCCGTTTGTTTTTTGACGGTATCGGGACTTATACAATAAGTGAGGCCCAAAGATGATTTGGTCAAAAAAAGGATTGGGTCTTACACTCTAATAGAGGCCCAGAGTGTTTTGAAAATGATTTATGAGGGTTGAATTAATCCAAAACCCTAATTTGTTTTCAAAATGTATTTAATTGAATAAAAATTCAATTAAAATGATCAAAAATTGTTTAACACATGGAAAACAAATTGTGATCTTGGATTAATGCTTCAAAAATTAAGTATTGACCTACAAAATAATTAGAAAGCATTAAAAGTTGCAAAATCAATGTAGAAAAAATATTTAAAATGCCAAAAACAATCAAAATATTAATTCTTTACAAAAATATCAATTATATGAAATAAATAATATTTTTGGGATTTTCTGATAAAATAAAATATTTTAACATTTTTGTGAATTATTAAAAAAAGAATCAACTCAAAATCATTAAAACTCAGAGAGAAATTAATTTTTGAATCAATTAAACAAAATACAAAATTCAAATATTTGAATTTGAAAAAAAAGGCGCCAAGAACAAGCTGAAGAACACGCGCGTGTTCTTGGTTTCTCAGATTTGCGTTTTCTATCCAATCTCCATGAATACGTAATCATATCATGCAATCCACATATCATTATGCTCGTCTCAACCTCACGATCATGTCTATGTACTTTAATTTCATTTAAATTAAACATACAACAAGAAATCACGAAGAGACCTCAAGAACCCTAATTTCTGCATGAAGGCTAGGATTTTTGATACACGATTCAAACAATGCAATTAATTGAGGGAAAACATTCCATGCATGATTATGAACATATGGCCAAATTATTGTGCGAGGAAATATGCATAGATTGAGAGATGACCAAGTATGTGCTTACCTCCAAGCCGTGACAGCAAGTTCAAAGTGATTTTTGATTTGGAGGTGTTACAGATGAGTTGTGATGATCTGGACAGCTTCCCTACACCCTATGGATTGTGTTTGGATGGTTGGACTTGATTGAAATTGGCTGGATCATTTTGTGGTACCTCAGCTGCACCTTGTTTGAAAATTTGAGCAACCAGCTGGTGATTTCATGAAATTGATGTTTCAGAAGTTATGTGAGTGTTTGATCAGCTCATATGTGATGTATGTGAGGTGTGTGAGTGATTGGTTTGTGCAGAATTGCTCTCAAACTCAAAACCCGATAGCTACCTTGCTAAGAAAGGCATTTTTGCCAAGAGAAAGAGATTTTGAGGAAAGCATCTGTTAGATGGCTTTGGTGTACTTAAACTGACCACAATTGAGCTCTATTTATAGTAGAGCAAGTTTGTTTTGCAAGGAATAGTGCATGACAGCTGGTAAGTAGGTTTGGCCAATGTTGGCAAATGAAAATCCAAGTCTCCTCTAGCCATTGACTAGAGGTTAGGGCACAGAGCTTTGGTCCCCTTGGTCTTGTATAAGTCTTGACTGATTTCAGATGAGAATGGCTCAGTCCATGCCACCTTGATGGTTCCATTGAATGCCTCATTCCAAATTTGAAGTCTTGTCCCTATTTTGGCCATTCTAGGTTCAACATGCTATTCCTTGTTCCTTGGACCTTGGAGGCTTGGCTCAGTGATTGTCCCCTTTGGATTCAATCCTCTGAGGTGTCCAAGTGGATAGGAACTATTTAAATTGGCTGATTTTGGCAAATCGAGCCAAAATGCAAATTCTGCCTTGCCTTGACAGATTTCAGCAAGGCAACTTGGCAATGTTGTATCTCATGGTGTAGGTTGAATTTGGCAATGTTCTTGGCCATTTTGGAAAGCTCTTACATGATACAACAACTGTTTGAACAAGTTTGGTTTTGATCTCTTTTGATTCCAAGTGAAAAATCCCCCTACATTTGGCAAAAAGTGAAGGCAAATTCTGACTTAGTGAAAATTTCACTAAGTGTTGGAAAAAGTGACATTTTCACTTTTCAGCCACTTTGATCACTCCATAACTCAAAATCCTTAATGAATTGGAATGACTTGTAGTTGAAGTTTTTGTAGGTGATAATGAGGGCTACAAATCCATCTTTGGATGAGAAAAAATGGCCTTGTGGTTTAGGAGTTATGGTCCTCCAAAGTTGGTACCTTTGCCACTTTATTTTTAACTTAGAAAAATTTCTAAGTTTTATGGTTACCCCTTTTACAAGTTATCTCACTTTTCTTGATTTTTCTTGATGAATGATGATTCAAATCATACATTAACATCATTTTAGGGTTAAAAATCCATTTTGGTGAAAAATCTCAAAAAGTCAAAGTTGACTTTTGTGCACAGTTGACTTTTTATCAGATGAATTCCAAACTGTGCAATTCTTCAGGAAATCATGTCCTTGACCTAAATAAAACTTAATGGACATGTTCCATGGGTGTCATAGGGTATATTCAATCATGTATTAGGGTTTGGGAGCATGTCTTGGTCAAAAGTCAAAGTTACAGTTGACTTTTCCCTTAAAACCCTAATTATGGTGCAGATGAAATTGAGACTTGTTGCTCAAGCTTTGGATCAATACATTGTTCCAAATGGATCAATATGGTGTATTAGAGACCCTCAAATCATCTCTTGAGGTCTTGGCTCATGGTTTGTCCCAAAAGTCAACTTAGGGGTGAATTAGGTCAAGAAACCCTAACTCCTGATTTTTGATGAATGCATCCCCTGAGGCAAAATTGAGTTGATGCATGGGTTCATGAGGTTCCATGAAGCATATTAGGTTATGTTTTGGATCATTGCCTTGTGCCCAGATGAAAATTTCCATCTGGAGACTCTGGTCGACCAAAACCCTAATTTGGTGACACTGTCGATCTTGAGACTTGATCCACCTAGAAGAGAGCAGCCTTGTGCTTAATCCTTGAAGTGGGAGTCCTTTTTGATCCATTGTGGATATTTGAGAAATTATACAAGTTGAAGATCATGTCATTTCTTGATTGATCCTTTGTCTAAGCACTCAGAGAGGGCTTGAAACCCTAATTTTGATTGTAGTGGATGCTCACCCATCTTTGGGGAGGCTAATGAAGCATGATGGTTCATCCATATTGTGATGATGATTTTCACAATGATGGGAAATCTAAGTGGTCAAAATTTGGGGTATTACAGATGCCCCTATTTAATCTTCTTGGACCCGAAGGTATGAATGACGAAGGTATTCGAGCATTCGGGGTGCAAGAGGATTAAATATCGGAATATCCGAAATTTTGATGGTGGTTATGAATGGTAGCTTACGCATTCATCTTCTTTAGCTAAGCAATGAGGCTTAGAAAAGGTAAACTTCCCCTCGATCCTGGTTTCCTACCAAGGAACTGGTCTCAGTCTCTGATTTAAACTTCCCCTCGATCCTGGTTTCCTACCAAGAACTGGTCTTAGTTTCTGATTTAAACTTCCCCTCGATCCTGGTTTCCTACCAAGAACTGGTCTTAGTTTCTTTTGTCAATAAACTTTCTTGACAAGGGACACTATTCATAGCGGCTTTCCTCAAACTTCTCGCCGAATTTTCCTGGGGAGATTCCATTTGAGTGGAAAAAGTTTTGATGTCAGACTTGCTGGGGAACCCAGTCGTCTGAGTTGTAGAGTTGTACAAACTTCTCTGTTTTGGAGATGCCATTTGTCGATTCTACTGGGGAAAGCGAGTCTCTTGAGAGACTATTTTCATTTGGGATCTTTCATCATACTTTTCTCGGGATCTTCCCGGAGAAACGCCATATGATGGGGTCCAATTTTGAGGTGTCGATGACCTTTTCATCAACGACTTTTCGGAGAAATACTGATGTACTGCCGAATCTCTGATCACGAGGCTTTCTCTGTGGATTTTCTTTAATCCGGGAAAGCAAGGATATCATCTTCAATGGCGAAGAGTGATGTTTATTGAGAGTTTTCTCTGGCTTTTCAGAGGTTCAAGTTATCAAAGTGGCCAAGTGCCGACTCTGATCTAAAGATACACTGGTGGCGAGATTGTGCAGACGCAACATTTCCTGACGAGGAAAGAACTGACAAACTCGATTGAGAAAACTGTTTATCACTAGGGGACAAGACCGACTCAAGTGATAGTGATGCAATATGAAATGTAAATGCAAATAAAAAATGCATGAAGTATGTATGTATATGCTGACAAAACAGACGCGACATACAGACTAATGGATGAACACAATTGGATACTCGGCCATCGCGGGGCGAAGAAGTACCGTTGATTCAAAATAGCAATTCCACCTTGCTTAGGCGAGATAGTCCCGTTGGGAGCTATGTTGATCGGGCTTAGGAGATGAGAACTCGGCCGAGGATGTCAGACGAAACAAGGTCTCTGACACAGTTGATCCCTTCATTCAGGCATACTGGCTTAGAAGGAGTACTTTGATTCTGCACTTTGAAGTTCGCTTACTTCGGGAGAAGCAATCGATGTTCTTCTGATGTTCAACAGTCAAAAGAAATTGCCATCTTTATTTTAAAAGCAGAAAAAGTTTTAACAAGTAAATTCATTTTTGTTTTATTTCAAGAATCGCTGATTAAGTTTAAACAACGTCGTTCTGTAAAGCTAAAACAAGCAAGAATTACAAACAAAAGCACAAGGGCTCAAATTTTATTGATAAGATGGAGATCAGCCAAACGCGTGATTCCAAAGAGTATATACAAAGTTAGAAAACGGTAATTTACAGGGAAAAGGGCTACGTTGAAACATAACGACCGCTATCCTTCTACCAACTTTGAATTCGGGGCATCCTGAGCTTCTGTCGAAGATGACCTTTGACTGGAGATTTCCTCCGATAGATGATGTAACTACTGCTGAGGGACTTGCCTCTGTTGAACATAGTTACTTGCCATTATCCCTAACTTTTGCCTGGATTGTACTATGAGATTTCCAATCCATCGGGATGATTCTTTTTTTTTCATGTCTCTAACTTTTGCCTGGACCGCCCTTTCGGGTTTTCAATCCACCGAGACGTTTTTTTTTTTTTTAGGCGAAGTATTTCTTGACTACATCAACATTCGTGGGGTAGGCAAATTCCTCTCCGTCCATGGTTGCAAGTCTCAAGGCGCCGCCTGAGAAAGCTTTCGTGACCACATAGGGGCCATCATAATTTGGGGTCCATTTGCCCCGAGAGTCAGTGAGAAATGATTGTATCTTCTTGAGCACGAGGTCTCCTTTTCTGAAAATACGATGTCGGACCTTTTTGTCGAACGCCCTCTTCATTCTTTGTTGATACAACTGACCGTGGCATAGTGCCGTGATTCGCTTCTCTTCGATCAGGTTCAGTGTCGTGTCGACTTTGACACCATTCAGCTTCGGTGAGCTTAGCTTCCATCAATACCCTGATTGACGGGATCTCTACTTTTATGGGAAGCACTGCCTCCATGCCATATACTAGATAGAAAGGGGTAGCCCCTGTTGAAGTGCGGACAGATGTGCGATAACCATGAAGAGCAAAGGGTAGCATCTCGTGCCAATCTTTATAGGTTACAACCATTTTTTGAACGATCTTCTTGATGTTCTTGTTAGCCGCTTCTACCGCTCCGTTCATCTTGGGTCGGTAGGGAGATGAGTTATGGTGTTCGATCTTGAACTCTGTGCATAACTCTTTCATCATCTTATTGTTCAAGTTAGATCCATTATCAGTAATGATCTCGCTTGGAACACCATAACGGCAGATGATATTGTTTTTGATAAATCGGACCACCACTTGTTGGGTTACATTGGCGAATGACGCTGCTTCGACCCACTTGGTGAAATAGTCAATGGCTACCAGGATGAACCGATGTCCGTTTGAAGCCTTGGGCTCAATCATACCAATCATGTCGATTCCCCATATGGAAAAAGGCCACGGGGAAGAAAGAACTTTGAGATGTGATGGCGGTACATGAATTTTGTCGGAGTATATCTAACACTTGTGACACCTCCTCATGTACTTGTAGCAGTCGGATTCCATGGTCAACCAATAATACCCGGCCCTGAGAATTTTTCTCGCCATTGTGTGTCCGTTGGCATGAGTGCCAAAGGATCCTTCATGAATTTCTTTCATGAGCACGTCTGCTTCTGGTCTGTCGACGCATCGGAGCAAGACCATGTCAAAATTTCTCTTATAAAGAGTGTCACCGCCCAGGAAGAAGTTTCCAGCCAATCTTCTGAGGGTTTTCCTGTCTTTTCTGAGTGCCCCAGATGGGTACTCTTGTTTCTGAAGGAAGCATTTGATATCGTGATACCAAGGTCTGTCGTCTATGACTGCTTCAATCGTGAAGATGTAAGCGGGCCGTTCAAGGCGCATAACGTCAATCTTAGGTATGTCATTCCATCGACCTACACTAATCATGGAAGAGAGAGTGGCCAATGCATCAGCCATGTGATTCTCATCACGAGGGATGTGATGAAAGTCGACTCTGTTGAAGAAGGGTAATAACCTCCTTGCATAGTCTTTGTAAGGAATCAATCCTGATTGGTATGTGTTCCAATCTCCTTTTATCTGTTTGATAACCAGGGCTGAGTCGCCGTATACGTCCAAGTTTTTGATCCTTAAATCAATCGCTTCTTCGAGACCCATAATACATGCTTCGTATTCGGCCTCGTTGTTCGTACATTTGAACGTAAGTCCGGCAGTGAAAGGAATGTGGGAACCCTGAGGGGTAACAATGATTGCCCCAATTCCGTTTCCATAATGATTGACTGCTCCGTCAAAGATAAGTCCCCACTGGGAACCTGGTTCTGGCCCTTCACTGGGTAGCGGTTCATCGCAATCTTTCATTTTTAGATACATGACATCTTCGTCTGGGAAGTCAAACCTGATTGATTCTTGATCGTCAATCGGTTGATGAGCCAAATGATCGGCTAAAATACTTCCTTTAACGACTTTCTGAGCGTGGTACTCTATGTCATATTCTGATAGTAACATCTGCCAACGGGCAATCCTTCCCGTGAGAGCAGGTTTTTCGAAAACGTACTTGATTGGATCCATTTCGGAGACCAACCAAGTAGTATGACGAATCATGTACTGGCGAAGACGTTTGGCTGCCCAAGCCAAAGCGCAACAAGTTTTCTCAAGCATTGTGTACCGAGTCTCGCAGTCGGTAAATTTCTTGCTTAGATAGTAAATGGCAGACTCTTTCCGTTTAGTTTCGTCTTGTTGGCCAAGTACACATCCCATTGAGTCCTCTAGGACTGTGAGGTAAATGATCAGTGGTCTTCCTTCCACTGGAGGCGATAGGATCGGAGGATTCAACAGATATTCCTTAATACTATCGAAGGCAGTTTGGCAGTCTTCTGACCAAACGCAATCCTGGTTCTTTTTCAATAGCTTGAAAATCGGCGCACAAGTGGCGGTCATAAGGAATATGAATCTGGAGATGTAGTTCAAACGTCCCAGGAATCCTCTGACTTGTTTTTCAGTTTTCGGAGAAGGCATTTCTTGAATGGCCTTGACCTTGTCAGGATCAACCTCAATCCCTTTCTGGCTGACGATGAACCCTAGTAGTTTCCCTGAACGGACACCGAAGGTGCACTTGTTGGGATTCAAGCGGAGCTTGAATTTTCTTAGACGTTCGAACAATTTTGACAGATGTTCAACGTGCTCATCCTCTGTTCTTGATTTTGCAATCAAATCATCGACATATACCTCGATTTCTTTGTGTATCATGTCATGAAACAGAGTAGTCATGGCCCTTTGATAGGTTGCCCCGGCATTCTTCAAACCGAACGACATTACCTTGTAACAAAAGGTACCCCATGGGGTAATGAACGAAGTTTTCTCCATGTCTTTCGGTGCCATTTTGATCTGATTATAGCCCGAGAATCCATCCATGAAGGAGAATACTTTGAACTTTGCTGTGCTGTCAACCAGCATGTCAATGTGTGGTAAAGGAAAGTCGTCCTTTGGACTTGCCTTGTTCAGATCTCTGTAATCAACACACATTCTGACCCTTCCGTCCTTTTTGGGAACGGGTACGATGTTGGCTAACCATTGAGGATATTCAGATGTAGCGAGGAAACCCGCGTCGATCTGTTTCTGTACCTCCTCTTTGATTTTGATGGCCATGTCCGGGTGACTCCGTCTCAACCTTTGCTTTACTGGCGGACATTCCGATCTTAGCGGTAAGTGATGTTCCACGTTGCTGGTATCCAACCCTGGCATATCCTGATAGGACCAAGCGAATACATCGGGGAATTCTTTGAGAAGCTTTATCAAACTTTCTTTGACAGTTGGACTGAGCAGTGCTCCAATCCTGATTTCTTTTCTCTCTTTTTCTGAACCCAAGTTTACCGTTTCCAACGGCTCTTTGTGAGGTTCAATGGACTCTTCCTCTTGTCTGAGTAGTCAGGAGATCTCTTTTGGAATTTCGTTGTCATTTTCTTCTTCAGCCTCGAATACCGGGAACTCAAAGTTGGAAGAAGGCATCGGATCGTATGTTTCAACGGGGTTTAAAACAAGCAATCTGCATGACGTGATGATTCGTGTTTAGAAGAGATAGAGAAAATGTAAGTGTGTGCAGTGTATTTATTTTACTGCTTGCTTTTATTTTTGAATTGTTTTTTTTAGGATTACCATTTTCTGAAAAAGCAAAAAGAGAAAACAGTAATTAATGCGGAAATTATAGAACGACGTTATTTTATTAATGAACAAGTCGAATCTTGAAACTACAGCCCTATAAAACAAAACTCACTCGCTTCGGGCGAAGCGAAGATGGAAATTTACAAAAAGCGAGCCCTATCAAAACATCCGTTTCACCTGGGCAGGGTGAAAGGTTTAAAGATGGCAATTACTTTGACCGACGAACGACCTTCGGAACCTCGACAGCAACCCATTGGCGGCGAACTCCTCGGTGAATCACAATGTCTGGCACCTTCCTTGATTTGTCTTCAGAAATGACGCTGATTTCTGGTGGAGTAGGATCATTGGAATCTGTCTCCCAAGCAGAATTGTCGTAGGAGGATTCCTCTGTTTCATTTTGCATAGCATTGGTGCTCTCAGCTGTATCTCCCCATCCAGTTGACTGGATATCTTCGAGCCTGATACGAGAGCTTTCGGGAGCAGTGTACTTGACCATAAAGTCGTATTTTCCACTTGGTTGTCCCAAAGTGTCCCAAACTTCTTTGGAACTGGAGAAGTCATCCCTCTCGATGACGTTGACCTCAGGAAAAGCATAGTTGATGAATTCTAGTCCTGCAAACGTTACGAATTCATCTTCATGTTGAGTAGTTTCCGAATGACCTGAGTGTTGATCCCATGACATGGCGGGGACACAGGTATTCTGTTCAATGACGCTCAGCTGAGTTTCATTACTCGGCTGACTTTCTTGCCCCAAGTTTCCTGGGTAAGGCTGCCACATTGGCAGGCCATCCATCGGGCCTTAGTAATTGTGGTCAAAGTTGTCTTTCATCAGAGTGTCTTCCTCTAATGAATTTGGCGGAGCACGACATCCTTCCGGATCACCATCCCCGTAGATCATTTCGACATCTGATCTTGGTATAAATCTCGGACTTTCTGTAGGAAAGCAAAAAGGCATAGGCACCTCTTCCTGAGACATATAGCCGTCCTTGTTAAGGTAGGACTTCCATTCTTCATCTGTGTCAGAGGGATCTTCCTCATTGATAGCATGAACTGTCTGAGACACTGGGTGAAGAAAACCTCCACTGTGGAAGAAGTTTTGAAGGGGATGAAGACTTTCATCGTTGGCGGCTGTCTGGGTACAGGTCGCAGAAAAACCAAGACCCTTCTTTGTTTTATTGTCAATAGGAATGACAAGCCGTCCCCATCCTGTCGGATCGGTACTCTCGACCGCTTTGATAGCATCGTTGTATGAAGAAATTGAAGTTCCTTCTTCGGATTGATCATTCTTGCTCACCGATAGTGCTTGGAACTGAGTTCCAATAACCTCCTCGGGTTCCACACAAGTAGATGATGATAGGTTACTCACAAGCAAGGCTTGTTCCCCACAAACCGTGACAAGTTGATCGTTCTTGACGAACTTTAGCTTCTGGTGGAGGGTTGAAGTAACCGCTCCAGCCTGATGTATCCAAGGTCTTCCTAATAAACAACTGTATGTTGCCCGGATGTCCATGACCTGGAAAGTGATTTGGAAAGTGTGAGGACCAATAGTTATGGGAAGATCAACTTCGCCGATAACTGTTTTTCTGGATCCGTCGAATGCTTTGACGATGACCTCGCTGACTCTCATCGGAGGGCCCTTGAATGATAATTGCGTCAAAGTGTACTTCGGCATAACATTCAGGGCTGACCCTGTGTCTACCAGTACGTTGGCTAAAGCATCGCCCTGGCAGTTAATTGTGATATTGAGCGCCATGTTATGACGGCGACCCTCTTCAGGTAATTCCTCATCACTAAATCCCAAATTATTGCAGGAAGTGATGTTAGAGACAATGCTATCGAATTGCCTGATTGTTACATCTTGTTCCACAAAGGCTTGCTCCAAGACTTTCTGTAGAGCCTCCCTGTGGGCTTCTGAACTGAGTAAAAGTGATAACACTGAGATCTTTGAAGGAGTCTGTAACAGTTGATCAACGATGTTATATTCACTCCTTTGGATGAGCTTTAGCATCTCATCTTTGTCTTTTGAAAAGTAGGGATTACTAGATTGACCGACTGGCGGATCAGGAATTTCTGCCTGAAGTTCCTTTTCTTTGTTAGCTTCTCCAACCCCTCGGTTGAAGATTCTACCACTCCGTGTTACACGACTGACGTCTGTAATATTCACAACGGAGGGTAATGGAATTTTCTTTCCATTTTCAATTGTCATTGCACCGTATTTATAAGGGATCGCCTTAGCTGATTCATACGGTAGTGGCCCCGGTAGATAGATGACTATGGGAACCTTCTGATTTTTCTGACCATCATAAGTAATCTCGATCCGTTCCTGGTTGGGAACTCTAGATTCGTCAAGTAGAGGGACGATGGCAAAAACATCCCTGATCTGGTGATGACCAGAGATCGTGACAACATCCTCAACCTGATCGGCAAGGTAGTTCGGCGACCAAATGATGGGTCCTGAACCTGGATATGGACAAATTTCTCCATGATCGACCTGACCCTGAAGAGCTGCTCTCACAAGGTAACACCCTTGGTTACTTTCCGAACAGACGCTACAACTATCATAGTTGTGTGGTGCCACCTGGCCATATCCACTCTGTCTACAATTCATCTTGACCAGGTTGGTCTTCAACAAGAGTACATCGTGAATTTGATAGCATTGTTAGTCTCTTTCTCAATCAGATTGACTGCAGCTTTCTCATGTTGAGGCAGCGGGTTCGTAAGAACATTGGGATTCGTATCTTTGAAAGATAAGAGCCCGCTCCTAACAAGCTTTTGCACGTCGGATTTGAAATTGAGACAAGTCTCAATGTTATGCCCTGAACCTCCTTGATGATAAGGACATGTTTGATCCACCTTAAACCAGAAAGGTGGATTTTTCAGAACTGAAAGGGGAGACTTAGTCTGAATGTGCCCCTTAGCCAGCAGTAACGGAAACAGCTCTGCGTACGTTACGGGTATAGGATCAAATCCTGGTGGCCGTGTTGTACGGTTGTTGTTATATGGAGGACGAGCCTACTGAAGAGGCTATTGTGTCCTTTGTTGGTCAGGTTGGCTCTGCGCAATCTGAGGTTGATACATAGGAACAGGCGCGGGGCCGATAGCAGGAGTAACAGCTGCTACTGGCTGATAACGTCGCCTTTGCTTTCCGAGAGAGATATTCCCAATATCTTGCTCTTTTTTCTTAGGGAGAGCACTACCGTATTTTTTAGTACCACTCGTCGATCTAGTGTCTTTTACCAAACGTCCTTCTCGGACGGCTTCCTCAAGACGTACACCCATGCCGACCATTTCGGTGAAATCACTGGGTGCACTGGCGACCATTCGAACATAGTAAAATGAGCTTAAGGTCTTTAAGAAGATTTTTGTCATTTCTTTTTCCTCAAGAGGTGGACAAATTTGAGCGGCAATTTCACGCCACCTTTGAGCATACTCCTTAAAGGTTTCCTTGTCCTTTTACGACATTGATCTGAGTTGATCTCTGTCGGGTACCATGTCCAAATTGTACTTGTATTGTTGGACGAAGGCAGTACCAAGATCTCTGAATGTACTGATCGTAGTACGGTTTAAACCCATGTACCATTTGAGTGCGGCACCAGTTAAACTATCCTGGAAGTAGTGAATCAGCAGGTCCTGATTCTCCGTCTGGGCTGACATCCGCCGAGCGTACATCACCAGATGGCTTTGAGGGAAAGAGTTACCCTTGTATTTTTCAAAGTCGGGCACTTGGAACTTGTGCGGGAATTTCACATTTGGGACCAAGCAGAGGTCTGCGGCGTCCTTTCCAAATAGATCCTGACCGCGAATGGCTTGCAGCTCTTTCTGCATTTCCAAGAACTGCTCCTGGAATTCATCCATTCTGTCAAACATAGTTTCCTTCTTACCAGAAGGTGTCCGTGGAATCTGTCCTTCCGGGACAGTGTGCACCACAGGGGGTGGTACCGTGACTACGGCAGTAAGTCTTGGTGCCTCCCGAAGTTTGTAACCTTCAGGAGTCTTGAGTATGCCCCTGGCATCTTCGCTTTCCCGAAGTTTGTAACCTTCAGGCCCAGCGACTTCTGTTGCGATTCCCTGATCTTCAGTGATCGGCGGAACATATCCTTCCGGGATATAGTTAACAGGCATGCCCCAAGGACGATCTTTCGGAATCTGATACCTAGGATCATACTTTTCTATGATGGGCGTTGAGGTGATCTCTGAGATCACAGTTCTTTGTAGCTGAGCTTCTGCCATGGCTTGCATGTCGTTACGAAGCTTTCTCATATCCTCTCTCAGAGCGTCGATCTCTTCTTTCAACTCTCTATTTTCTTCCTCAAGATCATCCATCTTTTTCTGACGATTGGCCCGAGTATTATACGAATGAGACAGTTTGACTCTAGAATCGAGACATAAACGTGAGATTCGTAGGTAAGAAGAATACGCGATGTGAGAATGATGAATGCAATGATTATATTAATTGTTTTTAGGTTTAATTAAAATAAACTTCGACAATTAGATTGCAAATATCAAACAGTGGGGAAACCCCTTTTTATTGAATTCCAAAGGATTACAGAAATGGAAATACAGTAGATTACAAAGTGCAGAAACAGAAACCTAAACTAATGGGTCCCGAGTCCTCTTCTTTGACCGGGGCGCTTGGGCCGTTGTCGGGTTGTCATTCCTTTGCCAGGTGAAAGGAGCGAGCAAATTGCTTTGGTCATCTTGATTCTCTACAGCATGCTGCTCCAAAATTTCAATCAGAGCATCTTTCTCTTTCAGTAATTGCTGTATTTGGATACACTCTACGTCGAGGGTGCGGTACTTGTTCTTCCAAGATCTTCTTTCCTTTTGAACTTTGTTGAGAGTAACCTGAAGCCTTTCAGTTTCCGTCATGAAGTACATGACAATTTCCCTCGGCGGAAGAATTCCGTAACGAGGATAAGGCATCTTTAGCTTGAGAGCTCTAGTTTGTACCCAATGGAGATAAGGCTCCACCGAGACACAGTCCGGTTTTCCCAGAGACTCTCATCCTTTCTTATGAACATGTTTCGAAGCTTGCACTATTTCCATCTTTAGTGCTCTGTCACTTTCTCCTTCTTTGAAGAAAAGACCTTCCAAATGAACACCCAGTGGGATGTGTCTCATCGGGTATCCAAATTGACGAAGAACTAATATCGGATGATAGTTGATTCCTCCTTTAGTTCCTATGAGGGGTACGCTGGGGAAGTTTCCACAACGGTCAATGATTCTGATTCCCGCATAAATCCTATTACACCAATCTATATCGGAATTGGTGAGAGACATGATCTTCTGTGACCAACGTAAGACATTCTTGCAATCCCAAAAAGCAGCAGACTTGGGCAAGTGAGAGATAAACCATTTGTAAAGCAAAGGTACACAGCATGTGATCTCCCCTCCGCTGTACAAATTTCCCAAGTGTACAGAATAATACGCATCTGCGAGCAAAGTCGGCACAGGGTTTCCAATGAGGAAAACCTTAATAGCGTTGATATCGACGAAGTTATTGATCTTGGGAAACAAAAATAATCCGTAGGTGAGCAAGACAAAGATGCTTTCAAAAGCAGTCATGTTCCCTATACTAGCAAAGTTCAGAGCTTTCTTGGTCAGGAACTGGGATGGCAAACCTTGGGTGCCACCCTTAGTGGTCATGTGAGTCCGGACCTCAGACTCGTCCAAATGAATTGCTATTGCAATAGTCTGATTCTTTGGAATTTCTTCCAGTCCAGAAAATGGAGCTCGATCAGTGATATGTAAATCAGTCAGATGAGAATACTCCTCCAGCGTTGGTGCTAGCTGGTAATCCGGGAATGTGAAACAGTGATAAACCGGATCGTAGAACTGAATGAGCGCATCCATGATTCCCTTAATCACATGGACTCTTAACAGTGGTAGCAAACCACCATGCTTGGCTCTGAAATCCTCTGGGTTAACGATCATCCTCGCTAACTTTCTCAAATCCCCTAGTTTTGGAACCTTGAAGGTATACTGGTGAGTTCTCCTTCTACCGAAATCCATTAATGCAATCTTTTTCTCTGATATTTGCAATCACAGTCTTAGTTTAATTTGAAAAACAGAGAGACTAGAAGAGAAATTTTTTGAATGTTTTAATGTTTTATTGAATGAATGCATGAATGCAGCACACAAAAACATAGAAAAAACATGGGGTCAAAGGGTCGTCGTCATGAAGTCAAGGCTCTACCCATCCCCAAAGGTTTATACTAAGGTGATTTTTATACCTGTACTCATTATCATCAGCTCCTCCCAGGAAAGCAAAACAACAAGCGGATCGCCAGCGAGTTGTGGAGCAATCTTAGAGTAAGTTCCATTCACCGAGAATAGATCACCAGCCTCAAATGAGGGTAGTATCGCGTAACAACTATTTCCGATAGTTTCCGCACTACGAAAGGGTTTGGCTCCTCAGCTTCTTAGACTTAACAACCGGCCCATTGGCTATAAGAGTGAATGGGTTGCGTTGGTCAGCCTCCACTGAGGTTGATGGTCGACCCCGTCGCCATCACTTATCTTAAGTGTATACTCATTCTCACCACATGCGGCATCACACACATTCCCAGTAGCAGAAAAATAAACACGTATAGCATTTAGGAAAAGCAGTATATATATTTGTCCTAATCATCCTATACTTATAAAGCTAAGAATCCTAAGTTCCTGACAGAAATGGGTTCCCCGGCGGAAGCCCCAATCTGTGGTTCCCTGCCTAAGAGATGGACCAGCATAGGTCAATTTTTCTCCTCAGCAGAGTTCCCATTTTCTGTGGAAAATGGGGATGATGCCCTAAGGCAGAAAAGGAGACTCCCCAGCAGAGTCGCCATTTTACAAGGAAAACAGACAGAAAGAAAAACAAGGGCCCCACGGTGGGCGCCACTTTTCTGTAGCGAGCGATTTTGGACGCGGTTCTTAAGCGCTGGTCGCTCTCTGCGGTTTGAGCTTTGACTACAGGTCGATTCATTTTTTATCCTATTGTGAGCTGAATAAGGAAGGGAAATAGATTTCTCCAATTAACCCTGCTTGCATACTGAGTTTAAACAGCGGTCTGTTAAGTTACGAATGCTATCAATGTGGGGGGCCTTTGTACTGGTTATTTGTATTTTCGCCAGTACTGTTTTCTTTCTTTTTTACCTGGGCAGAAGGTTTCTGGCGGGGAATAAGGATTAGGATATTAGGACTGGTGCTTTTGAATTACTGCTTTTGATTGACGAAAATATAGGATTTGGGTTTTTTGTTGATTGCGCTCGCTAAGATCTTTTCTTTCGATCTTATGCCTACGTATTCCCATTTACCAAAACAGGGAAATCAGAGCGTTCGTAGTTCCTCCTATTCTATGGGAGGAAAGGGGTGTTTAGGTGTCTTGTTCAAAGCCCAAGACATGAAGCGAAAGGTGATTTGTATCTTGTTCAAAGCCCAAGATGTGAAGCTAAAAGGTCTATTTGTGTCTTGTTCAAAGCCCAAGACGTGAAGCTGAAAGACCTCGGCTTTAGCGAGAATTTGTCATCTCTAAAGAAGGGAGAAGGAGAATTACTTTAACTGGAATACGCGGATCCGAGCAATGCCATAATTTCTGAAGATAGGGTTTTAACCTGAAGGAGAAGACTTTAACTCAGTGTAGAGCAATGCCATCTTTCCTTAGGAATTTCTCATGCTAAAAGAGGGACAGTGGCATGGATGTAGATGATCCAGAGGCTGGCCGCTTACAGCGATTAGATGAAGGGAAAGGAGTTGTTGATGTTTGTGTACTGCGAACGAGGCACAACTTTGATGCTAAAAGGTCGATTGGATCAACCAGTGGTTTTCTTATACAAAGCCTAAGAGGAGGCTAATTTCCGCTAGGAAAATTATTATACAAAGCCTAAGAGGAGGCTATTTTGTGTCCCGTACAAAGCCCGAGAGAGAGGCTAAAAGTTTTTGACCCAGTGGGGCATATCGTTATACAAAGCCTAAGAGGAGGCTAGCAAAGAGTTAACTCAGTTGGAGAATCTTTTATACTCAGTAATAGAGTGTTTTTGTATCTCGTACAAAGCCCGAGAGAGAGGCGAAAAGGTTATTTTGACTCCACTGGGGAGAATTTTGGTATCTCGTACGAAGCCCGAGATGGAGGCTATGGTAACTTTTTCAGTTGAGTGACAGATCCAATATACTGATTTTAAAAGAGAAAATCAGTTCTTATATGAGTAACACTGTACACAGGGATTTAATTTGAGGATCAGGGATATTTCCTTCTCTTTGAGGAAACGGGAAATCCAAAGGGTATCGAGACTATCCGAGTCTGCGGGTTTCCTTCCTATTTAGCGAAGGGTGCTTGAGAATGTCTTTGAGACTCAAGGAAGTTAGACTGTCCGTGTCTAGAGTTTTATCTTTTGTACTATGCTTCGAGAAACAGTAGTAGACTCTATGAAAGGACTGTTCTATGAGGATGACTAGGTTCTGTTCCTATACCTCTAGGAGGTCGTCGGGACAATTTGTACGAAGCCCAAGAGGAGGCTGGAAACTTTTAAGAAGCCGACGGGTCCTTGTACGAAGCCCAAGAGGAGGCTATCATTCCCGAAGGAAGAGATCATTATACGAAGCCTAAGAGGAGGCTGTGAATACTTCTAAGAAGCCGTAGGGTCCTTGAATAATGCCCAAGAGGAGGTCGATGCTTTTAAGAAGCCCGTGGGTCTATCATCTCCTTTCCATTAGGGGAGATAACTCTTTTAAAGATGAAAACCACTGGTAAACGTGCGAGGTTTACTATCCAACGACTTTTAACTTTTAAAGAGGGTTCCTTAGTTAAGGTCCAAGATTATGACCGTAGTGGGTACCCAAACCCCGAGACATTCAAGGCAAGCTATCCACAAGGAATAGATCAAGTCAGGAAAGTTCGAGAATTGGGAAGAAACTCAAAGATGCCATTCACGGAGAATACATTCATCTTGGGGAGTAGAGCTTCTTGACGATTCCTAAGGAGGACAGCCGAAGAGAAGACTGTATCTGGTGCTCCTATTGGGGATCTAGGCGTCTATTTCTACGAATAAGTGAAACAGAGTCACCTAGTTCTAGACGTAGTTGCCGGGGAAACTCGAAATATCTATACTATTATTACACAGTAGATATGAGTTTATGAAAGGAGACTTACAGTGAGCAGCCCCACAATACAGTTTATAATATGAAAGCAGTAAATGAAAGCGATAACCACTTACTCGGTTGTAATGCTTCCATGCTGTTTGGTTAGTTGTTCAACAAAGAAAGATTGAAAACAACATTATATTCAAAATCAAAGGAGAAAGTGCTTTGAAAAAGAAAGATTTGGGGCTTACAGCTCAAGGAGAGGCCCAAATGTTTTATCAGTGAGCACACTGTTTGACTTTGTACAGAGGGACTTATACAAGTGACTGAGGCCCAAAAAGGTTTTCTGTACAAAGGGACGGGTCTTACACTCTCTCAAGAGGCCCAAAAAGGTTTAAAGAAAAGAGCGGGGCTTATAACACGAGGGTAGGCCCAAATGATTTTTCGTTTAAAAATGGCGATCGCGCCGAGGTTTTCTTTTAACGCAGAGGGACTTATACAATAAGTGAGGCCCAAAATGTTTTTGGTTAAAAGGGGGATTGGGTCTTACACTCTATTAGAGGCCCAAAGTGTTTTAAAGAAAAAGAAATGGGTCTTACTACTCGAGGGTAGGCCCAGATGGTTTTTATTTTTAAACGGGCGACGATCGCGCCGTTTACTTGTACAGAGGGACTTATACAATGAGTGAGGCCCAAAAAAGTTTTTGTACAAGGGGGGATGGGTCTTACACTCTCTCAAGAGGCCCAAAGAGTTTTGAGATGAATAAATGGGTCTTACTACTCGAGGGTAGGCCCAGATGATTTTTGAAAAGGCGACGATCGCGCCGTTTGTTTTTTGACGGTATCGGGACTTATACAATAAGTGAGGCCCAAAGATGATTTGGTCAAAAAAAGGATTGGGTCTTACACTCTAATAGAGGCCCAGAGTGTTTTGAAAATGATTTATGAGGGTTGAATTAATCCAAAACCCTAATTTGTTTTCAAAATGTATTTAATTGAATAAAAATTCAATTAAAATGATCAAAAATTGTTTAACACATGGAAAACAAATTGTGATCTTGGATTAATGCTTCAAAAATTAAGTATTGACCTACAAAATAATTAGAAAGCGTTAAAAGTTGCAAAATCAATGTAGAAAAAATATTTAAAATGCCAAAAACAATCAAAATATTAATTCTTTACAAAAATATCAATTATATGAAATAAATAATATTTTTGGGATTTTCTGATAAAATAAAATATTTTAACATTTTTGTGAATTATTAAAAAAAGAATCAACTCAAAATCATTAAAACTCAGAGAGAAATTAATTTTTGAATCAATTAAACAAAATACAAAATTCAAATATTTGAATTTGAAAAAAAAGGCGCCAAGAACAAGCTGAAGAACACGCGCGTGTTCTTGGTTTCTCAGATTTGCGTTTTCTATCCAATCTCCATGAATACGTAATCATATCATGCAATCCACATATCATTATGCTCGTCTCAACCTCACGATCATGTCTATGTACTTTAATTTCATTTAAATTAAACATACAACAAGAAATCACGAAGAGACCTCAAGAACCCTAATTTCTGCATGAAGGCTAGGATTTTTGATACACGATTCAAACAATGCAATTAATTGAGGGAAAACATTCCATGCATGATTATGAACATATGGCCAAATTATTGTGCGAGGAAATATGCATAGATTGAGAGATGACCAAGTATGTGCTTACCTCCAAGCCGTGACAGCAAGTTCAAAGTGATTTTTGATTTGGAGGTGTTACAGATGAGTTGTGATGATCTGGACAGCTTCCCTACACCCTATGGATTGTGTTTGGATGGTTGGACTTGATTGAAATTGGCTGGATCATTTTGTGGTACCTCAGCTGCACCTTGTTTGAAAATTTGAGCAACCAGCTGGTGATTTCATGAAATTGATGTTTCAGAAGTTATGTGAGTGTTTGATCAGCTCATATGTGATGTATGTGAGGTGTGTGAGTGATTGGTTTGTGCAGAATTGCTCTCAAACTCAAAACCCGATAGCTACCTTGCTAAGAAAGGCATTTTTGCCAAGAGAAAGAGATTTTGAGGAAAGCATCTGTTAGATGGCTTTGGTGTACTTAAACTGACCACAATTGAGCTCTATTTATAGTAGAGCAAGTTTGTTTTGCAAGGAATAGTGCATGACAGCTGGTAAGTAGGTTTGGCCAATGTTGGCAAATGAAAATCCAAGTCTCCTCTAGCCATTGACTAGAGGTTAGGGCACAGAGCTTTGGTCCCCTTGGTCTTGTATAAGTCTTGACTGATTTCAGATGAGAATGGCTCAGTCCATGCCACCTTGATGGTTCCATTGAATGCCTCATTCCAAATTTGAAGTCTTGTCCCTATTTTGGCCATTCTAGGTTCAACATGCTATTCCTTGTTCCTTGGACCTTGGAGGCTTGGCTCAGTGATTGTCCCCTTTGGATTCAATCCTCTGAGGTGTCCAAGTGGATAGGAACTATTTAAATTGGCTGATTTTGGCAAATCGAGCCAAAATGCAAATTCTGCCTTGCCTTGACAGATTTCAGCAAGGCAACTTGGCAATGTTGTATCTCATGGTGTAGGTTGAATTTGGCAATGTTCTTGGCCATTTTGGAAAGCTCTTACATGATACAACAACTGTTTGAACAAGTTTGGTTTTGATCTCTTTTGATTCCAAGTGAAAAATCCCCCTACATTTGGCAAAAAGTGAAGGCAAATTCTGACTTAGTGAAAATTTCACTAAGTGTTGGAAAAAGTGACATTTTCACTTTTCAGCCACTTTGATCACTCCATAACTCAAAATCCTTAATGAATTGGAATGACTTGTAGTTGAAGTTTTTGTAGGTGATAATGAGGGCTACAAATCCATCTTTGGATGAGAAAAAATGGCCTTGTGGTTTAGGAGTTATGGTCCTCCAAAGTTGGTACCTTTGCCACTTTATTTTTAACTTAGAAAAATTTCTAAGTTTTATGGTTACCCCTTTTACAAGTTATCTCACTTTTCTTGATTTTTCTTGATGAATGATGATTCAAATCATACATTAACATCATTTTAGGGTTAAAAATCCATTTTGGTGAAAAATTTCAAAAAGTCAAAGTTGACTTTTGTGCACAGTTGACTTTTTATCAGATGAATTCCAAACTGTGCAATTCTTCAGGAAATCATGTCCTTGACCTAAATCAAACTTGATGGACATGTTCCATGGGTGTCATAGGGTATATTCAATCATGTATTAGGGTTTGGGAGCATGTCTTGGTCAAAAGTCAAAGTTACAGTTGACTTTTCCCTTAAAACCCTAATTATGGTGCAGATGAAATTGAGACTTGTTGCTCAAGCTTCTTGGATCAATCCATTGTTCCAAATGGATCAATATGGTGTATTAGAGACCCTCAAATCATCTCTTGAGGTCTTGGCTCATGGTTTGTCCCAAAAGTCAACTTAGGGGTGAATTAGGTCAAGAAACCCTAATTCCTGATTTTTGATGAATGCATCCCCTGAGGAAAAATTGACTTGATGCATGGGTTCATGAGGTTCCATGAAGCATATTAGGTTATGTTTTGGATCATTGCCTTGTGCCCAGATGAAAATTTCCATCTGGAGACTCTGGTCGACCAAAACCCTAATTTGGTGACACTGTCGATCTTGAGACTTGATCCACCTAGAAGGGAGCAGCCTTGTGCTTAATCCTTGAAGTGGGAGTCCTTTTTGATCCATTGTGGATATTTGAGAGATTAGACAAGTTGAAGATCATGTCATTTCTTGATTGATCCTTTGTCTAAGCACTCAGAGAGGACTTGAAACCCTAATTTTGATTGTAGTGGATGCTCACCCATCTTTGGGGAGGCTAATGAAGCATGATGGTTCATCCATATTGTGATGATGATTTTCACAATGATGGGAAATCTAAGTGGTCAAAATTTGGGGTATTACAGGAGGCATGTGACAAAAGTTGAGGATTTTACTATTTAACTTCCAATTTTTATCAACATAATGAGCAGTTAAAGTAATATAGCCCTTAATATTAATAGACGTCCATAAATAAGAAGTTAAGGAAATTCTACAAGGAGTGTTGGCCATTTCTATCTTAATCTTTTCCTTTTCCCTTTTGTATATTCTCACAACATCAGCCTTGATGGTATTTCTAGTGATAGGAATGTAATCGGAATTCAAGAATGAAGCCAAGCTGTAAGCTCATCAAACTTAGCACATTTAAAAGGAATACTGCACTTGATAATTAACCGAGCACACATTTCACGAGATATCAAATTATCAACCTTTAAGGATTTTAGCTTTCCTTGCATGTCTAACATCGTCTGACCAAGATCTCCAAAATTAACTTTATTACAAACTTCAAGATAACGTTTTAGAAAAGATGTCCCATATCGTTTTCCTCCACATGCATATGATAAATCACATGCATTTCTTTTTGCTTTTGTCTTCCCTTGCTATCCAACCCTTCTATCATAGTAAAAAACTTCCACACCTGGGATTTCTGCTTTATCTTAGTGTTCATTTCACTAAGTTCCCCTAACACATTACTATTAGGTTCCACCTGTAACACCCCAATTCCCATAGCGAATAAATAATACATAATTAAATCAAAGTAACTAAAAATTTATTTTTCCGACAGAATCAAGGATGCCACATTTACAGAAAGAAAACACATCTCCTGCTCAATTATTTGATACATAACACAAACTGGGATAACATCAAAGAGAAACTTTTTCCATATAAAAGGAAAGTTCAATTATGGAATAAAGTGGAAAGATCCATATACTGACTTGTTTTACAAAATAAATTATTTTATAACATCAAAATATACATACAAAGGTAATACAAAATAAATCTAACAAAGGTATACATATATAACATAATCGTTCCCCGACTCCCGTGCTACGTATCAGAGCATACACCAAGACCGACAAAATAATGGAGAACTAATCTTCACAAAAGCCTCCAAGACACAAATCTGCAATTGCCTCATAGAGCAACAAACCACAGCAGAAGGGTGAGAAATAACAACTAAATCAAGATTGCATAATAATATGCAAAAACATATTTAATCACATGTATAAATAAACTCACTCATACAATCACATACTAACACATATAACACGTATCAATTATACCGACATAATAACCTATTCACACATAATGCACACCAAAGTTATGACATATGGAAACACACCACCACATCACATATATTCATACATAGCATATTATAGACAATTAATACAATCATGGTAATGTACAACATTCCCCAAAACATAACATATGTCTATACATAAAACATATCACCCATAAACGATGCATTTATCACATATGCACATCAATTCACAATTCCCCACACATAATGCACCCATTCACAATTCTCGCACATAATCAATCCATTCATAATTTATGCAAATGCACAGAGACCGACACAACGACTCTATGCAATGCATATGCGGTACCATCCATCCATCATCACATCATTAGTTCACTCAGGAACTATTAGAATCATCGCTTGTTACTTAGTGTAACTCCCCGTCGAGAAAACGATGTTCCCCGTCGCTTTAGGTCCTCTTGTTATAAGGCTCACGACGTTTATGGATCACTTTAGGTCCTCTCGGTATAAGGCTCACGATCCGATCGCTTTAGGTCCTCTTTGTATAAGGCTCACGACCGTCTATAATCATCGCTTTAGGTCCTCTCGGTATAAGGCTCACGATGTTATAGCGGATTCCCTCTGGAATCGTTTCGTCGCTCACACCCGCTAGGGCACACGACATCACAAGAATGCATATCATGATGCTTGGCATACAAGGACTCATGACATTCAAATGCACACATAATGCAACCATAATCATTCATATATTTCAACTCATCAATTCCATACATTCACAATTCTACAATATGAATTATCTCCTCATCATTATTCATGCATTGGAAATCAATTCAAACAATGCATTTACTTGCCATAAGGCCACCAAATAACACACATTGAATTTCACATACACAATGCATTTCATCATAAACCACAAACCACAACAATTAGCATTTTATCATATACATTCATATCAATTTACAACACTAGGATTCACGCCACAAAAGCTACCCACAACATCATAACAACATGCATTGATATTCAATCAAACAATGTATCTTACCACACAACAACATCATTATCATACATTGAAATCAAACCCAAAACAACACATTTATTTCTCCATAAGACCACAAAACATCATCACCAACACTCATCATATATATTCACATCATATAACAGCACACAAGCTATACAATACATATTAAAAGCATGTCACATGATAACACGTCAATCACACACAATTACGACGGTAAAAGCCGACAAAATGACACTATTTCAATTCCTGACACAATTAAATCGGCCACTACTCCCAAAACTATTATTATAAGGAAGAACATTTCATAAGCTCTCAAACTCATCAAACCGCGCCTCAATCCGACTTACGAATCAAAAGTTATAAAGAAAACAAAACGGGAAATCTGTCATGTTCGCAATGCGAAGCTCCTAGCGAGTCCTTCGCTTCCTCATTCGCAGTGCGAATGCCCCAGCGAACCATGGCAAAAGGAAAATAGCCTACAGTTCACAGTGCGAGTCTCTGGCGAATGCCTAGCCAACACTGGTTCGCTGCCCTATTCGCAGTGCGAACGTCTGGCGAACCAAGTCAGAACTGAAATGAGGTAAAGTTCGCAGTGCGAGTCTCTGGCGAGCCTTCGTTTTCCTATTCGCTGCCGTTCGCAGTGCGAACCTGCGAATTCTGGGATTCGCAGCAGCGCTGTTATAGGTCATATTGGGTCCAAATTCATCATTCTCCCACCCCAAACACTTCCAATACATACTATAACAACCAAAACATGATCCAAACCTAACAACAAGTATTCTACGCAGTTTATATCGAATTTCATCCGTGAAAACATCAATTTCTATCAATTGCTCCTAATTCCAATCGATAAGAAAAGTGGTGAAACAACCAAAACAATTACAACAAACAACACATATACATACACAAGCAAGATATAATTGAAACTTCTCACCCTTACCCGATTATTCGCGCTTGAAACGGAGTTCCCGCGATTTTTTCTCTTTCTCCTCTTTTCTCTTTCTTTCTTCTCCTTTTCTTTCTCTTCTTTTCCTTTCCCTTTCTTTTCTCTCTTTTTCTCTCCACTTTCTATTTATTAAAAAAATATCTAATTTCTCAAAATGACCATTTTACCCCTCAGCTCAAATATCTCGCAACCGCTCTCAAAACGCGATAAATCATAATAATGATGAAAAATAATATATTTGTCAAATAAAAGTCAAGAATAAAATAATATAAAACAAAAATAATTAAATCGACTCAATTAAATAAATAAGACAAAACGAGGCGTTACAATTCTCCCCCACTTAGACATTTTCGTCCTCGAAAATATACTGAGACGAACAACTCCGGACACGACTCAAGGAATACCGAAGTTACGAACACACAGGTAACACCCCTCTAATTCCCCACACAGGAATTAGCTACCCGCACTCGAACCATCACAATGGAAACGAGGCAACAACACAAACAAGAACATAAAGTTCCACGACCCAACATCGTTCCAACAACCTCTGCATAACCACAATACCAACCTCCTTGTCACACATGCATATACGAATTATGCCACTTCACACTTTCGCTGCATACTCTGATTACTCGTAACCATCAAAACTACCAATCTCACGTTCAAAATCTAACTCTTTCTCATATTCACCAAAAATCACTATTCACTTTTAATATACCCAACCTCACACTCTACTGTGTTATCTCACACACCAGACACAAGTCTCTGAACGACTCAATCAACTATAATTCTCTGACCATCAAAACAGACATGTATAAAAACTTTCGACTTAACTCTTCAGGCACCACCTTAGCATTTCCCGAAGGATAATCCAAGCCAAATTCATAACTCGTCACGAATTCTAACCATCCTCGTTGTCTCATACTCTATTCCCTCAGACCAAACAAGTACTCTAAACTCTTGCGATTACCAAACACTCCGAACCTAGAACCATAAAGATAATACCTACAAACGTTCCAACACAATACAACCGCAACCAATTCCAAATCCTAAATAGTATAGATCCTTTTATGAATCCTCAATTGTCGTAAAGCATAATCCACGACTTTACCCTCTTGCATTAACACACGACTAAACTCATCAAAGACACATCACAATACCTCACAAACGGTTTATCAGGATCACACAGAATCAAAACTGGAGCCTTAGACAACTTCTACTTTAGCTCTCTGAAACTTACTCACAACGATCATCCAAAACAAATGACTCACCCTTTGCAAGTCAACTGAGATAACAGAAGTACAAACTTAGCAAAGTCTTCCATAGCCTGCAGTAACAACCAACTGAGCCCAAAAGTTTCTAATCTCCCTAACCAACTTCGGAGCCTCTCAATGTAGAACTGCATCTACTTCCGATGGATCCATAACCACACTCTCATCTGAAATAACATATCCAAGAAAACTAACCTTTTTCAACCCAAGTTCTCACTTGAATAACTTAGCATAAAACTTCGTCTCTTTTCAACACTTGTAATTCAAATCTCAAACACTCTACCTGTTCTCCCTCTGAGTTCATAACAAATCTGAATATCCTCAATCAAAACCACTACGAACTTATCCAATTAAATATGGAAGATACGATTCATCCACTCCACAAACATTCCAGACACCTTACTAACACCGAACAACATCACTGTGCATTGTAATGCCCAACCAAATTCCAAAAGATATAAATTCTTAAAGCTTTTGCAAAACTTTCCACTGGGTAACTGGTTACTCACATACAAGCTTAACCGAGTAAATAACAACCTATTCCGAGGATAACAAACCTAACCAGTCACATTAAATCGATCAAAGCCTCAACTCACAAAATTCACTATCCTTATCAAACGTTCCAAACAATTGTAATTTCAATCAAACTCAACCAAACCATTCCAATCATCTATTCCCAAAAGTGGACACTTATTCTCAATTGTTACCTTATTCAACTGTCTGTAATCCCTACACAATTTCTTCTATTGACAGTCCAAACTCCACAAATCCCAACATGTAGCAACTACCAAACAAAAAGAACTCTCAATATTACATCCACACCTAAGGGTTCTCTCAAGATTTCCATTAATGCTCTAAAATTCCAAAGACTCCAAACCTCACCAGAACTCTAAGTCTTGCTTCCCATAGTCTCAATACCATTATACACACCACACTTGTTATTCCATTCAATCATCCATCCTTTTTGTTACTGACAATACTGGAGCTCTCCAAGAAGACAACACACTTGGCCTCACAATTCTCCTTCCCAGTAAATCTTCCAACCACTCTTTCAATCTGAGTAATTCTAACACTAATAGCCAAATTCCATCCAGAAACACATCTGAAAACCATGCACAACTGACGGCCCATCACTATGGCCTTTCTGCCAATTTCCAAAACACTATCATCACAAACAAGACAACATCTGAGTTTCACTTCCTAAAAGTTCTTCTACTTACTTAGCAGATCCAAACCTCAAATCCTCACCTTTGTCCAATTTGAGTTCACACTCTACTCTCAGAGAACAACCATTAAAGATACCCAATCGTTTTCTCTCAATGACTTCCCAACTGGACCAACATACCAAAACCTCTAATCCATCCCACCTTCAGATATAAAAATCTTCATCGACTCATCAAAACAATCTGTAATCATTTTCTTAATTCCAAACAATTTATTGCACACACTATCAAAGCCGGAAAGACACGTCTATTCCATCCGACATAATTCCCTTCTGCTATCAACAAGAGATTAAGGGTGATCAGTTCCTCAATTTGTCAATAGACAGCCGACAATCATGATGGGGCATAAACCGTCTTTACCAAACTATAATAGCATTTCTTGCATCCTGTGCACAAAACTACCTAAGGCACCAATCCTTAGTCAACATAAACCTTACCTCCGCATCCCCTCTGGAACCGGGAACCACACTGTCCAAAGAGCACTTACAATCTTGCAATTCACAACACACTGAGCCAACGCTCCACACCTGAAGCAACTTGGAGAAGTACCAGCTTCTCCCCCACTTATCTCATTCTCAATCCTGAAAAATAAAGGATTAGAAAACCAGAAAGCACTGACAGTGTTTCACACACATATCACGTACTAAGGGACAAACAACATCGACAGTATTCAACTGTCACACCAACTGACTCAACAACTTGGCCGGACGGACCGACCTGCTCTAATACCACTAATGTAACACCTCAATTCCCATCGCGAATAAATAATACATAATTAAATCAGAGTAACTAAAAATTTATTTTTTTGACAGAATCAAGGATGCCACATTTACAGAAAGAAAACACATCTCCTGCTCAATTATTTGATACATAACACAAACTGGGATAACATCAAAGATAAACTTTTTCCATATAAAAGGAAAGTTCAATTATGGAATAAAGTGGAAAGATCCATATATTGACTTGTTCTACAAAATAAATTGTTTTATAACATCAAAATATACATACAAAGGTAATACAAAATAAATCTAACAAAGGTATACATATATAACATAATCGTTCCCCGACTACCGTGCTACGTATCAGAGCAGACACCAAGACCGACAAAAGAATGGAGAACTAATCTTCACAAAAGCCTCCAAGACACAAATCTGCAATTGCCTCATAGAGCAACAAACCACAGCAGAAAGGTGAGAAATAACAACTAAATCAAGATTGCATAATAATATGCAAAAACATATTTAATCACATGTATAAATAAACTCACCCATACAATCACATACTAACACATATAACACGTATCAATTATACCGACATAATAACCTATTCACACATAATGCACACCAAAGTTATGACATATGGAAACACACCACCACATCACATATATTCATACATAGCATATTATAGACAATTAATACAATCATGGTAATGTACAACGTTCCCCCAAAACATAACATATGTCTATACATAAAACATATCACCCATAAACGATGCATTTATCACATATGCACATCAATTCACAATTTCCCACACATAATGCACCCATTCACAATTTTCACACATAATCAATCCATTCATGATTTATGCAAATGCACAGAGACCGACACAACGAATCTATGCAATGCATATACGGTACCATCCATCCATCATCACATCATTAGTTCACTCAAGAACTATTGGAATCATCGCTTGTTACTTAGTGTAACTCCCCGTCGGGCAAACGATGTTCCCCGTCGCTTTAGGTCCTCTTGGTATAAGGCTCACGACATTTATGGATCGCTTTAGGTCCTCTAGGTATAAGGCTCACGATCCGATCGCTTTAGGTCCTCTTTGTATAAGGCTCATGATCGTCTATAATCATCGCTTTAGGTCCTCTCGGTATAAGGCTCACGATGTTATAGCGGATTCTCTCTGGAATCGTTTCGTCGCTCACACCCACTAGGGCACACGACATCACAAGAATGCATATCATGATGCTTGGCATACAAGGACTCATGACATTCAAATGCACACATAATGCAACCATAATCATTCATATATTTCAACTCATCAATTCCATACATTCACAATTCTACAATATGAATTATCTCCTCATCATTATTCATGCATTGAAAATCAATTCAAACAATGCATTTACTTGCCATAAGTCCACCAAATAACACACATTGAATTTCACATACACAATGCATTTCATCATAAACCACAAACCACAACAATTAGCATTTTATCATATACATTCATATCAATTCACAACACTAGGATTCACGCCACAAAATCTACCCACAACAACATCATAACAACATGCATTGATATTCAATCAAACAATGTATCTTACCACACAACAACATCATTATCATACATTGAAATCAAACCCAAAACAACACATTTATTTCTCCATAAGACCACAAACCATCATCACCAACACTCATCATATATATTCATATCATATAACAGCACACAAGCTATACGATACATATTAAAAGCATGTCACATGATAACATGTCAATCACACACAATTACGACGGTAAAAGCCGACAAAACGACACTATTCCAATTCCCGACACAATTAAATTGGCCACTACTCCCAAAATCATTATTTTAAGGAAGAACATTTCATAAGCTCTCCAACGCATCAAACCGCGCCTCAATCCGACTTACGGATCAAAAGTTATAAAGAAAACAAAACGGGAAATCTGTCATGTTCGCAATGCGAAGCTCCTAGCGAGTCCTTCGCTTCCTCATTCGCAGTGCGAATGCCCCAGCGAACCATGGCAGAAAGGAAAATAGCCTACAGTTTGCAGTGCGAGTCTCTGGCGAATGCCTAGCCAACACTGGTTCGCTGCCCCATTCGCAGTGCGAACGTCTGGCGAACCAAGTCAGAACTGAAATGAGGTAAAGTTCGCAGTGCGAGTCTCTGGCGAGCCTTCGCTTTCCTATTCGCTGCCGTTCGCAGTGCGAACCTGCGAATTCTGGGATTCACAGCAGCGCTGTTATAAGTCATATTGGGTCCAAATTCATCATTCTTCCACCCCAAACACTTCCAATACATACTATAACAACCAAAACATGATCCAAACCTAACAAGTATTCTACGCAGTTTATATCGAATTTCATCCGTGAAAACATCGATTTCTATCAATTGCTCTTAATTCCAATCGATAAGAAAAGTGGTGAAACAACCAAAACAATTACAACAAACAACACATATACATACACAAGCAAGATATAATTGAAACTTCTCACCCTTACCCGATTATTCGCGCTCGAAACGGAGTTCCCGCGATTTTTCCTCTTTCTCCTCTTCTCTATTTCTTTCTTCTCCTTTTCTTTCTCTTCTTTTCCTTTCCCTTTCTTTTCTCTCTTTTTCTCTCCATTTTCTATTTATTAAAAAAATATCTAATTTCTCAAAATGACCATTTTACCCCCCAGCTCAAATATCTCGCAACCGCTCTCAAAACGCGATAAAACATAATAATGATGAAAAATAATATATTTGTCAAATAAAAGTCAAGAATAAAATAATATAAAACAAAAATAATTAAATCGACTCGATTAAATAAATAAGACAAAACGGGGCGTTACACCACCGACTCACAATCTGGTTTAACAGTTAGTTTCAAATCCATATCATCACTCTCAACAATTAGAACTACGAAATCCATATCCAAACTAAGTCCTAAAACACAATAAACATTCAGACATGAGAAAAATAAAGCTACTAATTAATCTTCTATATACAAGCTGGCCTTGCAAAGTTTTGAATACAAGCTTATCACAAAGGAAAATAAAGCTACTAATTAATCTTCTATAAAACACAATCACAGACTGTATTAAAAACTAAATTTTTTGTTAGCTTAACTTTTTGTATCGTGCAAAGTTTATAATACAATATGTGATTGTGTGATTAATGCTACTCATTTTCTATTTTTCATATTTATAATTCACAATTAGGTAATAAACAAGCAATGGAAGAAAATAGATAAAAACTAAACTCCAATACATCTAATTATCAACACACACAACGATGCAATACATTAATTACATCAAATAATTCCCTCTTAGAAGCCTAATACAAGCTGACCTTGCAAAATTTTGAATACAAGCTTACCACAAAGGAAAATAAAGATACTAATTTATCTTCTATAAACCACAATCACGTATTAAAATTTCTATTGACCACAAAGTCATTGACTATTGATTTCTCACCTGAGTATTGGTTAAGTTGTTAAAATTTCTATCGCTAGAAGACCAATACTTTTTCACTCCAAAATTGTTGTTGTGTTATATTTCTAACCTGATATTGAATTTTTTTTGCAGTTTCTTTTCAACTAAACATAATTTTGAGCTTCAAATTAATGCTCTACTAACTTTCATCTGTTTAAATACTATTTGTTTTATATCAAACTAACTTTAAATCTAAAGTAGTGACCCTTTAACCATTAGTGCAAATAAAATCTAGTAACTTCTTTCATTTTCAATCAAACAACACAGCACGAACAACACAAAGTGATAGGAAATTCTGACATTTGAAACGAAATATGTTTATACAACAACACAACAAGAATAAAAAGTGACAGAATTTGAACTTTTTACAATCAAGGGTCAAACAAGACATCCCCTAAAATTACACACAAGTTCATCAAAATATAATTGGTGGAAGCTCAAGAAAATTAAGGGATTCAATATCAAAAATAAATTTAATATACATAGTAAAACATTAACAACTTATTATACCATAACGAATTTCCCAAACCACAAACCCTAAAAATCAAAGAAAAGAAATAAAAAAACCACAATAGAGAAAGAGATAAAATTATAGCAGAAGAAAATGAAAAACAATAGAATGGAAGGTCAAGCAATTGTGTGAATGATAGAAGGGTGTCTTCGTGAATAAATAGAGCAAAGTTCAACATTTAATTCAGAATTTTTTTAAATAATGAAAAGTGTTTCTAAAATGAATGAGTGTGTGTTAATCATAAAGTGTGTAAACTACAAAAGCCAAGAGGAAAAACACAATAAGAATGTATAGTAATAGTTGAAGATATAAACATTTAGTTACTTTAGGTTAAGGTTGCAAAGAAGAATGATGAAGTTGTGTTGTAAATGCAGAAACAAGATGGTTGTGAATGTTGTGAATGTGGAACGTAGTTGCTCAACAAGAAGCAATTATAAGAGGAAGAGCAAAATGCTATCTCTGCATTGTGCATATATGCCGCGAAGAGAGTGAGATTTGAATTGAAATATGTTGGTACTTGGTTGGTAGCGTGTAAACAGAGAGGTTTCACATGTTTAGAGTAAATTCAGCAGTACCACTATTTAATTGTGCTCACATGTTTTGGGCTATTTAGTACCACTATTTTTTAAAATTGGATTTTTTTTAAAAAGTTTGTTTTAACGGGCTAGAGGGCCAATCCCGCCCTATTATGTCTTTAGGAAAATTTTACCCCATACCCCTACATTTATCCCCGTACCCCTACAAATTTTAAAAATTCCAATTTTGTCCTTTTATGTTTTATTTAATTTTTTTTTTACTTTTTACCGTGTAGTCAGACGAGTCCAAAAGTAATTTTTGTCAGTATTCGACGAGAACCGGAGAACATAGGGTAAGGATTTCCGGAATGGTATTTTTTAAACCGGATAACATGGCTACAAGAAATCCGGTTACTGTTTATAGTGAACCGGATAACACAACCATAAGTTATCCGGTTTGTATTTTAGAGGCAATGTTTGTTACCCGGATAACTTGTCTCCAAGATATCCGGTTTGTATTTTTTTCTTCACCGGATTTCTTGCTTTCAAGTTATCCGGTTTTGTTACTATTCAACCGGATAACTTGGTCTATAGTTATCCGGTTCGTTATGTTTTTTTATTTTTTTATTTTTTTTTTAACTTTAAGTTTGTTTAGGAGACATGGACATTCCTTTGATGATATGTGACAAAGACCAGACAACTGTAGATACAACAGAAATATTCTTGACTAAAGAAAAATTTCCTACAAGAGAAGAGGCGACTAGGTGGATTAAGGAGGTTGGACTGAGGAATAGAGTCACGGTTATTATAACCCGTTCGGACACCAATACTGGCAAGAGAGGAAGAAGTGACAAGGTTATATTTGGCTGTGATAGAGGTGGAAAATACAAAGAAGGGGATAGCGAAACACAAAGTGCTACCAAAAAATGTAATTGTCCTTTCAAAGTAAGATCAACACCTTCAAAAGATGGTTCTGGTTGGAAAATTGATGTAAAATGTGGAGTTCACAACCATGGTTTACCTGATAGATTTGAAGGTCATGCGTTTGTAAGTCGACTCAATGAAGATGACCAACAACATATAGCTGATTTGTCAAAACGTCATGTTCCTCCAAGACACATATTGTTGTCATTGAAAGAACGAGATCCGGAGAGTGTGACTCGAATCACCCAAATATATAAACATAAGAGTAAGATTCAAAAAAACATCAGGGGCCCTAGAACAGAAATGCAACAGTTGTTTAAATTGATAGAGGAATCTGATTATGTTTATTGGAGTAGGAAAAAAGATGAGTCAGAAGTTGTGAGAGATATCTTCTGGGCCCATCCAGACTCTGTGAAGTTGTTGAATCTGTTTCCTATTGTGTTGATTATGGATAGTACTTATAAAACCAATAAGTATAGGCAACCTTTGTTTGAAATTGTTGGTGTGACATCAACTGAGTTAACATTTTCTGTTGCATTTGCCTATATGGAATCTGAGCAAACAGAGACTTTGTGCTGGGTACTAGATAAATTGAAACAGTTATTTACTAAACAAGGATTATGGCCACAAGTAATTTTAACTGATAGAGATCTTGCTTTGATGAAAGCAATTGAAACAGTATTTCCTACGACAGTTAATTTGCTGTGCCGATTTCACATAAACAAGAATGTGAAAGCGAAGTGCAAGGAGTATGTTGTGAATGACATGCGAAAATCGATAGAGGAGCTTTGGTATGAACTTGTAAAAGCTAGTGATGAGGTGGAATACCATCAAAAGTTGAAATTTCTTGAGCATGCATGTTTAGAATATGGACATTTTTTGGATTATGTGAAAGACACATGGTTGACACCTCATAGGCATAGATTTGTTGAAGCTTGGATCAATAAAGTGTTGCATTTAGGCAACATCACTACTAACAGGTAATGTGTTTGTTTTATAGCCATAGTTTGTTTATGGTAATGTTACAGATACTTTGTCTGAACTTCTTTTATTTTTGTTAGAGTCGAATCTGCGCATTGGAAGCTGAAGCAAATGTTGGAGAACAGTTTAGGTGATATGTGCAAGTGCTGGGAGGCTATGAATGGCAACATCAAGGTTCAAGTGGGCAATATTAGAGCTTCATTTCAGAAGAGTTTTTATGAGGTTGAGCATGCACACACTAGTCCATATTATTCGAATTTGCGTGGATCAGTATCTAGAGCTGCTTTGCGGCACATTGCTGAAAAGTGGCATAGGGTTGACATGGTGGGTACAAACACCCAGATGTGCAGGTGTTTTCGTAGAACAGTATACGGGTTACCATGTGCCTGTGAGTTAGGGAGATACACATTGAGTGGTGAACCAATACCAATTGATGCTATTCATATCCATTGGAGGAAACTGAGTATGGAAGGTGAACAAGAGGTAGATACAGAGGATGGAGCAGAGGTGGATATGACAAATGCAATTGAAGCATTGTGGAAGAGGTTTCATTCATTAGATCTTGCAGGAAAGAGAGCACTAAAAAGCAGGGTGTGCGAAATTGCTTACCCGACTACAACAAAGATGGTACCACCACCTGAAAAAATAAAGACCAAAGGAGGAGTGAAAAAATAATACATGAGTCTAAATAATAATACATAAATAACCTATCTACCCTAAGGTAACGGTCCACCCTGAGCCAGATGTAGTGCTCGAAAGATCTCAACAAAATCATCATCATCCTCCTCGGCATCGTGACGAGCGAGATAGCGACGCAGCTCATGTGAAATATGTCGTAACCTCGGATCTGCCGGTCCATCATCAAACTCTGGAACTGGAACCTCACTGGCCTCCCCCTGAGGTGGTATCAAAAGAGGATGGGAAACTGTGTAGTACCAAGCCATGTATTCAGCCACCGTATCATACGGAGTATCTGCAAACTCGACCTGATGTAGCAATTGCGAGACGCTCGCATGGTAAGAAACCCACTCGAAATGTATATCAAGTGTATCAATATCAGGTGGATGAGATGGGATGAACTGCCTGTATCCAAACTGGCGTAAACATCTGTCAGGTAAATAAAGCACAGATGTACCATACCACTTCAGGCCACCCCTGTACAAACATATATCAGAAAATGGTATGGTCTCTCTGTGATCCTCGAACGGGCGCCAAATGACATCAGTAGGTGTCAATCCATCAAGCACTGCCCTAATCTCATCCACCTTCTGCGTCCCTTGCTTGTATTGCCACTTCATCGCTCTGGGAAGTGGAGTACCAACACCAGCTATCTTCGAAAATCCTCTCTTCCCAACAGTTGGGAAATACTCGTGAATCCAACACTGTGACACATCATGAACATCATCAATTAAAAGTATTGTAAATAATATAATACAAATCTAAATGAAATTAAAATTAAGCAGTTGTACCTGTAGTAGAGAGGCATATCCACCAAGCTGTTTGCAACTATAAAATGAAGCATCTCCGAGATATCTATACAATGTAACAAGAGCAGCAGCCCCCCAAGAGTATCTTCCACATGTTTCCAAGTCCTGAAACAGTGGTAAATACTTTGCCTCTACAAGAGTAAAGGTCTTATCTGTACAAATAGTGCAGCCTAGTAGCAACAACATATACGCCCTAGCCGCACAATCAAATCTGTCTTCAGCTCGCAGACGGACAAATAACTTCTTCAACCAATCAAGTCTATAGTAAGGACCCCTGTTTGCACGAATCTCCTCAGCTGCTTCCTCCAGTGTAGCACCCATTAGACTAATAGCCTGGGTAATAGCATCCGAGTCGGTAAACCCTTGTGCAGGGTCACATAACTCCCCTCTAATAGGTATATGAAGGAGGCAAGAAACATCGTCCAATGTAATCGTCATCTCGCCAAACGGCATATGGAATGGCGATGTCTCGGGATGCCACCTCTCCACAAATGCAGATAACAGGTTCTGATCTATCCTCGATAAACTGGTATTCTGCAGAGAGGATAAACCAGCATTAGATACCCATCCCTCAATCGCACGTGGGAGAATTGATGGAGTCCATCCAATCAGTTTGCTGCCATGTGCAGCAACCTTCAACTCCTTCTTCGAAACTCTCTCCTGAAAAATAAATCGTAGAATATGTCATAATACATAAATAATTAAAATTACATTTTATTCAACATAGAAAGGTCATATATTTACTTACTTGGCCATCCCACAAATAACGAGCCACATGGTTCTGATACCTCACCAAAAGTGATGTATCAGTCGGTCCTCCGGGAAATGGTGGAAGCGGTGGAATGTGAGCTGCTGCTGGTATAGGTGGAGGATCAGCTATCCGATCTTCAGCTGGAATATCAAGTGCGCGAACTACAGATCCATCCGCGTACCGTCGATAGATAAATCCGTCGCGTCCTCTAAAACGCCGAGCCACTGGAAAAAAAAAAATTAAAAATCGAAACAAAACCGGAAAACTCAGCTTCTAGTTTTCCGGTGAAGAAATTAACAAACCGGATAACTGAGCATCAAGTTATCCGGTTAAGAAATTAACAAACCGGATAACTGAGCATCAAGTTATCCGGTGAAGGAAATACAAATACCGGATAACACGATGCCAAGTTATCCGGTGTGTTCCAACGAAAAATGAAGAACCGGATGTCACTTACTCAAGTTCTCCGGAGGGTAATTTTTTGTACTCCGGATGTAGCCAACGTATGTTTTCCGGAAGTGTGATTTTTTGAGATCCGAAAGTAGCCTCAGTGTGTTCTCCGGAAGCGAAAGTCAGTGCGTTTTTTTACCGTTTGTAGAAAGACAAAATGAAAAAAAAAATGAAAACTTTGAAATAAAGACTATTTATATGGGGGTATTTTCGTCCAAAAATTTGATGAGTAGGGGTATGGGGATAAATGTAGGGGTATGGGGTAAAATTTTCTGTCTTTAGCCCATGAATTTTTTTGCTTTGGTAGAGCGGGCTAAACGGGTGGGCGAACCCAAAATCTCAACCCAATTCGTCATTTTTTGACGGGTGTCTGGATCAATCCGGCGGGTCACGGCCCGTTTTATCACCCTAGATATAGGGACTAATAAAAATAAAGCAGAGCCAAATCGAATTATAAAACCAAATCGAACTAAAATTAAATAAAATGAACCATTCCATAGTTAATGAACCACACTTACATTTAACAAATAGTTCTTAGTCAAACTAAATTGTACTGCAGTTAGATGAATTCAAACCAACTAAACTTATTTGTTGTTGGTGAATCAAACCTTTGTAAACCCAATTTCATTGCACATTTACTTATCATTTCATATATTAGTAAACTAAATGAAGAACTCAACCCATAAATCGGCAAAGAACCCTAAACTTTCAAATCGCAACTGTTTTTAGAATCAAACCTTAAAGAGCAAACCTAAAATTGAAGTTTACAATCTTTTTGGAATCAAAACTTATAAATAAAACCTAAAATTGAAGTTTACAACGTCATAATCTAATGTGCAATTAAGATCAAAGGTTGCATATGGCAAGGTCATTATAAAAAATCATGAACTGAGTAGAAAGCTGCGAAAGCACTTGTTCAATAACTTTTTTTTGTTTCCTTTGATATAATGTTTTAAAAATCGAATATTGGTCATCAAACCAGAGAAAATATTGGATCACTGGTTTATTGGTCAAATCATTGGGTCACTGGTCGAACTGCATGACTAAACCAAATTAAATCGGATAACTCATTTAAATAAACCGATCTTTATAACAAAACTGTATAGTTATTAAACTGGCTGAACTAGATAACTCTGTCTCTAAAAATTTCACTGACACCTACAAAATTTTAAAAATTTAAAATATCATAAGTTCATTATTTAAATTAAAAATCTAAACGTAGTCATCACACAACAAAATAATACAAAATACAAATCAAAATAAATTTTGAAAAAGGCTAATTGCGACATAAAAAAAAACAACAGTGTCTAATAAAATTAATTTAAAGGAGGAAAAGTTGTTCTAAATAAGTTTTGAACACATTCTACTTATATTTTAATTTTATTCAAAAAAATTATCAGAACAACATCGTCTTGTTTGAGGAAAAAAAGTATTTAACTCGCCGATTTTCCAAAACCGCGAGTTCACCAGTTTTTACCAGTTTTAACCAGTTTTGGCTGATTTCCACTGATTTACCAGTTTTAAGCGGTAAAATCGGCTGATTTGATTCGATTTTTAAAACACTGCTTTGATACATCAAGTGGAATTTATGAAGTGAAAATTTTTCGATATGTTAGATCTCCAAATTCATTTAAGTCATGCAAACTAAACACGATTAACATTTTAGTGTGTACTTGATTTGAGTGTGATATATAGTATACATATATGATCTCACATGATTAGTGTTGTCTCACTCCACTTAATGGATCTATTAGAGATAAAGATATAACAACAACGACTAAACCTTATTCTATTAAGTGAGATCGGATATATGATCAATAAATATATATACATTATTCTTTCTTATGGCTATCTTTTCTTTTGTTCTTTTCTCTATTTTTCAGCAATTTATCTGAAATTCTGGTACAGATGTGTGATGTCTTGTGCAATGTCACAACATCGCAATCTGCTGAACAAGGCAATAATAGAAACAGTAAATGAATACAATCAATTGTTCACCCAGTTCGGCTCAACCAACCTACATCTGGGGGCATACCAAGCCAGGAAGGAAGTCCACTATTAGTAGTATCAAATTACAGACTCAACACACCAGTTGACAATCTACCTAATTCAATCACTACCCAATGACCCTTCTACCTAAGTCCTCCCTAGGTAAGAGACTCCATCTCACTTCCAATCATCTCGATGATGTCTAGCAGTCAACTACACCGTCACTGCATCAACAACTTGACTCCTTAAACTTTTCTATTACATAGACTTTGGAAGACACACTTCCATGACACCCCTTTGGAGTTGCTTCAAAGCTTCCTCCAAGAACAATACATCTCTTACCTACAGGCTTCGAGATAAACACGATGACCATCCCACAAACCGGGTGGTTCATCAACCATCACAACCCTTATAATCTACATGATGGCTGGCTTATCAAAACTAGGTTACAATGCTTCTATTTATAACCTATATCCCAACTGGATTTGGGCCTTCAAATCATATCAAATCTTCTGTTCCAAATCTCCAACAGATTCTACTATTAATTGGATCTTCAATCAAATCTTCAATTTAAATCTTCAATAATTAACTCTAAATATTCTCCATATCTTTATGCATTAAATTCAGCTCCACATAATATTTCCAGGATATTATGTATCTTTTAAATCTTCTCTTTAAATCAGCTGCAAGATCTTCTCCACACAAATAGGAACAATCTTCTCCACACAAATAGGAACAATTCTCCATGTCTATTTGCACAAAAATAGTAACAAACTATTCTCCACAAGATATGCAGAATTAATTGTATCAGAATAAATCTTCTCCAATAAATTCGCATCCAATCTAACTAACAGATCTCCTCAAATCAAACTAATGCGTGCAGCCCTAAAAACATCACAACCTGATGTTTTAAGTTTCTAGTATAGTGATGTCAAGACATCGCATGTGACATCACTCTTCAGCACTTTAACTCTTCAACACCTTAACATTCTGCAATACAAAAACCACAACAGATGGTTTTCTGATGTTCTGTCAACTGATGTTATGACATCGGGTTTGACATCAGCACAAAACTGCAACCCTTAAACACTTAACATAACCAGAATGTTAACTAAACATAACAAGGCTGTTAAAAACTCATGTTGAAACATCAACCATGACATCAACATTGTTTTACCAAAATTCTAGCCAACTCCAAGAATTAACAATCTCCCCCTTTGGCTAATTTTGGCTAAAACAATTTTAGCCTACATCAGACCAACTTGGACCAACTTGCAGCAGAAACGAACACTTTCACATCAGCATAGGGCAAACTCCCCCTCAAACCAAGAACCAGCTCACAGCTGTTCAAACACTCTCCCCCTCAACTGCTGCACCATATCAGAAAAGGCTTCCCAACCACACCTTGGCAACCACTAGGCTAACTCTCCCCCTTTTTAGCCATAATTGGACAAACTCTGAACATAGCAGCAAGCACAAAAAAAATTCCAAAGGCAAACTCTGAATCATCCAACCAATATACTCAGAACAAAACCCAGACTCAGCAGCTACTACTTTCAATGATCAGCAGAGAAAATATCAACTCCCCCTATCTAGTGCTTCTTGACCAGTATACCATAACATTTGGAAACTCCAGACATAGTCTTCATTCATCCAGACAGGAATGCTTCACACAATCATCCACAAGTTCTGAAGCACACTCACAATGCCTTCCACTGAACTCTAAGTAAACTCCTCTTTCTTAAAAACACACCAAGACAAGTGTGACATCTCCCAGATACACACAAAGTTGTCCTTCAGACTCCTCCTTAGAAGCATGTGTACATATGATTCAAACAATTAGCTTCACATGGCTAGAACACCAACATGTCATCCAGCAACCTAATGTCATAACATGTTATCTGACATTATATCCAATCTTCACAATCTTGATCAGCACGCAATCTTCACAAAAATCTGCATCCTTGCAGTAAAAGACCATAGACAACAGCCTTAACTCCCCCTGCCATGAACAACCCATGCTCCTTATGAAGATGAACACTTGACACCAGATAGAAGCACAATGAAATTGCCACATTCTCAACATTAAGAACTGCCACTTCTTGTGTTTGTTGAGCAAAATCTCATCATGATTATTTCCGATACATGATCTGTCAAGTCCAAAAAAAAAACACTTGATTTGGAATTTCACATATTCCATAACAAATGTCTTCAGATCACTTGCAACACAAGATAAGGACTGCCACCACCTTTTACTTGTATTAGAAGAAACCTCCTTATCTTCAGCCATTCTGATCAGATCACACCACTGACAACAACCTTCTGTCCTTATACCCACCTAAAGAAGTCTTCAACCTACTTAACCTCAAGATCAGAACCTGTCCATAATGACTAAACTGCCACTTCAGACACTAATGCTGCTTCTTCCAATTCCACAAGCCCAGTCCATCAGATAACTACCAAGCTCCCAACAAGGTCTTTGTTCACAAATAACCCGCAGATGATGCTTACTAATTCACACACTTCTTATACAGTCAGCTGATAAGGTTCCCTCAGGGTGTCATCTTCAAACATCAAGCTACTCCATCATGGCCACAAACAACAATATCCAGACTTCTCATACAAGGCATGACAATTTGTATGACCTCTTCTTCTGCACACGTCTGACAACTTCTGATTCTTCCTTATGACACATTCACAAGTTACTTTGGACTTCTTCAGTCTTCTCTACATTCTCCATCCAAGGCAGACCTTCTACTTCATCATCCTCCCGTATGACTATGTAGACACTCCTTAGGCAAAATGTAGGCACCAAGCTCCTGAACCAGAGCATAATCATCCTTCACCAAGGATATCCAACCAGATAATGTCCCAACACAAGTTAGAACATTTGCCACACACCAAGACATCATCACCTTGATTCTTGATATGCTCCACCAACTGGACTTACTATTGCACAGTAATCCAAAGCATCAGGGAATAACCTCTCATCCACCTTCAAGAAGAATAATCTTCTTGAGTCTTCAACTCATCACCCTTCTGCCCAAGAGTAACTTGTTCCAAGACAATCCTCAATAATAACCAGCTGCCACACTCTGATTATCTTGATTCACTTCTGAGATCAACCAATGCCACAGTTTGATCACCTCAAGCACGAATCCTTAAATGAAAACAGCCAAATGCCACATTTTGACCTTTTTCACGTTTGTCAGAACTCTCACAAAGATATCCTGATCCACCAAGGAAACTTGATCTTCAAGTCACATGTTCCACTTGCTCAAAAGCAAACACACTTAGACTCCCTAAGCCATGGTCATGTAACATCTTCTCCTTCCTACAGCTCCCGCAAACTGCTATGAGAACGATCTTTTTGAAGCATCCTATTATTCATGTAGATCATCCTATCATTAGCTGATGTGCCACATCACCAGCTGAGACTCCTGATGTTGAGCAAGATGTCAGAACATCTAACTGTTGAATTCAGCTCAACCTTCTTCCACTCAGAAGAACCTCCTCCCTTTGCAGAAACAGATTTCCATGCTCTCATAGGCTTGATTCAATAATCAAGTTTGAGTAGACAACCTCCATCCTGCTTAGAAACTCCAAAGACTTCAAACCTACCACATCTGAATCTTCATAAAATAAGTATTCCAAGACTACCCCATAGCTATACCAAAGAATGCCACTTCCCTTAGTAGAGCCGTCAGTAGAAAGCCAGAGATAACTGCCACTTATCCTAGAACTTCACAACCAGAGCAACCACCTTGCTCCAAACCACTTAGATCAGAAATAAATTGATCCAAGCTGAAACCCACAAGACTATGATGTCTTCATATCTTTTAGCCTTAAACACATCATCTTGTCAACATTCCTCAACACTCTGCCTCTTCTAATTCAAACTTATCCCAGATAATTTGGATGATGCTCCAAGTACACAGTTACCAATCAACCCCACCAGATGATACATTCTCACACCACAAAGAGAAAAAACCAGCCACATAGAGAAATATAAATTCTCAATACTTCTGCAGTCCTGCACTTGTACCTCAGACATATACATAGTCTCCCGTCAATGTATATTGTCATTAGTTGAAGACAGACAAAAACTCAACATTTGATCTGGTCTGAAACTTGAGGCCCTAGCTGATCCCTCTTCTGCTAATCCACATCACTGATCACTATCTTTCTTTGGCTGAAATGATGTGTCAACATCAGTTCTGACATAAGTCTTCATCACATTAAACACTTCTACAATGGATTTGGAGACTCCGACCATATTAATCCACACATATCTCATGTAGGGGACACATGAGAACATATCAACATCTGATCAACTTCCAAGATTAGACTAACAAAACTGCAGTAACTTGCATACCACACTCTTCCAAAAGCTTCTTCTTATAAGCACAAGGTTCAGACCTTTGTCAACTTAAGAGTGATAACTACCATCCTTCTGCATCTAAAGCCATACCATAGACACTCTGCTACTTCCAATCCTTTAAGCCTCAAAGCTGGAAGAGTTCACTCCATACGACTAATGCAGACACCAATTGACCCCAGGCTGATTTACACTGCTATTGAACACAAAATCTAGGATGCACTTTCCCTCTAATATTGTCCTCAGACAGTTTAGCTCAAGCTTACCACCTTTAGATGAACAGCATCTCACAAATTGTTCAACTTCACAGCTTCAGTGATCCTTCAAAACAGCTACAGTCTAACAGGTCTTTGACTCAGCATTTACCTTTAAACTGCTGATGTGTAGCACGATGTCGAGACATTAGGATTGACATATCAAGCTTAGCTTCTTTCTTGATGAAAATGATAACATGACCAGAAAGACCCTCCTGAATAGGTCACCACAACTTAGCTTAAGAGATACCTTATCAAGATCTTCACTCCCGCATGAAAGATTTGACAGTGATACTCTTTTGCCTTGGGCTCCACCCTCTTCTTTCTTCATCAAGCCTTAAAACAATCCATTCACCTTCTAATCACTTCTTTCCCCAAAACAAAGGTATGAGATAATCCTCAAGAATCTTCGATCTCTCAAACCAACCAGTTGAAGTTTCCTAGCACCAACTACCACGTCAGAGACCAACCTGCTGAGGAGACCAACCCTTAATGTCTTTCCAAGAGAATACCTTCCTAGAATCTCACCACCAAAGATACGAGAACCAACCAGGGTTACCTGCAGCGGAACATACAACGACTCCTCAACAACCTTCAGGTGCTGCTAAAAAATCCTTGCTTGTCACCAAGGGTCAACACTCTCACAATGGCAGCTCTGATAAATAGTCCATCCTTTACTTCAAGGGATCCTACACCCAACCGTATGAACTGGCCTAGTCCACAACTCAGCAACTATCTTCCTTGCTCACGAACCAGAAAGTATCTTCCCTAGATCTCATCCAGAAACAGACAGGATGCCTGCTCTGATACCAATTGAAATTCTGGTACAGATGTGTGATGTCTTGTGCAATGTCACAACATCGCAATCTGCTGAACAAGGCAATAATAGAAACAGTAAATGAACACAATCAATTGTTCACCCAGTTCGGTTCAACCAACCTACATCTGGGGGCATACCAAGCCAGGAAGGAAGTCCACTATTAGTAGTATCAAATTACAGACTCAACACACCAGTTGACAATCTACCTAATTCAATCACTACCCAATGACCCTTCTACCTAAGTCCTCCCTAGGTAAGAGACTCCATCTCACTTCCAATCATCTCGATGATGTCTAGCAGTCAACTACACCATCACTGCATCAACAGCTTGACTCCTTAAACTTTTCTATTACATAGACTTTGGAAGACACACTTCCATGACACCCCTTTGGAGTTGCTTCAAAGCTTCCTCCAAGAACAATACATCTCTTACCTACAGGCTTCGAGATAAACACGATGACCATCCCACAAACCGGGTGGTTCATCAACCAACACAACCCTTATAATCTACATGATGACTGGCTTATCAAAACTAGGTTACAATGCTTCTATTTATAACCTATTTCCCAACTGGATTTGGGCCTTCAAATCATATCAAATCTTCTGTTCCAAATCTCCAACAGATTCTGCTATTAATTGGATCTTCAATTTAAATCTTCAATAATTAACTCCAAATATTCTCCATATCTTTATGCATTAAATTCAGCTCCACATAATATTTCCAGGATATTATGTATCTTTTAAGTCTTCTCTTTAAATCAGCTGCAAGATCTTCTCCACAAAAATAGGAACAATCTTCTCCACACAAATAGGAACAATTCTCCATGTCTATTTGCACAAAAATAGTAACAAACTATTCTCCACAAGATATGCAGAATTAATTGTATCAGAATAAATCTTCTCCAATAAATTCGCATCCAATCTAACTAACAGATCTCCTCAAATCAAACTAATGCGTGCAGCCCTAAAAACATCACAACCTGATGTTTTAAGTTTCTGGTATAGTGATGTCAAGACATCGCATGTGACATCACTCTTCAGCACTTTAACTCTTCAACACCTTAACATTCTGCAATACAAAAACCACAACAGATGGTTTTCTGATGTTCTGTCAACTGATGTTATGACATCGGGTTTGACATCAGCACAAAACTGCAACCCTTAAACACTTAACATAACCAGAATGTTAACTAAACATAACAAGGCTGTTAAAAACTCATGTTGAAACATCAACCATGACATCAACATTGTTTTACCAAAATTCTAGCCAACTCCAAGAATTAACAATCTCCCCCTTTGGCTAATTTTGGCTAAAACAATTTCAGCCTACATCAGACCAACTTGGACCAACTTGCAGCAGAAACGAACACATTCACATCAGCATAGGGCAAACTCCCCCTCAAACCAAGAACCAGCTCACAGCTGTTCAAACACTCTCCCCCTCAACTGCTGCACCATATCAGAAAAGGCTTCCCAACCACACCTTGGCAACCACTAGGCTAACTCTCCCCCTTTTTAGCCATAATTGGACAAACTCTGAACATAGCAGCAAGCACAAAAAAAATTCCAAAGGCAAATTCTGAATCATCCAACCAATATACTCAGAACAAAACCCAGACTCAGCAGCTACTACTTTCAATGATCAGCAGAGAAAATATCAACTCCCCCTATCTAGTGCTTCTTGACCAGTATACCATAACATTTGGAAACTCCAGACATAGTCTTCATTCATCCAGACAGGAATGCTTCACACAATCATCCACAAGTTCTGAAGCACACTCACAATGCCTTCCACTGAACTCTAAGTAAACTCCTCTTTCTTAAAAACACACCAAGACAAGTGTGACATCTCCCAGATACACACAAAGCTGTCCTTCAGACTCCTCCTTAGAAGCATGTGTACATATGATTCAAACAATTAGCTTCACATGGCTAGAACACCAACACGTCATCCAGCAACCTAATGTCATAACATGTTATCTGACATTATATCCAATCTTCACAATCTTGATCAGCACGCAATCTTCACAAAAATCTGCATCCTTGCAGTAAAAGACCATAGACAACAACCTTAACTCCCCCTGCCATGAACAACCCATGCTCCTTATGAAGATGAACACTTGACACCAGATAGAAGCACAATGAAATTGCCACATTCTCAACATTAAGAACTGCCACTTCTTGTGTTTGTTGAGCAAAATCTCATCATGATTATTTCCGATACATGATCTGTCAAGTCCAAAAAAAACACTTGATTTGGAATTTCACATATTCCATAACAAATGTCTTAAGATCACTTGCAACACAAGATAAGGACTGCCACCACCTTTTACTTGTATTAGAAGAAACCTCCTTATCTTCAGCCATTCTGATCAGATCACACCACTGACAACAACCTTCTGTCCTTATACCCACCTAAAGAAGTCTTCAACCTACTTAACCTCAAGATCAGAACCTGTCCATAATGACTAAACTGCCACTTCAGACACTAATGCTGCTTCTTCCAATTCCACAAGCCCAGTCCATCAGATAACTACCAAGCTCCCAACAAGGTCTTTGTTCACAAATAACCCGCAGATGATGCTTACTAATTCACACACTTCTTATACAGTCAGCTGATAAGGTTCCCTCAGGGTGTCATCTTCAAACATCAAGCTACTCCATCATGGCCAGAAACAACAATATCCAGACTTCTCATATAAGGCATGACAATTTGTATGACCTCTTCTTCTGCACACGTCTGACAACTTCTGATTCTTCCTTATGACACATTCACAAGTTACTTTGGACTTTTTCAGTCTTCTCTACATTCTCCATCCAAGGCAGACCTTCTACTTCATCATCCTCCCGTATGACTATGTAGACACTCCTTAGGCAAAATGTAGGCACCAAGCTCCTGAACCAGAGCATAATCATCCTTCACCAAGGATATCCAACCAGATAATGTCCCAACACAAGTTAGAACATTTGCCACACACCAAGACATCATCACCTTGATTCTTGATATGCTCCACCAACTGGACTTACTATTGCACAGTAATCCAAAGCATCAGGGAATAACCTCTCATCCACCTTCAAGAAGAATAATCTTCTTGAGTCTTCAACTCATCACCCTTCTGCCCAAGAGTAACTTGTTCCAAGACAATCCTCAATAATAACCAGCTGCCACACTCTGATTATCTTGATTCACTTCTGAGATCAACCAATGCCACAGTTTGATCACCTCAAGCACGAATCCTCAAATGAAAACAGCCAAATGCCACATTTTGACCTTTTTCAGGTTTGTCAGAACTCTCACAAAGATATCCTGATCCACCAAGGAAACTTGATCTTCAAGTCACATGTTCCACTTGCTCAAAAGCAAACACACTTAGACTCCCTAAGCCATGGTCATGTAACATCTTCTCCTTCCTACAGCTCCCGCAAACTGCCATGAGAACGATCTTTTTGAAGCATCCTATTATTCATGTAGATCATCCTATCATTAGCTGATGTGCCACATAACCAGCTGAGACTCCTGATGTTGAGCAAGATGTCAGAACATCTAACTGTTGAATTCAGCTCAACCTTCTTCCACTCAGAAGAACCTCCTCCCTTTGCAGAAATAGATTTCCATGCTCTCATAGGCTTGATTCAATAATAAGTTTGAGTAGACAACCTCCATCCTGCTTAGAAACTCCAAAGACTTCAAACCTACCACATCTGAATCTTCAGAAAATAAGTAGTCCAAGACTACCCCATAGCTATACCAAAGAATGCCACTTCCCTTAGTAGAGCCGTCAGTAGAAAGCCAGAGATAACTGCCACTTATCCTAGACCTTCACAACCAGAGCAACCACCCTGCTCCAAACCACTTAGATCAGAAATAAACTGATCCAAGCTGAAACCCACAAGACTATGATGTCTTCATATCTTTTAGCCTTAAACACATCATCTTGTCAACATTCCTCAACACTCTGCCTCTTCTAATTCAAACTTATCCCAGATAATTTGGATGATGCTCCAAGTACACAGTTACCAATCAACCCCACCAGATGATACATTCTCACACCACAAAGAGAAATAACCAGCCACATAGAGAAAAATAAATTCTCAATACTTCTGCAGTCCTGCACTTGTACCTCAGACATATACATAGTCTCCCGTCAATGTATATTGTCATTAGTTGAAGACAGACAAAAACTCAACATTTGATCTGGTCTGAAACTTGAGGCCCTAGCTAATCCCTCTTCTGCTAATCCACATCACTGATCACTATCTTTCTTTGGCTGAAATGATGTGTCAACATCAGTTCTGACATCAGTCTTCATCACATTAAACACTTCTACAATGGATTTGGAGACTCCGACCATATTAATCCACACATATCTCATGTAGGGGAAACATGAGAACATATCAACATCTGATCAACTTCCAAGATTAGACCAACAAAACTGCAGTAACTTGCATACCACACTCTTCCTAAAGCTTCTTCTTATAAGCACAAGGTTCAGACCTTTGTCAACTTAAGAGTGATAACTACCATCCTTCTGCATCTAAAGCCATACCATAGACACTCTGCTACTTCCAATCCTTTAAGCCTCAAAGCTGGAAGAGTTCACTCCATACGACTAATGCAGACACCAATTGACCCCAGGCTGATTTACACTGCTATTGAACACAAACTCTAGGATGCACTTTCCCTATAATATTGTCCTCAGACAGTTTAGCTCAAGCTTACTACCTTTTATATGAACAGCATCTCACAAATTGTTCAACTTCACAGCTTCAGTGATCCTTCAAAACAGCTACAGTCTAACAGGTCTTTGACTCAGCATTTACCTTTAAACTGCTGATGTGTAGCGCGATGTCGAGACATTAGGATTGACATATCAAGCTTAGCTTCTTTCTTGATGAAACTGATAACATGACCAGAAAGACCCTCCTGAATAGGTCACCACAACTTAGCTTAAGAGATACCTTATCAAGATCTTCACTCCCGCATGAAAGATTTGACAGTGATACTCTTTTGCCTTGGGCTCCACCCTCTTCTTTCTTCATCAAGCCTTAAAAACAATCCATTCACCTTCTAATCACTTCTTTCCCCAAAACAAACGTATGAGATAATCCTCAAGAATCTTCGATCTCTCAAACCAACCAGTTGAAGTTGCCTAGCACCAACTACCACGTCAGAGACCAACCTGCTGAGGAGACCAACCCTTAATGTCTTTCCAAGAGAATACCTTCCTAGAATCTCACCACCAAAGATACGAGAACCAACCAGGGTTACCTGCAGCGGAACATACAACGACTCCTCAACAACCTTCAGGTGCTGCTCAAAAATCCTTGCTTGTCACCAAGGGTCAACACTCTCACAATGGCAGCTCTGATAAATAGTCCATCCTTTACTTCAAGGGATCCTACACCCAACCGTATGAACTGGCCTAGTCCACAACTCAGCAACTATCTTCCTTGCTCACGAACCAGAAAGTATCTTCCCTAGATCTCATCCAGAAACAGACAGGATGCCTGCTCTGATACCAATTGAAATTCTGGTACAGATGCGTGATGTCTTGTGCAATGTCATAACATCGCAATCTGCTGAACAAGGCAATAATAGAAACAGTAAATGAACACAATCAATTGTTCACCCAATTCGGTTCAACCAACCTACATCTGGGGGCATACCAAGCCAGGAAGGAAGTCCACTATTAGTAGTATCAAATTACAGACTCAACACACCAGTTGACAATCTACCTAATTCAATCACTACCCAATGACCCTTCTACCTAAGTCCTCGCTAGGTAAGAGACTCCATCTCACTTCCAATCATCTCGATGATGTCTAGTAGTCAACTACACCGTCACTGCATCAACAGCTTGACTCCTTAAACTTTTCTATTACATAGACTTTGGAAGACACACTTCCATGACACCCCTTTGGAGTTTCTTCAAAGCTTCCTCCAAGAACAATACATCTCTTACCTACAGGCTTCGAGATAAGCACGATGACCATCCCACAAACTGGGTGGTTCATCAACCAACACAGCCCTTATAATCTACATGATGGCTGGCTTATCAAAACTAGGTTACAATGCTTCTATTTATAACCTATTTCCCAACTGGATTTGGGCCTTCAAATCATATCAAATCTTCTGTTCCAAATCTCTAACAGATTCTGCTATTAATTGGATCTTCAATCAAATCTTCAATTTAAATCTTCAATAATTAACTCTAAATATTCTCCATATCTTTATGCATAAAATTCAGCTCCACATAATATTTCCAGGATATTATGTATCTTTTAAATCTTCTCTTTAAATCAGCTGCAAGATCTTCTCCACACAAATAGGAACAATCTTCTCCACACAAATAGGAACAATTCTCCATGTCTATTTGCACAAAAATAGTAACAAACTATTCTCCACAAGATATGCAGAATTAATTGTATCAGAATAAATCTTCTCCAATAAATTCGCATCCAATCTAACTAACAGATCTCCTCAAATCAAACTAATGCGTGCAGCCCTAAAAACATCACAACCTGATGTTTTAAGTTTCTGGTATAGTGATGTTAAGACATCGCATGTGACATCACTCTTCAACACTTTAACTCTTCAACACCTTAACATTCTGCAATACAAAAACCACAACAGATGGTTTTTTGATGTTCTTTCAACTGATGTTATGACATCGGGTTTGACATCAGCACAAAACTGTAACCCTTAAACACTTAACATAACCAGAATGTTAACTAAACATAACAAGGCTGTTAAAAACTCATGTTGAAACATCAACCATGACATCAACATTGTTTTACCAAAATTCTAGCCAACTCCAAGAATTAACAATCTCCCCCTTTGGCTAATTTTGGCTAAAACAATTTCAGCCTACATCAGACCAACTTGGACCAACTTGCAGCAGAAACGAACACTTTCACATCAGCATAGGGCAAACTCCCCCTCAAACCAAGAACCAACTCACAGCTGTTCAAACACTCTCCCCCTCAACTGCTGCACCATATCAGAAAAGGCTTCCCAACTACACCTTGGCAACCACTAGGCTAACTCTCCCCCTTTTTAGCCATAATTGGACAAACTCTGAACATAGCAGCAAGCACAAAAAAAATTCCAAAGGAAAACTCTGAATCATCCAACCAATATACTCAGAACAAAACCCAGACTCAGCAGCTACTACTTTCAATGATCAGCAGAGAAAATATCAACTCCCCCTATCTAGTGCTACTTGACCAGTATACCATAACATTTGGAAACTCCAGACATAGTCTTCATTCATCCAGACAGGAATGCTTCACACAATCATCCATAAGTTCTGAAGCACACTCACAATGCCTTCCACTGAACTCTAAGTAAACCCCTCTTTCTTAAAAACACACCAAGACAAGTGTGACATCTCCCAGATACACACAAAGCTGTCCTTCAGACTCCTCCTTAGAAGCATGTGTACATATGATTCAAACAATTAGCTTCACATGGCTAGAACACCAACATGTCATCCAGCAACCTAATGTCATAACATGTTATCTGACATTATATCCAATCTTCACAATCTTGATCAGCACGCAATCTTCACAAAAATCTGCATCCTTGCAGTAAAAGACCATAGACAACAGCCTTAACTCCCCCTGCCATGAACAACCCATGCTCCTTATGAAGATGAACACTTGACACCAGATAGAAGCACAATGAAATTGCCACATTCTCAACATTAAGAACTGCCACTTCTTGTGTTTGTTGAGCAAAATCTCATCATGATTATTTCCGATACATGATCTGTCAAGTCCAAAAAAAAACACTTGATTTGGAATTTGACATATTCCATAACAAATGTCTTCAGATCACTTGCAACACAAGAAAAGGACTGCCGCCACCTTTTACTTGTATTAGAAGAAACCTCCTTATCTTCAGCCATTCTGATCAGATCACACCACTGACAACAACCTTCTGTCCTTATACCCACCTAAAGAAGTCTTCAACCTACTTAACCTCAAGATCAGAACCTGTCCATAATGACTAAACTGCCACTTCAGACACTAATGCTGCTTCTTCCAATTCCACAAGCCCAGTCCATCAGATAACTACCAAGCTCCCAACAAGGTCTTTGTTCACAAATAACCCGCAGACGATGCTTACTAATTCACACACTTCTTATACAGTCAGCTGATAAGGTTCCCTCAGGGTGTCATCTTCAAACATCAAGCTACTCCATCATGGCCAGAAACAACAATATCCAGACTTCTCATACAAGGCATGACAATTTGTATGACCTCTTCTTCTGCACACGTCTGACAACTTCTGATTCTTCCTTATGACACATTCACAAGTTACTTTGGACTTTTTCAGTCTTCTCTACATTCTCCATCCAAGGCAGACCTTCTACTTCATCATCCTCCCGTATGACTATGTAGACACTCCTTAGGCAAAATGTAGGCACCAAGCTCCTGAACCAGAGCATAATCATCCTTCACCAAGGATATCCAACCAGATAATGTCCCAACACAAGTTAGAACATTTGCCACACACCAAGACATCATCACCTTGATTCTTGATATGCTCCACCAACTGGACTTACTATTGCACAGTAATCCAAAGCATCAGGGAATAACCTCTCATCCACCTTCAAGAAGAATAATCTTCTTGAGTCTTCAACTCATCACCCTTCTGCCCAAGAGTAACTTGTTCCAAGACAATCCTCAATAATAACCAGCTGCCACACTCTGATTATCTTGATTCACTTCTGAGATCAACCAATGCCACAGTTTGATCACCTCAAGCACGAATCCTCAAATGAAAATAGCCAAATGCCACATTTTGACCTTTTTCACGTTTGTCAGAACTCTCACAAAGATATCCTGATCCACCAAGGAAACTTGATCTTCAAGTCACATGTTCCACTTGCTCAAAAGCAAACACACTTAGACTCCCTAAGCCATGGTCATGTAACATCTTCTCCTTCCTACAGCTCCCGCAAACTGCCATGAGAACGATCTTTTTGAAGCATCCTATTATTCATGTAGATCATCCTATCATTAGCTGATGTGCCACATCACCAGCTGAGACTCCTGATGTTGAGCAAGATGTCAGAACATCTAACTGTTGAATTCAGCTCAACCTTCTTCCAATCAGAAGAACCTCCTCCCTTTGCAGAAACAGATTTCCATGCTCTCATAGGCTTGATTCAATAATAAAGTTTGAGTAGACAACCTCCATCCTGCTTAGAAACTCCAAAGACTTCAAACCTACCACATCTGAATCTTCAGAAAATAAGTAGTCCAAGACTACCCCATAGCTATACCAAAGAATGCCACTTCCCTTAGTAGAGCCGTCAGTAGAAAGCCAGAGATAACTGCCACTTATCCTAGACCTTCACAACCAGAGCAACCACCCTGCTCCAAACCACTTAGATCAGAAATAAACTGATCCAAGCTGAAACCCACAAGACTATGATGTCTTCATATCTTTTAGCCTTAAACACATCATCTTGTCAACATTCCTCAACACTCTGCCTCTTCTAATTCAAACTTATCCCAGATAATTTGGATGATGCTCCAAGTACACAGTTACCAATCAACCCCACCAGATGATACATTCTCACACCACAAAGAGAAATAACCAGCCACATAGAGAAAAATAAATTCTCAATACTTCTGCAGTCCTGCACTTGTACCTCAGACATATACATAGTCTCCCGTCAATGTATATTGTCATTAGTTGAAGACAGACAAAAACTCAACATTTGATCTGGTCTGAAACTTGAGGCCCTAGCTGATCCCTCTTCTGCTAATCCACATCACTGATCACTATCTTTCTTTGGCTGAAATGATGTGTCAACATCAGTTCTGACATCAGTCTTCATCACATTAAACACTTCTACAATGGATTTGGAGACTCCGACCATATTAATCCACACATATCTCATGTAGGGGACACATGAGAACATATCAACATCTGATCAACTTCCAAGATTAGACCAACAAAGCTGCAGTAACTTGCATACCACACTCTTCCAAAAGCTTCTTCTTATAAGCACAAGGTTCAGACCTTTGTCAACTTAAGAGTGATAACTACCATCCTTATGCATCTAAAGCCATACCATAGACACTCTGCTACTTCCAATCCTTTAAGCCTCAAAGCTGGAAGAGTTCACTCCATACGACTAATGCAGACACCAATTGACCCCAGGCTGATTTACACTGCTATTGAACACAAACTCTAGGATGCACTTTCCCTATAATATTATCCTCAGACAGTTTAGCTCAAGCTTACTACCTTTTATATGAACATCATCTCACAAATTGTTCAACTTCACAGCTTCAGTGATCCTTCAAAACAGCTACAGTCTAACAGGTCTTTGACTAAGCATTTACCTTTAAACTGCTGATGTGTAGCGCGATGTCGAGACATTAGGATTGACATATCAAGCTTAGCTTCTTTCTTGATGAAACTGATAACATGACCAGAAAGACCCTCCTGAATAGGTCACCACAACTTAGCTTAAGAGATACCTTATCAAGATCTTCACTCCCGCATGAAAGATTTGACAGTGATACTCTTTTGCCTTGGGCTCCACCCTCTTCTTTCTTCATCAAGCCTTAAAAACAATCCATTCACCTTCTAATCACTTCTTTCCCCAAAACAAAGGTATGAGATAATCCTCAAGAATCTTCGATCTCTCAAACCAACCAGTTGAAGTTGCCTAGCACCAACTACCACGTCAGAGACCAACCTGCTGAGGAGACCAACCCTTAATGTCTTTCCAAGAGAATACCTTCCTAGAATCTCACCACCAGAGATACGAGAACCAACCAGGGTTACCTGCAGCGGAACATACAACGACTCCTCAACAACCTTCAGGTGCTGCTAAAAAATCCTTGCTTGTCACCAAGGGTCAACACTCTCACAATGGCAGCTCTGATAAATAGTCCATCCTTTACTTCAAGGGATCCTACACCCAACCGTATGAACTGGCCTAGTCCACAACTCAGCAACTATCTTCCTTGCTCACGAACCAGAAAGTATCTTCCCTAGATCTCATCCAGAAACAGACAGGATGCCTGCTCTGATACCAATTGAAATTCTGGTACAGATGTGTGATGTCTTGTGCAATGTCACAACATCGCAATTTGCTGAACAAGGCAATAATAGAAACAGTAAATGAACACAATCAATTGTTCACCCAGTTCGGTTCAACCAACCTACATCTGGGGGCATACCAAGCCAGGAAGGAAGTCCACTATTAGTAGTATCAAATTACAGACTCAACACACCAGTTGACAATCTACCTAATTCAATCACTACCCAATGACCCTTCTACCTAAGTCCTCCCTAGGTAAGAGACTCCATCTCACTTCCAATCATCTCGATGATGTCTAGCAGTCAACTACACCGTCACTGCATCAACAGCTTGACTCCTTAAACTTTTCTATTACATAGACTTTGGAAGACACACTTCCATGACACCCCTTTGGAGTTGCTTCAAAGCTTCCTCCAAGAACAATACATCTCTTACCTACAGGCTTCGAGATAAACACGATGACCATCCCACAAACCGGGTGGTTCATCAACCAACACAACCCTTATAATCTACATGATGGCTGGCTTATCAAAACTAGGTTACAATGCTTCTATTTATAACCTATTTCCCAACTGGATTTGGGCCTTCAAATCATATCAAATCTTCTGTTCCAAATCTCCAACAGATTCTGCTATTAATTGGATCTTCAATCAAATCTTCAATTTAAATCTTCAATAATTAACTCTAAATATTCTCCATATCTTTATGCATTAAATTCAGCTCCACATAATATTTCCAGGATATTATGTATCTTTTAAATCTTCTCTTTAAATCAGCTGCAAGATCTTCTCCACACAAATAGGAACAATCTTCTCCACACAAATAGGAACAATTCTCCATGTCTATTTGCACAAAAATAGTAACAAACTATTCTCCACAAGATATGCAGAATTAATTGTATCAGAATAAATCTTCTCCAATAAATTCGCATCCAATCTAACTAACAGATCTCCTCAAATCAAACTAATGCGTGCAACCCTAAAAACATCACAACCTGATGTTTTAAGTTTCTGGTATAGTGATGTCAAGACATCGCATGTGACATCACTCTTCAACACTTTAACTCTTTAACACCTTAACATTCTGCAATACAAAAACCCCAACAGATGGTTTTCTGATGTTCTGTCAACTGATGTTATGACATCGGGTTTGACATCAGCACAAAACTGCAACCCTTAAACACTTAACATAACCAGAATGTTAACTAAACATAACAAGGCTGTTAAAAACTCATGTTGAAACATCAACCATGACATCAACATTGTTTTACCAAAATTCTAGCCAACTCCAAGAATTAACATTATCCATGTCTCTCTATTTGCATTGATTTAAGTCCGCCACTCCAAATCTTGAATGTTACTATTCCACGAGCGATACCAAATTTAAGGTTTTTGTCCATTTTTTTTTAATCTCTACCTATCTCCAAAGAAAATCAAGGAAATTTCCAACACAAGATCTTGGAGGGAGGGTTTGGACAATCACAAGGAAGTGCAAACGATACGTGGAATAAGATGGCACAATATATTAGAAAAGTGGTTAATGAGACTGTTCCAGACTAGCCCAATAACTAGGCATGACCCAATCCACTTCTGCTCCCAGAACGACCCAATTGCCTAAGTCCAACCAATTTGGGCCAGCATTTACCTTTCTGCCCCTCTACCGAGCAAATATGGTCGTACAACCCCAAGGGTCACCTGATCCTCCTCGGTAGTTACTGCCTGTTACGCACGGTTCCACCATCCAGAAACAGTCACGACGCCCGTGCCCGCAACTGCGCCTTTGCCCGTGGCAACGGATAGTTTCGGGCACCTCTGCCCATCCCAACGGCTAGTTTCTGGCAGTTACCTATTCTTCAGGAAACAGTTATTTCGCCCCGAAAATAGGGGATCGTTGGCCACGTGCTGAGGGCACTATAAAAACCCTCTCATTTAAAAGGGTCAGGTATTCCAATTCACCCTACGAAATACATACTTTGTACTTGCCTCTCTCTCTCTCTCTCTCTCTCTCTCCCGATTCTTACTTTAGCATTGGAGTGCCTTGCAGGTACACCCCTTTCTCATCTTTCACACCCAGCATCACAGACGTCATCTTTGGCCCACTTCAGGTTCTGATCAACCGTCAAGATCAGTGGCGTCGTCTGTGGGAAATCTTTCATCCCCTTCTAACATCCATTGTAGATTCAAGACCAAAACAACTCTCTGTCCAAGATTCCGATCATTACAAGCCAAGATCACGTTTATGATGCTCGCAACTATGCTTTTCTCCCCGTCAGCAAGAGTAATACTGACGGAGCTGCACCCTTCCTTGGAGGCGACGCTCACCATCTGAGAGATGGAGCCACTGCGTCTCCTTTCCCCACTCGTGCTGATCATGTTGAAGACCAGCCCTCCTTGGACCACCAGCCTATTCCTCTTCCGTCCAACGCCGACCTAGCCGTGGCGGCCCTTCTTGAAGCTCTCAACAAAACCAACCTCCTAATCCTCCAACAAAACGTGAGGATTGGAGCCCTAGAGGAGTCTGCCCGACCAAGATCCCCTCCGCCGAGGAAAGAGCGCCGACGATCCCAAAGCCCACCTCCCCGACGTGAAAGAGACCACCAGGAACCACCTGAACCAGAATCCCATGCCATCAGGAAGCGTGGCCACATCTCACCGCGGAGCCAGTACTCCCCAAGAACCATGAGGACCAGGAGAAACTAGCGTTCACCCCCGCCCAGATCCAAGGGCCGGGCACGAACCCCATCTCCCCGCAGAAATCACCGTCATCTTCTTGAGCGAAGCACCCGCTCCCCGTCATGGACCAATAGCAGCAACGACGAGCCTCACTGCCCGTTGTCTAAGGAGATAATGGCCATGCGCCTCCCAAAGGGACTGGAGAAACCACCATTTTACCATCTTTGGGCACCTACGATGGTACAACAGATCCTGACGAGCACATCGAAAATATCGATGCTCTGCTCGACTATCGCAGCGTCCGGGGTGCCATCAAGTGTAGAGTGTTCCCTACCACGCACAAGAAGGGAGCGATGACCAGGTATAAAAAACTCCCCAACAAGTCCATCACCTCGTGGAGACAGTTGGGGAGATTGTTCTCCAGATACTTCACGGCATCCCGCCGCCACCTGAAGACCAAAGCCTCCCTCGAGGCCATAATCCAAGGGAAAGACGAGTCTTTCCGAGCCTACATCGAGAGGTTCAATAAAGAAGCAGTACAGGTCTCAATGACCTATGACATGAAGAAGTTCTTGCTCGAGCGAGGACTTCGTCCCCAGACAGAATTCGCCAAAGCAGTTGGCATTGAAACTCAGAGGACCCTGGACGCCTTCCTCCTCAAGGCGCAAGCATATATCCAGTATAAGGAGAAAGAAGCTGCCAGCTCCGCCCGGGACTCACGACACCAAGAGAGTGCCCGGGCCTCCAAACATGACGATCCCTCGACATCTCGTTGGGGAGATAGAAGATGCAAGGACCTCCCCCGGGAGTCCCGGGACAACAAAGTACCCTCCGGCCGCTTCCATGAGTATACTCCCCTGAACGCCTCCAGGGAGAAAATCCTCTCCGAATGCGCCAACGCAGAGTTCAAACAACCAGGGGTTCGATTCCCTAAATATATTTTGGCCAAGTCGAATACTGACAAGTCGAAATACTTCCGTTTCCACAAAAGTCACGACCACACAACCGACGACTGCATCCACCTGAAGGATGCCATTGAGATACTGATCAGGGACGACCACCTGAAATTGTTTACCATGAAGAGGGAAACTCCTCGGCAGGATGCCCAGGAGTCGAAGAAAGTCGAGGAAGAGGTGCCTTCCTCGGAAGAGACAAACCTTCAGGTTGCCATGAGCATATCGCGGCCTGAGGACTTCTATGTTCCTGAGGGGCTCAGCGCTCCCCCTACTTCGCAGCACATAGTCCGTGGGAAACATTCCCCTCCGCCATGGTCATCTCCGGAGGGGGCTTCAACAAGGTTACTATGGTCTCCGTAAATAGGAAATTCAAGCATCTTCTCAGCACGAGCTCCAACAGGAGTACCACGCTCGACAAAGTCTGGGGAGAGTCGATCCCCATCTCCTTCTCCCGCGAGGAACTCCTCGGTGGGGCTCCCAACTCAAGCATTTCACTGCTCGTGAGAGCCCAGATGGCTAACTTCGATGTTCACCGAATCTTAGTCGACCAAGGTAGCTCGATCGACATCATGTACTCAGAGCTATTTTCCACCCTCCAGCTAGATGAATCGCACCTGACTCCCTACGTAGGCTCTGAACTACAGGGCTTCAATGGGTCGGTCACAAAGCCCTGGGGATACGTGGAATTAATCGTGACTTTCAGATCTACAAAGATGGCCAAGTCTAATTCCTGGTCATCGATTACCCTTCTCTCTATCAGTGCATCTTTGGGCGGCCAACCTTGGCCGAATTGGTGGCCGTAGCATCAACCGTGCACCTGAAAATGAAGTACTATACTTCTAAGCGTCTGGTCGCCACTCTACATGGGGACATCAAGGCAGCAAGGAGATGTTTCGAAGCAGCCACCAAAGGACTCAACACCATCGCCGCTAATCTGAAGAGTTCCAGCAAGCCAGCCCTGCCCAACAGTTCTGAGGAGGCAAAGCCGCTGCCCTGTATTGACACTATCGACCTTGACAACCGCTTCTCTGAAGACGATCAGAAGGAGACCAAGACTTATTCGAGCAACTCGTCAGCTTCAACCAGCACCAGCGAGAGCTCCCATCTGATGTGCCCAATTCTGGATGGTGAGTTTGAACTTGTCCTGCTCGGCGATGACCCCCAGCGAGGAGTGAAGATCGGGACCAGACTCCCCGACTTAGCGAGGAAACAGCTCAAAGCTTGCCTCTGAGAGAATGCGGATTTGTTCGCCTGGAGCGCCGCGAAAATGCTCGACCTAGATCTTGCTGTCGCCTGTCATCAGCTCATAATTGACACTGCCGCTAAGGCTGTAGCACAACATAGGAGAAAGCAGTCTCTGGAGAAAACGGAGGCTGCCGAACAAGCTGTAAAAGACCTTCTCGAGGCAAACTTTATTTCGGAGGCCAAGTACACTACTTGGCTGTCCAATGTTGTACTCGTTAAAAAGTCTAATGGAAAATGGCGTATGCGTGTTGATTATATCGATCTCAATAGGGTCTACCCTAAAGATGCATATCCCTTCCCCAATATAGATAAACTTGTTGATAATTCTGCCGATTTTAAACTGCTATCGTTCATGGACGCCTATTCGGGCTACAATCAAATACCAATGTCAAAAAGCAACAAGAGGAACACAACCTTCATGACCGAGTCAGACAACTATTACTACAATGTAATGCCCTTCGGCTTAAAAAACGCTGGCGCTACCTACCAAAGGATGATGAACAAGGTCTTCTGGGGAGAAATCGGGGACATGCTCGAAGTATACATGGACGATATGATCGTAAAGTCCCACGAGGAATCCGATCACACGACCCATTTAAGGAAAGTCTTCGAGCAGGCCAGGAAGTACCGCATGCGTTTCAACCTGGAGAAGTGCACGTTTGGGGTACGAGCGGGCAAATTCCTTAACTTCTATCTATGGAATGAGGAATCGAAGCTAACCCCGATAAGTGCAGGGCCTTCTCCGAGTTCCCTACACCTAGCTCGAAGAAATCCATCCAATCCCTCAACGGGATACTCGCTTCATTATCCCATTTTGTGGCTAAGTCTGCCCAGCACACACAACCCTTTTTCAAACTCCTCCGCAAGGAGACATCTTTCAAATGGACAGAGGAATGCGACCAGGCTCTCCACCATCTTAAACGAGCATTGTCAGAACCACCCGTTCTCTCCCGACCAGACAATGGCGAAACCCTATATCTCTACCTCACCGTGGCAACTGAGGCCGTCAGGGCTGCCCTCATCCGTGAGACACCTGACGGGCAGAAACCCATTTACTTCATGAGCAAAGCGCTACAAGGACCAGAGCTGAGATACCGACAAATAGAGAAAGTATCCCTAGCCCTCATCAATGCCGTGAGGAGACTAAGGCACTACTTTCTGGCCCATACGATTGTAGTCCGAATAGACCATCATGTGAAGCAATTGTTAGGCCAAACAGACATGGCCGACAAAATGCTCAAGTGGTCGTTGGAACTGTCATAATTCGACATCCAATACAAAAGCAAAAAATCCCTCAAAGCCCAGGCGTTGGCCGACTTTCTCGCTGAGATGACATTCGCCGATTCCCACACTTGCGGAGCGCGTAAATGGACGATCTTTGTCGACGGGGCATCAAGCTCGGCAGGAAGCGGGGCAGGTATCATATTGGAAAACGAGGAAGGAATTATCGTCGATGTATGGCTTACCTTATCTTTCCCTACTTCCAATAATCAAGCTAAATACGAAGCCTTCCTCGTCGGTCTACGCTTGGCCGAAGACCTAGGAGCCGAAGAAGTCACCATCTGCACCGATTCTCAACTCGTGGCCCTCCAAGTGCGAGAAAAATACCAGGCTAAGAACGAAAACTTGTCTGAATACTTGGCCCTGGTCAAAGAGAATATGATGAAATCCGCGACGGTAGAAGTAAAACATGTTCCCCACGAACATAATGTCAGAGCAGACGTTTTTTCAAAACTGGCGAGCACGAAGAAAAAGGAGGGAAACAAATCTGTCATCCAGGAAGTACTTCCTCGACCCAGCATCGAGAAAGCTTTCGCGATCCTCAACGTGCAAGTCATTGGCGACAACAACTGCTGGATGACCCCCGTCTACATTTACCTCGCTAAGGATGAACTACCATCCGACCACAAAGAGGCCAGCGTAGTTAGACACAGGGTCTGCTCTTACGTCATGGTCGAAAATAAGCTCTACATGCGAGGGTTTTCCATCCCTTTACTCAAATGTGTTGAGGAAGAGATGGTCGCCCATGCCCTGCGTGAAATCCATGAAGGGATCAATGCCCAACACCTCGGGGGGAAATCCCTCGCCAGGAAAAGCTCTACGAGCAGGATACTACTGGCTGACCATGCAGCATGATGCAAAAGAGCACGTGAATAAATGCGACAAATGCCAACGACACGGGGACATGCACTTGGCACCGTCCAATGAACTCAAAGCAATGTCCTCCCCGTGGCCCTTCGCATGGTGGAGCCTGAATATCCTGGGACCATTCGTCATGGGGTCAAACCAGAACAAATACTTGATAATGGGCATTGATTACTTCACTAAATGGATAGAAGCAGAGGCTCTAGCCAAAATAACGGCCCACAACATACTCCGCTTCTACAAGCGGAACATCCTTGCACGCTTTGGCATCCCCCAAGTAATAGTCACCGACAACAGGACGCAGTTCACAGACAGAAAGTTCCAGGAGTTCGTCGCCCAACTGGGCACGAAACAACACTTCGCATCCGTCGAACATCCCCAGACTAACGGGACAGCCAAAATAGCAAACAGGGTAATCCTACGGGGCCTCAAATGAAGGCTAGACGAAACGAAGAAAGCTTGGGTTGAGGAGCTGCACAGCGTGCTCTAGGCCTACTGCACTACGCTCCACTCTTTGACCGGGAAAACCCCTTTCCGTCTAGCTTACGGGACTGAGGCAGTGATCCCCATCGAGATACACGTGCCCTCTAGGCAGACTGAATCCCCCTGGACGAGGAGATAAACAGTGAGGCGCTAAGGGAGGAGCTCGATCTCGTCGAAGAGTTCCGATCAGGAGCAGCTCTCCGCGAAGCCTCACTAAAACAAAAATTGCAATTAGGCACAACGCCAAAGTTATACGGCGAGAATTCCAAGTAGGCAGTCTCGTCTTAAGAAGGAATTACAAAGATTCTCGAGAAGGCAAACTCTCCGCAAACTGGGAAGGACCCTATCCCGTCCGGGCGAAGACGGAGAATGGGGCCTTCTACCTAGAACACCTTAACGGGGAAGAACTTGCTTGACCATGGAACATCGAAAAGATAAAACAATATTATAGCTAAGGCCCTAATCGTCATCTTGCTTTGTCGATGCGACGAGCATAGAGTCCCGACCACGAATGCGCGCCCAGGTACAAGCGCCGCATACAAACTGAGGCAGGCTTTCGTTCAAGAACGAGCAGAACCCATGCCCGACGGCGGTTCCTTGACCGAGCCCACCATCCTCAAAGTACCATGATAGGCAGAACACCTAACTCGCGATGGGAAGTTCACACCACGAACTCAGGCCTTAAATGCGACCTAAGCTCCGCTCCCATGCCCGGAAACTACCCTGGCCGTTCGACCAGTCCCACTCATTGACGAACATATCTAAGTCGAGGAAACCCCTAAACAATAAATCATTCAAAGTAACCCTTATTATAGGCACACACTTGTATCGAGCAAAGTTACTACACTTAGCAAAAATAAAGACAGATAAAGCCATGCGCGAATATAAATCATACAAAACCGACCAGAGCGGCCGAAAACATACATATCAAGATAATGAGTGGTCACGAGGACCACAATTATACTTGTTACATTAACAAGGGGCCATGCCCCATACAAAACGGTAAATTGCATAAACATGGCACGTAGGCCAAAGGTACAACAAAAAGAAATCACTCCTCCATCTGCTGAGGCTCCTCCTAGAGAGTTCGGGCATGCTCCTCGTTAATCTGGAGAAAGTCGGGGATGACGATCTTTCCACCTTCAACATGGTACAGGAAACTGGTCCCCTCAGTGGACAGTTAGACCCCGGGGTTCAGAAGTTTTAGCTGCGCCACAATATTTTTGAAAGAATCCTCGCCCATGGCTTCGACATCATCCTCCGTCTGCACGATACGGGAAACCAACTCATCCCGAGTCTTCAGCTCCTTCAGACTCTCATGTTCGTCTTCAGCAGGGGCAGCAGCAGACCTTATTTGCTCGACCAAATCTTCCGCGACTTTCTTCTCCGCAGCAAGGGTGTCTTTCTCCCCTTTGATCGTGGTCAGCTCCTCTTGGGACTTTTTCATCATCTCCTCGGCGGTCCTAGCCTCCTCCTTAGAATTCTTCAACTTTTCCTCCAGGACCGCTATTGTCGCTCCCGGGATTTTCATCCTAGTACAAACGCGAAAGTGGCACCGAACAGAGTCGCCAGCAATGTGTATTTATCCCACGAGAGGGAAAGGAAACACCGCATAAACCTGAGAGAAAGGAAAGGCATGGTCTTGCGACCAAGAGAAATGGGTTCGGGAGTCGGTTACGCGAGAGGAAGGTATTAGCACCCCCTCGCGTCCATCATACCCGATGGGATCCACGCTTGCTTGTCTCGATCAAAGGGTGATAGAAAAGAATACCGGAAAAGGAACGAAAAGAGAACTGGAAAAGGAACGAGAAACAAATGTAGGGAAAATAAAAGAAGTGCTCGCATGGGCCCTACCCCACTGCCTACGTATCTCATCGGGAGCATGAGAATCAGAGCGACGTAGTTCCCCTCACTAGGGATGGATTGTTTGTGTTTTTTAGAGAACGGCTTACGTTCTAGCTCAGGTGTTGCAGGCTCGCTGGTCCGAGTGCGTTACCATCTTGCAAGAGAACGAGTAGAAGCGCGTTCGTGCGTTGAGAGTGAATGAGGTGAGAAAAGAATTCCCGAAGGAAAGACGTTATTGTTTGTTTTTTGTCTTTTAGAAGGAAGTGTTTTGGATTTGTTTGCATACGACAGTGTATCTGGATCTTAGTCATTGGAATGTGTACCTTCTCACATTCCAAGATGGAATGGGTAAGAAAGCACACTAAGGGTGAAGAAGACCCTCACACTTAATTCCAATTATCAAGGTTCAAACACACTAGCATACTTGTGTTTATTAAGTGTTTTGTTGATTATGAAGTGAAGAAGTGTTTTTTATTATTTGCACCTTCAACAAGTATTGCATTTAAGTCCCTCATACAAGATCAAATGTTTAACACATTGACCCAAGATGGGCTATATGCTACACATTCTAAGATTACAAGAGAAGACCCCTTATAATCTTTTCTTTATATGAAAGGCCTAAATGCAATAAATGCCTACGTTTATTATATGTTTTGAATTTTCCTTGAGATGAGAAGATGAAAGACTCAAGAGAAGGTAAAGGTAAAATCTATATGGACTAAGACTCAATCCTAATTGATTAGTTAAGGGAGTGATCCTAAAGTTTGTGAGGTTTCAACCTAAAGTCTAAAGAAAGAATGAATTAAACAATTCACTTCTAAAGTAGAAGATGAATTGTAATTCACAAAGGGAAAGTGATGAGTTATTAAAAGAAAGCACATAAGTGCTTAACAAAACACAAAATGGAATTGTAAAAGAGAAAGGATAGAAGTTGAATGTGGATTCCTTATCCACACTCAATTGAAACTTACCAAAGCCCCTACATGGTTAGTAAACATGTATAAGAAGTATAAGAAGTAAAAGAACATGTAATGCATCATAAAACTCAAAAGAATTAAATGAGAAAACAAATCCTAGAACCACAACCAGAATGGGCATCATATGGACAACAAATGAATATCATCATACAAGTGCAAGTGAATAGGCAACAAACATCATCCATTAGCATTTAAACATGTTACAAGAAGAAAGGGTAGATGAAAGATGGCAAGAAATGAAAAGGACATGCATAAATGGAACATATAAATCAACAACCAGAATTGAAACTAAATAAAAAAAGGGTTATGAACATCTCAAAAGTATCCATGAATCAACCATCAAGACATTCAAGAAGTAATAGAAGAAGAAGTGAGATGAAAACTCAAAAAGAAGGTGCAAACAATACATGTTAGGATGCACAAAGTTCAAGTTGAAATGAACATGTGAAGATGACCTATAATGTGCAACAATGACCTATAATATCACTTGAATGACTCATACAACTATGCAAATGCTCATACAAATATGCACAAAAGAGTTCATGCAAACATGCACTAAAGTTATGATGACATGACATGTATTATGCTTCCAATGTAATGCATCAAACAAAGACCAAATGGATTCATGAAAATTATGCCAGCATATTATTGGAATGCCTAGGTTAGAAATGCATCATACATCAAGATAGCATGTAAAAATTCAGAGCAAAATGACTTCAAACAAAGCAATTAGGTCAAATTGAAACATCATGCAAAGTGGTGCAAATATAGGCATCAAGACATGTGATAAAATGACCTAAAAATCAAACAAAAATCATCTAACATGCTTCAATGTATTAGTGAATCAATGCAAAAAGAATCATGTCAAAACAGTTGGTAATGAGCAAGAAAAAAATTAAACAAATTCATGTATCATGCTTAGAATGCATCTAAATGGAAATTCAAAGAAAATTATGGACCAGGGGTAAAAAGGTCATAAAATCAAGAAATAAAATCATGGAAAATTTCCTAAATGTTCTAAGAATACTCATGAATTTTTGTGGAATTTTCCCATATGTTTTGGTATTTTTAAAAATTAGAAATCAAACGTGTAGAAAGAAATAAAAATGAAAAATAAATGCAAAATGCAGGGGGGTATGAACATAGCAATTGGACAGTTCAAAATCATTGGGCTTCAAAAAAGAGGAGGTGTGAATAGCAATCTGGTTAGGTCCATTAAGCACGCAGAACATACTAACAAGCATGGACTCTCAGTCAACAAAATTGACTCCCTCATGGCCATTGGATCAAGTCATAGTCAAACGAAAGTCAAAGTAAACCAAATCAACGCGCACATGTGAATGACCACACAACATACAATGCACCACACCACAAAATGCTTAAGTGAAATCAGAAAAACACACGTGAGGAGCACATGGATTTTAATGTGCTGTCATCATACAAGCCTTACGATCTTAGAAAATGGACGGACATGATTAAAACAAGACAAACCCTAGCAATTACAGTCACCGGCCGGAGGTGACCTCCGGTCACCTTCTCCGGCGAGAACCACCACCTGCAACTCTCACATCTCACAAAAATCCACAAATATGGTACCAAATTGAAGCTGAGCTTATGTACATCATGGATATGCTCATAAAAATCACAAAACACATACACATAGCACGAACAGAGGAGATCAAATCAAGCCCTAAGATTTGCAACTAAGCCTGTAAAAGGCCTATCAACTAGCCGGTTGGAGCAGAGCTTCTATCAAGCATAAAACACCAAAAACAACTAAAAATAACCAGAGATCGTGCAATATAATTTCAAGAGTTCAAACCTGAAGATGATGAAACTTGGAAAGCTCAAGAATACCAGAAATAGATGCCTCTTCCTTGAGTTTCACTTGGCCAAATAAAGGCTTGAGAGCTCGAATTCGTGCAGAAAATCAATTGGAATTTGATGCTGAGCTTCTTTAACTGAACCTATGCACTCTTGTTCTTGATCTCCAAAGCAGAATAATGATGAAGATGGAGATGAAATGTAGAAACAAATGGTTAAACCCGTGTGCAAGCAGAAAAAAAGTGGAGAGAATGTGAGAGAGATTCAGTGTGAAGAATGAGAAAAATGAAGCTGAGACTGAAATTAGAGGTGAGATTTCTATTTATAATGTGAGTTAACCATGGTTTAGTGAGTCAGTTAAGTGAGTCAATGCTTGGTTAACTGAGTGCACCCTAACTAACTGAGTTAAGTTAGTTAGGGGCGAGTGAGGTTGGCTATGATGTGGTGATGGTGATTCATGGTGTGCTATGGTGGAAGTGAGGGTAAAACAACAAAGCTGTTGTGGCAGAAACTTGCTTCATAAGTTTGCCCTTTCCATTTTTATGCATGGCACGTGCTGGTGTATGATATTTGTATCAAGTATGCTTGGTTTAATGTGGAAAGCAGATGTTATGAAGTGTTTGTGGTGTGTGTGAACCAAAATCGTGCACCAAGCTGTCAATGTATCCATGCCAACATAGGGTAGTTTGTGGAGGTTTTTCTCTCTACTCAATGGCTGCATTAGGGAGTTTATGGGTTCATTGGAAAGAGGATGCATTGGAGCACAATATTGATTTGGAAATTGAAGTGGAATGAGGTCTCAAACATGTCTAAAAATGACCTCAAACAGATGGAAAAAGAAACTGGTACATGGGTGCGCAGACTTGTGGCATGACCTGGTTGTGACCTGGTCAAATTTCAGTTGCAATGACCATTCTTTGAGCCATCATAACTCCTTAACCTTTGATCAGATGAAAAATTGATAAACACCAACTTTGAAGATCTCACATAGAGGAACAACTTTGATGTTGAAAGATTTTCCATTTGAAGCCTCTAATCATGAGTAATTGATCAATACACTTGGCCCACCAAGTGTTTGAGAAAATGACTGCGCGCGTGCCCTGAAAATCTTGGTCATGACCTAGTTTTGGACCTACTTTGCTCAAACTTTGATCAATCATATCTCACTCAATTTTTATCCAATGGAGATGTTCCACACATGGATTTGAAGCTTAAAGCAAGGCCTTTCATTGAGGCAGAGTGGAATTTTCATTTGGTGCTCCAAATTTAAATGGCCTTGGTTCAAACTCTGATGCAAAATGGCCAAAACTTGCTATTTTTAGCAACCCTACTTCATCCAAAAATGGCAACTTTTTACATCTTGATTTTTTCATGATTCCTTTGGAGTTTCTTGATCAAATTTTGTACATTGGACATATGTAACATGAATTTCATGAACTTGGCCTCAAAAAGTCAAGAGTTGACTTTTTCCTCTGATTATTTGACTTTGCCCCAATTTCTCTAATTCTTGATCTTTCTTCCAATTGAACCACTTCTAAAACCAATTGAGAGGCAATTTTCCACATACATACACTTAAGGACATATGGAATACCATGACATCAAGTTTTGTTCAAAAAATCAAAGATTCCCTGATTTAATGGGAAACCCTAGTTTTGGTGCCCACCTCCTAGGAGAAAAATGTGCAGTCTTCAAATCCAAATTCCTCAGAGTATGTTGTGTATCCTCTTAAAGGATGATGAGATATACCATTTGAGGATGATTTTGGATCAATGAGCTATCTCTTTTGAGGGTTTTCCTTCAGTTTTTGAATCTCTTGCATAGTGAAAGATGTAATGCTTCAATCTCCCATTGAATCTCACTTCCTTGAGGTTTTGGAAGATCAATTGAGATAGTATGAGACATGAGAGACCTCTTGGCTTGCCTAGAGCCAACTTGATTGACCTTTTTGTGCTTTGAATGATTCCTTGATTATCCACCTTCCACCTGATCACATGCCCTGATGGTAAGAAGGATGCCATGCTTCATTTTTCTATGTTAAATGCAATGTAATGTTAATGAGGTGGATATGATATGATAAATGATAATGCCATGCTATGATGACAAAAGGGGAGAGCAAATTTTGGGGTATTACAGCTATCACGGCTTGGGCCTTCTTCAGCTCAGAGTCCTGCGGGGAATCCTCCTCGGCGTAGACCACCGCCATCTCTAAAACCCTGATCAGGGCGGAAGCATCCTGTACCAGCATTGCCCTCTTGCTCGGGCGATCCATTGCCTCGAAATTTAGAGACTCTGCCTAAGGAACCGTCAAAGAGGAACCTTCAAAGAACCTTTTATTGTGAAGGTATGGAGGCAACTCGAACTTGCTCTTCTCCCCCACCTGGCTTAGGTCCACCAACTTGTTCTGCCAAAAGAGCTTGAACCTCGAGTTTACGGGCACTAGGGAACTCTGGACAGCTGGCGGAGTCGACGAGGAGGTCCCTGACCCTATCTGTGGAGGTGGCACTCATTGGCTGAGCCTACTCTTCGGGTTTGCTGCGCCACCCTTGCCCTTCGCCTAGGCATTCTTCACCATCCACTCATGCACTGAAGGCCTTTCACCTGCAAAAACATAACGAGCACGTTAGCAAACGGGGAAAACAATAATCTAAATAAGCTAAGGAATAAAGACTACCGAGCAGTTTAAGAGCGTCATCGTGAGTCCTGCACTAAAGGAGCTCCTTCGTGTTAATGTAACGACTCTCCACCTTCTGGCCACCATATTCCTTGAAGATCAGATCCCCACCCTTAGTCCAGCACTGGTCAGGGGTAAAACCATTGGCAAAATTCACCAGCGCCACATAGTTGGCTTTGTCATCATCATCCAACATCTCCGGCTGGACATGATACTGGTCATTTCCCTAGAAAAGTGAGCCCCACTACAGCAGAAAGGGAACTTCAGCAACCTCTGTGCCACTACTTTCCCCTGCTCGTCATAAAGATCCTCCCCATTCTCATCCTTTGACACCTCCCAAACATACGTGGAGTCCTATGCCTTCGCTGACACGGGCTCGATAATATAAAACCTCTCTTTAAAAGTCCTAATGGACTCAGAGAACGGTTTAAACAACTTCCTCACTGTAATACCCTAATTTTTACCCCTAAGATCCCACATGTCTTTTTGCATTTCATACCACAAACAAGATCACACATCGGTTCCCTCGTTTGTAGGATAGTGCTTTGCAGGGATCTTTGAGTATGTGTGTGTTTGTTAGTTGTTTTATTGCCTAATTTGTTTATGTTTACTAACCATTAATTAAAATACAAAAAAATATGCTTGCTTTTTCTTTACTAACTTTTTCAGGAAGAATTTGGATCAAGGATACCAAAAATAGTCCCTCGGCTCGAATAAATTTCATCAAAACAAAGTCAAAGTTTGATCTGCAGACAATTCAAAAATCATCTGATCAAGAGTTTCCAAGATTCAATTGATTATTATTCAAGAGACTCTAAGGTTCATGTGTTTACCTCGGCTCGAACCACATCAGTGCACTAAAAAAGGGAATTTTTTTCAAAATTTACACTGAGTAACCGGTTACCCTATATAGAGTAACCGGTTACCCTCGTGAAAATTTTAAAAATGGCAGCAAATTCAAATTCTGCAGCAATTGGCACCAATTTTCATCATTTTTGATCACATGTGGAATATTCTATACCATCCCATTTTAATTCCCTACATCATCATAATTAATTCCCCCCATGTACCTCCACTAATCACCACTCTTTTGATAATTTCCCTCCAAATTCAAATTCCAAGCCACCAATTTTTACTAGCCTAAATTCTATAAATAGATACCTCATTTTATTCATTTCACAAGCTTTTGAGAGCCAACAAACCTCTTACAAATTCTCTTCCCAACCACAAAATTCACCAAAGCTCACATTTCTTCCTTTGAAAGTTAACAAGAATTCACATTGAATCTTGTTCAACTTTGAGCTAAACCTTCATCCAAGCTTGTGTTCTTCGTCAATTCTAATAGATCAAGGCTTTGGTGTTTGGATCTTGAAGAATTTTGAAGGAATTTTCAGATTTGAAGTGGTAATTCATCTCTCACCATTGTTGAAGCTTCAATTTCATCTTCCATAATGTAGATATTCATAGATCTTTGTTACTTGATCTTTTGGATCTTGTAATTGTGTTTAATGGCTGGTTTTCACTGTTGTTTTACTTAAAATTCGTGCAATTTCAGTTCTATGATCACAAGGTGTTTGTAGAAAGAGTTGGAAGTTGATCATGCTGAATTTTGCACCCTTTTTTGACTCTGAGTGCAGAGTAACCGGTTACCCTATATAGAGTAACCGGTTACTCTAAGTCAGAATGCAATTCTTGGCTTGTTTTTGAGATTGTTTTGGTTTTCCTTCCTCATTCTTCCCCTTTCTTCTTGTTTTAGCCTTCAAATGCATTGTTTAGATTAATTTCTCTTCAATTTCAATGGACTTTGGATATGGTTAGAGTAATTAAACATTCATCAGCTCAAATCTATCTTTAAATGAATTGTTGAATTCATTTGAGGTGCTTTAAATTAGTGACATGTTTTCACACTTAAACCTATCAATTAAAGATGATTGAACTTGAAGATGAACTTCATGAACTTGTACATTGGACATATGTAACATGAATTTCATGAACTTGGCCTCAAAAAGTCAAGAGTTGACTTTTTCCTCTGATTATTTGACTTTGCCCCAATTTCTCTAATTCTTGATCTTTCTTCCAATTGAACCACTTCTAAAACCAATTGAGAGGCAATTTTCCACATACATACACTTAAGGACATATGGAATACCATGACATCAAGTTTTGTTCAAAAAATCAAAGATTCCCTGATTTAATGGGAAACCCTAGTTTTGGTGCCCACCTCCTAGGAGAAAAATGTGCAGTCTTCAAATCCAAATTCCTCAGAGTATGTTGTGTATCCTCTTAAAGGATGATGAGATATACCATTTGAGGATGATTTTGGATCAATGAGCTATCTCTTTTGAGGGTTTTCCTTCAGTTTTTGAATCTCTTGCATAGTGAAAGATGTAATGCTTCAATCTCCCATTGAATCTCACTTCCTTGAGGTTTTGGAAGATCAATTGAGATAGTATGAGACATGAGAGACCTCTTGGCTTGCCTAGAGCCAACTTGATTGACCTTTTTGTGCTTTGAATGATTCCTTGATTATCCACCTTCCACCTGATCACATGCCCTGATGGTAAGAAGGATGCCATGCTTCATTTTTCTATGTTAAATGCAATGTAATGTTAATGAGGTGGATATGATATGATAAATGATAATGCCATGCTATGATGACAAAAGGGGAGAGCAAATTTTGGGGTATTACAGCTGCCCCTATTCAAGCGCTGTAGACCTGAATGCCTGAAAGCAAATGCTTTCGGACTTTCAAGGTATATAGTGATTGAATACCAAAAATAACCAAAAATTTGCTCTGGATGATGAAAAAGAAAAGGGATATAAACCCAATGAGACTGCTGGATTGAATCTTCGATGAAACGTCGGAGAGATCTGTCTTTTGAACGATGCCAGACGACTACTGGCTTGCCACGCTACTGGTGGACTTTAATAATGTCTTTTATGCAACTCCAGACGACTACTGGCCTGCCACACTGCTGGTGGACTTTGATAACGTCTTTTGAACGACGCCAGACGACTACTGGCTTGCCACACTGCTGGTGGACTTTAATAATGTCTTTTATGCAACTCCAGACGACTACTGGCCTGCCACACTGCTGGTGGACTTTGATAACGTCTTTTGAACGACGCCAGACGACTACTGGCTTGCCACACTGCTGGTGGACTTTAATAATGTCTTTTATACAACTCCAGACGACTACTGGCCTGCCACACTGCTGGTGGACTTTGATAACGTCTTTTGAACGACGCCAGACGACTACTGGCTTGCCACACTGCTGGTGGACTTTAATAATGTCTTTTATGCAACTCCAGACGACTACTGGCCTGCCACGCTACTGGTGGACTTTGAAATATGCCACCCTTAGATGGACTTTTCGCCAATCCACTGTTGGACTTTTGCCACCCGAAGACGGACTTTTGCCAATCCGCTGTTGGACTTTTGCCACCCGAAGACGGACTTTTGCCAATCCACTGTTGGACTTTTGCCACCCGAAGACGGACCTTTGCCAATCCACTGTTGGACTTTTGCCACCCGAAGACGGACTTTTGCCAATCCACTGTTGGACTTTTGCCACCCGAAGACGGACTTTTGCCAATCCACTGTTGGACTTTTAGCTGCTTTGCCACCCGAAGATGGACTTTTGCCAATCCACTGTTGGACTTTTGCCACCCGAAGACGGACTTTTGCCAATCCACTGTTGGACTTTTAGCTGCTTTGCCACCCGAAGACGGACTTTTGCCAATCCACTGTTGGACTTTTGCCACCCGAAGACGGACTTTTGCCAATCCACTGTTGGACTTTTGCCACCCGAAGACGGACTTTTGCCAATCCACTGTTGGACTTTTGCCACCCGAAGACGGACTTTTGCCAATCCACTGTTGGACTTTTGCCACCCGAAGACGGACTTTTGCCAATCCACTGTTGGACTTTTAGAATTTTAAAATCGAATTACTCTCTGCCTCTGCGCCAGACATCTCTGCCGACTCTGCTGAGGAACCACAATCAATGATTTAATCTCGGAGACTCCTAAAAGGATAATATCTCTGCTGGCGAATGGATGAACAATCCGTCTGCTTCGAATTGTCAAGCTTGCCAAAAATAAATTGGACTTTAAGATATGAGGGAATGACGACTCTGCCAGGAATTATTCCATCTGTTTGGGGGAACGAATTCTGGTCACAGCGATTCCGCTGGGGATGAGAATTTTTAAATGACGTCCTGCTGGGGAAATGAGCCATTAAAACTCTGCTTGGGGATTTATTCAACCCAAGATCCTTTATAGGGATTATCAACCTTCTGACCCGGCTGGGGAAAGGCTGTACCATCCTTGTTGAGGAATAGATTCTGTCGATCTGATAAACCTCTGCGGAGAGAACAACAACTCAGCTGGGAGTTGCTGACAAGATTCGATGCTGACCTCTGTGAGGATACCATGACCAGAGATACGATCTTGCTGGGTATCAGGGCTACTCTGCCAGGGATATGCAAATCCTGGTTAGAACATTCTACTGCAACTTGCTAGAAAGAGTCCTTAGAGATCTGTTGGGGAAACCCAAAGCAAATCCACAGTAGTCTGCTGAAGAATATGACTGTCAAGCTTAGGATGAGTACCACAATGCCCCATGTTAGGCGAGCTTTCCCTTTGGACAATTCCATTGGGGATGACGAGTTTATAACAAACTCTGCTGGAGAAAACTGCTTTAAAGCGTCTCATGTTGGGGAATGCCTTTCGAGAGGATTTTACAGAAGACCAACTGTCCTCAAACTCTACTGGGGGTGACCAACACTTCATGCTGGGGAAACAATCATGCCCCATGCTTGGACAACACAACAATTCGTCCCCGAAGAGGATGTCATAAGAGGATTTTACAGAAGATCTAGCCTCTTCAAACTCTTGTGACTTCGCTGGGGATAATGACCATCAGTTTCGGTGTCGACGAGACCACCCTTTTGGGGAACCTGTGACCGTTATCGACATAGAAAAGCTTGTAGCTGTTGGAAATACTGTATGAGAGAATCGACTTAATAAGATGCAACGGTACCCAGTTGAACTTAATTCACTGATATCGACCCGTTATGAACAATCGTCGACCGAACGATGAACGCCGATCTCCTTACCCATAATTGCCTCAGTCTTTTGCGTGGGGTGATTTATTGCTGGTCTTGTGCTTAAAATCATCTGCACCTGCTACCTGCAACAAAAGAATATGCCCACATGCCCCGAATATTGCGTGGCTAGAATCCACCATCCGGGAGTATTCAACATTCAAAGTAATTTCAAATATTTTTTCTGCGCATGTTATTGCAAGGCTGCCATGTTTTCAAATGCAATGTTTTATCAACAATTAGGACGTTTTTGCAAACAAAGCAATAAAACAAAAATAGAAAGCTTTTTATTGAAATTCAATTTATTGACTGAGAGCCCAGAATAGGCAATTACATCTGGAAGCAATCCCTGGAAAGAGGTGATCGCTGAAAAATTGAGAAAAGAAACTATCCTAATGGCAATGTGAAAACGGAATTCCACTGAGTTTCCATTCTGTTATGACCAGTATGTCTTCAAAACTCCCCGACCTTGCCTTCTGAGGAATGATCAGACCGATTCTTATTCTTCAGAACGTCAGTTGTTCAAACGGTAATGGGTACAGATAACTCAGACTGTAGTCATTCGCTTAAATCCCTCTTTTGTGTGGACCGCCCTTTCAGGTTTTCGATCCACCAGGATACCCTTTTTTGCCTAAGTTGCCCTTTCGGGTTTTCAACTTACCGGGTGTACGATTTTTTTCAATTATATCCCTAATTTTTGCCCGAACCTTATTCTGTTTTTGGTTCGCCGGGATGCCCTTTTTTGCCTGGATTTTTTTTATTTTTATTATCCAGCGGGTCTATTCATGCGAAGTATTTTTTGACTACGTCCGAGTTGACAGGGGATGAAAAGTCTTCGCCATCCATGGTTGTAAGCAATAAAGCTCCGCCCGAAAAGACCTTTTTAACCACGAATGGACCTTCATAATTAGGAGTCCATTTGCCCCTGTGATCTATATTGGGAGGAAGGATCCTTTTGAGTACCACATCTCCGACTTTATAAACCCGAGGACGCACCTTTTGGTCAAATGCCTGCTTCATTCTGCGCTGGTATAGTTGCCCATGACATACAGCCGCCAATCGCTTTTCCTCAATAAGGCTCAACTGATCAAATCTGGCTCGTACCCATTCAGCTTCATCTAGCTTAACATCCATCATGACTCTGAGGGACGGAATCTCTACTTCAACCGGTAGCACTGCCTCCATACCATATACAAGTGAGAATGGGGTTGCCCCAGTGGACGTGCGTACCGACGTTCGATACCCATGCAAAGCAAATGGTAACATCTCATGCCAATCTTTGTACGTGACAACCATCTTCTGCACAATCTTCTTGATATTTTTGTTGGCCGCTTCGACCGCGCCATTCATCTTTGGGCGGTACGGAGAAGAATTGTGGTGTTCGATTTTGAAGTCCCGGCATAACTCAGCCATCATCTTATTGTTCAAATTAGAACCATTATCAGTAATGATTCTTTCGGGAACTCCATATCGGCAAATGATATCCCGTTTTAAGAAACGAGCGACCACTTGTTTTGTAACATTGGCATAGGATGCGGCTTCAACCCATTTGGTGAAGTAATCAATTGCCACCAAGATGAAACGATGACCATTGGAAGCTGTAGGCTCAATCTTTCCGATCATATCAATGCCCCACATGGCAAACGGCCAAGGCGACGACATGATGCTCAACGGATTTGGAGGCACATGCACCTTGTCTGCATAGATCTGGCATTTATGGCATTTGCGGGCATATTTGCAACAATCTGACTCCATAGTCAACCAATAATATCCCGACCTTAACAACTTTTTAGCCATTGCCTGCCCTCCGGCATGAGTACCGAAAGAGCCTTCGTGCACTTCAATCATCAACAGGTCTGCTTCATGTCTATCCACACATCTAAGCAGGACCGTGTCAAAATTTCTTTTATACAGCACGCCATCTTTGTTCAAGAAGAAACTACCAGCTAACCTTCTCAACGTCTTCCTGTCTTTGGACGATGCCCCTGACGGGTACTCTTGACTTTTCAAGAAACACTTAATGTCATGAAACCATGGCTTGTCATCAGACGTTGCATCGATCGCAAACACAAATGCTGGTCTGTCAAGGCGGGATACCTCAATCTTAGGTACATGGTTCCATCCTTGCACTTTGATCATGGAAGACAAAGTGGCCAAGGCATCAGCGAACCTATTCTCATCTCGAGGAATATGGTACAGTTTCACTGTTGTGAAAAATGTCAGCAATCTCCTCGTATAATCTCTATACGGCACTAGATTTGCTTGGTGCGTGTACCAACTCCCTTTCACTTGATTGATTACCAAAGCTGAATCACCGAATATATCAAGGGTTTTAATCCGTAGATTAATCGCCTCCTCGATCCCCATTATACAAGCTTCGTACTCTGCTTCATTGTTGGTGCATCCGAAAGTTATTCGGGCAGTGAACGGCATATGAACACCTTCCGGCGTGATAAGAACTGCTCCAACTCCGCACCCATTCATATTGACAGCCCCATCAAACATCAGACTCCATTTGGATTCAGGGTCTGGCCCCTCCTCCGGAAGTGGTTCCTCGCAGTCTTTAGCTTTGAGAAACATGATGTCTTCATCAAGGAAGTCAAACTTCATGGGTTGGTAATCATCAATCGGCTGTTGCGCAAGATAGTCGGACAAGATACTTCCTTTGATGGCCTTTTGTGAAGTGTAATGAATGTCATACTCTGTCAAGACCATTTGCCACCGTGCAACTCTGCCTGTCAATGCCGGTTTCTCGAAAATGTACTTGATAGGATCCATTTTTGAAATCAACAAGGTTGTGTGCCTAACCATATATTGCCTCAATCGCTTAGCGGCCCATGCAAGTGCACAGCATGTCTTTTCAAGCATTGAGTATCGGGACTCACAATCATTGAACTTTTTGCTCAGGTAGTAAATAGCATGCTCCTTCCTACCTGTCTCGTCATGTTGACCGAGAACACAACCCATGGAACCTTCAAGCACTGTCAGATACATTATCAGCGGTCTCCCTTCAACTGGAGGCATTAGAATCGGAGGTTCCTGCAAGTATTCTTTTATCTTATCGAATGCCAATTGGCAATCGTCATTCCACCTGACCGTTTGATCTTTCCTTAACAATTTAAATATTGGTTCACACGTGGCTGTTAGGTGAGATATGAACCTTGCAATGTAGTTCAATCTACCCAAGAAACCACGAACCTCTTTTTCTGTTCTCGGTTCAGGCATTTCTTGTATTGCTTTCACCTTGGCAGGATCAACCTCGATTCCTCTTTCGCTCACAATGAAGCCCAGTAACTTTCCAGAACGCACCCCAAACGTGCACTTGTTTGGATTTAATCTCAGACGGAACTTTCTCAACCTTTCAAACAGCTTTTTCAGATTAACCAGATGTTCCTCTTCTGTTCTCGACTTGGCAATCATATCATCTACATAACATTCGATCTCCTTATGAATCAAGTCATGAAACAATGTCACCATCGCCCGCTGGTACGTTGCCCCTGCGTTTTTCAACCCAAAAGGCATTACTTTATAACAATATGTACCCCACGGAGTAATGAACGTGGTCTTCTCCATATCTTCAGGTGCCATCTTGATCTGGTTGTACCCGGAGAAACCGTCCATAAATGAGAACACTGAAAACTGAGCTGTATTATCGACCAGCACATCAATATGAGGTAGTGGAAAATCATCTTTCGGGCTAGCTTTATTAAGATCTCGATAATCCACACACATTCTCACTTTTCCATCTTTCTTCGGTACTGGCACGATGTTGGCTACCCATGGAGGATACTTTGTCACAGCAAGAAAACCAGCGTCCCACTGCTTCTGGACTTCCTCCTTAATCTTTAAGGCCATGTCGGGGTGAGTCCGACGAAGTTTCTGCTTGACTGGCGGACATTCTTCTCTCAATGGTAGCCTGTGCACGACAATATCCGTATCCAACCCCGGCATGTCTTGATACGACCAGGCGAAGATGTCAACATACTCGCGCAACATTTCCGTCAAAGTTTGCTTCACATCTGCTTGCAAGCTGGCACCAATCCTGATCTCTTTCTTGGCGTCCTTGGTACCAATATTGATGATTTCTACAGTCTCCTGATGAGGCTGGATGACCCTTTCCTCTTGTTTCAACAATCTGGCCAGTTCTTCAGAAAGTTCACAATCTTTCCCATCCCCTTCTTCGGCTTGATAAATCGGATTGTCAAAGTCATACATGGCCATATCAAAATCGTTATCAGTGGTATCCGGAGGATCAAGTCTGCATGAACGGGTTCATGCCTTATTTTAGAATTTATTTTTAAGCAAAACAAAAGAAAATGAAACATTGCCATTTTATATATTTTTTTTGTGCAAAAATAAAAACTGAAAGACAGAGAACAAAATTTGATTGCAAAACGTCCTTTATTAATGATTAAACATTGCAAATGCAACCATGGTGGCCCTACAAATGAATCTATACGCCTTGGGCAGAGCGCAAGATTTTGTCATGCATTATGGTTAGAAAAAACAAAGAAAAATTACTCTGTCTGAAGAGTAACCCGGATGACTTCTTCAACGAACCAGTTCTGCACTTGTTGTCCCAGAACATGAGGGCGTACCCAGTTGTCCAGGTCACAATCACTGTCAACACTATCCTCCGTGGCTGCACAAGACTGGTCCATGTAGATAATTCCCCCACTATTGAAAGTAATGGGTCCCCTGCTCCCCGCATCTGAAGTTGTAGAGGGATGATAACCAATACCAAATTTGTCTTCCTTCATTGGGGTCTCTATCAACCTGCCCCAACCTTGGGCGTTGCCTGCCCTGACGACTTCGACAGCTTGTTTGTAAGATGAAATGGAGGTACCAGCCCCCAACTGGTACAGAAGAAGACTCAGGTGCATCGTCAATATTGACTGCTTCGAATGATTGGCACAGCATCTCATGAATTTCCCCATCCATTTCAATGTACTTGAACGTGGACAAGTGACTCACAAAGATGTCTTCTTCCCCACACACTGTCACAACCTGCCCTTCAAACTCATACTTCAGCTTTTGATGTAGAGTAGAAGTAACAGCCCCGGCTCCGTGAATCCAAGGGCGTCCCAATAGGCAGCTATATGCAGGTTGTATGTCCATTACATGGAACGTGGATTTGAATACCTGTGGTCCAATTTGTACGGGCAATTCCACCTCACCAAACACAGATCGTCTAGTTCCATCGAATGCTCTGACCACCAATTCACTAGGCCTTAAGATCAAACCGTCAACTTCCAGCTTCATTAATGCCTTCTTGGGCAAGACATTGAGTGATGAACCAGTGTCTACCAGTACATGAGATAACACTGCGCCCTTACACTCCATCGTGATATGCAAAGCCTTATTATGGTTTCTTCCTTCAACAGTCAAATCTCTACTTGTAAAGCCCAAGCCATGGCTGACATTAACATTGGAGATTACGCCCTCGAGCTGATTAACAGTAATTTCTTGTGGCACGTACGCACTCTTCAACACTTTCAACAACGCCTGTCGGTGCGCATCAGAGCACATCAATAGTGACAAGATTGAAATCTTTGAAGGGGTCTGATTCAGTTGGTCCACAATCTTATAATCGCTTTTCTTGATTATCTTCATAAATTCTTCCATTTCCTTATCAAAAGTAATCTTTGTCTCTGCTTCAGGTGTAGGTGCACTTTCAACCACCTGTTTACCCTTATCCTTTGCTGCAGCTTCTACCTCCTTATCACTTCTCAAGGTTTGGGGAGCGAACAACCTTCCACTCCTTGTAAAGCCCCCTACACCCCCTACGTTATCAACATTTGGGCTGACTGATGACTCAACTTCCTGTTTTTTACCTTCGTAATATACATCTGCCCCATAGTGCCATGGGATAGCTTTCGTGGATGTGAACGGAATTGGTCCTGGCACCGTGATAGTGACAGGACTGGGCCCTTCTGGCGCAACACTCGCCACGGGAACTGCATTGACCGGCATTTGAATCTCAGCGGGAGTGTAATAGATGGTCACGGTTGATATCTCATCAGTGTCTTTCACGACTCTGTCGAACTGTAGACATCCTTCATCGATCAGATTCTGTAAACCCATCTTCAACTTATCACAGCCGTTCTCCTGATTCATGCACTCAGAGCAATCTTAATTACAGCCCGGGAACACCTGTCCCTTCAATAAACGATCTTTTACAACCAACAAAGAAGTTTTCACTTGATGAACGTCTAACACCAAATTCAATCTCCTCCCATCTTCAATAGCGTACACATTTGCTGCACTATGATCAGGCATGGGATGCTGAGTAATATTAGGAGCGGGAGAGAAATTGATGGCTTTAGCATCAATCAAATCTTGTACTTTATGATGGAAAGCCCAGCATTTTTCAATGGAGTGCCCCTGAGCACCTGAGTGGAACTCACAACGAGCATTAGCATCGAAGTTAGGTGGCAGGTTTCCAGCAACCGGAGCTTTCATAGTACGGAGTTCTACCAACTTTAACTCGAGTAGCCGGGGCAACAGCGCGACATAAGTCATAGGGAGAGGATCCATCTTACGATCCCTCTGTCTAGACCTTTGCTGGAAAAAAGGTTGTTGCTGTTGAACTTATTGTTGGGGTTGTTGTTTCTGAACAGACGGTGTGGGGATTGTCACAGCATCTACCTGATAATAAGCTCGAGAACGCCCTCTGCCTCGTCCTCTAAACACAGCATTCGTATCACCTTCTCTTCTTTTCTGGTTACTAGCGAACGGTTTCTTCGTCCCCGAAGAGCCAGCCCCACTCACATCCTGGATCTTTCCAAGCTTTAACAGACTTTCTATTCTTTCTCCCGCAATCACAATATCAGCAAATCCAGTCGACGGACAAGCAGCTAATCTATCCAGATAGGCCCCTTGCAAGGTGCCCATGAACATATCTGCCATTTCTCTGTCTGACAAGGGAGGTTGGACCTGGGCAGCCATTTCCCTCCACCTCTGTGCATATTCTTTGAAACTCTCCTTGGCATTTTGTGACAATCCCTGCAATTGGGTGCGGTTGGGTGCCATGTCAATATTATATTGGTATTGCTTCAGGAACGCTTCTGCCAGATCTTTCCAATTCTTCACAGCAGCTCTACTCAACTTCATGTACCAGGTCAAAGACGCCCCCGCCAGACTGTCCTGAAAATAGTGCATCCATAGCTTCTCGTCATCCGTATGGGCTGAAATCTTCCCAAAGTAAGCTTGAAGATGCGTTTGGGGACACGCATTGCCGTGATACTTATCAAAAGTGGGAGGTTTGAACTTAGGGGGAATTCTGACTCCTGAGACCAGCCCCAAGCTGGTAACATCAATACCCATAGAGTTCTTGCATTCTATGGCCCTGATCTTCTCTGCTAACTCATCATACCTTCGATCCCCTTGATTACCCACATCAGCATCCAGCAGAGTAAATTGGTCTTCCAGAGTATCTTCAAGAGTAACACCAGCCTGCCTACCATTTCCATTACCCCGATTGTTACCACCAGGAGGAGGGTTGCCACCGGGGGGAGGAATGCCATGTCCCTGTGAATTGTCATGATGATCACCTTCGGGCCCATTGTCGGGACGCTCTACCAGAAGCCTCAGTCTCTCCTGATTTTGCGCCATGCCAGTCATGAGGGTCATGAACTGGTCCATACGCGCCCTCATTTCCGCCAAATCACTTTGCACTTGATCCATGATTCTTACTTGATTCCTTCGCGTCGAATATCGGTGAATATGACTCTCCGCTATACTGCCTGAAACCAAATAAAGGTTAGAGACCCCGCAACGAGTACCTGAAAAGCAAGTAACAAAAATGCAAAATGATATGCAATGCCATGCAATGCCATGTTTGTCATTTCCGAGGTGCTTTATACCCTGATTCCAATCCCACCACAGAAATCTGAAGACCAGAAATTGTGATATAAAGAGACGGGTCGTGGTCATGTGCTTGTGTGCAGCTATCTGATAAGGAATAATTCTGAATAAAACTGCTCATACTCATTCAACGAAGTATTCAAGTACATTTAAGAAAGGTTCAACCGCGAATGCAATACAAGGAAAAATGGATCCATCAACAAGCCTGATGGTAACCATTAACAACAAAATATAAGGAAAAGAACATCAGTCTGACAATTCCACACCCTTCAGCTTATCACTTGAGTATTTGATCTCCTCAAAAAGTATACGGGTACGCTGGTGATTCGGCTTTTCAATCATTTCTTTGATCAAGACATCCCTTTTCTCAAGAGCTTCAGTTAAAGAACCCATGTGCAGCATCAGAGCCTCGTCATCACACACTCCTTTGTGTCTCTTTATGCCGGCTTGCGTCTTGAGTATCTCCCTTTCTATCATGACTTCTTCAAGCTCTTTCTTGGTATTCCTTAGCTCACCTCTAGCTTCTTCTAGCTGTTCCTGACTCTTACCGAGGCTTTCCCGATACTTTCTCCTCTGCTCATGCGCCTTTTCAAGCTCTTCGTCCTTAATCTGCAACTGTTCCTGTAATTCGGCATTCTCTATCCTAACTTCGTCCCAAGCGTGCTGAAACTTTGTTAACTTTTCTTTGGTCTGTGCTAACGCCTGTTTGGTTTGCTTGTGGGCTTGAGTAGCATCATCAGCACCTTTACTAATCTTCCGGAAATGTTGGGCTCTTCCAGCAAAGTCTTTTTCTTTTGCAGTTAGGATTTGTTCAGCATCTTGGGCTTTCCGCTCCAGCTCTTTGTTGGCATGTAGAGCATTCTGAAGACGGCTACTCAACTCGAAATTCTCTCCTTGGAGCTTTTTCACCAAGGCTTGCAACTTGTCAACTTCTTCCACAGTAGCAGTGCTTCTTGCTTTCTCATTCTCCGGATACAAAAGGGGTGCCTTACCAAAAGGCAAGAGAAAATCTTCAACTCTTTTCTTCACCCACTCTTCATATGCTGGATAAACCCGGTTGTTAGGCTTTCCTAGAGTAACTTTCCCCTTTTTCAGTATGCTACCCCAGCTTTCAGAAGCTTTCTGTGCTGCTTCCCAACCATCTGATGTATGAAAATAAAGGGACTCCTCCACATCTCTCTTGATAGGCGGACCTGTCAGGGCATATCCAAATTGCCGAATGGCCAAAGAAGGATTGTAGTTAATCCCACCCAGTCTTCCTATCATTGGAACGTTAGGGAACTTACCACAGCTGTGGATAATATTCTTGCCAATCAGCCCATGATCTACCCATACGATGTCCTTGGCCACCAATCCCATTAAACGCTGTTTCCACTCTAGAGAATCTTTGGAATCCACAAAAGCCCCTGATTGTGGTAAACGGCCCGCAAACCACTTATAGAACAAGGGTGCACAACAACGAATTATCCCTCCTCTTTTCTTTTCGTTTCGGTTGTACAATGAGTAGTGAAGATCTCCCAGTAGCGTTGGCACCGGGTTCTTCATCATGAATACTCGTATAGCGTCCGTATCAATAAAATCCGGCTCGTTGGGAAACAACACTATGCCGTATATACAAAGGGCTAACAGAGCATTAAAAACAAGCCAATTCTCGCCTTTAGCTGCTTCCTGGGCCTTCTTAATCAGATATTCCAGCTTGTAACCACGAATCTTTCCTTTGTTGGAGACATTGTCACTTAGCTCTGATTTGCTCAAATAAAGAGCACCAGCCAACTTCCCAAAGTCAAGATCCCCCACTGATCCAAAGAAAGGGGGCTCCTCCTTGATAGCAATCCCCAACATGTTGGAATACTCCTCCAGGGTAGGAACCAACACATAGTCTGGAAATACAAAACATCTCAGAGGCGGATCATAGAACTGCATCAACGTATGGAGACCTCTGGCTTCATAATCACTGACATTACGGACCATAGATAAAATCCACCCATATTTCTCTTCAAAAGCTTCTCGTGCTGCCGGGCTCGCCATTCCCTTCAGCACAACAATAGGGCCCAAAGTAGGCGTAAGGAACTTGTAGCTGATGATATTCTTCCTCTCTTTAGTGTTCATCTTTGCAGGGACCTGATGACTGGAATCAAGGGTAATATATGCACCTGGAAATGAATAAACATGTATGTTAGGATATGATAATGCAATGCAAAGGGCAATGTGATCAGGTAATCAGGTGTCTGTGCTGAATTGTGAACGGTGTCAGTGTAGCTCTGAGACTAATATAGAACCATAGATAAGAACCATCTGAATACAATAGGATGAAACTTCCTTTTTGTGCAATGATGATAGAAAACCGGGTATGTAGGAGGTCATGGTTACCTGCAAACCTGTAAACAACCCGCCCTTCTCACATGTGGGTACTAGGATGTTCAGTATCCCGGGCTCTCAGGTCGAGAAATGATGATACGTTCACCATTTCTGGTTTGGCATCATCATCAATCGAGGAGGCCTCAACTGATTCTCCAAAACAAAAAGGTCCTCAGCTTCTGGCACTGAGGTCGAGAAGCAATAGTACATTCATCCCTCAGGGTACAGTACTACCGCCAATCGAGGAGTGCCTCCGCTGATTCTCTTTCAAAAAGGGATGTCCTATAGTAAGTTCCCAGCATTGGGTCCTCGGATCGAGAATGTGCAATGGGTTTGCCACGGAATGTGGTCTGCCACTGTCACAACTCGGGAGGAGTGCCGCAACTGAGTCCTCGGGAATGGTCACCAGAGTCGACAGTTCCTCAAGAGAATAACCACTGGCCTGCATAACATGCAGTAGCAGAAAGCTCCTGATAGAACCTCGTCTGGTTGTGGGTCTCATGAACAACAATACGTGGTCACCACCACGCAAGCGTCATGACTATCCACTCTAATACCTATGTATGTACTCAAGCCTTGGTAGTGGGCTTATCTCTCAGAACACCCATCCCGCCAAACAGACAAAACAGTGCAACACAATATAATATGTGATATGTAATGCTAAAATGCGGTAAATACAGTAATGTACAGTAAAACGGTAAATAACCATACAATAAAACAGTAAATACAGCACAACAGTAAACACCCAACGAAAGAAAAACAAACAAGCGCTAGGATTGACTCGCTAAGGAAACCAGAGATTCTGGGTTTCGATCCCCAGCAGAGTCGCCAGCTGTCGCTCCCGGGATTTTCATCCTAGTACAAACGCGAAAGTGGCACCGAACAGAGTCGCCAGCAATGTGTATTTATCCCACGAGAGGGAAAGGAAACACCGCATAAACCTGAGAGAAAGGAAAGGCATGGTCTTGCGACCAAGAGAAATGGGTTCGGGAGTCGGTTACGCGAGAGGAAGGTATTAGCACCCCCTCGCGTCCATCGTACCCGATGGGATCCACGCTTGCTTGTCTCGATCAAAGGGTGATAGAAAAGAATACCGGAAAAGGAACGAAAAGAGAACTGGAAAAGGAACGAGAAACAAATGTAGGGAAAATAAAAGAAGTGCTCGCATGGGCCCTACCCCACTGCCTACGTATCTCATCGGGAGCATGAGAATCAGAGCGACGTAGTTCCCTTCACTAGGGATGGATTGTTTGTGTTTTTTAGAGAACGGCTTACGTTCTAGCTCAGGTGTTGCAGGCTCGCTGGTCCGAGTGCGTTACCATCTTGCAAGAGAACGAGTAGAAGCGCGTTCGTGCGTTGAGAGTGAATGAGGTGAGAAAAGAATTCCCGAAGGAAAGACGTTATTGTTTGTTTTTTGTCTTTTAGAAGGAAGTGTTTTGGATTTGTTTGCATACGACAGTGTATCTGGATCTTAGTCATTGGAATGTGTACCTTCTCACATTCCAAGATGGAATGGGTAAGAAAGCACACTAAGGGTGAAGAAGACCCTCACACTTAATTCCAATTATCAAGGTTCAAACACACTAGCATACTTGTGTTTATTAAGTGTTTTGTTGATTATGAAGTGAAGAAGTGTTTTTTATTATTTGCACCTTCAACAAGTATTGCATTTAAGTCCCTCATACAAGATCAAATGTTTAACACATTGACCCAAGATGGGCTATATGCTACACATTCTAAGATTACAAGAGAAGACCCCTTATAATCTTTTCTTTATATGAAAGGCCTAAATGCAATAAATGCCTACGTTTATTATATGTTTTGAATTTTCCTTGAGATGAGAAGATGAAAGACTCAAGAGAAGGTAAAGGTAAAATCTATATGGACTAAGACTCAATCCTAATTGATTAGTTAAGGGAGTGATCCTAAAGTTTGTGAGGTTTCAACCTAAAGTCTAAAGAAAGAATGAATTAAACAATTCACTTCTAAAGTAGAAGATGAATTGTAATTCACAAAGGGAAAGTGATGAGTTATTAAAAGAAAGCACATAAGTGCTTAACAAAACACAAAATGGAATTGTAAAAGAGAAAGGATAGAAGTTGAATGTGGATTCCTTATCCACACTCAATTGAAACTTACCAAAGCCCCTACATGGTTAGTAAACATGTATAAGAAGTATAAGAAGTAAAAGAACATGTAATGCATCATAAAACTCAAAAGAATTAAATGAGAAAACAAATCCTAGAACCACAACCAGAATGGGCATCATATGGACAACAAATGAATATCATCATACAAGTGCAAGTGAATAGGCAACAAACATCATCCATTAGCATTTAAACATGTTACAAGAAGAAAGGGTAGATGAAAGATGGCAAGAAATGAAAAGGACATGCATAAATGGAACATATAAATCAACAACCAGAATTGAAACTAAATAAAAAAAGGGTTATGAACATCTCAAAAGTATCCATGAATCAACCATCAAGACATTCAAGAAGTAATAGAAGAAGAAGTGAGATGAAAACTCAAAAAGAAGGTGCAAACAATACATGTTAGGATGCACAAAGTTCAAGTTGAAATGAACATGTGAAGATGACCTATAATGTGCAACAATGACCTATAATATCACTTGAATGACTCATACAACTATGCAAATGCTCATACAAATATGCACAAAAGAGTTCATGCAAACATGCACTAAAGTTATGATGACATGACATGTATTATGCTTCCAATGTAATGCATCAAACAAAGACCAAATGGATTCATGAAAATTATGCCAGCATATTATTGGAATGCCTAGGTTAGAAATGCATCATACATCAAGATAGCATGTAAAAATTCAGAGCAAAATGACTTCAAACAAAGCAATTAGGTCAAATTGAAACATCATGCAAAGTGGTGCAAATATAGGCATCAAGACATGTGATAAAATGACCTAAAAATCAAACAAAAATCATCTAACATGCTTCAATGTATTAGTGAATCAATGCAAATAGAATCATGTCAAAACAGTTGGTAATGAGCAAGAACAAAATTAAACAAATTCATGTATCATGCTTAGAATGCATCTAAATGGAAATTCAAAGAAAATTATGGACCAGGGGTAAAAAGGTCATAAAATCAAGAAATAAAATCATGGAAAATTTCCTAAATGTTCTAAGAATACACATGAATTTTTGTGGAATTTTCCCATATGTTTTGGTATTTTTAAAAATTAGAAATCAAACGTGTAGAAAGAAATAAAAATGAAAAATAAATGCAAAATGCAGGGGGGTATGAACATAGCAATTGGACAGTTCAAAATCATTGGGCTTCAAAAAAGAGGAGGTGTGAATAGCAATCTGGTTAGGTCCATTAAGCACGCAGAACATACTAACAAGCATGGACTCTCAGTCAACAAAATTGACTCCCTCATGGCCATTGGATCAAGTCATAGTCAAACGAAAGTCAAAGTAAACCAAATCAACGCGCACATGTGAATGACCACACAACATACAATGCACCACACCACAAAATGCTTAAGTGAAATCAGAAAAACGCACGTGAGGAGCACATGGATTTTAATGTGCTGTCATCATACAAGCCTTACGATCTTAGAAAATGGACGGACATGATTAAAACAAGACAAACCCTAGCAATTACAGTCACCGGCCGGAGGTGACCTCCGGTCACCTTCTCCGGCGAGAACCACCACCTGCAACTCTCACATCTCACAAAAATCCACAAATATGGTACCAAATTGAAGCTGAGCTTATGTACATCATGGATATGCTCATAAAAATCACAAAACACATACACATAGCACGAACAGAGGAGATCAAATCAAGCCCTAAGATTTGCAACTAAGCCTGTAAAAGGCCTATCAACTAGCCGGTTGGAGCAGAGCTTCTATCAAGCATAAAACACCAAAAACAAGTAAAAATAACCAGAGATCGTGCAATATAATTTCAAGAGTTCAAACCTGAAGATGATGAAACTTGGAAAGCTCAAGAATACCAGAAATAGATGCCTCTTCCTTGAGTTTCACTTGGCCAAATAAAGGCTTGAGAGCTCGAATTCGTGCAGAAAATCAATTGGAATTTGATGCTGAGCTTCTTTAACTGAACCTATGCACTCTTGTTCTTGATCTCCAAAGCAGAATAATGATGAAGATGGAGATGAAATGTAGAAACAAATGGTTAAACCCGTGTGCAAGCAGAAAAAAAGTGGAGAGAATGTGAGAGAGATTCAGTGTGAAGAATGAGAAAAATGAAGCTGAGACTGAAATTAGAGGTGAGATTTCTATTTATAATGTGAGTTAACCATGGTTTAGTGAGTCAGTTAAGTGAGTCAATGCTTGGTTAACTGAGTGCACCCTAACTAACTGAGTTAAGTTAGTTAGGGGCGAGTGAGGTTGGCTATGATGTGGTGATGGTGATTCATGGTGTGCTATGGTGGAAGTGAGGGTAAAACAACAAAGCTGTTGTGGCAGAAACTTGCTTCATAAGTTTGCCCTTTCCATTTTTATGCATGGCACGTGCTGGTGTATGATATTTGTATCAAGTATGCTTGGTTTAATGTGGAAAGCAGATGTTATGAAGTGTTTGTGGTGTGTGTGAACCAAAATCGTGCACCAAGCTGTCAATGTATCCATGCCAACATAGGGTAGTTTGTGGAGGTTTTTCTCTCTACTCAATGGCTGCATTAGGGAGTTTATGGGTTCATTGGAAAGAGGATGCATTGGAGCACAATATTGATTTGGAAATTGAAGTGGAATGAGGTCTCAAACATGTCTAAAAATGACCTCAAACAGATGGAAAAAGAAACTGGTACATGGGTGCGCAGACTTGTGGCATGACCTGGTTGTGACCTGGTCAAATTTCAGTTGCAATGACCATTCTTTGAGCCATCATAACTCCTTAACCTTTGATCAGATGAAAAATTGATAAACACCAACTTTGAAGATCTCACATAGAGGAACAACTTTGATGTTGAAAGATTTTCCATTTGAAGCCTCTAATCATGAGTAATTGATCAATACATTTGGCCCACCAAGTGTTTGAGAAAATGACTGCGCGCGTGCCCTGAAAATCTTGGTCATGACCTAGTTTTGGACCTACTTTGCTCAAACTTTGATCAATCATATCTCACTCAATTTTTATCCAATGGAGATGTTCCACACATGGATTTGAAGCTTAAAGCAAGGCCTTTCATTGAGGCAGAGTGGAATTTTCATTTGGTGCTCCAAATTTAAATGGCCTTGGTTCAAACTCTGATGCAAAATGGCCAAAACTTGCTATTTTTAGCAACCCTACTTCATCCAAAAATGGCAACTTTTTACATCTTGATTTTTTCATGATTCCTTTGGAGTTTCTTGATCAAATTTTGTACATTGGACATATGTAACATGAATTTCATGAACTTGGCCTCAAAAAGTCAAGAGTTGACTTTTTCCTCTGATGATTTGACTTTGCCCCAATTTCTCTAATTCTTGATCTTTCTTCCAATTGAACCACTTCTAAAACCAATTGAGAGGCAATTTTCCACATACATACACTTAAGGACATATGGAATACCATGACATCAAGTTTTGTTCAAAAAATCAAAGATTCCCTGATTTAATGGGAAACCCTAGTTTTGGTGCCCACCTCCTAGGAGAAAAATGTGCAGTCTTCAAATCCAAATTCCTCAGAGTATGTTGTGTATCCTCTTAAAGGATGATGAGATATACCATTTGAGGATGATTTTGGATCAATGAGCTATCTCTTTTGAGGGTTTTCCTTCAGTTTTTGAATCTCTTGCATAGTGAAAGATGTAATGCTTCAATCTCCCATTGAATCTCACTTCCTTGAGGTTTTGGAAGATCAATTGAGATAGTATGAGACATGAGAGACCTCTTGGCTTGCCTAGAGCCAACTTGATTGACCTTTTTGTGCTTTGAATGATTCCTTGATTATCCACCTTCCACCTGATCACATGCCCTGATGGTAAGAAGGATGCCATGCTTCATTTTTCTATGTTAAATGCAATGTAATGTTAATGAGGTGGATATGATATGATAAATGATAATGCCATGCTATGATGACAAAAGGGGAGAGCAAATTTTGGGGTATTACAGCTATCACGGCTTGGGCCTTCTTCAGCTCAGAGTCCTGCGGGGAATCCTCCTCGGCGTAGACCACCGCCATCTCTAAAACCCTGATCAGGGCGGAAGCATCCTGTACCAGCATTGCCCTCTTGCTCGGGCGATCCATTGCCTCGAAATTTAGAGACTCTGCCTAAGGAACCGTCAAAGAGGAACCTTCAAAGAACCTTTTATTGTGAAGGTATGGAGGCAACTCGAACTTGCTCTTCTCCCCCACCTGGCTTAGGTCCACCAACTTGTTCTGCCAAAAGAGCTTGAACCTCGAGTTTACGGGCACTAGGGAACTCTGGACAGCTGGCGGAGTCGACGAGGAGGTCCCTGACCCTATCTGTGGAGGTGGCACTCATTGGCTGAGCCTACTCTTCGGGTTTGCTGCGCCACCCTTGCCCTTCGCCTAGGCATTCTTCACCATCCACTCATGCACTGAAGGCCTTTCACCTGCAAAAACATAACGAGCACGTTAGCAAACGGGGAAAACAATAATCTAAATAAGCTAAGGAATAAAGACTACCGAGCAGTTTAAGAGCGTCATCGTGAGTCCTGCACTAAAGGAGCTCCTTCGTGTTAATGTAACGACTCTCCACCTTCTGGCCACCATATTCCTTGAAGATCAGATCCCCACCCTTAGTCCAGCACTGGTCAGGGGTAAAACCATTGGCAAAATTCACCAGCGCCACATAGTTGGCTTTGTCATCATCATCCAACATCTCCGGCTGGACATGATACTGGTCATTTCCCTAGAAAAGTGAGCCCCACTACAGCAGAAAGGGAACTTCAGCAACCTCTGTGCCACTACTTTCCCCTGCTCGTCATAAAGATCCTCCCCATTCTCATCCTTTGACACCTCCCAAACATACGTGGAGTCCTATGCCTTCGCTGACACGGGCTCGATAATATAAAACCTCTCTTTAAAAGTCCTAATGGACTCAGAGAACGGTTTAAACAACTTCCTCACTGTAATACCCTAATTTTTACCCCTAAGATCCCACATGTCTTTTTGCATTTCATACCACAAACAAGATCACACATCGGTTCCCTCGTTTGTAGGATAGTGCTTTGCAGGGATCTTTGAGTATGTGTGTGTTTGTTAGTTGTTTTATTGCCTAATTTGTTTATGTTTACTAACCATTAATTAAAATACAAAAAAATATGCTTGCTTTTTCTTTACTAACTTTTTCAGGAAGAATTTGGATCAAGGATACCAAAAATAGTCCCTCGGCTCGAATAAATTTCATCAAAACAAAGTCAAAGTTTGATCTGCAGACAATTCAAAAATCATCTGATCAAGAGTTTCCAAGATTCAATTGATTATTATTCAAGAGACTCTAAGGTTCATGTGTTTACCTCGGCTCGAACCACATCAGTGCACTAAAAAAGGGAATTTTTTTCAAAATTTACACTGAGTAACCGGTTACCCTATATAGAGTAACCGGTTACCCTCGTGAAAATTTTAAAAATGGCAGCAAATTCAAATTCTGCAGCAATTGGCACCAATTTTCATCATTTTTGATCACATGTGGAATATTCTATACCATCCCATTTTAATTCCCTACATCATCATAATTAATTCCCCCCATGTACCTCCACTAATCACCACTCTTTTGATAATTTCCCTCCAAATTCAAATTCCAAGCCACCAATTTTTACTAGCCTAAATTCTATAAATAGATACCTCATTTTATTCATTTCACAAGCTTTTGAGAGCCAACAAACCTCTTACAAATTCTCTTCCCAACCACAAAATTCACCAAAGCTCACATTTCTTCCTTTGAAAGTTAACAAGAATTCACATTGAATCTTGTTCAACTTTGAGCTAAACCTTCATCCAAGCTTGTGTTCTTCGTCAATTCTAATAGATCAAGGCTTTGGTGTTTGGATCTTGAAGAATTTTGAAGGAATTTTCAGATTTGAAGTGGTAATTCATCTCTCACCATTGTTGAAGCTTCAATTTCATCTTCCATAATGTAGATATTCATAGATCTTTGTTACTTGATCTTTTGGATCTTGTAATTGTGTTTAATGGCTGGTTTTCACTGTTGTTTTACTTAAAATTCGTGCAATTTCAGTTCTATGATCACAAGGTGTTTGTAGAAAGAGTTGGAAGTTGATCATGCTGAATTTTGCACCCTTTTTTGACTCTGAGTGCAGAGTAACCGGTTACCCTATATAGAGTAACCGGTTACTCTAAGTCAGAATGCAATTCTTGGCTTGTTTTTGAGATTGTTTTGGTTTTCCTTCCTCATTCTTCCCCTTTCTTCTTGTTTTAGCCTTCAAATGCATTGTTTAGATTAATTTCTCTTCAATTTCAATGGACTTTGGATATGGTTAGAGTAATTAAACATTCATCAGCTCAAATCTATCTTTAAATGAATTGTTGAATTCATTTGAGGTGCTTTAAATTAGTGACATGTTTTCACACTTAAACCTATCAATTAAAGATGATTGAACTTGAAGATGAAAGGATCTTGAAAGTGTAATTCAATTTGGCTTTCTCTTCATCTATTTCCTTTTTTTTATTTTGATCGATGAAAGTCTTATGGATCTTAGAATTTCTTTGTTGAATTCTTGATCAAGACTAGATCGCTACCTATTTTCTTTTCGTCCGGTATTGCTTTCGGATGACGATTTACATATCGTTCATCTAGCATGCATTAGCACAAAGATCACTATTGACCGGCCTCATTGTAGGGTAATTACTACGTAAATTACTCGGCGATTGCTTAATATAGCGCTACATTTGTCCCTCTTTATCCAATTCGGAATTTGATCTTTCGTGGTCCGGGCCTTGATTGGTCGCGTCAACCCAATGTTGGTTAATTCTTTGTATTAGGTTCAAAATCTTTGAAACTTGGCATTGTAGAGGTTTTGGTTATACCAATCTTCTGTCAAGTCTTCATTAACCTTGACCTAAGTACATTGTTTAATCACTATAGTTCAAAACGCGAAACGGAATAATCGGTGAAGGCTTATGGCACTAGAGCCTTCTTCTCCACCCCTTCTTAAATTTTCAAAAACTTCTCCCTTTTTCAAAACTTTATTGTTTTCAAACTTAAAACCGCTTTCATAATAAAACCTTGACTTCGGTCAAGTGATTTTTTAAACTTTCTTTTTTTTAATAATTGTCAATCCATGTTAATCATATTTTGACCATTTCAAAAAGGTTTTAAAAAACACCAAACTCATCAATCTTTTTATTGTGCCTTATGCACTTTATCTTTAAAACATTTTCATAAGTTTAGACACGATTCATTTCTTTAAGCGGAATTATTCGTTTGGAAATGACAACTTGTCTTTACACTTAAAATCAACCAAAACAAACAAATTTCATTCTTTGTACCATGAACTACGAGGTTTTGATCCTACATTGCACTTCGTGGGTACGTAGGCATGAGGCGATAAGTCTCTCTAAACACAAAAATCTAAAAAATAATAATTCTCCTCTCATCTCCTCAATCTCTTTTTCAAGCAAACCTTTTCAAACCAAAAAGTGGTAGATATTTCAAAGGGTTCCTATCGAGTACTATAGACGTTTTGGGTGCTAACACATTCCCACTGCGTAACCAACCCCCCTTACCCATTCTCTGTTTGTTCTTGTTTTTTTATAACTCCTTAGGTTTTGTTCGCTCTTTTCCCTTTCCTTTTTTGGGATAAAATAAAAGTGCGGTGACGACACTTGTTTTTTTTTGAGTTAAGTTAATCAATAGCTTACACTCACAAATTTCCCCGCTACAGAAAAGTGGCGACTCTGCTGGGGACCTCCCTTGAGGGGTTTAGCCTACTTTGATTTATTTACTGCTTTTTGTTTGATTGACTTGTTACTTGTTTGTTCTGTTTGGGAGTTCCTCTGTGTGTGAGATAGGTCCTATACCCGGACCAGAGTGTACTTTGAGATAAGAGGATGGTATAGTCAAGGGAGCTTTGAGGGAGTCGAATCCTGAAAAAGCAGAACTTGAGAATCTATCCACTCGGTGGTTGCCTCTTTGGAATTACTGATGCCGGTCGAGCGATTGTTGAAGGCATTACTTTTTCCTTAGAAGCCTATAACACTGAGGACCGTAGTAAGCCTTAACCCAACTTAACCTTTTTAGGATCGTGGTGCGGAAGCTATGAAGATGAAAATCCGATTTAGCTGTTACGCGATGCCACACTCAGGTTAGATTTGCTTGAGGATTTCTACCAACCTCCGAGTAAATCAGTGCGCTGGTGTGTCTGATAGTGGATTATGGACCCTAGGCACTCTGTTAGAACCGTTGTTTTTTACAGGTACAATGAAGACAAAACCTTAGTACTTACCTTTGTGGGGTTGGTTCTTACCCTTAGCTTCATGCTCGTGACTTGAAACTTGACCCGTGTGCTCTGTGTGATCTTGTTTGTGGTTGTTGCATCCATGCATCCATACATTCATCATCTCAGCCGTTTTCAAGGAAAGCAACTCAGACTATTGCAAATATGGACAAGGCAAATGCCCCTTTAGCAAAAGTTTTGAATAAAAGTTGTGATACTCATATACTTGATGCTTCCCATGTTTGTAATAACTGGGTTGATTTCCTGAAAACATAAAATAAAATAAAAGATTTGCATTCATCATTTGCATACATGTAGTTCCCTAAACACAGACTCATTTGTCCTTCTGTCCTTGTACCAGTCAGCTGATTTTGTGGCATTCGTACCAAGTTTGAGGTAGTTACTGAAGGAACATGGAGAGAACAAAAGATGATGATCTCATGTCAGGCTTTATAGTGATGACTAATCCGATGTATGATTCTCCTCTGGACGACGATATTCCACAAGTGGATGTTCCTACTCGATCTCGACCTGTGCAAAATGATCTGGTTGGTCAAGTTGTTGAAAAAGATTCTTGATTTTTGAGGTATATGCCAAATCCTCAGAATGTCCACCCTGTGACAGAGATGATTAATCTTAAAGTTGTGGAAATGAAAGATGGACTTCGTGATCTCAGTGAGGAATTGAAAATGTTGACAAGACCCAATGCATCTAGTTTTAAGGCTCATGACTTGTGCGTAGTTCCGGATGTGGTTATTCCTCTAAAGTTCAAAATTCCAGTCTTTGAAATATACAAGGGTGTTAGCTGTCCAAGGAACCATTTGACGATGTTCTGTCGAAAGATGACCACTCATATAAACAACGATCTGCTGATGATTTACTGCTTTCAAGAAAGTTTATATGGAGGATCTTTGATGTGGTATACGAAACTGAAAAGGCACCATATTCAGTCTTGGGAAAACCTAGCTGATGCTTTTGTAAAATAGTATGACTATAATTTGGACATGGCTTCAGATAGTGATGAATTTATAAGTATGAGTCAGAAGGACAGCGAATCCTTCAGAGAGTATGCACAAAGGTGAAAAGAATTAGCAGCTCAAGTTCATCAACCACTCTTAGAGAAAGAACTGGCCAAAATGTTTGTAAGAACGCTGTCAGACTCTTATTATGTCAGGATGGTAGGCGTTGTGCCTCTAGAGTTCTTCAAAATTGTTGAAGTCAGAATAAACCTCGAGAATGAATTTAAATATGGAAGGATCCGAGATGTTCCAGATGATCATGCAAGTGAAGAGAAATCTGTATGTGATTCCCAAGAGGAAGAAAATGTTGAAGTTGATGCAATTCATGATTCTCCTCAGATTCCGCAAGCTCTAGTTCCGGTGCTTTATCACCAACATTAAAATTAGTTCCAGAAGCAGCAGAGACCTCTAAATAATTCAGAAAGAGAGACTCGTCAGTTTGATTCAATTCAAATGACTTACAGTCAATTGTGGTCTTATTTTTCCTGAAACTCGATGATGACACCTTGAAAAAACCAGAGCCATGAAGTCTCGGCCTCCTTGGTACAACCCAAATACCATTTGTGAATTTCATGATGGAGTAATGGGGCATCCAATTGAGGAGTGCAAGGTTTTCCAGGAAAAGGTTCAAGAGATGATTGACGATGAGGTGTTGACCTTCAAGGAAGGAAACACATTTGTGAATGGAACACATTTATACTGATATTAGTAGAGTGACCCACAGTGGTTGTATGTTTTCTTCTGTGTCTCCCAAGAAAGTTGATAATGTTCTTTCAAGCTCAAGGTGACGCAGTTTCCTCAGATCTTTAGTTCATTTACCGCATTTTCATTTGTAATATTTTATGATTGTTATTGCTTTGTTTGCATAAAGAATTTGTTTGTTTTGAATATTAATCTTAATGCAATGAGTATGTTTATTTTGAAGTGATCCATTAGCATTCGCTCGTAATTTGTTTTCTGCATTTGCAATACCAACTTCTTGTTTAAACTCTTGGAGGGAGGATGATGAAGTGAAAATGCAAAATTTCTGGTTGTGTGCTTTTGGATAAGACTCTGCTGATGATGTAAGGCATTGTTTCAAATTCCCAAACACCGGAGATATAAGGAAGATAATCCTTTGTTAACCCCTTTGAGCCTCGAAGTAGGAGTTTCCTTTCTAAATGAAAAAACCCTTTCATTTAACCTAGGGCAGGGTAGTCTTCAGTTAATTTGACCAAGTGTTCAAATTTCCAAAAGGAGTGTGCATCTAAGGACTGACCGCACTGGTTATCCCTCATTACAAAGGGAAGAGGCAGTCATAACCTTTTATAAAGTCAGATAAGCCAATGTCACATGATTTGTTCAAAAAAAAAAGGGAAAAGAAAAAAAAGCCCGCTAAGTCGAAAAATTGAAAACAAGTGACTTAGGCAAAAATTGGGGCATCCCGCTGGACATCAAAAAAACAAAAAATCAAAAGAATTAGTCCAGGCAAAAGTTAGGAAAAAACAAAAGAATGAAAAGCGCAAAAAGCGAAAAGAAAGGACTGCAAGGAAAAATCTTGAACAAATCTGTGTGACTACAGACAAAAGGTTAATTGTTATTTCCCAAAAAACCTCATTGGTTTCTCAACCGTCACAAAATCCCTTTGAGAGATTGAACATTTAGGTCAAATTGTCTTAATATAGAACTGAAGAACATCACGGAGAATGGGTGGGTACAAATGATTTTGAGCCTAAAAATCCTTTTTTTTGAAAACCGTGAACCAGGCCAAGTTATAACCCTCAAAAGACCTAATTGAAGTAGGGTTTATTTTGAGAGCATACTCCAAACGAGATAGCGTTCCTGTCTCCCATGAGTTGCGCTAAAAGATCCTTGTAGGTATTACATGTGCATTCAAAAATCAATGTCGTATCTAAACTAGTGATTCATTCACAAGGTTTTGCGACATCTTTTCAGTAAAAACTTCAAGATTAACATGTCTGTTGCATTAGAATTATCATTCTCAGAATTAACATTTTTCTACTTGCATGCATTTGTTTGACATCATAGAAGCTTACATTTGAGCATCAATGATGAGTATAATCTTTTGAGGCCTGAAACTCTGATGAGTAATTGGTAAATCATTTCAAGGATGATCCTATCCAGGGGCATGTTACCTGAAGGCTTTGTTGAGTATGAGCAAACTTGTTTTCCCAGTTGATGCTTTCACATGGGGCAAAGCTGGAAGACTCTATTGATTGAAGAGTGTGCCAAGTTCAGTAAATCTGGGGAGGTTACGTTGAGATTCGATGAATCTCTCCAAGAGTTTAAAGACACTGGGACAGATTATCTCAAGTCATTATGGTACAAAGTTTCCTTTTGGTGTAAAATCCTTTGTAGACCAAGCAGTCTGGGGCAAAAGTTAAATGGTGAATTCAATGCACATAATCAGATTTGTTCTTGTGGATGTAATCAAGTTGTTAATCCGACGATGTATTTCCTCGAGATTGTTATGAGATGTTGGACTCTTGAAATCCATTATTCCTCAATTGAGCGCCAGTTTGGGTATTTCCCATCCAAGTACTATTTTGGGTATTCCTCCGGCTAAGTCATGATTCAGATTTCCCCAGCTGAGTATGATTCCATTCTCCAGCCAGGTTATGATCAAGTATTTGTGAAGCTTTGGGGTGATGTTTTCCCTTGATGTGGAATCCTCGTACAAAGTTTTACCTCTTGTTGTGATTGCTTTGATTACTTCCCAAGCAAAGAGTAATGTTGACTTCTTATTCCCCCAATTGGTTGATATCCCCATTAGGGTTGGCTTTGTGTGTACTCCTTGATAGGATCTCTTTTGGGTATCTCTATCTTGTTAAGATTAGCCAAGTATTCAGCTGAGCTATGGTTTATTCATCCTTTGTTTACCCGTGTGTCTGTTTCGTCAACATATTCATACGCATATTCATACATGTGCATCATTTGCTTTATGTAGCATCATGTGTTTTATATTGTGCATCTTGCATTTTTAGTACTTCTCCGCTCTCTGATGTGGTTTCCTCCGAAGAGTGTGTATGTGTCCTCTCTCCATTAGAGTGTTGACCCTAAGCAGAAAGCGTTTATCCTTTCTAATTCCCCACTGAGTTTATTCCTCGTGGAAAGTTTTGCTTCAGTTTTCCTTTCCAGTTCATTATCTGGATGGGACCAATCCCCAGTTGAGTTATTTCCTTCTTGGGATGAGTCTTGTTTGACCATTTCTCTCCAGTTTGTTCCTGGATTGAACTTTGGTCTCCGGCGGTGACTACTTTGAAGCTTTCTAGGTTATGTAACCTAGATGATTGGGAGTGTATTTATTTTGAACCTTCGAAGATTTTGTATTACACAGCAGATGATCTGTTTGTGATTACCATCAGAAGATGAAGATTTTGTTTCTCCAGCAGGGTTGTGACAACACTCTTTTGGAATTTATTACGTGACAACAAGCGGTAGTCTCTTTATTTGAGGAGCTTGTGGGTCCCCAGTTATCAAACTGTATCTTTTAAATCAAATGGTATCTCTTCGGCCATTCCCGTCAGAGAAGTTCGTTATGAATTCCCAACAGATGGTTGTCTCTTTATTTGAGAAATATGTTGCGTGATCTAACTTGCCCATATCTCCTATGAAGATCCCTGGTAGAGTTATTGATTCTAGCAAGTCTCGACAGAAGATTTCCAGTTAACCTCGGCAGAAGGTGGCTCTATTTCAGATTCTTTGGTTAATCTCGGTAGTAGATTCTCCAGTAAGTTTTAAAAAATAGAATTCTCAACAAGCCTCGGCAGAAGGTATTTCCTTTCCAAGAATCTCGACAGTAGATTTCTCAGATAATTTCAAAAAAAATTATTACATCAACCTCGACAGAAGGTATTTTCTTTTTAGGATCTCGGCAGTAGAATCCTTAAAAGATTTTTCAGTAAAGCTTCAGCAGCAGGCATGTTTTCGATTATTCCTCGGCTGTAGGAATTACATATAAAATCTCGGTAGAAGGTGTTTCATTTGAAGGTTCTCTGGTTGATCTTGGCAATAGATTCCTCAGTAAATTTTTTATGGTTGACACATTTCCCAAAAATAAAATAAAATAAAAAAAAATATAATAAAAAATCTTGGTAGAAAGTATTCCCAAATGAAGTCCTAAGTCTCGACAGTAGACTCCTGCAGTTGATATCTTTTGAAATCCCCGCAGTGGACCTCGTCTGCAGGTTCTCCAAGTGGAATTTGTTAAAAGATCTCATTAAAATCTCTCCATTTGAGTTTATTACCCTCGTTGTAGTTAATATATCTCGTGTTCTCTTTGGTTTGCCTACCATATGCCTGGTAGTAGGTGATCTCTACTCCAATGAATGGTAAGTTTCTTCGGTTAGACGGGACAGTTCGTTGTTGAGATTCTTTTACTCCAATGAATGGCAAGTCTCTTCGGTTAGACGGGACAGTTTGTTGTTGAGATTTTGTCACTCCGATGAATGGTAAGTCTCTTCAGTTAGACGGGACAATTCGTTGTTGAGATTTGGTTACTCCGATGAATGGTAAGTCTCTTCGGTTAGACGGGACAGTTCGTTGTTGAGATTTTTGTTACTCTGATGAATGGTAAGTCTCTTCGGTTAGACGGGATAGTTCGTTGTTGAGATTCTTCCACTCCGATGAATGGTAAGTCTCTTCGGTTAGACGGGACAATTCGTTGTTGAGGTTTTTTACTCCGATGGATGGTTAGTCTCTTCGGTATGCTAGAGATAGTTCATTGTTGAGGTATTGCTTTTCCCCAGTAGAGCCTTACTGTGCTAAGTCTTCCCTATTGAGTTATATCCTTGTTGTGTTGTGGTATATTTCCATATACAGTTATCCCCAGTTTGAATCTTTTCCTCAGTTGAGTCCCAGTAGTTATGCGGTATTGTTCCCCGGCTAGTTGGTGGTCTCCTGTGATGTGTTTCCCCGATGGAGTCTCTTTCTCCTGTTCTTCATTTTTGTCTGTTTCCTGTGGCATTTTCTCCCCACGGAGGTCTTGTGTCTGCATATCATTTGCATAATCATATCATTTTGTGGTCTCTTAGGGCCAAAAAATTGGGTTTATTGTTATATTTAAGTCTCTTCTATCTCGTCGAGACAAAGATGCCCATCTTCGTATCTCCGGATAGAAGAAACTTAAATAGGGGCAGCTGTAATACCCTAATTTTTACCCCTAAGATCCAACATGTCTTTTTACATTTCATACCACAAACATGACCACACATTGGTTCTCTTGTTTGTAGGATGGTGCCTTGCAGGGATCTTTGAGTATGTGTGTGTTTGTTAGTTATTTTATTGCTTAATTTGTTTATGTTTACTAACCATTAATTAAAATCCAAAAAAATATGCTTGCTTTTTCTTTACTAACTTTTTCAGGAAGAATTTGGATCTAGGATACCAAAAACAGTCCCTCGGCTCGAATAAATTTCATCAAAACAAAGTCAAAGTTTGATCTGCAGACAATTCAAAAATCATCTGATTAAGAGTTTCCAAGATTCAATTGATTATTATTCAATGGACTCTAAGGTTCATGTGTTTATTTCCATGCCTTCTTTGACAAGCAAAAGAATCGAGCCGAACCACAACAGTGCACTCAAAAAGGGCATATTTTTCAAAATTTACACTGAGTAACCGGTTACCCTATATAGAGTAACCGGTTACCCTCATGAAAATTTGAAAAATGGCAGAAAATTCAAATTCTGTAGCAATTGGCACTAATTTTCATCATTTTTGATCACATATGGAATATTCTATACCATCCCATTTTAATTCCCTACATCATCATAATTAATTCCCACCATGTACCTCCACTAATCACCACTCTTTTGATAATTTCCCTCCAAATTCAAATTCCAAGCCTAATTTTCATTTCCAAACCAAATTCCAATCCACCAATTTTTACAAGCCTAAATTCTATAAATAGAGGCCTCATTTCATTCATTTCACAAGCTTTTGAGAGCCAACAAACATCTTGCAAATTCTCTTCCCAACCACAAAATTCACCAAAGCTCACATTTCTTCCTTTGAAAGTTAACAAGAATTCACATTGAATCTTGTTCAACTTTGAGCTAAACCTTCATCCAAGCTTGTTTTCTTCATCAATTCTCATAGATCAAAGCTTTGGTGTTTGGATCTTGAAGCATTTTGAAGGAATTTTCAGATTTGAAGTGGTAATTCATCTCTCACCATTGTTGAAGCTTCAATTTCATCTTCCATAATGTATATCTTTGGAGATCTTTGTTACTTGATCTTTTGGATCTTGTAATTGTGTTTAATGGCTGGTTTTCACTATTGTTTTACTTAAAATTTTGTGCAATTTCAGTTCCATGATCACAAGGTGTTTGTAGAAAGTGTTGGAAGTTGATCATGCTGAATTTTGCACCCTTTTTTGACTCTGCGTGCAGAGTAACCGGTTATCCTATATAGAGTAACCGGTTACTCTAAGTCAGAATGCAATTCTTGGCTTGTTTTTGAGATTGTTTTGGTTTTCCTTCCTCCTTCTTCCCCCTTCTTCTTGTTTTAGCCTTGAAATGAATTGTTGAGATTAATTTCTCTTCAATTTCAATGGACTTTGGATATGGTTAGAGTAATTAAACATTCATTAGTTCAAATCTATCTTTAAATGAATTGTTGAATTCATTTGAGGTGCTTTGAATTAGTGATATATTTTCACACTTAAACCTATCAATTAAAGATGATTGAACTTGAAGATGAAAAGATCTTGAAAGTGTAATTCAATTTGGCTTTCTCTTCATCTATTTCCTTTTTTTATTTTGATCGATGAAAGTCTTATGGATCTTAGAATTTCTTTGTTGAATTCTTGATCAAGACTAGATTGCTACCTATTTTCTTTTCATACGGTATTGCTTTCGGATGACGATTTACATATCGTTCATCTAGCATGCATTAGCACAAAGATCACTATTTACCGGCCTCATTGTAGGGTAATTACTACGTAAATTACTCGGCAATTGCTTAATATAGCGCTACATTTGTCCCTCTTTATCCAATTTGGAATTTGATCTTTCGTGGTCCGGGCCTTAATTGGTCGCGTCAACCCAATGTTGGTTAATTCTTTGTATTAGGTTCAAAATCTTTGAAACTTGGCGTTGTAGAGGTTTTGGTTATACCAATCTTCTGTCAAGTCTTCATTAACCTTGACCTAAGTACATTGTTTAATCACTATAGTTCAAAACGCGAAACGAAATAATCGGTGAAGGCTTATGGCACTAGAGCCTTGTGCTACTAATCACTAACTTCTAACTTCTTTATGTTTCCTTCTCGCTCCCTGCCTCTCTTTATTTTTTTTATTGCTCATTGCTCATTTTATCATATCATGTTTATGTTTATGTCATTTTTCTTTTGTCTACTTGGACCATATTATCTTGTACTTTGTTTTTCTTTTGTCCACTAAAAGACTTGTACTCTTAATTGTTGGACTATGGCCATTATCCCTTGCTTTGGAGGATCTTCTTGGTTTGATTATGGACTTATGGACTTAGAATTAGGATTCTCTCCCTTATGCTTTGGACCATTATGGAGTTTGGTATCCTAGCCTTTATTTGGCTTGCTCATCGGCTAAAGAAGATGGAATTCTTTTCTTATTATGCTTTGAAGAGTGCCTCCATGTGGTTAGATCTTTCTTACCTTAGCTCTTATTTTTATGCACTAGGATAGTCACTTCTTCTCCACCCCTTCTTAAATTTTCAAAACCTTCTCCCTTTTTCAAAACTTTCTTGTTTTCAAACTTAAAACCGCTTTCATAATAAAACCTTGACTTCGGTCAAGTGATTTTTTAAACTTTCTTTTCTTTAATAAGTGTCAATCCATGTTAATCATATTTTGACCATTTCAAAAAGGCTTTAGAAAACACCAAACTCATCAATCTTTTTTTTTGTGCCTTATGCACTTTTCCTTTAAAACTTTTTCATAAGTTTAGACATGATTCATTTCTTTAAGCGGAATTATTCGCTTGGAAACGATGACTTGTCTTTACACTTAAAATCAACCAAAACAAACAAATTTCATTCTTTGTACCACGAACTACGAGGTTTTGATCTTACATTGCACTTCGTGGGTACGTAGGCATGAGGCGATAAGTCTCTCCAAACACAAAAATCTAAAAAATAATAATTCTCCTCTCATCTCCTCAATCTCTTTTTCAAGCAAACCTTTTCAAACAAAAAAGCGGTAGATATTTCAAAGGGTTCCTATATGGTACTATAGACGTTTTGGGTGCTAACACCTTCTCACTGCGTAACCAACCCCCCTTACCCATTCTCTATTTATTCTTGTTTTTTAGAACTCCTTAGGTTTTGTTCGCTCTTTTCCCTTTCCTTTTTTGGGTAAAATAAAAGTGCGGTGGCGACTCTTGTTTTTTTTGAGTTAAGTTAATCAATAGCTTACACTCATAAATTTCAACGCTACACTCACCTACTTCAACGAGACCTAACAGAACTTCCTCCCCGAGACTTGCCGCTGGAGATGAAAGATTGTAAAGGACAAGGGGAGGGTAGCTACTATCTTCAGGAACTCGCTGTAGCGTGCGATTTTTGTCGGTGACGCGACCACCTTATCGTAAATGGGTTCCCCCTCACCGCAATGGTAGGGAAGGGGTGCTACTTTCTGATTTCTTATTTATCCCGTGAAGCTGGAAGGGAAAGGTAAGTTATCTAAAACTAACCTTGCACGCAAATGTTTTACTGAACAAATGCTGAAGAGAGATTGAGGAGTTCGGGGTCAGGTTATACAATGGGGAGTTGTCAATTACCCATCCTATATGTGGTTATCCACAGGTTGATAGTTTTAGGTTCTACTTTGTACTTGATGGTGTTTATCTGTAAATGGGTTGGGAAAAGTTTGAGAGAGAGAGAGTGAGTTTTTGATGATTTTGGCGAGGTATTGGACCTCAGTTTTGATTGGTGTGAAGGTACTGGACCTAAGGTTTTTGATTGGTATGCTCGTTAAGATTTCGCAATTTTATGCCTACGTATTCCCGTTTAAAGAAACAGGGAAATCATAGCAATCATAGTTCCTCCTATTCTATGGGAGGAAAAAGATGTTTTGGTGTCTTGTTCGAAGCCCAAGATTGAAGCTAAAAGGTTGAGTATTTGTGTCTTGTTCAAAGCCCAAGATTGACGCTAAAAGGGGTTGACTGAGGAAGAATTTGTCATCTCTAAAGGGAGACATCCCGTCTGTTTATCACAACTGTTTGGGTGACTGTTTATAAAGGAGGGTTACTTTAACTGGGATATGTGAATCCAACAATGCCATAATTTCCTTTATAGGGGATTTGTCCTGAAGGGGAATACTTTAACTCAGTGTTGAGCAATGCCATTTTTCTTTAGGAATCTATCATGCTAAGAGAGGGACAATGGCGTGGATGTAAATAATCCAGAGACTTGCCACTTACAACAATTAGATGAAAGAGGAAGTTTTAGCAGGATAAGAGATGGACTACAACTTGGATTTTTTGAATCAACGAGTATGCCACTTGTAGCAGTTATCTGGGATTGGGTTTTGTTTTGATTTTCTGTTTTAAAGAGTAATAAACAGAGAAATGTCTTCCTACAAAGAGATTTTGATTTCCTCTGAGGGGATGTTGATTTTTATGTGCCTTGATCAAAGCCCAAGGTTGAAGCTAAGAGATTGATTGACCCCACTGGGGAAGTCCTTATACAAAGCCTAAGAGTAGGCTAGAAAAGGCTGACTCAACAAGAGAGTGTTTATCTGTCTTGTACAAAGCCCAAGATTGAGGATAAAAATAGAGATTGACTCTTTTGGGGATATCATTATACAAAGCCTAAGAGGAGGCTAAATATTGACTTTTCCGGGGGAATATTTTATCTGTCTTGTACAAAACCCAAGATTGTGGCTAAAAGAAGATTGACTCTGCTAGAGAGATTTATACGGTGTCTTGTACAAAGCCCAAGATTGAGGCTGAAAAGAAAACTGACCCTGTGGGAAAGAAATCTTTATCTGTCTTGTACAAAGCCCAAGATTGAGGCTAAAATGAGGCTGACTCAACAAGAGAGTGTTTTATTTGGTGTCTTGTACAAAGCCCAAGATTGAGGCTGAAAGGTAGTCAACTGACTCAGCTGAGGATTTTTAGGTGTCTTGTACAAAGCCCAAGATTGAGGCTGACCTTAATGGGAAAGTCATTATACAAAGCCTAAGAGGAGGCTGAAAAGAAGATTGATTCTGCTTAGGATTATTATTTCTCAAAGCCTAAAAGAAGGCTGAGAGGAATTGACTCTGCTGGGGAAGATATTTGCCCCAAGCTTTAAAGGAGTTTATGTAGATTTTGACTTTATTAAGAAGAGTTCAAGAAACGTTTCACCGAGAATAATCTTTTCTTTAGTGAACAGTTCTAGGGTTTGAAGAAATTCAAGAGAGGTTTCACTGGGAATTAATCCTCTCTGGGGAAATGAATTTCTTGACAAATTTCTAATAGTGACAGTCTGAGAAAAGTTTCACCAGGAATATTGCCTCTTTCTTTGTTCTATATTATTTAAGCCCAAGAGAAGGCAAGACTGTATCTGGAATTCCTATGGGGAACTAGTTTTGACTGTTGAAAGAGTGACCAACTGGCTTGATCTAATTCTATACCTAGTTGTCGGGGAAAACTCTAAGCAGATATACAAGTATATATACAGTTGATATATGACAAGTATTTAAAAGCATATTAAAAAAGGACTTACAGGTGAGCAAGCTTCCAGCAATACAGTTATATATAAAGCATGTAAATGAAAGCTGATAAAAACTTACAGGTGAGCAAGCTTCCATAGTAACAGCTGTATGGTTAGTTGCTCAAGAAATTAAAGAAAGTTTTGACAACGACTATGAATTTGAACCTAAATCAAAAGGGAAGTTGTTTTGAAAAGAGTTGTCAGGGCTTATACTCAAGGAGAGGCCCAGATGAAAAACAGTAATCATACCGTTGATCTGAAAATTATATCAGGACTTATACAACGAGTGAGGCCCAAAAAAGGTTTTCTGTACAAAGGGATGGGTCTTACAACTCAAGGAGAAGCCCAAATTGTTTGAAACAGAAAAGGAATGGGACTTACAACTCAGGGAGAGGCCCAAATGAAAGACAGTGATCGCACCGTCGTTTTGAAAATTGCAGAGGGACTTATACAATGATTGAGGCCCAAAAAGTTTGTGTGTGATAAGGGATGGGTATTACACTCTATTAGAGGCCCATAGATGTTTTGAAAAGATTTGTTAGGGTAATAGTGATCAAAACCCTAATTTTTGGTTTTAAAATGTATTTTAATTGAATAAAAATTAAATTAAAATAATCAAACATGCGAAAAAAGGTTGTGATCTTGGATTTATATTTGGAAAATCATGTTTCATTCATGGGATGATTTAAAAATCATTTGAATTTTGCAAAACCAAGAGAAAGAAATATTTTTAATGTTTAAAAACAAATAAAAATTTAATTCTTTACAAAAATATCAAATATATGAAATAAATAATATTTTTGTGAATTTTTTATGGAATAAAATATTTTAATATTTTTTGTGAATTTTCAAAAAAAGAATCACTCAAAAATAATTAAAATTGAGAGAGAAATTAATTTTTGAATTAATTAACAAAAACATGAAAATACTGAAAAATAGCAAAAAATGAGAGAATAGCAAAAAAAGGTCTGGGTGGGGTTTGAACCCACGACCTCATACACAAACACACATGCACACTACCACTGGGGTGGTGATACATCCGTGTATCAAAACCACCCCATTAATACATAAGGGGTGCCAAGTTTTCAGGTCTGGCCAAGGCAAGGCAAGGCAAGTTTTGGGAATTTACGTGAAGCCTCTAACTTTCTCATTTCTCCATGGATTTAGACAAAATTTAGGTGCATCTGGACTAGAATTTCACAAGGAATCCAATGGTGCTTTTGGAATTTTCAGAAAGTGTCCCTATTTTAAAACCCGATAGTGATTTTGAAATAGGCCAAATTTTGCATGTTCTATGCTATCTCATGGTACATGCAAGAATTGTATGACAAATTGGTTCAAACACAACATATACAACATGTATGAGATGTTTATGATCAATGGACCTCAAAGGAATGCATAATTTAAAGAGTTTAAGTTGTGATGCACTTACCTCTTGAAGCTTCTTGTGCTAACTGTCAAGTTCCTTGTGCCATAAGTGATCCAATGCTTTGAACACTCTCAATTGATCCCTTAGAAGCTTTTAGGATGATTAGAACCAGCTGGAATCTTCAGGAACAAGTTTTGGCTCTTTCTTGCAAAAGGGGCAAAAGTGACCAATATGGCAACTCTCTCAAATGGTGTTCCAGATGAGGGGAACCATTTGGAAAAGTTTAAGGATGATATTTAGAGTGTGTTTGAGGCCTTGTTTGGTTTTGGAAGTGAATGAATCAAGGCATGGCTTGGAAAATGCAGAAAAGTCCAATTTTGAGGTTTTGGAAGTGGATTTTCTGATTTTGGTATTTCAGGTCACAAGTGACTGTTTGAACAACTTAGATATGACATATTGGATGTGTTTGGATCATGAGCTGTGGTGAAATTGCTCTTTAACTCAAAAACTCAGAGATGACTTGCGAAAGAAGGCATTTTGGCCTAAAGAGAGAGATTTTGAGGAAAACGTCAGTTGTAGTGCTTTGGTGTACTCAAACTGATCACAATTAAGCTCTATTTATAGTGTGTCAAGTTTGTTTTGGCATCAATAGTGAATGGAAGCTACAGCAGGCCTTTGGCCAATGTTGAGCAAAAGGAATCTCAAGTCTCCTCTAGCCATTGACTTGAGGTTAGGTGTTGTACCCCAAATTTTATCCCTTAGATGTCATAACATCTTGTATTGACATTTAGGTTCAATCATCTATGCATTATTAACTTACCCATATCTTTGCTAGTTTGTTTCTTTTGTGAAAGCCAGGGTTTGCACAAGAAAGAGAACAAAGGTCAATAAGCCAGACTCTCACAAGTTTCAAGGTCTCCTAAGACATTCTGTGGCTCCATGAAATCATCACAAGTGTTCACCAGTGAATTGAGATTGGTATGAGAAGTCATCTATTCAAGAAAGACAACTGAGGCTCCAAATGCAACCATTTGAGTTCACCTACATCCTAGAGGTCTTGTTCAACAAAAAATCAAGTGTTTGGTTCCTATTACAAATGCCTTGAGCCACAGGATTCACCATGCCTTAAACTAGGGTTTTATCAGCACCAGTCAACCATTGCCTTTGATTTTGATCAAGACATGTCTCCAAGATTTGGGACATGATTCCACATTGATACTGGACATACTTAGAAGTCATCTATGGACCTTGGAAGAGAGTGAAGAAGCAAGATCCTCAAAGATCATCCATTGGAACTCCTGAGGAAATTAGGGTTTTGACCGAAGAAATCGAGCCTCCGATTCTGATGTTATTAGACCACATTGAAATATTCGAGCCATGTCTCATTTTAATATGTTCAACCATGGAATGAGGGCATGAGAAAGCACAAGGCATTTGTGAATTTTATTTGAATTTATTTGAAGAAAAAAAAAGAAAGAGAAAGAAAGAAAAAGAAAAAGAACAAGAAAAGAAAAAAAGAAAAAAAGGAAAACAATGTGGTGGCACCCACCACACTTAAGAAGTGGCACCCACCACCACCATTACAAACCCATGGCGCCTGCCATGTAAGGGATTATGGCGTTTGCCACATGAATGTTCACCTGCCACCATTTCCAGCATATTTAAAATAATTCTTTTTTATGTAAATGGATACAATCTGACTAAAAAAAAGAAAACTTTTTCAGAAGCATAGCTTGGAGCCTTGTTCGAATCAAATCATACCACATCAACAGTAAACCTATTCTGATCAAATAAGATTTTTTTCAAATCTCGGCCAGCTTGCACGAAGAAATTTCCAAAAGGGCAAACTTGGCAAAAGGTGCCATTCTGACCATACCTTCACTCTTTCTCATCTCCTATAAATAAAGGCTTGGTCTTCACTCCAATACACACCAGATTCACCCAAAAAAATAGTGAATACTCTCTATATTTTCCTCCCCCCAGTTACTGTTATAATTCTAAATATTGTTACAAGAGTTTTTTGGTTCGAGTTTTCCACCGTCCAACCTTGCAGTGGCACTTTGAGGAAGGAGAAGTTCGTTCGTTTTTTTTCGAGTACGTATTTGTGAAGGGGCAGTGGACCATCTCCACTAGGTAACACTCACACCTCTGTTTCATTTCCGTTTCCATTTCATTTAATTTTCACAATAATATAATCATCTATTTCATGTTATCATATTTCGTTACCATGTTACATAATTGATTTTTTTTGAATAAATGTTATGTATGATTTTATTGTGATTTCAGTTTATGAAAGTTGTTATTTAAAAGAATAAAACAAAACAAAATAGAAAGAAGAAGAAAGGCCAAGAGTGATGCCTGCCACTAGTTGTGGCACTAACCACAAAAATGTGGCACTGGCCACATAAAAGATGGCGCCTGCCACATGCCAAAAGTGGCGCCTGCCATGAACTTATGGCACTTGCCATGAGTTTCATGGCTGGCATTTTACATGGCGCCCACCATGTTTTAAAACCTAGTTTTTTTATATATTTTATTTTCATTTCACTTTCTTATAATAATTTCCTTTTCTTTCTACAAATTTCAAAAACAAAAATATGCATAGTTATTTTCTTATTTTATTTTGATTCTCATACTTATTTTATTTTCTTTCTAAAACTGTAAAACAAAAAATAACCAAAATATTGTATAACTTTATGTTCGATTCTCGGACTCATTTCTGGAAAATCATCCATTTTTTCTTAAAGACTTTTTGGGAATTATTTTTGGAATATCCTGTTTGCTTGAGATTTGTTCCTGAACCTTGGACAATGTCATTATGTTGTTTGTACGCTTTAACATGTCTTCGATTTCAAAATGTAAAATGTTATCTTTATCGTACTCATACTGTTCACTTAAATTCAGTCCCCTTCAACTCTTGTTTACAAGTTATTATCTCCCTCTCCTTCCAAAGGAAAGTCTCTCTATTGACCGCAAGGTCATAGATAGCTCATTACCCCTTTTAACCTAGCCTTAGGTTTGGAGTCACCGCACTCCACGTAGGCGTCTTGCTTTCAGACCCACTACTACGAAAAACCCATTTAACAACGGTTGGGAATGACATATAATGACGCGGGCGAGGCTGCTGTTATGTAGATTGTTGTTGTATATATGATACTTACAACCACGGACTAGTAGGCGTTGTAATAAACTGGAAAGGATGCTAACTATCACAATGGATTTTACAATACACCGTTGTAATAAAAATAATTGTCCTCGGTTCGATTCCCTGCAGCGCAGTTTTGATATTTATTTTTTCCTGGACATGCACCAGATATTATAACGGTTATGAAATATAACCGTCGTTAAAGTTTCTGCAAAATTAACAAATATGATCTTGCTTTTATAATTAATCCTATTTTTTACCTGTATTATTGTTCTCCATATCACAGCACATCAGAAAAATATAATTCACATTTTGTGATAAAGTTTTCATAATAATATTAATCGTATCATATTCATAATATCACATATACCATATTACAGTTTATCAGAACAAACAACCTACATAAATAAAATATCACATATACCATATTACAGTTTACACATATTACATAACTTTCACATAATTGTAACTTGGTGTATTTGTATCTTGTCTCTTGGTGTCTTGTCTCTTGGCCTGGTGTCTCGACTCAAAATACCTATGATTTCAAATAATTATACTTGTTAGTAAAAATACTTCTAAACTATAACATACAATTAATATATTATGAATAAATAATATATTACGTACTTGTTAATTTTCCCATATGCCTTCTTCATGATCGAGTCGTATAGCACGCACGACATCTCCATCAACTTCATCATAAGAGGTAGGAACTTGTGTTGTGTAAGAAGGTGTGGACGCAATATCAAGACTTTCATCAATAAGAGGAATGTATTTTCCTTGGAGAACGATTGACCATTTCCCCGATATGTCCGATGGATCGGTAACATAGAAAACTTGTTTTGCTTGAGAAGCTTTGATGAATGGTTCTGTATTAAAAGATTCCTTGCCAAGGTCGACCCAGGTGAATCCTAAGTCATCAATGTCTACACCATTACTATTATTGGGAACCCACTTGCATTTAAATAAAGCCACTTTGAAAATAACATAATCAATCTCCCAAATCTCATCAATGACACCATAAAACGCGGTAGTTGCCAATACCGGATTCTTATCTTTCGAACTAGAGAAATACATCGATTCGACTTCAACCATAACCCCACTATTTTGCATTGTACTACAATCATCTTTTGATTTTGCATAAAAGGTATAATGACCAATGTCGTATGCACTCCAGGTAATGACACAACATTTTGGCTCGTACGACAACCATTTAAGTATCTCGGATGCACTACGATCATTAGATACACTTTTATTAAACCAATCCATGAATCTATTATTATGCTCTATCAACAACAACTTGTCACTCGTTCGGGGATGTTTTTTCTTCAAAAGTCTTTTGTGAGTATCTATGTAAGGTTGAACCTAATCTATATTATTCAATATATAGAAATGTGATTGAATAACTACATCCCGAGCCATTGACCTAACATTTAGATCTTGAATACCTCTTTCGTCTGTGTCAGCATGACGAGACTTTGGAATTCCTATAGAATCTGCATCCGACAAATAGTTTGTACAAAACTCAACAGCTTCTTTTGTGATGTACCTTTCAACAATCGAAGCTTCCGGTTGGTGATGATTCTTCATATATCCTTTAAAGATCTTCGTATATCGCTATATTGGATACATCCACCTTAAATAAACTGGACTACAAATTCTAATTTCTCTTACGAGATGAACAAGTAAGTGAACCATAATGTCAAAAAATGATGGCGGAAAATACATCTCCAATTGACACAAGATTATGGCAGCTTCATCTTCTAATTCATCCAATTTTTTTGAAATCAAGAACTTTATTACATATGGCATTAAAGAATAAACACAGTCTCGTTATAGTTACTCTCACATTTTTTGGAAGGATCCCACGGATAGCCACTGGTAGAAGTTGTTGCATCAATACATGACAATCATGAGATTTTAAACCAATTAACTTGAGATCTTTCATTGATACAAGTTTCTTGATGTTTGATGAGTAACCTTACGGAACTTTAATACCTTGCAAACACTCGCAGAACATCTTCTTTTCCTTTTTAGATAGAGTGTGACATGCTGGAGGTAGATAAGTTCTTTTTACTTTCTCTATTGGAGCCAACTGTTTTCTTATACCCATCTTCTCCATATCAAGACGGAAAGTCTTACTATCTTTAGTCTTGCCCGAAATGTTTAGAAGTGTGCCAATCAAACTATCACACACATTTTTCTCCACGTGCATCACATTAAGACAATGTCTAACATCAAGACTTGACCAATATGGAAGATCAAAGAAGATGGACCTCTTTTCCATATATTTTTCGTAACTGCCCTTTTTTCTTTTCCTCTCTTCCCACCTTTTTCTTTTTCTCTCTTCCCACCTTTTTCTTTTTCTCTCGTCCCAAAGATAACATTAATGTGTTCCTGCCATTGCTAAACTTCATCCCCGATTAAAGGTTTAGGAGCCTCACCAAACTCTTGCTCTCCATTAAAAGCCTTTCGCAATCTACGATAAGGATGACCCGGTTTTAGAAATTTTCGATGCCCAAGGTAAACGGTCTTTTTTCCAAACTCAAGTTGGTGATAACAAGTATCATCTTCACATATAGGACACGCTTTATGTCCTTTGACATTATATCCAGCCAAGTTACCGTAAGTCGAAAAGTCGTTAATTGTGCAAAATAACATCGCACGCATATTAAAATTTTCCCCAAAATATGCATCATCAACTTCCACGCCTTCATCCCACAAGAGTTGTAAATCATCAATTAATGGATTTAGATAAACATCTGTGTCATTACCAGGTTGTCGTGGTCCAGAAATCATCATACTTAACAGTATATACTTGCGCTTCATGCACAACCAAGGAGACAGGTTGTAAATAGTGAGAAGAATAGGCCACGAAGTATGATTAGTGCTCAGATTACCAAAGGGGTTCATTCCATCGGTGGCAAGCCCAAGCCTAAGGTTTCTTGGCTCGACTCCAAAATCCGGAAACAACGAATCAATTTTCTTCCATTGCAACGAATCAGCTACATGGCGAATGTTTCCATCACGAATCCTTTCATTTGTATGCCATCTATGATTCTTTGCGTCATTCGAATTAGCAAAAAGTATCTTTAATCGTGAAACTATTGGAAAGTACCATAACACTTTAGCAGGAGGATGCTTCCTACTAACATTGTCATAGTGATCATTGTCATCACCATTGTTAGCCTTCAGTTTGTAACGCAACACACCATATTTCGGACATTGAAACAAGTCTTCATACTCTTTCCGGTATAATATGCAATCATTAGGGCAAGCATCTATCTTCATATAATCCAGACCCAGTGGACATAATATCTTCTTGGCCTCATAACAATGATCCGACAATTTGTTATCTTCTGGTAACATTTGCTGTAGCAACTCAAGTAATTCCGTGAAACTTTTATCTGACCATCCATTTTTTGCCTTCAGATTAAACAACTTTAACACCGCCGACAATCGTGTGAACTCTGTGCATCCCTTATATAAAGGGGTGTCTTTATCACTACATAAATTATCATAAATATGAGCATTCATAAAAGAAGATTCCGCAATATCACGGAACATATCCTCTAGTTGATCTTCCATATATTCATCTTCCTCCACTCTTTGACTTTGTGACGCCCGACTTTCCTTATTATCCACCTCACCATGCCACGTCCATATTATATAATTTTGACATATACCATCACAACAAATGTGATTGTGTATTTCTTTCTTTGTACCCTTTTTGATATTCGCGCAAACAACACAAGGACAATAAAAGATACCATTATTGCCGGGAAGATGTTTATCAGCGTATTCAAGGAATTCACGAACTCCGTTCTCATGAACCAAACCTAATCTATTGGCTTTCATCCAACTACGATCCATTACAACTTCTGAAATTTATTCATGTATAATAATGTGAATGACACACCAAAATCTAATCCAAAAACTCAAGCATATGCATATACAATATGAACAAAGAAAAAATCAACGAAGATGTATTCTCATACTAAACGTAAAGCATATGAAACATCTCATTCTGACTTGAGCATATACAATATGAATAAAGAAAAAAGAAATGAAGATATTGAAGAATACGGTACGTCAAATCTGTAATCAAATGAACGTAAGGAATGAAGATGTTGAAGAGTACCGTACGTCGAAGCTGAAGAATCAAATGAACGAAGACGGTCAATATTTGAGCATAAACCAAGAAAAAAGGAATGAAGATGTTGAAGAGTACCTTACTTTGAAGCTGAAGAAGTAAATGAATGAAGACGGTAAATATTTGAGCATAAACCAAGAAAAAAAGAATGAAGATGTTGAAGAGTACCTTACTTCGAAGCTGAAGAAACAAATGAATGAAGACGGTCAATATTTGAGCTCCAAATGAATGGATATGAAGAGGGTAAAGGTTAGGGCGTCTTTGGCTCACTTGTTCGATTAGGGCGTCTTATGAAAGAAATACAGAGTAATTTTTGTTTTAATTTATCAGTAAAGCTTTTAATCTCGGTTGGAGAAACAAACCGTAGTGGAATATTAAGTGACACACGGTAAATGTATCCTAAAAAATGGAAAAAATGTGTTGTAGGGAATCGAAGCTTGTTACATTTCATTTATTACTACGGTTGTTCATCCTAACCGTTGTAAAATCATTTACAATTTATTTTTTAAATAATGGACTTAAGTGACACACTCTAAATGTACTCTAAAAAATGGAAAAAATGTAGTTGCAGGGAATCGAAGCTGGCTACACTTTATTTATTACTACGGTGGTTTAAGTCAACCGTCATTAAATGACCCAGCTTTTACCTGGGTGCGAAATTTTTAACTTATTACAACGGTGTAAAAGGATGCGTTGTAAGCCTGGCGTTGTTGTTTTAGCGTTTTGTAGTAGTGACAATACTTTCCCGTGAACACTTTATTCCCTTTTAACCTAGCCTTCCCAAGAGATAGCCATTAATCTCTTAAAACTTTTAAACCTTTCTTTAACCTTCACAAGAGATAGCCATTAATCTTTTCTCCTTCACGACGGTCTAACCCTTCACAATCCTTTCACAAGAGATAGCCTTTAATCTCTTCTCCTAAATAATCAATCCTCACAAGCTTTGCTTTCAAGCTTTTCACCCTACTTTCCCTTGGAACCTTGACCATAGTCAAGAGTTCCTCACCCCATTGAGGGGAACTACGAATGCTCTGATTCCATTCCCGTCAGGATACGTAGGCACGAGATGCGATGTCTTGGCAAGCATACTTAGATACTAACCCCCTAAGTCTCCTTAGCACAATACCCTTAGCATGCAAACATAACATAACACAAATTCTAACAAGAGGTTCCTGTAGAGTACTACAGATATTTAGGATGCTAACACCTTCCCTAGGTATAACCAACTCCCGAACCTTAGATCTTTGAGCTGTGTTCCTACATAGCGCACTTAGGGTTTTTCGGTCTTTACCCTTTCCTTTGGATAAATCAAAGCTCGGTGGTGAATTATGATTTGTGATTCAAGTTAACTAATAGCTTGATATCCGATTCTCACCGCAACAGAAAATGGCTACTTCATCGGGGAATCCCCTAAGAGGGTTAAGCCCACCTTGTTTGTCTTTGTGTTATTTATATGTTTGCTTGCTTGTATACTTGTATATTTTGTATATCTGTATATACCTGTTGTGCTTGGTTTTCTGTATGCAGGGTTGCTACTATTGAGTGGTGAGGTAAGTCCTAACCCGGACTTGAGTACACCTATGATAGGACAATGGTATATTCAAGGAGACTTTGAGGGAGTCGATTCCCAAAAAAGTTGACTTGAGACACCATTACTCAGTGAGGCCCTCTTGAGAGTTTAGTCATGTTGAACGAGTCTATTCATGAAAACGTCACTACTCTAGACACAGGTGCCGTCGATACTGAGAACCATAGTTACCTCTAACCCCACTTGGCTTTTTAGGATGTAGTGCGAGGACTATGAGGGAGTCTATTCCCGAATTGGTTGCTACGTGATACTATACTCAGACGAGATTCTCTTGAGAATATTATTGACTACCGAGTCATTCAGGAAATTGATAATATCCGAAAGATAGTTTGTTGACTCTGGGAACTTCTTAGAACCCTGTTATACAGATACAAGAACCTTAATACACACCCTGTGGTTGTTTCTTTACCCAGACTCCATGCTGTGATCTCAAACCCTTGATCTTGTTGCTTGTGTTTTACATCCTGTTTACATCGCATTGCATATTATTTTCATCTTTGCATGATTCATTGCATGCGTTTGTTTGTCCAGCTGCTCATTGTTAGCTGTCTCTATCTTCCAGTGTCACCTGTGAGACGTCAAGCTGATTCCTCGACACAAATACCAGACTAGAGCTAACTACAAACGAAGGATGTCAGAGCAAGAGGCACACAATGCCGAGGTCCGAATGGAAATCGATGAGCTTAAGTCGAGCATGACTAAACTCACTGAGATGCTTCAAGTTTTGATTACTAGGGGAGAGCAACCCCAAAGGACAGTCATCCAGGAAGTTTCAAGTGCTGAACCTCCATCAGTTCAAATGCCACCTTCAACTTGGCCCGAGTTTGGTTTTCTACACAACTATTCTCCACCGATTGTATCTACTGCTATGGCTGGTCAGACTGCTATGCCAGTTTTTCAAGCTCCTGTTTTTGCTGAGCCCAGACCTGTGGTCCATGTTGTTCCACAGACTGTTCGAGCTTCTTTTGAGAATCCCCTCTTTGAGTACAATGCTGCCAGTGCTCAGGGTTAAGACTGCGATGACTTTGTTGAGCCTGAAGTTGTCAAAGAGCAGTTTCAGATCATGGACAAAAGACTTAAAGCCGTTGAGGGTAATGACTTCTTTAAGGTGGATGCAGACAACATGTGCTTAGTGTCTGATCTTGTTATGCCTGTTAAGTTCAAAACTCCAGAATTTGTGAAGTACAAGGGCCATTCTTGTCCAAGGGCTCTTTTGGTCATGTATTGTCGCAAGATGGCTGCTTATACCAAAAATTAGAAACTACTTATCCACTGTTTTCAGGATAGCTTGAGTGGAGCATCACTCAAATGGTATATGGGTCTCGAGCAAAACTCTATTCACTGCTTCCAAGATCTTGTAAATGCCTCCATGAAGCAGTATAAGTATAACCTCGACATGGCTCCTGATCGCCGCCAGTTGCAAAATATGACTCAGCATGAGAAGGAATCTTTTAAGGAGTATGCCCAACGCTGGAGAGAGTTGGCTTCCCAAGTTGAACCTCATTTGGCCGAGAAAGAATTGACTGGAATGTTCATGGGTACCTTGTCTCCGTTCTATTGGGAGAAGATGATTGGAAGTGTTTCCTCCAATTTCACTGATTTGGTTACTATTGGCCAAAGATTAGAGGAAGGTCCTAAGAATGGAAAAGTGCCAAAGGCTGCTGAATCTTCCAATGCTGTGAGGAAATCCTATGGAAACTTTCAGAAGAAGAGGGAAGATCAGACTAATGCTGTTGTGGTTGAAGTGAGAAGGCCTCGTCCCCAAACTCAGTATGTTATTCACCCTACTATTGCTGCTGTTACACCCTTGGTTACTGCTCCACGACCAGATCAAGCTTCCCAACGTCCAACTGCAGAACAGAACCAGTACCGTAATAGGAGTCAATTTGATTCTATTCCCATGACATACACTGAGCTTTATCCTGGTATGGTTCAACAAGGTTTGATTACCACAGGGCCTTTGCCTCCTCCTCCAAATCCTCTTCCATCCGGCTATAGGGCTGATCTTCATTGTGAATACCATCAAGGTGGTGTAGGCCATAACTTGGAAGGTTGCTTTGCATTGAAGGCTAAAGTACAAGAGCTGATGAGAAACAAAATCCTCTCCTTTAAAGACAATCCCAATGTCCAAAGTAATCCTCTGCCAGGGCACGCCAGGTGAAGCTTCCGTCGACTTCAGCTTAACTACTTCTTAAAGACAAGACAACTCATCCTGGTGTTTAACTAGTCGCTAGGTCTGGTTTCTTGTTGTTTGCATTTTCCTTATTTTTTAATGGCTGTTTCCCTTCAAATTATGTTTGTACTCTCATGATTAATGAAATGAGCATTGCAACTTTTGATTCAATTCATTTTGTCTGTTATGTACATCTCCATGTTTTCTTTTGCAAAAATATTTTATCTCTTTGGTTATGCAAAGATTGGAGGGAGGATGATGAAAACATTATACTCATAATTGTTGTGGTATGCTTTCAAATAAACTTTGCTGATGATGTAAGGCATTGTTTCACATTCCCCTAAACACTGGAGAAATAAGGAAGATAATCCCTCGTTAACCACTTCGAGCCAAGAAGTAGGAGTTTTTCTTACAAAAAAACCCTTAAATCTCAACCTCGGGGAAGGGTAGTTCTCAGTTTAACTTGGTTATGCATTCGAATACAAACGCTTAATGCAAGATGCCAATCAGCTCTCTCAAGTCAAATGAATAAATGTGGTACAAGTTGTATGACAACAAAGACAAGAAGAGGTCTCAAAACCTTAACAAATGACAAAGAAGAGGTCTCATAACCTCAACAAAGACAGAAAGAGGTCTCATAACCTCAACGAAGACAAAAAGAGGTCTCATAACCTCAACAAAAACAAGAAGAGGTCTCATAACCTCAGTAAAGACAAGAAGAGGTCTCAAAACCTCAGCAATAAAGGACAACCAAATGTTGTAAGGGAGTAATGATAACCCAAGGTGTCTTAATCATCGACAATTCCTAGCCTATGGGAATCTGAATGTATATCCTGTGTTAACTGAGCTTAGGATTGGAGTTCATCACGTAGATTGGGTGGGTCACAAATAAACTTTGAGCCTTTATCTTTTGTTTCATAAACCGTGAACCAGGCCACGTTACAACCCTCAAAAGACCTAACTGAAGCAAGGTTATTTTGAAAGCATACTACAGCAAGGTTGCGTAAACTGACTCCCAAAGATCTTTGAAGATCATCTGTTTTGGCATTGCACCTTTCGCTTAAACTTTCACTTTTTTTGTTTTGCATCTTCCAAAAATGATTTTGATTTCAAAGGTTGCATGAACTCTAAAATTACCATGTTTGTACAAATACTTTTGTTTGCAAACTGGCTTATCCTCTCAAGGAATTTTCAAACAATTAAGAAACTTGGTCGGTGATCCAATCAGGGGCAAGTTCTTTCCAAATCCTGTTGAAGAATCAATTCTAGGGTTGTTGTTCAGGGGCAAGTCCTTCTCAGAATTGGTTTATCCAGAAGATTTTTCAAGGCTCATACTGGGGCAAGCTTTCCAAAGTGTATAGCAAAGCAGTCATGTCAATACTCAGACAAACTGAAGCAATGATCAGTTCATCTACACATTCAACTAATCTGGAGCAGTTTACTTGAAGAATCCCCAAGCAGTTTACCAGGATCATCACTTGATACAGTTTACCAGTGTGGCAATGATGTGTTCAGTAGTGTAGAGAGCGATTTTTGTCGGTGACGCGACCACCTTATCCCTGGCTTTGGGTTTTCCTCCTCGAGGAGAAAGGGGGTGCTACTTTCTGATTTCTTATTTATCCCATGAAGCTGAAAGGGAAAGGGAAGCTATCTAAAACTAACCTTGCACGCGAATGTTTAACTGAACAAATGCTTAAAGAGATTGGGGGGTCTGGGGTCAGGTTATACAATGGGGAGTTGTCAATTACCCATCCTGTATGTGGTTATCCACAGGACATTAGCTTTAGGTTTCGCTTTGTACTTGATGGTGTTTATCTGGTAATGGGTTGGGAAAGTTTCTTGGGAAATATGAGAGAGTGAGTGAGTTTTTGTTTGATTTCGGGCTTGCCCGAGGTTTTTGGTAAGGTACTGGACCTAAGTTTTGATTGATGTGTGAAGGTGCATGACCTAGAGTTTTTGATTAGTATGCTCGCTAAGATTTCACAATCTTATGCCTATGTATTCCCGTTTAAACGAAATAGGGAAATCAGAGCAATCGTAGTTCCTCCTATTCTAAGGGAGGAAAAAAGATAATGTTTTGGTGTCTTGTTCGAAGCCCAAGATTGAAGCTTAAAGGTTTATTTGTGTCTTGTTCAAAGCCCAAGATTGAAGCTAAAAGGTTTGACTGAGAGAGAACTTGTCATCTCTAAAGAGGTATTGTTGATTTTTGTGTGCCTTGATCAAAGCCCAAGGTTGAAGCTAAGAGGTCGATGGACTCCACTGGGGAAGTCCTTACCCAAAGCCTAAGAGGAGGCTGGGTAAGACCAACTCAACAAGAGAGTGTATATATTGGTGTCTTGTGCAAGGCCCAAGATTGAGGCAAAAAAAAAGACTGACTCTTTTGGGGATATCGTTATACAAAGCCTAAGAGGAGGCTGAAAGTTTGATATTTTTGGGGAAAATGTTCTATCTGTCCTGTACAAAGCCCAAGATTGAGGCTGAAAGGATTTTGACTCCGTCGGGGAGGTTTATATGTATCTTGTACAAAGCCCAAGATGGAGGCTGAAATGGGAAATTTAACTGACTCGGGTGAGGATATTTTAGGTGTCTTGTACAAAGCCCAAGACGGAGGCTAAAAGGTTTTGACTCTGCTGGAGAGTATTATCTGTCTTGTACAATGCACAAGATGGAGGCGGAAAAGAGTTTGACTCTGCTTAGGAATTTATTTCGCAAAGCCTAAAAGGCTCGGAGGAATTGACCTTGCTGGGGAAAATGTTTATCCCCAAGTTTAAAAGACGGAGATTTATGTCTTTTACAAAGCCCAAGATTGAGGCTAAAAGGGTTTGACTCAACAAGAGAGTGCTTTTATCTGTCCTGTACAACGCCCAAGATTGTGGCTAAAAGGGTTGACTCAACAAGTGAGTCTGGAACGTGATTAACTTAACAAGAGAGTCGGGAAGTTGATTGACTTAACAAGAGAGTCTGAAAAGGGGATTGACTCAACAAGAGAGTCTGAAAGTTGATTGACTCAACAAGAGAGTCTGAAAAGGTGATTGACTCAACAAGAGAGTCTGAAAAGGTTAGCTCCGCTGGGGAGAATCATTGTACGAAGCCCAAGAGGAGGCTAACTATGCTGAGGAAAGATCATTATACAAAGCCTAAGAGGAAGCTAACTTCTGCTGGGAATTATTGAGATCCCGAGGCAGGTCCAAGTGGGGAATCAACTCTTCTTGAGAATTACAAAAGAGTTGATAGATCAGAAACCTTGAGGTTTTGATTTAAGATAGTGTTATGATGATGATAAACTAGCCCTGGCTTGGGATTTTTTAGGAGAAAGACTGGGTTTTAGAACCCACGAGTTTAACTCTACTGGAGATTAATCCAGAATTCGGGGTTTCTTCCTATGTTTATAGGGAACTTGAGAATGTCTTTGAGACTCAAGAGCTAATTAGACTGTCCAAGTCTACTGGTGTGGAAGAGTTTTATCTTTTGTATGATGCCTCCGAGAGGGTAGGTGTTTTAAGGGATGAGAATCAACCCTAAATTGTTCTGAGATTTGACACTAGAAAGACTGCTCTAGCAAAGGATGACTAAGTTCTGTCTTATACCTTTAAGAGGTCTTCAGGGTCCTTGTATTAAGCCCATGAGAAGGCATGAGAACTTCTAAGAAGCCGGAGGGTCCTTGTATAAAGCCCAAGAAGAGGAGGGGATACTTTTAGGAAGCCCATGGGTCTCAAACAAAGAAAAGTTCAAGAAATGCTATTCACCGAGAATAGATCATTTAGTGAAAGTTCTGAGGTATGAAGAAATTCAAGAGATGCTATTCACCGAGAATAGATCAACTTTGGGGAGTAGAACTTCTTTGACAATTTCTAGGGTGACAGTCTGAGAAAAGGTTCACAGGGAATATTGTCTTTCTCTTTGTTCCATATTGTTTAAGCCCAAGAGATGGCAAGACTGTATCTGGAAATCCTATGGGGATCTAGTTTTGACTGTATTTAAGAGTGACCAAACTGGCTTTACCTAGTTCTAGACCTAGTTGCCGGTGAAAACTCTAAATAGCTATACTAGTATATATACAGTTGATATATGACAAGTATTTAAAAGGATACGAAAGAAGGACTTACAGTGCACAGCTTCCCACAATACAGTTTATATATTAAAGCGTGTAAATGAAAGCAGATAAAAACTTACAGGCGAGCAAGCTTCCATGCTGTATTGTTAGTTGTCCAAAGAAATTAAATAAATTTTTGATAACAACATATATATTGAATCTAAATCAAAAGGGAAGTTGTTTTGAAAAGATTATTGGGGCTTATACTCAAGGAGAGGCCCAAGGTTTAACAGTGATCGCACCGTTGTTTTGAAAATCGTAGAGGGACTTATACAATGACTGAGGCCCAAAAAGGTTTCTATTTACAAAAGGGTTGGGTCTTACAACTCAAGGAGAAGCCCAAGGATGTTTTGAAAAATAAAGATGGGACTTACAACACGAGGGGAGGGCCAGATGATTTGTTTTGAAATAGCGACCGCGCCGAGATTCTTTTAACGCAGAGGGACTTATACAATACCTGAGGCCTAAAAATTGTTTAGGTTAAAAGAGTATTGGGTCTTACACTCTATTATAGGCCCAATGAGTTGGAAAATGAGTAAAGATGGGTCTTATAGCTCAAGGAGAAGCCCATTTGATTTTGTTACAAAGGCGACGACCGCGCCGAACTTTTGAAAATATACAAAGGGACTTACACAATGTGTGAGGCCCAAAATGTTTTATTTACAAAGGGGTGGGACTTACACTCTATCAAGAGGCTCTTGAGTGTTTTGAAAAAGATTGATGAGGGTGAAATCAATCAAAACCCTAATTTTGTTAAAAATGGAATTAATTTTGATTAAAAATTAATAAAATCATTGAGAACATGTGAGAAATGAGTTATGATTTTGGGTCAATGTCTCAAAAATCATGTTTTTATCCACAAAATGATTGGAAACCATGCAAGTTTGGAAAATCAAGAGGAAGAAATTTTTTAAAATGTTAAAAAACAAATAAAACTTAATTCTTTGCAAAAAATCAACTATATGAAATAAATAATATTTTTGGGAAATTTTTGTAAAATAAAATATTTTAACATTTTCGCGAATTTTGAAAAAAAGAATCAACTCAAAATCATTAAAATTCAGAGAGAAATTAATTTTTGAATCAATTAGATAAAATCACAAAATTCAAATATTTGAATATTTGAAAAAAGGCGCCAAGAACAAACAAGAACACAGGCGTGTTCTGAGTTTTTGCAGAATTGCGTTTTCTCCCTAATCTCACTGAATACTTGATGAAATCACACAATCCACATATCAATCTGCTCGTTTTTAAATCACGATCATGTCTATGGTCTTTAATTTCATTTATTTTAAGTATGGAATGATAAATCAAAGAGAAACCTCAAGAACCCTAATTTCTGCATGAAGGCTTAGAAATTTCATACATGATTCATACAAAGCAATCAATTGAGGGAAAACACTCCATACATGATTATGAACATATGGCAAAATTATTGTGCGAGGAAAATGCATGAATCATGAGATGACCAAGTTTAGGCTTACTTAAATGTCGTGGCAGCAAGAGCAATTTGATTTTTGAGTTGGAGGTGTTACAGATGAGTTGTGATGATCTGAACAGCTTCCTTAGGTGCTATGGAGTGTGTCTGAATGCTTGGAGTGGATTGAATTGAGTTGGAACTTGATTTGGCACCTCAACTGCAAATCTGTCAAAGGCTTGTGCAGATGGCTGGTGATTTTGAGAAATTGGTGTTCCAGATGTTATGTAAGAGTTTGGATCACTTCTATATGATATATGTGAGGTGTGTGGGTGATTAGTTTGGTTGGAATTGCTCTCAAACTCAACACCCGATAGTGACTTGAGTTAGAAGGTAAAATTGGAATGAAAGAGGTGATTTTGAGGAAAGCATCAGTTTGGGTGCTTTGGTGTACTCAAGCAGATCACAAATGAGGCCTATTTATAGTGGAGCAAGTTTGTTTTACAAGCAATAGTGAATGGCAACTGGTACAGGTCTGTGGCCAATTGTGATCAAATGGAATCTCAAGTCTTCTCTAGCCATTGACTTGAGAATAGAGCATAGACTTTGTAGCTTTGGTTCAGAGATAAACTTGGACTGAATTCAGTTGGAATAGGCTCAGTTCATGCCACCTTGGTGTATGCATTGAATGCTTGGAAACAAAATTGGATATTTGGCATCTTTGTAGCCTTTTAGGTTTGGCATACTACTTGTAGATTCTTGGACTTTGGAGGCTTGGAGATCAGATCACCCCCCTTGGATTTGATCCTCAGATGTGTCCAAAATGATGACAAGGCTTGGATTTATCATATTTGGACAATCGAGCAAATGTGCACAATTCTGCCTTGAAAAATCAGTTCAGGATGCCATGTTCCAAGGGTTGTATCTCCTTGCTCAAATGGAATTTAGAGATGATCTGGTACTTGTTGGAAAGACCTCATGGCATACTTTAACTTTGATGTCCACCCCTAGACCTGGTTTGACTTGGATCAAAGTGAAAAATGTCCCTACATTTTGGAAAAAGTAAGGCAGATTTTGACTTAGTGAAAATTTCACTGAGTGTTGGAAAAATGTCATTTTCATGTTTTCAGCCATTTTGATCACTCCATAACTTAAAATCCATGAGGAATTGGAATGAGATGTAGTTGTCACTTTTAAAGTGTGTAATGAGAACTATAAATCCATCTTTGGAACATTCAAAATGGTTGCTTGGATCTCAAGTTATGATCCTTGAAAGTTGGTACCCTAGCCACTTTGTTCCATAACTTAGAAAATTTCTAAGTTTTTTATGGTTACCCCTTTTACAAGTTAACTCACTTTATTTGATTTTTCTTGATGAATGATGATTCAAATCACATATTAACATTGTTTTAGGGTTAAGGAACCTTGGTTGACCAAAAAATCAAAAAGTTAAACTTTGACTTTTTGTACATTTGACTTTTTATCAGATGAAATCCAAACTGTGCGATCCTTTGTGAAATCAAGTCCTTGACCTAAATCAAACCTAATGGATGGACTACATAGGTGATATAGGGTATGTTGAATAATGTCCCAAGGTTTGGGAGCATGCCTTGGTAAAAAGTCAAATGCACAGTTGACTTTTTCTTCAAAACCCTAATTGTGGTTCAGATGAAATTGAAACTTGTGAACCAAGCTTATTGGATAAATACATTGTTGCAAATGGATCAATATGGTGTATTTAAGGTCCTCTAATCATGTCTTGAGGTATTGCCTCATGCTTTGTCCCAGAAGTCAACTTAGGGGTGAGTTAGGTCAAGAAACCCTAATTCCTGATTTTTGGTAAATGCATCCCCTGAGGCTAAATTGACTTGATAATTGGATTTATGAGGTCCCTTGGAGTATCTTGGGTTGTGATTTGAAGCATTGAATCATGCCTAGATGGAAACTTTCATCTGGAGGCCTCACTCGACCAAAACCCTAATTTGGTGACACCAACGATCTTGAGGCTTGATCCACTTGGAATGTTGCAACCTTGTGCTTAATCCTTGATATGGGAGTCCTCTTGATTATTTATGGAGGTTTGAGAGGTTAGACAAGTTGAATATCATGTCATTCATTGATTGATCCTTTGTCTAAGTGCTCAGAGAGGGCTTGAAACCCTAATTCTTGTTTGTAGTGAAGGCTCACCCATCTTTGAGGAGATTTATGAGGCATGTAAAAACATCCATATTGTGATGATGATTTGCACAATGATGGGAAATCTTAGTGGTCAAAATTTGGGGTATGACAGATACCCCTATTTAATTTTCTTGGACTCGAAGGTGTGAATGGCGAAGGTATTCGGGCATTCGGGGTGCAAGATGATTAAATATCGGAATACGCGAAATTTTGACGATGGTTATGAATGGCAGTTTGCTCATCCATCTTCTCTTGCTAAGCAATAATGCTTAGAAAAGGGTGAAAACTTCCCCTCGATCATGGTTTCCTACCAAGGAACTGGTCTCAGTTTCTGATATAAACTTCCCTTCGATCCTGGTTTCCTACCAAGGAACTGGTCTCAGTTTTTTTGAAATAAAATTCCCCTCGATCCTGGTTTCCTACCAAGGAACTGGTCTTAGTTTCTGAAATAAACTTCCCCTTGATCCTGGTTTCCTACCAAGAAACTGGTCTCAGTTTCTTTTGTCAATAAACTTTCTTGACAAGGGACACTGTTTATAGCAGTCTTCCTCAAACTTCTCGCCGAATTTTTCTGGGGAGATGCCATTTAATGTGAAAAAGTTTTAAAGGTCAGATTTGCTGGGGGAACCCATTTGTCTGAGCTGTAGAGGTATGCAAACTTCTCTGTTTGGAGACGCCATTTGTCGACTCTACTGGGGAAAATAAGTCTCCTGAGAGACTGTTTCCCGCTTGGGGATATTACATCATACTTTTCCTCGAGATCTTCTCGGAGAAATGCCATGTGATGTAACCCAATTTTGAGGTGCTGATGACTTCATTAACATTGACTTTCTGGAGAGAAAAACCAATGTGTTGTTGAGAGTCTTTAGTTGCGTGGATTTCTCTGGGGATTTTCTTTAATCCGGGAAAGTAAAGATATCATCTTTAATAGTGAAGAGTGATGTTTGTCGAGTGTCTTCTTGCCTTTCAGAAGTTTAAGTTATCAAAGTGGTCGAGGACAGACTCCAATCCAGAAATAAACTGGGGGAGAGATTGTTCAGCGCGACATTTCCTGACGACGAAAGCACTGACAACTCGATTAACAAGAGGAATTTTATCACTAGGGGATAAGACCGACTAGAGTGATAATGATGCAATATGATTATGAATGTAAATCAATTATGCATAATGTATGTATGTATATGCTGACAAAACTGACGCGACATACAGACGAATAAATGAACACGACTGGATACTCGGCCACTGTGGGGACGAAGAAATACTATTTGGTCCAAAATAGCAATTCTACCTTGCTTAGGAGAGATAGTCCCTGTGGGGAACAACGTCGGTCGGGCTTAGGAGATAAGAACTCGGCCGGCGGTGTCGGACGAAATATTCGTATCTAACACAGCTAATCCTTCATTCAGGCATACTGGCTTAGAAGGAGTACTTTGATTCTGCCCTTTGAAGCTTAACCGCCTTTAGGAGAGGCGATCGATGTTCTTTTGATGTTCAACAGTCAAAAGAAATTGCCATCTTTATTTTAAAAGCAAAAAAATTTGACAAGTAAATTCATTTTTGTTTTATTTCAAGAATCGTTAATCATGTTAAAATGTCGTTCTGTATAGCTAAAACAAATAAGAATTGCAAACAAAAGCACTAAGGCTCAAATTTTATTGATAGGATGGAAATCAGCCAAACGCGTGATTCTCTAGAGGATTTACAAAGTTTAGAAAATGGTAATTTAAGGGAAAATGGGCTACATGGAAACATAATGACCGTTATCCTTCTACTAACTTTGAATTCTGGATATCCTGAGCTTCCGTCGAGGATGACCCTGATTGGAATTTTCTTGATGGATTGCATGACTACTACCGAGGGATTTGCCCCTTTGTTGAACGTAGTTACTTGCCATTATCCCTAACTTTTGCCTGGACTATACTTTGAGATTTCCAATCCACCGGGATGATTTTTGATTATGCCTCTAATTTTTTCCTGGACCGCCCTTTCAAGTTTTCAATCCACCGAGACGTTTTTTTTCCTCTTTTTTCTTTTTTTATTTATTTAGGCGGAGTATTTCTTGACTACGTCAACATTTGTGGGGTAGGAAAATTCCTCTCCATCCATGGTCGCGAGCTTCAAGGCGCCGCCTGAGAAGGCTTTCTTGACCACATAGGGGACGTAACAATTCGAAGTCCGTTTGCCCCGAGAATCAGTGAGGAATGATTGTATCTTCTTGAGCACAAGGTCTCCTTTCCTGAAGACGCGAGGTCAGACCTTTTAGACAAATGTCTTCTTCATCCTTTGTTGATACAACTGACCGTGGGATAGAGTCGTTATTCATTTTTCTTCGATCAGGTTCAGTTTGTCATGTCGACTTTTACACCATTCAGCCTCTGTTAGCTTAACTTCCACCAATAACCGGATTGATGAGATCTCTACTTCTATGGGGAGAACTGCTTCCATGCCATATACTAGAGAGAAAGGGGTTGCCCCCGTTGAAGTGCAGACAGATGTGCGATAACCGTGAAGAGCAAAGTGTAGCATTTCGTGCCAGTCTTTATAGGTTACAACCATCTTTTGAATAATCTTTTTGATGTTCTTATTAGCCGCTTCTACCGCTCCGTTCATCTTAGGTCGGTAGGGAGATGAATTGCTGTACTCGATCTTGAACTCAACAGTAGCATGGATTTTTAGACGTGGTTGCGAAGCACTATCGCTTTTGGGGTACTACAGTTCGATTCATTTTTTATCCTATTGAAGCTGATGAAGGAAGGGAAATAGATGTCTCCAATTAACCTTGCTTGCATACTGAGTTTAAACAGATGACTGTTGGTTTACAGATGCTATTGAGATTGTGGGTCTCTCTTAATTTATTTTGTTAAAATAGTGCCTGGGCGATTGGTGGGAGTTTAAGACTGATGCTTTTCGATTGATATGCGAAGGTATGTGATTTGGGACTTTGGATTAGTGTGCTCGCTAAGATTTTTCTTTTATGCCTACGTATTCCCGTTTACCGAAACAGGGAAATCAGAGCGATCGTAGTTCCTCCTATTCTATGGGAGGAAATGGTGTTTTGGTGTCTTGTTCAAAGCCCAAGACGTGAAGCTGAAAAGGTGGTTTATATCTTGTTCAAAGCCCAAGATGTGAAGCTGAAAGGTCTATTTGTATCTTGTTCGAAGCCCAAGATCTGAAGCTAAAAAGGTGTTGTCTTTAGAGAGAATTTGTCATCTCTAAAGGGGGTCTGTTTGTCACGACTGTTGGGTGACTGACTATAAAGGAGGATTACTTTAACCGGGATATGTGAATCCTAGCAATGCCATAATTTCCTTTATAGGGGGTTTTAACCTGAAGGAGAAGACTTTAACTCAGTGTAGAGCAATGCTATCTTTCCTTAGGAATTTTTCATGCTAAAAGAGGGACAGTGGCGTGGATGTAAATAATCCAGAGGCTTGTCAATTACAGCCATTAGATGAAAGGAGCTATTGATGTTTGTATCCTGTGAACGAGACACAATTTTGATGCTAAAAGGTTGATTGACTCAACCGGGGTTTTTCTTATACAAAGCCTAAGAGGAGGCTATTGGCCCAACAAGAGGGTGTTTTTCTGTGTCTCGTACGAAGCCCGAGAGAGAGGCTAAAAGGGTTTGACTCAACAAGAGAGTGCTTTTAGATGTGTCTTGTACGAAGCCCAAGACGGAGGCTAAAGGTTGACTCAACAAGAGAGTCTTTTATACTCAACTAGAGAGTGTTTTTGTATCTCGTACGAAGCCCGAGAGGGAGGCTAAAGGTTGACTCAACAAGAGAGTCTTTTATACTCAATAAGAGAGTGTTTTTGTGTCTCGTACGAAGCCCGAGAGGCAGGCTAAAGGTTGACTCAACAAGAGAGTCTTTTTGTATCTCGTACGAAGCCCGAGATAGAGGCTAAAAGGATTGCTGTTTCAGTTGAGTGACAGGTTCAGTAGGTTGGTTAAAAGAGAAAATCAGTTCTTATAAAAAGACTGATTAAAGGTAAGGCTATGCTTTGGGATTAATTAGAGGGTCAGGGTTATTTCCTGTTCTTTAAGGAAATGGGGAATCTAGAGGGTATTGGAGACTGTCCGAGTCTACTGGTGTTTTTCCCTACTTGAGAATGCCTTCGAGACTTAAGGAGATTAGACTATCCAAGTCTAGAGTTTTATCTTTTGTATGATGCTTAAAGAAACAGTAGTAGTACGTTCACGGTAGAAAGATCTAGACTCTTTGAAAGACTGTTCTATTAAGATGACTAATTTCTGTTCCTATACCTCTAGGAGGTCGTCGGGACAATTTGTACGAAGCCTAAGAGGAGGCTGGAAACTTTTAAGAAGTCGAGGGATAATTTGTACGAAGCCCAAGAGGAGGCTCTCTTCCCAAAGGAAGAATCCTTATACGAAGCCTAAGAGGAGGCTGTGAATACTTCTAAGAAGCCGTAGGGTCCTTGTACAATGCCCAAGAGGAGGCGGGTATGCTTTTAGGAAGCCTGTGGGTCCCCAAACCCCGAGAAATTCAAGACAGACTATTCACAGAGAATAGATCAAGCCAGGAAAGTCCAAGAATTTGGAAGAAACTGAAGAGATGCCATTCACGGAGAAAAGATCATCTCTGGGGAGTAGAGTTTCTTTGACGATTTCTAAGGGTGACAGTCTGAGAAAGGGTTCATCGAGAATGCTGTCTTTCACATCTCCATATTGTTTAACCCCAAGAGGAGGGAAGACTGTGTCTGGTAATCCTATGGGGGATCTAGTTTTGTCTATTTAAGAGTGACCAACAGGGCTTAGTGCTAGACGTAGTTGTCGGGGAAACTCTAAATATCTATACTAGTATTACACAGTTGATATGAGTTTATGAAAGAAGACTTACAGTGAAACAGCCCCACAATACAGTTATGTGTATATGAAAGCGGATAAAGAAAGCATATAAACACTTACTCGGTTGTAGAGCTTCCATGCTGTTTGGTTAGTTGTTCAACAAAGAAAGATTGAAAACAACAATATATTCAAAATTAAAGGAGAAAGTATTTTGAAAAGATGTTGGGGCTTACAGCTCAAGGAGAGGCCCAAGGTTTATCAGTGATCGCACTGTCGTTTTGTACAGAGGGACGTATACAAGTGACTGAGGCCCAAGAAAGATTTTCTGTACAAGGGGATGGGTCTTACACTCTCTCAAGAGGCCCAAGTGTTTAAAGAAAAATAATGGGGCTTACAACACGAGGGTAGGCCAAGAGGATTGGTTTTTTTATTGGCGATCGTACTGAGGTTTTCTTTTAACGCAGGGGGACTTATACAATGTCTGAGGCCCAAAAAGTTTTGGTTAAAAGGGGATTGGGTCTTACACTCTAATAGAGGCCCAAAAGATTTATTTTTGTACAAGTGACGGGGCTTACAGCTCAAGGAGAGGCCCAGGGTCATTTGTTTGAAAATGGCGATCGGGCCGAGATTTTTGAAAACGCGGTGGGTCTTATACAATGCATTGAGGCCCAAAAAGGTTTGGTTTTCAAAGGGGGTTGGGTCTTACACTCTAATAGAGGCCCAAAAGATTTTGAATGGGTCTTATAGCTCTAGGAGAGGCCTAGGGTTTTTTTCAACGGAGGATGATCGCGTCGAACTTTTTGAAACACAACGGGACTTATACAATAAGTGAGGCCCAAAAATAGGTTTTTATTTACAAAGGATTGGGTCTTACACTCTATTAGAGGCCCAAAAGTGTTTGAAATTGTTTGATAAGGGTGAAAATCAAAGAAAACCTAATTTGTTATTCTTTAAAAGTAAATATTTAAATAAAATCAAATAAAATACCAAATAAGTTTGAATAAACCATTTGTGATTTTTGTTTAAGGTTTTAGAAATGAGGGATTAATCACAAGGTTAATTAAAACTCACTTGGTTTTGATTTTTCAAAGTAAATATTCACTTTTAAAATGTTTAAAAACATTAAAATGGAATTTATTCACAAAAATACTAATTATATTAAATAAATAATATAAACTTAATTTTTTTGTGGAATAAAATATTTCGACATTTTTGTGATTTTTTGCAAAAAGAACCAATAAAAAATAATTAAAATTGAAAGAGTTATTAATTTTCCAATTAATTAATAAAACATAAAATATTGGAAAAAATAGCAAAAATGTGAGAAAACACAAAATGGCACGGGTGGGGTTTGAACCCACGACCTCAAGGTTATAGGGCGTGCGCCTTACCACTGGGGTGGTGATACATCCATTGCTTGAAGTGAAACCACAAATATACAAGACATGCCTTGTTTTCTAGGCCTGGTCAAGGCAAGGCAAGACAAGTTTTGCCAAGAAACGGGAAGGTCCATAACTTTCTCATTTCTTAATGGCTGGGGACAAAATTTATGTGCATCTAGCCTAGAATTTCACAAGGCATCCAATGGTGGTGGTATTTTTTTCAGATCATACTCTCTCCTCAAAACCCGATAGTGGTTTTGAAAAAGGCCTATAATTGCATTTTCTATGCTACACTTTGATACAGGCATGAATTACATGATGAATTGGTCCAAACACAACATATATAACATGTAAGAGGTGTGTATGATAAGTGGACTTCAAAGCAATGCATATTTTGGAAAGTTCAAGTCATGATGCTTACCTCTTTTTGAGCTTTGGGAGTTTTCTGTGCAATCTACCAAACTTCTTGTTCCAGAAATGGTTTGATGCTTTGGAAACTCTTAAATGATCCCTTAGAAGCTTTGAGGATGGTTGGAATCAGCTGGAACCTGCAAAAACACAAACTGGCCCTTTCTTGCAAAAGGGGTTAAAATGACCAAAATAGCAACTCTCTCAAATGGTGTTCCAGATGGGGGGAACCATTTGGGACAGTTCAAGGATGTTATTTGGAGTGTGTTTGAGATTTTATTTGGTTTGGAAAGTGACTGAATCAAGACATGGCTTGAAAAATGCACAAAAGGCCTATTTTGAGGTTTTGAGAGGCGACTTTGTGATTTTGGGGTTACAGGTCACTTTTTATAGTTTGGATCACCTACATATGATGTTTATAAGGTTTTAGGATCATAAGTTGTGATGGAAATGCTTTCTAACTCAAAAACTCAGAGTTACCTTGCTAAAGAAGGCACTTTGGCCTAAAAAGAGGGATTTTGAGGAAAGCATCTGTTTGATGGCTTTGGTGTACTCAAACTGAGCACAAATGAGCTCTATTTATAGTAGATCAAATTTGTTTTGGGATCAATAGTGAATGGTAACTGCAGCAGAGGTTTGGCCAATGGTTGTACTTTGGAATCCAAGTCTCCTCTAGCCATTGACTAGAGGTTAGGGCACAGGGCTGTGGTTCCCTTGGTCTTGGATAAGTCTTGACTGAATTCAGTTGCAAATGGCCCAATACATTCCACCTTGGTTTATGCATTGAATGCTCCAATCCAAAATTGGAGTCTTGTCCCTCTTTTAGGCAATTCTAGGTTTGGCATGCTACTTCTTGTTCCAAAGACTTTGGAGGCTTGGCTCAGTGTTTGTCCCCTTTAGATTTGATCCTCAGATGTGTCCAAAGGGATGACAAGGCTTGGAATTATCTGATTTTTCCAAATCGAGCAAAAATGCAAAATTCTGCCTAGCCTTGGCAGTTTTCAGCAAGGCATATTGCCATTGTCATATCTCTTGGCCCAAGTGGAATTTGGTGATGTTCTTGGCCATTTTGGAAATCTCTCATATGATACAACAACTGTTTGATCATATTTGGTTTTGATACCTTTTGGATCCAAGTGAAAAATCCCCCTACATTTGGAAAAAAGTGAAGGAAGATTCTGACTTAGTGAAAATTTCACTAAGTGTTGGAAAAAAGTGACATTTTCACTTTTTGTGATTTTGATCATTCCATAACTCAAAATCCATGAGGAATTTGGGGGGAGGTCAATTTTAAGCCTTTATAGAGGGTAATGAGATATACAAATCAAGCTTTGGATGGGGAAAAATGGCTTTGTGGTTTAGGAGTTATGATCTTCCAAAGTTGGTACCTTTGCCACTTTGTTCATAACTTAGAAAATTTTCTAAGTTTTTATGGTTACCCCTTTTACAAGTTATCCCACTTTTCTTGATTTTTCTTGATGAATGATGATTTAAATCATACATTAACATCATTTTAGGGTTAAAAAAACCATTTTTGTGAAAAATCTCAAAAAGTCAAAGTTGACTTTTGTGCACAGTTGACTTTTTATCAGATGAATTCCAAACTGTGCGTTCCTTTAGGAAATCATGTCCTTGACCTAAATCAAACTTGATGGAAATGTTCCATGGGTGTTATAGGGTATATTGAATCATGTCCTAGGGTTTGGGAGCATGTCCTGGTCAAAATTCAAAGATACAGTTGACTTTTCTCGCGAAATCCTAACTGTGGTACTAATGAGATTGAGACTTGCTGCTCAAGCTTCCTGGATCAATCCATTGTTACAAATGGATCAATGTGGTATGTTGGAGACCCTCAAATCCTCTCTTAAGGTCTTGGCTCATGATTTGTCCCAAAAGTCAACTTAGGGGTGAATTAGGTCAAGAAACCCTAATTCCTGATTTTTGATGTATGCATCCCCTGAGGTCAAATTGACTTGATGCTTGGGCCCATGAGGTTCCATGGAGTATTTTAGGATATGCTTTGAAGGATTGGCTCATGCCCAGAGGAAAATTTTCATCTAGAGGCCCTGGTCGACCAAACCCTAATTTGGTGACACTTGCGATCTTGAGGCTTGATCCACCTGGAAGGGAGCTGCCTTGTGCTTAATCCATAAAGTGGGGAGTCCTCTTGATCCCTTGTAGATATTTGAGAGGCTAGACAAGTTGAAGATCATGTCATTTCTTGATTGATCCTTTGTCTAAAAGCTCTGAGAGGGCTGGAAACCCTAAATTTGATTGTAGTGGATGCTCACCCATCTTTGGGGAGACTGATGAGATATGATGGTTTCTCCATATTGTGATGATGATTTTCACAATGATGGGAAATCTTAGTGGTCAAAATTTGGGGTATGACAGATGCCCATATTTAATCTTCTTGGACCCGAAGGTGTGAATGACGAAGGTATTCGGGCATTCGGGGTGCAAGAGGATTAAATATCGAAATACCCGAAATTTTGATGGTGGTTAAGAATGGTAGCTTGCGCATCCTTCTTCTTTTGCAAAGAAATGATGCTTAGAAAAGGTAAAACTTCCCCTCGATCCTGGTTTCCTACCAAGGAACTGGTCTTAGTTTCTAGAATTAACTTCCCCTCGATCCTGGTTTCCCACCAAGGAACTGGTCTTAGTTTCTGATGTAAACTTCCCCTCGATCCTGGTTTCCTACCAAGGAACTGGTCTTAGTTTCTTTTGTCAATAAACTTTATTGACAAGGGACGCTATTGTGTAGCGATTTTCCTCAAACTTCTCGCCGAATTTTCCTAGGGAGATGCCATTTGATAGAAAACTTTTGATGTCAGACTTGCTGGGGAACCCAGTCGTCTGAGTTGTAGAGGTGTACAAACTTCTCTGTTTGGAGACACCATTTTCCGACTCTACTGGGGAAAATAAGTCTCTTGAGAGACTGCTTTCACGCTTGGGGATATTGCATCATACTTTTCTCGGGATCTTCCCGGAGAAACGCCATATGATGTGATCCAATTTTTGAGGTGCTGATGACCTTTTCATCAGCGGTTTTTTTTGTGTGGAGAAAAACTGCTGTATTGCCGAATCTCTGCTTAAGAGGCTTCTTCTAGGGATTTTCCTTAATCCAGGAAAGCGAAAATATCATCTTCAATGGTGAAGAGTGACATTGGTTGAAGGTTCTCTGGTCTTTCAGAGGTTCAAGTTATCAAAGTGGTCAAGGGCCAATTCTGATCCAGAACTAAACTGGAGGAGAGAGATTGTTCAGATGCAACATTTCCTGACGAGGAAAGAACTGACAACTTGATTGAGAGGACTGTTATTACTAGGGGACAAGACCGACGGGAGTGATAGTGATGCAATATGAATGTGAATACAAATCAATAATTCATGATGTATGTATGTATATGCTGACAAAACTGACGCGCCATATAGACTAATAGATCAACATGACTGGATACTCGGCCATCGCTGGGCAAAGAAGTACCGCTAGTTCAAGATAGCAATTCCACCTTGCTTAGGAGAAACTCTCCCTATTGGGAGCGACACTGGTCGGGCTTAGGAGATGGGAACTCGGCCGAAGAGGTCAGATGGAGCATTCGCATCTGACATAGTTGATCCTTCATTCAGGCATATTGGTTTAGAAGGAGTACTTTGATTCTGCACTTTGAGGCTCGAACACCTTTGAGAAGCGATCGATGTTCAACCGTCAAAAGAAATTGCCGTCTTTATTTTTAAAAGCAGAAAAGTTTGACAAGTAAATTTATTTTTGTTTCGTTTCAAGAATTATTGATCATGTTAAAATGTCGTTCTGTAAAGCTAAACAAATAATAATTGCAAACAAAAGCACAAGAGCTCAAATTTTATTGATAGGATGGAAATCAGCCAAACGCGTGATTCCATAGAGCATTTACAAAGTTTGAAAATGGTAATTTACAGGGAAAAGGGGATACGTTGAAACATAACGACTACTATCCTTCTACCAACTTTGAATTCTGGGCATCCTGAGCTTCTGTCGATGATGACCTCAACTGGAGCTTTCCTGACGGATGATGTAACTGCTGCTGAGGGACTTGCCCCTTTGTCGAAAGTAGTTACTTACTATTATCCCTAATTTTTGCCTGGATTGTACTTTGATATTTCCAATCCACCAGGATGATTTTTGATCATGTCTCTAATTTTTGCCTGGACCGCCCTTTCGGGTTTTCAATCCACCGAGACGTTTTTTTAGGCGAAGTATTTCTTGACTACATCAACATTTGTGGGGTAGGTAAATTCCTCTCTGTCCATGGTTGCGAGTCTCAAGGCACCACCTGAGAAAGCATTCTTGACCACGTAGGGGCCGTCATAATCCGGAGTCCATTTACCCCGGGAATCAGTCAGAAATGATTGTATCTTTTTGAGCACAAGGTCTCCTTTCCTGAAGACGCGAGGTCGAACCTTTTTGTCAAATGCCATCTTCATTCTTTGCTGATACAACTGACTGTGGCATAGTGTCGTTATTCGTTTCTCTTCGATCAGGTTGAGTTCTCCGTGTTAACTTTGACACCATTTAGCTTCTGTAAGCTTAGCTTCCATAAATACCCGGATTGATGGGATCTCTACTTCTATGGGAAGCACTGTTTCCATGCCATATACTAGAGAGAAAGGGGTTGCCCCTGTTGAAGTGCGGACATATGTGTAATAACCGTGAAGAGCAAAGGGTAACATCCCGTGCCAATCTTTGTAGGTTACAACCATCATTTGAACAGTCTTCTTGATGTTCTTGTTAGTCGCTTCTACCGCTCCATTCATCTTTGGTCAGTAGGGAGATGAGTTATGGTGTTCGATCTTGAACTCTGCGCACAACTCTTTCATCATCTTATTGTTCAAGTTAGATCCATTATCTGTAATTATCTGGCTCGGAACACCATAACGGAAGATGATATTATTTTTGATAAATCGGGCCACCACTTTTCGGGTTACATTAGCATACGACGCTGCTTCAACCCACTTGGTGAAGTAATCAATGGCTACCAGGATGAACCGATGTCCGTTTAAAGCCTTAGGCTCAATCAAGTCAATCATGTCGATTCCCCATATGGAAAAAGGCCATGGGGAAGAAAGAACTTTGAGATGCGTTGGCGGTACATGAATTTTGTCGGAGTATATCTGACACTTGTGACACTTCCTCATGTACTTGTAGCAGTCAGATTCCATGGTCAACCAATAGTACCCTGCTCTTAGAATTTTTCTCGCCATTGTGTGTCCGTTGGCATGAGTGCCAAAGGATCCTTCGTGAATTTCTTTCATCAGCATGTCTGCTTTTGGTCTGTCTACACATCGGAGCAAGACCATGTCAAAGTTTCTCTTATAGAGTGTATCACCGCTCAGAAAGGAGCTGCCTTCCTGCCTTCTGAGGGTTTTTCTGTCTTTTCTGGATGCCCCAGGAGGGTACCCTTGTTTCTGAAGGAAGCATTTGATATCGTGATACCAAGGTTTATCATCTATGACTGCTTCAATCGTGAAGATGTAAGCGGGCCGTTCAAGGCGTATTATGTCGATCTTAGGTATGTCATTCCATTGACCTACACTAATCACGGAAGAGAGAGTGGCTAATGCATCAGCCAGGTGATTCTCCTCATGAGGGATGTGATGAAACTCAACTCTGTTGAAGAAGGGTAGCAACCTTCTCGCGTAGTCTTTGTAAGGAATCAATCCTGATTGGTACGTGTTCCAATCTCCTTTAATCTGATTGATAACCAAGGCTAAATTCCAGTATACAACAAAGTTCTTAATCCTTAAGTCAATCGCTTCCTCGAGACCCATAATACAAGCTTCGTAATCGGCCTCATTGTTTGTGCACTTGAATGTCAGTCTGGAGGTGAAAGGAATGTGGGTACCCTGAGGGGTGACAATGATTGCCCCAATTCTGTTTCCATAATGATTGACAGCTCCGTCAAAGATAAGCCCCCATTGGGAACCTGGTTCTGGCCCTTCACTGGGTAGCGGTTCATCGCAATCTTTCATTTTCAAATACATGACATCTTTTTCTGGGAAGTCAAACCCGATGATTCTTGATCATCAATCGGTTGATGAGCTAAATGGTCGGCTAAAATACTCCCCTTAACGGCTTTTTGAGCATGGTATTCTATGTCATATTTTGATAGCAACATCTGCCAACGGGCAATCCTTCCCGTGAGAGCAGGTTTTTCAAAGACATACTTGATCGGATCCATCTCGGAGATCAACTAAGTAGTGTGACGAATCATGTACTGGCGCAGACGTTTGGCTGCCCAAGCCAAAGCGCAACAAGTTTTTTCAAGCATAGTATACCGAGTCTCGCAGTCGGTGAATTTCTTGCTCAAATAGTAGATTGCAGACTCTTTCCATTTGGTTTCGTCTTGTTGGCCAATTACACAGCCCATGGAGTCTTCCAGGATGGCGAGGTAGATATTCAACGACCTTCCTTCCACTGGAGGTGATAAAATCGGAGGGTTCAACAGGTATTCCTTAATACTGTCGAAGGCGGTTTGACAGTCTTCTGTCCAAACACAGTCCTGATTCTTTTTGAGTAATTTGAAAATCGGCGCACATGTCGCGGTCATGAGGAATATGAATCTGGAGATGTAGTTCAAATGTCCCAGGAATCCTATGACTTGTTTTTCAGTTTTCGGAGAAGGCATTTCTCGAATGACCTTGACCTTGTCAGGATCAACCTCAATTCCTTTCTGGCTGACGATGAACCCTAAAAGTTTTCCCGAACAGACACCGAAGGTGCAATTGTTGGGATTCAAGCGGAGTTTGTACTTTCTTAACCGCTTGAATAGCTTTGACAGATGGGTCACATGCTCCTCTTCTGTCTTAGATTTGGCAATCATATCATCGACATATACCTCGATTTCTGTGTGTATCATGTCATGAAAAAGAGTAGTCATGGCCCTTTGATAGGTTACCCCGGCGTTTTTCAAACCGAACGACATCACCTTGTAATAAAAGGTACCCCAGGGGGTAATGAACGAAGTTTTCTCCATGTCTTTCGGCGCCATTTTGATCTGGTTATAGCTCGAGAATCCATCCATGAATGAGAAAACTTTGAACTTTGCTGTACTGTCAACCAGCATGTCAATGTGTGGTAAAGGAAAGTTGTCCTTTGGATTAGCCTTGTTTAGATCTCTGTAATCCATACACATTATGACTTTTCCATCCTTTTTTGGAACGGGTACGATGTTGGCTAACCATTGAGGATATTCTGATGTGGCGAGGAAACCCGCGTCAATCTGTTTCTGTACCTCCTCTTTGATTTTGATGGCCATGTCCGGGTGAGTCCGTCTCAACCTCTGTTTTACTGGCGGACATTCTGACCTCAACGGTAAATGATGTTCCACGATGCTGGTATCCAACCCTGGCATATCCTGATAGGACCAAGCGAATACATCGGGGAATTCTTTGAGAAGCTTTACCAAACCCTCTCTGGCAGTTGGACTGAGCAGTGCCCCAATCCTGATTTCTTTTCTCTCTTTTTCCGAACCTAAGTTTACCGTTTCCAACGGCTCTTTATGAGGTTCAAAGGACCTTTCCTCCTGTCTGATTAATCGGGAGATCTCTTCTGGAATTTCGTCGTTATTTTCTTCTTCAGCCTCAAATAGCGGGGACTCAAAGTTGGGAGAAGGCATCGGATCGTATGTTTCAACGGGGTTTAAAATAAGCAATCTGAATGACGGTATAATTTGTGTTTAGAAGAGATAGAGGAAATGCAAGAGTGTGTGCAGTGTATTTCTTTTACTGCTTGTTTTTATTATTGAGTTGTTTTTTAGGATTACCATGTTCTGAAAAAACAACAAGAGAAAACAGTAATTAATGCGGACATTACAGAATGACATTATTTTATTAATGAACTAGTCGATTCTTGAAATTACAGCCCTATAAAACAAAACTATGCCGCTTTGGGAAAAGCGAAGAGGGAAATTTACAGAAAGTGAGCCCTATCAAAACATCCGTTTCACCTGGGCAGGGTGAAAGGTTAAAGACGACAATTACTTTGACTTATGAACAATCTTCGGAACATCGACAACAACCCATTGGCGGCGAACTCCTCAGTGAATCACAAAGTCTGGCACTTTCCTTAATTTGTCTTCAGAAATAACGCTGATTTCTGGTGGAGCAGGATCATTGGAATCTGTCTCCCAGGCAGAGTTGTCGTAGGAGGATTCCTCTGTTGCATTTTGCATAGCATTGGTGCTCTCAGGTAGATCTCCCCATCCCGTTGGCTGGATGTCTTTGATCCTGATACAAGAGCTTTCGGGAGCAGTGTACTTGACCATATAGTCGTATTTCCCACTTGGTTGTCCCAGGGTGTCCCACACTTCTTTGGAACTGGATGAGTCATCCTTCTCGATGACGTTGACCTCTGGAAAAGCATAGTTGATGAATTCAAGTCCTGCAAATGTTGCAAATTCATTGTCATACTGGATGTTTTCTGAATGACTTGATTGTTGATCCCATGACATGGTGGGGACACATGTATTCTTTTTAATGATGCTCGGCTGATTTTCATTGTTCGGCTGATTTCCTTGCCCCAAGTCTCCCGGATACGGCTGCCACATTGGCAAGCCATCCATCGGGCCATAATAGTTGTGGTCAAAGTTGTCCTTCATCAGAGTGTCTTCCTCTAATGAATTTGGCGGAGCACGGCATCCTTCAGGATCACAATCTCCATATATCATTTCGACATCTGACCTCGGTATAAATCTCGGACTCTGTGTAGGAAAGCAAAAGGGCGTAGGCACCTCTTCCTGAGACGTATATTCGTCCTTGTTAAGATAGGACTCCCATTCTTCCTCCATATCAGAGGAATAATCTTTATTGATGGTATGCACTTCTTGAGGCACTGGGTGAAGGAAACCTCCACTGTGGAAGAAGTCTTGAATGGGATGAAGACTTTCATTGCTGGTAGTAGCTGTCTGGGTATAGGTTGCAGAAAAACCAAGACCCTTCTTTATTTTATTGTCAGTAGGAATGACTAGCTGTCCCCATCCTGTTGTATTGGTACTCTCGACCGCTTTGATAGCATCTTTGTATGAGGAAATGGAAGTTCCCTCTTCGGATTAATTGTCCTTGCTCACCGACAGTGCTTGGAACTGAGTTCCAATAACCTCCTCGGGTTCTACACAAGTAGATGATGATAAGTTGCTTATGAGCAAGGCTTGTTCTCCTCAGACCGTGACGGGCTGGTTGTTCTGGACGAACTTTAACTTTTGGTGGAGGGTCGAGGTGACCGCCCCAGCCTGATGTATCCAAGGTCTTCCTAATAAACAACTGTACGTTGCCCAGATGTCCATGACCTGGAAAGCGACTTGGAAAGTGTGAGGACCAATAGTTATGGGAAGGTCGACTTCGCCGATAACCATTTTTCTAGACCTGTCAAATGCTTTGACGACGACCTCACTGGTTCTCATCGGGGGTCCTTTAAAGGATAATTGCATCAAAGTGGACTTCAGCATAACATTCAGGGCTGACCCTTTGTTTACCAATACGCTGGCTAAAGCATTGCCCTGGCAGCTAACCGTGATATTGAGCGCCATGTTATGACGGCGACCCTCTTCAGGTAATTCCTCATCACTAAATCCCAAGTTATTGCAGGAAGTGATGTTAGAGACAATGCTATCGAACTGTCTGATTGTTACATCCTGTTCTACAAAGGCTTACTCCAAGACTTTCTGTAGAGCCTCCCTGTGCGCTTCTGAACTGAGTAAAAGTGACAGCACAGAGATCTTTGAAGGAGTTTGTAATAGCTGATCAACAATGTTGTATTCACTCCTTTGGATGAGCTTTAGCATCTCATCATCATTTTTCGAAAGGTCAGGATTACTGGATTGACCGACCGGTGGATTGGGAACTTCTGTCTGAGGTTCCTTTTCTTTGTTAAATTCTCCAATTCCTCGGTTGAAGATTCGACCACTCCGTGTTACTTGACTGATGTCTGCAATATTCACGACGGAGGGTAATGGAATTTCCTTTCCATTCTCGACCGTTGTTGGACCGTATTTGTAAGGGATAACCTTAGTTGATTCATACGGTAATGGTCCCGGTAGATAGATGACTATGGGAGCCTTCTGATTTTTCTAACCATCATAAGCAATTTCGATCCGTTACTGGTTGGGAACTCTCGATTCGTCAAGTAGAGGGATGATGGTACAAACATCCCTAGCCTTCTGATGATCAGAGATTACGACAACATCCTTAATTTGATCAGCGAGGTAGTCCGGCGCCCAATTGATTGGTTCGAAACCCGGATATGGGCAAATCTCTCTACGATCCACCTGACCCTGAAGAGCTGCTCGCACAAGGTAACATCCTTGGTAACTTTCCGAATAGACCCTACAACGTTCATAGTTGTGTGGTGGCACCTGGCCACGCCAGCTTTGAATACAATGTAACCTTACTAGGTCAGTTTCCACAGATCGAGCGTCGCGACTTTGATGCCGAGTAGGGTTCCCGTTGGTAATACTAATTTGCTAGGTGTCTTCATCCATATAGATTGGAGCCACCAGTGATTCAACAAGTGCTGAAGGGTTTCCTGGACAAGGGCACAACCTTGATCGTTTTTGCAACCCGCCCTACAACTCTGATAATCATGTGATACCAGGAACCCGAGCCGGACCTTTTTAGCATGTAACTCCACCAGGCTGGTATTCATCAAGCGAATATCGAAGATTTGAATCATGTTGATCTGATAGGGATTCCTATCATGGTAGTCCTGGATCCATCCAAGATCCATCTGACACTGGAGGGCCTCTTGTACAAAAGAGCATCCCTGTTTGTTTACCGAGCAAGTCAGACAGGAACTGTAATCGTGCCGTGGCAGATTATGATACTGGCTTTGCCTGGAGTGCATCGCCACCAAGTTGACATTCATTGCACGGACTTCGTGGTTCTGAATGACGTTAGAATTCGTGTAAACCATGTTAACTCCATGAACTCGGTGCTCTTGGATCCATCAGAGATCCATCTGTTCCTGTAGAGCTGATTGCACCACAGAACATCCTCGATTGCTTTTAGAGCAGATATCACACTGGTGATAGTTATGAGGTGGCACATGGCCATATCCACTTTGTCTGCAATGCATCTTGACCAGATTGGTCCTTAACAAGAGTACATCATGAATTTGATAGACGTTGTTAGTCTCCCCCTCTATCAAATTGACTGTAGCTTTCTCGTGTTGAGGCAGCGGGTATGTGAGAACATTACGATTTATATCCTTGAAAGATAAGACCCCGCTCCTAACAAGCTTTTGTACGTCGGATTTGAAATTGAGACAGTTCTCTATGTTATGCCCTGGTCCTCCTTGATGGTAAGGACAAGTCTGATCCACCTTAAACCAAAAAAGGCGGATTTTCCGGTACTGTAAGAGGGGACTTAGTCTGGACATGCCCCTTAGCCAATAGTAACGGAAATAGTTCTGCGTACAATATGGGTATAGGATCAAATCCTGGTGCCCGCGTTGTACGGTTGTTATTGTATGGAGGACGAGCCTGCTGAAGAGGCTATTGATTCCTTTGCTGATTAGGTTGGCTTTGCGCAACCTGAGGTTGATACGTAGAAATAGGCGCAGGATTGATAGAAGGAGTCACAGCCACTACTGGCTGATAATGTCGCCTTTGCTTTTTGAGAGAGATATTCCCAATATCTTGCTCTTTTTTCTTAGGGAGAGCACTACCGTATCGCTTTGTACTACTTGATGATCCAGTGTCTTTGACTAGACGTCCCTCTCGGACGGCTTCCTTAAGACGAACTCCCATACCGACCATCTCGGTGAAGTCACTGGGCGCACTGGCAACCATTCTGTCATAATAAAATGAGCTTAAGGTCTTTAAGAAGATCTTTGTCATCTCTTTTTCCTCAAGAGGTGGACAAATTTGAGCGGCAATTTCACGCCATCTCTGAGCGTATTCCTTAAAGGTTTCTTTGTCCTTTTGCGACATTGATCTGAGTTGATCTCTGTCGGGTTCCATGTCCAGATTGTATTTATATTGTTGGACGAAGGCAGTGCCAAGATCTCTGAAAGTGCTAATTGTAGCACAGTTTAAACCCATGTACCATTTTAGGGCAACACCGGTTAAACTATCCTGAAAGTAGTGAATCAGTAAATCCTGATTCTCTGTCTGAGCTGACATTTGCTGAGCGTACATCACCAAGTGACTCTGAGGGCAAGAGTTACCCTTGTACTTTTCAAAGTCGGGCACCTGGAATTTGTGCGGGACTTTCACATTAGGGACCAAACAGAGGTCCGCGGCGTCCTTTCCAAATAAATCCTGACTGCGAAGGGCCTGCAGTTCTTTCTGCATTCCCAGGAACTGTTCCTGGAACTCATTCATTCTTTCGAACATGTTGTCATTTCCACCAGAAGGTATCTGTGGAATCTGTCCTTCCGGGATAGTGTATACCACGGGTGGTGGTATAGTCATTATGGTCGAGACTCTCGGTGCCTCCCGAAGTTTGTAACCTTCAGGAGTTGCTGTCATGCCCCTGGCATCTTCGCTTTCCCGAAGTTTGTAACCTTCAGGCCCAGCAGTTCCTGCTGCGGTTCCCTAATCCTCATTAATCGGCGGAACATATCCTTCCGGGATATTGTTAAGTGGCATGCCCCAGGGACGATCTTTTGGCATTTTGTACCTAGGATCGGACTTCTCCACTATGGGCGTTGAGGTGATCTCCGAGATCACAGTCCTTTGTAGCTGAGCTTCTGCCATGGCTTGCATGTCATTATGAAGCTTTCTCATATCCTCTCTAAGAGCGTCGATCTCTTCTCTCAACTCTCTGTTCTCTTTTGCGAGATCATCCATCTTTTTCTGACGATTGGCCAGAGTATTGTACGAATGAGACAGTTTGACTCTAGAAACTAGACACAAACGTGAGATTCGTAGGTAAGAAGAATACGTGACGTGAGAATGATGAATGCAATGATTATATTAATTGTTTTTTTGGTTTAATCAAAATAAACTTTGACAATTAGATTGGAAATATCAAACAGTGGGGAAACCCTGTTTTATTGAATTCAAAGGATTGCGAAAATAGAAATACAGAAGATTACAAGGTGCGGAAACAGAAACCTAAGCTAAGGGGTCCTGAGTCCTCTTTGGGGAGAAACTGGGTGCTAATTCTGGTACTTTCCTTTTCTTGGACCGGGGCTCTTGGGCCCTTGTCGGGTTGTCATTCCTTTGCCAAGTGAAAAGAACGAGCAAATTCCTTTGGTCATCCTGATTATCCACAGCATGTTGCTCCAAAATCTCAATCAGAGCATCCTTATCTTTTAGCAGTCGCTGTATTTTGGTACACTCTACATTGAGGGTGCGATACTTGTTCTTCCAAGACCTCCTCTCCTGTTGAACTTTGTTGAGAGTAACCTGAAGTTTTTCCGTTTCAGTCATGAAGTACATGACAGATTCCCTCGGCGGAAGAACTCCGTGACGAGGATAAGACATCTTTAGCATGAGAGCTCTAGTTTGTACCCAGTGGAGATAAGGCTCCACCGAGACACAGTTCGGTTTTCCTAGAGACTCTCGTCCTTTCTTATGAACATGTTTCCAAGCGTGCACTATTTCCATCTTGAGTGCCCTGTCATTTTCTCCTTCCTTGAAGAAAAGACCTTCCAGATGACCATTACGCGGGACAAGCCTCATCGGGTATTGACGATGAATCAATACTGGATGGTAGTTGATTCCTCCCTTAGTTCCTATGAGGGGTACGTTGGGGAAGTTTCCACAACGATCAATGATCCAGATCCCGTCATAAATCGTATTGCACCAATCTATATAAGAGTTGGTAAGAGACATGATTTTCTGCGACCAACGCAAGACACTCTTATGATCCCAAAACGCAGCAGACTTGGGTAAATGGGAGATAAGCAATTTATATAGCAGGGGTACACAACATGTGATCATCCCTCCATTGTACAAATTTCCTAAGTGTACAGAATGATACGCGTCTGCGAGCAAAGTTGGCACAGGGTTTCCAATGAGAAAAACCTTAATTGCGTTGATATCGACGAAGCTATTAATGTTGGGAAACAGAAATAACCCGTAAGTGAGTAAGACAAAGATGCTTTCAAAAGCAGTCATGTTCCCTATACTAGCAAAGTACAGAGCCTTATTTACCAGAAACTTGGCTGGTAAACCTGGGATTCCTCCCTTGGTGGTCAGGTGAGTCTTGACTTCTGATTTGTCCAATTAAATTGCTTTTGCAATGGTCTGATCCTTTGGAATTTCTTCCAGTCCAGAAAATGGAGCTCGATCAGTAATGTGTAGATCGGTTAGGTGAGAATACTCCTCCAGTGTTGGTGCGAGCTAGTAATCCGAGAATGTGAAATAGTGATAGACTGGACCGTAAAATTGAATGAGTGCCTCCATGATTCCTTCAATCACATGGACTCTTAACAGAGGTAGCAGACCTCCGTACTTGGCTCTGAAAGCTTCAGGGTTAGTGATCATCCTCGCTAATCCTCTCAAATCTTCTAGTTTTGGAACCCTGAAGGTATACTTATGAGTTCTCCTTCTACCGAAATCCATGAGCTCAATCTTTTTCTCTGACATTTGCAATCATTGTCTTAGTTTAATTTGAAAAAGAGAGACTAGAAGAGAAAATTTTTCTTTGATGTAATGTTTTTTAGATGAATGCATGAATACAGCACACAAAAACATAGAAAAAACATGGGGTCAAAAGGTCGGTGTCATGAAGTCAAGGCTCTACCCCCCCAAAGGTTTTTACTAGTGATTTTTGTACCTGTCTCTCAAAATCATCAGTTCTTGTCGAGAAAACACCAGTGGGCCGGGAACCGTGCCAGGTGATGTTTTTCGAAGAACCATCAGAAGAGGGTAGTATCGCATGACAACCATTTCCAATAGTTTCCGCACTACTAAAAGAGGTTTTTCCAAGGTGTATATTCAATCTTTCCACATGCGGCATCACACGCATTCCCATTAGCAGAAAAATAAACACAGATATCAATTAGGAAAAGCAGTATATATATTTGTCCTAAAGTCCTAGACTTTAAAGAGCTAAAAATCATATGTTCCTGACAAAAATGGCTCCCCGGCAGAGTCGCCATTCTGTGGTATCTTCCCAACTTTAAAGGTTTTTGACCTAAGATCCTAGTGAAGTCAAAAAGGTCCTATCCCAGTGAAATCCCCAAATAAAGAAAGAAAACTTTTTTGGCCCCACGGTGGGCGCCACTTTTCTGTGGCACTTTTTAAGGTTTCTTCTTAAGAGATGGGAAGAGAACAAGATCTCGAAGTCCCCAGTGAAGTCGCCATTTTCTCTGTAGCGCGAATTTTTGGACGTGGTTGTGAAGCACTATCGCTTTTGGGGTACTACAGTTCGATTCATTTTTATCCTATTGAAGCTAATGAAGGAATGGAAATAGATGTCTCCAATTAACCCTGCTTGCATACTAAGTTTAAACAGATGACTGTTGGTTTACAGATGCTATTGAGATTGTGGATCTCTCTTAAGTTATTTTGTTAAAATAGTGCTTGGGCGATTGGTGGGAGTTTAAGACTGGTGCTTTTTGATTGATATGTGAAGGTATGGGATTTGGGACTTTGGATTAGTGTGCTCGCTAAGATTTTTCTTTCAATCTTATGCCTACGTATTCCCGTTTACCGAAACAGGGAAATCAGAGCGATTGTAGTTCCTCTTATTCTATGGGAGGAAATGGTGTTTTGGTGTCTTGTTCAAAGCCCAAGACGTGAAGCTGAAAAGGTGGTTTATATCTTGTTCAAAGCCCAAGATGTGAAGCTGAAGGGTCTATTTGTATCTTGTTCGAAGCCCAAGATGTGAAGCTAAAAAGGTGTTGTCTTTAGAGAGAATTTGTCATCTCTAAAGGGGGTCTATTTGTCACGACTGTTGGGTGACTGACTATAAAGGAGGATTACTTTAACCGGGATATGTGAATCCTAACAATGCCATAATTTCCTTTATAGGGGGTTTTAACCTGAAGGAGAAGACTTTAATTCAGTGTAGAGCAATGCTATCTTTCCTTAGGAAATTTTCATGCTAAAAGAGGGACAATGGCGTGGATGTAAATAATCCAGAGGCTTGCCGCTTACAGCGATTAGATGAAAGGAGTTGTTGATGTTTGTATCCTGTGAATGAGGCACAATTTTGATGCTAAAAGGTTGATTGACTCAACCGGGGTTTTTCTTATACAAAGCCTAAGAGGAGGCTATTGGCCCAATAAGAGGGTGTTTTTCTGTGTCTCGTACGAAGCCCGAGAGAGAGGCTAAAAGGGTTTGACTCAACAAGAGAGTGCTTTTAGATGTGTCTTGTACGATGCCCAAGACGGAGGCTAAAGGTTGACTCAACAAGAGAGTCTTTTATACTCAACAAGAGAGGGTTTTTGTATCTCGTACGAAGCCCGAGAGGGAGGCTAAAGGTTGACTCAACAAGAGAGTGTTTTTGTGTCTCGTACGAAGCCCGAGAGGGAGGCTAAAAGTTGACTCAACAAGAGAGTCTTTTTGTATTTCATACGAAGCCCAAGATAGAGGCTAAAAGGATTGCTGTTTCAGTTGAGTGACAGGTCCAATAGGTTGGTTAAAAGAGAAAATCAGTTCTTATAAAGAGACTGATTAAAGGTAAGGCTATGCTTTGGGATTGATCAGAGGGTCAGGGTTATTTCCTGTTCTTTAAGGAAATGAGGAATCCAGAAGGTATTGGAGACCGTCCGAGTCTACTGGTGTTTTTCCCTACTTGAGAATGCCTTCGAGACTCAAGGAGATTAGACTGTCCAAGTCTAGAGTTTTATCTTTTGTACTATGCTTAAAGAAACAGAAGTAGTACGTTCACAGTAGAAAGATCTAGACTCTTTGAAAGACTGTTCTATTAAGATGACTAATTTCTGTTCCTATACCTCTAGGAGGTCGTCGGGACAATTTGTACGAAGCCTAAGAGGAGGCTGGAAACTTTTAAGAAGCCGAGGGACAATTTGTACGAAGCCCAAGAGGAGGGTCTCTTCCCGAAGGAAGAATCCTTATACGAAGCCTAAGAGGAGGCTGTGAATACTTCTAAGAAGCCGTAGGGTCCTTGTACAACGCCCAAGAGGAGGTGGGGATGCTTTTAGGAAGCCCGTGGGTCCCCAAACCCCAAGAAATTCAAGACAGGCTATTCACAGAGAATAGATCAAGCCAGGAAAGTCCGAGAATTTGGAAGAAACTCAAGAGATGCCATTCACGGAGAAAAGATCATCTCTGGGGAGTAGAGTTTCTTTGACGATTTCTAAGGGTGACAGTCTGAGAAAGGGTCCACCGAGAATGCTGCCTTTCACGTCTCCATATTGTTTAACCCCAAGAGGAGGGAAGACTGTGTCTGGTAATCCTATGGGGGATCCAGTTTTGTCTATTTAAGAGTGACCAACAGGGCTTAGTGCTAGACGTAGTTGCCGGGGAAACTCTAAATATCTATACTAGTATTACACAGTTGATATGAGTTTATGAAAGAAGACTTACAGTGAAACAGCCCCATAATACAGTTATGTGTATATGAAAGCGGATAAAGAAAGCATATAAACACTTACTCGGTTGTAGAGCTTCCATGCTGTTTGGTTAGTTGTTCATCAAAGAAAGATTGAAAACAACATTATATTCAAAATTAAAGGAGAAAGTATTTTGAAAAGATGTTGGGGCTTACAGCTCAAGGAGAGGCCCAAGGTTTATCAGTGATCGCACTGTCGTTTTGTACAGAGGGACTTATACAAGTGACTGAGGCCCAAGAAAAGTATTCTGTACAAGGGGATGGGTCTTACACTCTCTCAAGATGCCCAAGTGTTTAAAGAAAAATAATGGGGCTTACAACATGAGGGTAGGCCCAGATGATTGGTTTTTTTTTATTGGCGATCGCGCCGAGGTTTTCTTTTAACGCAGGGGGACTTATACAATGTCTGAGGCCCAAAAAGTTTTGGTTAAAAGGGGATTGGGTCTTACACTCTAATAGAGGCCCAAAATATTTATTTTTGTACAAGTGGTGGGGCTTACAGCTCAAGGAGAGGTCTGTAATACCCCAAAATTTGCCCTACCTTTTACTGGTTTTCTCTTCCCGTTCATTTGCATTTTTCAGTAGGTCATAAACTCATATTCATTCATTTGCATGTGCTCCTGAGGCATGGGATCTTGGTTTCTTATCTTCTGTGCAAAGTGGTTGATATTCATCAATTGAAGATGGTGATTGGGGGTTCATGGCAAAAGCATCTTTACGTGAGACCCAGTTGTGGATTTATATCGTGGTCAGGACAGCGTTATTCTCTCAGTTGCTTATGGTTTAGTGCGAGTAATACAAGTTAATGAGGGAGGAGAGTGAAGTCGATTCGAGGTGGAGGTCGTGGAGTATTTGAGTTTGAATTTGGATTGGGCAAGCGCTTTAAGATATTTGGAATTCAAGATACAAGTTCGTAAATCCGTATCCACCTTATATCATAAACCATTATCCACTTTTGAAGTCCATTTTAATCAATTTTAAATCCATTCTTTTACCCGCATTTTGGGACCATACTTTTTTCATTTTTTATACCATATCATAATTTCTAAACATTTCTATCCATAATCCATTATCCATAACCAAATAGCCAAAGTCCATTACACTACAAAGGATACCATCATAATTCATTTCATCCAAATAATAATTGTCCTAAACACCCAATACAAATACTCAAGGCCATGTAAAAATAAAACCCATTTAAAATCCATCACCAACGTGAAATCCTTGTCTCCGTTGGTTGTCATTAATCAAACACCGCCTGAACCAAGAGGCATGATTGATTCTTTGTTTCTGCTGACTCAAAAGCTTGGAAGGAGAGCTGGTGACATGAAAAGGGCTACTCTCGCTACCTACACATAAGTTGACGTATTAGATGCTCGACTTAGTGGTACACGGAATTAAAGCTTGTTTGCCTCCAAACATAGAGTATGGTAAGGATGAATTCATTATCGCAGGTGCAAATCAGGATGGCTATTTTGCATGTGAGAAGTATAAGACTTGGGTAAGCCATGAAGAATATGATATGGAAGAATTTGGGAGGAATGTCTGTAAGCTAAAGGTGCAGAAAAATTGGAATAAAAATACACACGCGTGTGGATCTCTGAACTTTTTCCCATCAGCGCTGCTAAAGTTACTCAGCAGGGAAACATATAACGGTGAAATTACGATGACAGAATGGGGGATTAATAAAATAACAGTTACACCTCCATCTTCCTATCAGATTTCACACCAGAAATAATAGAAAAACAGTTACAAACCAATCGATTTTCTTCCAACAGAAATTCACAATTCCTCTAACCAAATTCTCTCCAACAGAATTAATTAACCAATCTCTAACCTCTCTAACAGAACCTAACTGATCTCTAACAGAAAATCCTCTTTCACCTTCTTCAAGCTTCACTCTTCACTTTTGGATCAACCTTCATCATTCATCTTCAACACCAAGAACCGATTCTAACGAATTCTCTTCAATCTTCTCTTCATCCTCCATAACCGATTTCTTCCTTCTTGGCTTCAATTCTGCTTCTTCTTCAATTAACCTTCATCATCAATATTCTTCACGAATCTTCAACATCCGCAAGTTTTCGCCAACATGAATTCTTCTCCGATTCTGTAACAAACTCCGGTTCTCCAACGAACTCACTCTGCAGAATTCATCGACAAGCTTCATACAACCTCATCTTCATCATTTCCTAGAATTCACATCAACAACGATTAACAACGCGCAGTGAGAGGTCGCTTTAGAACTACGCACTGCGATTCACAACAAGAACAATCAACAATATTGAGAAGCGATCCAGGAATCGCGAAGAAGAAGAGGAGAAAGGAGTATGAGGAAAAGATCGAAAGTGTAGAAGGCGAATGTCGTACCTGAATCGATTGGGGATTCTACTCCATCATCATCGTCTTCGAAACGCCGCGATGGAATTCCTCAGCGATTGTACCAGATGCCACGGCGTCACCTGTCGTCGGCGACCTTCACTCCGACGTAACCACTGATCAGTTCTACGCGGTATTGTCCAAATTCACGAGCCTCGCTTCCGTTCACCTCTGAAAAGACTCAGTCGCAAGGAAGTCCCTCTGTTACGGTCACGTTAACCTCATTTCTCGTCAAGAAACAATTTACGCATTTGAGTGTAGAAGAAGAAGATGAGACGGAGGAAGGTAATGGCGCCGGCGGTTGTGTTGTGAAGGCGAAGATAGTGGAGAGCAGAGAGATGATGAGGATGAAACGGCGCACTTGTTTACAAAAGAGTGAAGAAGATGGAGGAGTCATTCGTGTGTGTTTTAGGGTTAGAAGATAGTAATGTGACCTCATTGGATCGGACCTAAGTATGAAGCCCATGGATTCATTTCCACACCTCCTAATCAGGTCTGCACCTTATCTCTTTCTTTTTTTGATTTTGTGTGGCATTTAGGTTCTATATTTTTTAGATTGTGATTAGGTTTCTTGTTAGAATATGATATTAGGATTAGATATTAGTTTTAACATTAGGTTTAGAATTTAGTTTTAACAAGGTGATTAAAATTTGATTGTAATTCTCTCCATGGTGATTAAACTTTAGGATTAGATCACAACTTTAGAAATAAATTTTAGAATTGGAATCTAACTTTTGATTTTGATTTTAACTTTGATTTGTGATTGTTAACTTCGATTTTGTTCCTAATTGTAGATTAACTTCCGATTAACTTCTGTTTAGGAACCAATTAAAATTTGATGTAGATATTGACTTTAGACATTAATTCCGATAATTAGATTTAGAGTTTGCTAATGGTTTGACTAATTGCCTTTTGCTTAATTGCACTAATTGTTTTGCTTACTAATTGTTTTTAGCTCAACGGCTTGATAATTGTTTTTTAGCTTAATTTCATTAATCGTTTTTTGGCTAATCATCTCTTAATTGATTTTTTTGCTTACTAGTTCACTAATGATTGTTTGGATTAATCATCCACTAACTAATTGTTCATTAGAATTAACTTTGAACTAATTGGTCATTGACTTAGTTGAATTGATTTTTGTTCTAACATTGATTAAACTTAGACTTTAGTGCTAACTTCGGTTAATCTCCGTAGCGTTTTCATTAGTTAACTTTGTTAATAGTCCTTAATATGTTTTGCATGGAGTCGTGGCTAATTGTGGTTACATTTTTTGTATTGATTTCATTTACTTCTTATTGGCAATTTCCATTGGAATCTTGACTAACCTTTGAGTTTGTTTTGTAGTGTTTTACACTTGATTAGTAAAATGTAGAAGTTGCTGCCACATACACAGGTGCTGTGCACAAAGTGTGCTGTAAAATGTTGCTAGTCTGCCTGGTTGCATACACACCTGCCCTGTTCTGGAAATAGTAGCTGTTATAGGCTGTTTTTATTTGTTGTTAGTTTTTACAGCTATGCAGGTGCAGGAGCGCTGTTGTTGCTGCTGTTTATGGCTCATTGCCTTATTTGGTCTTAAGGACTTAAACTTGTTTTACCGTAGCCATTGGTGGATATTCATAAGATGTGTGCACCCTTCTAGCATGAGTTCAATTCTGGTTTTGGTTTACTTTCATAATCCTTTTAGGTCTTTCACTTTGACTAGTGTGACTTAAATGTACATAGCCATTAGACTTAGGTTTCATGTGTACATACACCCTCTTGTTATTACTAATGTCTTTGGTTCACATGTGCAAGGTACATAAAGGAAACATGCCGAAGGTGGTTTGACCATTTCATTTTGTGAATAAAGACTTGTTTCTAACTTGGTTTGCCATTTGTTTATAGGTGCTTTCATGACTTGCTTTCGTTGCTTTGCTACAGATTCATATCCGTTTGGTAGGACTTCTTATCTCTTCACTTCTCTTTAATGCTTTCAAATGCCATGAGAAGTAAGAATAGTCAATGCCATGAGAAGTAGGAATAGCAAATGCCATGATAAGTAGGATTGTATGGAAAGCCCTCAAGTGAGGCCATGATTGTGCTTGTTTGATGTTGTGCTGAAGACCTCTAAGGAGGCAATTGACGGAAGGCAGGGTTCGCAATCGACCCCTGTTATTCTAGTCGAGTCGTTCTTAGCTCTCATTACATGATTGAAGCTTTGAACATTACCTGCTCCTGTTATCGAGTCAGTCAAGTGGAAGATAGGGTTCGCAACCGACCCCCACTCATTGTCATTAGCTCACATCGACCGATGTTGACGCTTATGTGATCTCATTCACATCCTTTTTTATTGATCTACTTTGATATTTGATATCATTGTATTGTTTGTTTTAGCTTTTGCTGCCTCATTAGGATACCTATTCTAACTTGTCCAAGTTAGATAGGTTAGAAAACATAACATAGGACTAACACTGGTTATTCTTCCGTCTGCTTTTAATTCATTTCGTGATTGATTTATCCTGTGTTTACTTGTCTGATGACAAGATCCCCTTAGGATTCCTAGCTCCACTTAATTTTTTATTAAGTCGGAGGTAGGAGAGACATTAGGATAGCAATCCATGCCTGATAACATTAGATAGCTTCCCTCCTGATCCTGACCTTAGGACCATTGATGCATGTTAACTTGTAGGACCGAGTTTCCCCCTTAGACTTTATGTGTGTCTTTCCCCTTTGTTCTCTCGCACCCATGCGATCGAGATCCTGTTTCCTGTTCACCCGTAGTACCGTGAACTACGGTTGCTCTGATTCCTCTTTCTTTTTAGATTGCGGATACGTAGGCACGAGATGCGATATCTCGGCGAGCACACTAACAACTAACTTCCGTTTTCTTACTCTTGAGTCTTTCATCTTCTCATCTCAAAGAAAATTCAAAATATATAATAAAGGTAGACACCTATTGCATTTAGGCCTTTCATATAACGAAGAGATTATAAGGGGTCTTCTCTTATAATCTTAAAATGTGTAGCATATAGCCCATTTTGGGTCAATGTGTTAAACATTTGATCTTGTATGAGGGACTTAAATGCAATACTTGTTGAAGGTACAAATAAAAAACATTTCTTCATTTCATAATCAACAAAAACACTTAATAAACACAAGTATGCTAGTGTGTTTGAACCTTAACAATTGGAACTAGGTGTGGGGGTCTTCTTCACATTTAGTGTACTTTCTTACTCGTTCCATCTTGGAATGTGAGGATGTACACATTCCAATGACCAAGATTCAGATACACTATCATATGCAAACAAATTGAAAAAACTTCTAAAAGACAAAAACAAACAATAACGTCTTTCCTTCGGGAATTATTTTCTCACCTCATTCACTCTCAGCGTACGAACGTGCTTCTACTCGTTCTCTTGCAAGATGGTAACACACTCGGACCAGCGAGCCTGCAACACCTGAGCTAGAACGTTAGCCGTTCCTTAAAAAACACAAACAATCCATCCCTAGTGAGGGGAACTACGTCGCTCTGATTCTCATGTTCCCGATGAGATACGTAGGCAGTGGGGTAGGGCCCATTCGAGCACTTCTTTTATTTTCCCTACATTTGTTTCTTTTTCTCTCTCTCTTTTTCCTTTTCCTTTTCCAGTTCTTTTTCCAGCATCTTTCCTTACACCCTTTGATTGAAACAAGCAAGCGTGGATCCCATCGGGTACGATGGACGTGAGGGGGTGCTAATACCTTCCCTTCGCGTAACCGACTCCCGAATCCAGTTCTTTTGGTCGCAAGACCATGCTTTTCCTTCTCTCAGGTTTATGCGGTGTTTCCTTTCCCTCTCTTGGGATAAATACACATTGCTGGCGACTCTGTTTCGGTGCCACTTTCGCGTTTGTACTAGGATGAAAATCCCCGGAGCGACAACTGGCGACTCTGCTGGGGACAGGTTGACCTATTGCTGGTCCATCCTAAGCGAGTCAATCCTAGCGCTTGTTTGCTCTTCTTTCATTGGGTGTTTACTATTATCTTGTATTTGCTGTTTACTGTATTTTATTACTTGTACCATATTTACAGCATATTAGCATTTACATTTTGTATATTATACTGTGTTGCACTGTTCTGTCTGTCTGGCGGGATGGGATTTCTGAGGGATGAGCTCAGTACACAGGCTCGAGTATACACTTAGACTTAGAGTGGAGAGTAGTGGGACCTACGTGCCATCTGTGTACGTGGGTAATCACGAAATTCACAGCTAGACGAGGCTATCTTGGGACCCATCATGGCGTGCGCATCTTGCGTATTCCAGGATGACGATCTAGAGAGCTGTCGACTCTAGTGACCGATCATGAGGACCTTAGTGGAAACATCTCTCTTTAGTGGTGACAGTGGCAGACGACATTCTGTGGCAAACCCATTCGCACCCGAGGGCCCACTTTGGAACTTGCATAGGACATCCTTTTTGAAAGGGAATCAGTGGAGGCACTCCTCGATTGGCGATAGTACTGTACCCCGAGGGATGAATGTACTATTGCTTCTTGACCTCAGTGCCAGAAGCTGAGGACCTTTCGTTTTGGAAAATCAGTTGAGGCCTCCTCGATTAATGATGATGCCAAACCAGAAATGGTGAACGTATCATCATTTCTCTACCTGAGAGCCCGGGATACTGAACATCCTAGTACCCACATGTGAGAGGGGCGGGTTGTTTACAGGTTTGCAGGTAACCTTGACTTTCATCCTACCCGGTATTCTGGTTCTCCTATCAGTGTGGGCTTATCTGCCTGGTATTATGGCATCATGATTATTCTGATCATCCCGATATTCTGATCAAGTCGGTGCTCTGATTATGCCGATATTCTGGCCTTCTGGTATTCTGATTATGTCGATATCCCGGTATCCTGGCATTCTGATTATTCGGATATTCTGGTATTCCGGTATTTTCTTCAGAGAAGATTTATGAGCTTACTCAGCCGTCAGCACAGCAGTTATCCAAATTATATGGAAGCTTTGATCCCATGTCTGTCGCATCTGCATCATCATTTTCGCATACATGTTCGTGTATTTCCAAGGGACATTAACTTTGAGACTTGCTGCTGGGCATTTCCATCCATTTCTTATGTTTTTTTTCAAAAAAAAAAAAAGAAAGAAAAATTTTTGAGTTAAAGCATAATGATCCCTTGGAAATACTCGAACATGGCATTCTGCATGGCATCCTCATACTCATATGCATAACAGGTGTTCCGGAGCTGATTCCTCATTCTGACTGGGTATTCTCTTCAGAAACGGCCAACTTGACTTCTCCCACCACTCAACTCATAACAATCAGAGGGTAGTTATGGAACAACTCCGAGCGAAAGTGACTGAGATGAAGGCCCAGGTGGGGCATTTTATGGTGGACATTCAAGCGTTGTCCCGCGGTCAGAAACTGCTGAGAGAAGAAGTCAACCGGGTGAAGTCTCAGATGGGTCTGCTTACAGAAATCCAGAATGCGGTGTTAAGGAAACAAAGCAATCCTCATCCCTGGTGAGGGGAACTACGTCGCTCTGATTATTCATTAGTCAATGGAGATACGTAGGCAGGAGATCGTGTGAGATCTTTGGTGAGGGGAACTATGTCGCTCTGATTATTCATTAGTCAATGGAGATACGTAGGCAGGAGATCGTGTGAGATCTTTGCGAGCAACCTTATCTATCAACCTTATTTATCAATTTCTTTACTCCAGATATCTCTTGTCAGCTTCCAACTCCATCTCCCCAAGAGAGTCCTAGGGGCAGAGCATATGGACAAAGGCCATAACAACTTGAGAAGAAGTTTGATCCTATTCCGATGTCGTACGCGCAACGGGTTTCCTCATTTGCTCAAACTCAAACTGTTTGAGCTAGTCGCATCAGGATCATCTTCGACAAAGCTTCCTTTGGGGTTTCAATGCCAAATGCCAGGTATGACTACCATTCTGGAGCACCTGACCATTTAATTGACGATTGCAAGTCTTTCAGAGGTAAAGGTAAAGACAAGGTGCAAGACGTGATTGACACAAAGGTTATCACACCAGATGGGTGGCCCATAAATTGAACTTTCTTCATCAGATTGAGCACCCAGCTTGCAAGAACACCTTCAGAAGCAATAAGTCCTGACGGAGTCAAGCCTCCTCAACAAGGACAATCATTTAGCTTCTTTACTGCATTTGCATATGTAGCTTTTATTTATTTGTTTAAACATTGCTTGCATGTAAGAACTTGTTTGTCTTTTGAATGACAATCATAATACAATACGCATGTTTTTCCTGAAGTAATCCATTTGTATTCACTCATAAGTTTGTATATGTGCATTGCAATACCAACTGTCGTGCTTAAACTCTTGAGGGAGGATGATGATCTAAAAATGCAAAGATCTCTAATTGTGTGCTTTTGAATAAGAACCCTGTTGAGGATGTACAAGCATTGTTTCGAATTCCCAAACACAGGAGATATAAGGGAGATAGACCCTCGTTAACCCCTTTGAGCCTTGAAGTAGGAGTTTCCTTTCGTATGAAAAAACCCTCACATTTAACCCAGGGGCAGGGTAGGCGTCAGTTAGTTTGACTGAGCGTTCAAACCTCAAAAGGAGTGTGCATCTGAGGATCCATTACCTTCCATTCCACCGCCAAGAGGTCAAGAGATGTGAAACCACAATGGTTATCCATCAACAATCAAAGAGTGAGGCAGTCACGACCTTTCCAATCAAGTCAAGACAAGCCAGTGTCACACGATTTGTTCAAGAAAAAAGGAAAAAGAATAAAAAAAATGAAAAAATGAAAAAAGCCTGCTAAGTTGAAACTTGAAAACAAGCAACTTAGGCAAAAGTTAGGGCATCCCGCTGGACTCTGAAATTAAAGATTCAAAAGAATCAGTCCAGGAAAAAATTAGGGATCAAAAAGCAAAAGAATGTGAAAGCGAAATGCAAAAGGATTACAGAAGAAAATCCTCGAGCAAGAACAAAGTCGTGTGACTAGACACAAAAGACAAAAAGGGGTGACTGTTACTCCAAAGCCTCATTAGGTGTCAAACCATCAGATGCATGGGTTCCTTAAAGATCACAAAATCTTTTTGAGAGGCGAACGCTTGTGCAAATTAGCTGAATGTAGGACTGGAGAACATCACGAAGAGTGGGTGGGCACGAATAAAATTTGAGGCTTAAAACCATTTTTCTCAAAACCGTGAACCAGACCACGATACAACCCTCAAAAGTCCTAATTGAAACAGGGTTATTTCGAAAGCATACTACCAAGAGATAGTGTTCCTGACTCCTATGAGTTGTGCTAAGAGATCTTTGTTGGTGTTGCATGTGCATTGCATTCTTTCATTCAAAAATTAATGTCGTATTCTAACCCGTGATTCGCTCATAAAAGGGTTTGCGACATCTTTTTCAATAAAACTTCAAGATTAACATGTGCGTTGCATTAGAATTTTCATTCTCAGATTAAAACATTTTCTGCTTGCATACATTTGTTTGACGTCAAAAGAAGTTTACATATGGAAATTCAGTCCAGAAGCTTAATCTTGCCGAGTTGAGAATCCTGAAACTCCCAAAGGACGGCCACATCCAGTGTTACTTCCTCAGGAAACTTTGTTGAGCAGGAGCTTTCCCAACAAGTTGTGTGAAGACGTAGTCGATCCGGGGCAATCACGTCGAGCCATCTCTTTAAGGTGTGGCTCATCTGAGACAATCACGTCGAGAAATCTCTTCAGAGTTCAGCCAAACTGGGGCAAAACCACTTCCAGGTTCATACAGGGGCAGGCCATCCCAAGAGCATGAGAAGGTAGTCCATCCAGATGACTGGTCAGCCTATCCAGGGTTCAGGTATTGGGGCAGAATATCTCATGGTGGTATGAGATTGTTCATAAATCTTCGCAAGGAGAAATCCTCTGTAGACCATACAATCAGAAGCAGCTAATTCGAGATTCGACGAATCTCTCCAAGAGTTTGAAGACACTGAAGCATTGAGCTTGCCAAGTCTTCTGTAAAATCCTCTTGAGATGACTTCTTCTAAGTAATCCATGCAGTCTGGGGCAGTTACGTCGAGATCCGACGAATCTCTACAAGAGTTTGAGGACATTGAGGCGTTTTGAATGTCAAGTCTTCTGTAAAATCCTCTTAAAGGGCATCTCCCAACAAGAGATGCAGCAAAACTTTTCTCCCCAACAAGTGGTGGTTCAGAGTTGGATTTTCTCTGTTGCAGAAGTCATATCTAGCACGGGGCATACGTGCATATCCTTTGCTTGCAGGTAGCAGCCTCATACTAGGCTCAAAGGCAAAATTGAAGCCGTTGTAAGATCAAGGGATCATGTCTTCTAGACGAGCAATCACTTATTCCCATGCAGAAGGCTGGGGCAATCATGTTCAGGGAAGGGTTCACTTGTCACCCTTTTGTCACAATGTTTACTGATTGAGTTCATCATTCGGTCGACGGTCGGTCACGACGTTTCGATATCAGCGAATTGAGTTCAACTGGGTATCTTTGTATCTTATTAAGTCGATTCTCTCATTCAGTACTTCCAACAGCTACAAGCTTTTCTGTGTCGATAACGGTTGCGAATTCCCCAATAGAGTTGCTTCGCAGACACCGAAGTTGATGACCAATCCCCAGTGAAGTCACCAGGAGTTTGAAGACACTACTCTTCTGTAAAATCCTCCTGGGACATTTTCGTCAGATCAGTCTTATATCATGGAGTAAGCAAACAAGTTGTTGCTCTCCCAAGCATGGGGCATTGAATTTCCCCGGCAGAAGATGTTCTATATCTATAATCCCCAGTAGAGTTTGAGGACGTTTGGTCTTCTGTAAAATCCTCTCAAAAGGCATTCCCAGCACGAGACGCTTTAAAGCGGTTTTCCCCAACAGAGTTGATGAGAAACTCATTATCCCCAACGGAATCGTCAAACGGGAAGTTCGCCTAACACGGGGCATTGTGACACTTATCCTAAGATTGACAGTTTTATTCCTCAGCAGACTACCGTGGAATTGCTTTGGGTTCCCCAGCAGATCTCTAGGGACTCTTTCTCAGCATGTTGCAACGTAATGTCTTCTAACCAGGATTTGAACATCCCCTGTGGAGTTTATTCTCTGCAGGATTTACCAGCAGGTGGTAGTGTCAACGGGGCATATTTCCCGCAGGTTTCAGCATGTGAAATTTGCCAAAGAATAAGTCCCAGCTGAATTGTTCTCTCCCCAGTGAAGTCCCCACAGAGTTTAACACTTTGACAGAGATATCCCCAGCAAGGTTTAAATAGATCGAGGGAATCTCTTTTTCAGCAAAGTGTCAGCATATGATGTTACCCAGCCGGTGGTGTAATTCTCAGCATTGCTCATTTACAACTCAAAGTCCAATTTATTTTTGGCACACAGATAGTTTGTTCATATTAATCCAGCCGGTGGGATAGTATGACAGATGGTTATTCCAGCCAGTGGGATGATCATTATGAACAGTCTATTCATATTATTCCAGCCGGTGGAATAATATGGCAGATGGTTGTTCCAGCCAGTGGGATGATCATTATATACAGTTTGTTCATATTATTCCAGCCAGTGGGATAGTATGGCAGATGATTGTTCCAGCAGGTGGGATGATCGGTATATACAGTTTGTTCATATTATTCCAGCAGGTGGGATAGTATGGCAGATGATTATTCCAGCAGGTGGGATGATCGGTATATACAGTTTGTTCATATCATTCCAGCAGGTGGGATAGTATGGCAGATGATTATTCCAGCAGGTGGGATGATCGTTATATGCAGTTTGTTCATATTATTCCAGCAGGTGGGATAGTATGGCAGATGATTATTCCAGCAGGTGGGATGATCGTACAGACAGTTTGTTCAGGTTATTCCAGCAGGTGGGATAATATTACAGATGGTCGTTCCAGCAGGTGGGGTGATCGTACAGATAATCATTCATATTATTCCAGCAGGTGGGATAGTATTGCAGAAGGATTTTCCAGCATGTGGAATGATCGTAGCAAAGCTTCCAAAGCCGGTTTGGTAAGCATCGAAGTCCAATATTAGTTTGGCAAAGCTGCAAAAGTCCATCTGAGGATGGCAATTTTGAGATTCCAAAGCCGGTTTGGTAATCATTGAAGTCCAACGACAGATTGGCAAAAATCCAGCACGAACTGGTAAAAGTCCATTGTTTAGAATGGCAGAGCAGCTAAAGTCCACCCGCAGAGTGGCAAGCCAGTAGTCGTCTGGCGTCGTACAAAAGACGTTATTAAAGTCCACCCGCAGTGTGGCAAGCCAGTAGTTGTCTGGCGTCATTCAAAAGACAGATTTCTCCGACAAACGTTTCATTGAAGATTCAATCCAGCGGTTTCATTGGGTTTATATCCTTTTTTTTTCTTCATCATCCAGAGCAAATTTTTGGTTATATTTGGTATTCAATCGCTATATACCTTGAAAGTCTGAAAGCAATCGCTTTCAGGCATTCAGGTCTACAACGTTTGAATAGGGGCAGCTGTAATACCCCAAAATTTTCCCTACCTTTTACTGGTTTTCGCTTCCCGTTCATTTGCATTTTTCAGTAGGTCATAAACTCATATTCATTCATTTGCATGTGCTCCTGAGGCATGGGATCTTGGTTTCTTATCTTCTGTGCAAAGTGGTTGATATTCATCAATTGAAGATGGTGATTGGGGGTTCATGGCAAAAGCATCTTTACGTGAGACCCAGTTGTGGATTTATATCGTGGTCAGGACAACGTTATTCCCTCAGTTGCTTATGGTTCAGTGCGAGTAATACAAGTTAATGAGGGAGGAGAGTGAAGTCGATTCGAGGTGGAGGTCGTGGAGTATTTGAGTTTGAATTTGGATTGGGCAAGCGCTTTAAGATATTTGGAATTCAAGATACAAGTTGGTAAATCCGTATCCACCTTATATCATAAACCATTATCCACTTTTGAAGTCCATTTTAATCAATTTTAAATCCATTCTTTAACCCGCATTTTGGGACCATACTTTTTTCATTTTTAATACCATATCATAATTTCTCAACATTTCTATCCATAATCCATTATCCATAACCAAATAGCCAAAGTCCATTACACTACAAAGGATACCATCATAATTCATTTCATCCAAATAATAATTGTCCTAAACACCCAATACAAATACTCAAGGCCATGTAAAAATAAAACCCATTTAAAATCCATCACCAACGTGAAATCCTTGTCTCCGTTGGTTGTCATTAATCAAACACCGCCTGAACCAAGAGGCATGATTGATTCTTTGTTTCTGCTGACTCAAAAGCTTGGAAGAAGAGCTGGTGACATGAAAAGGGCTACTCTCGCTACCTACACATAAGTTGACGTATTAGATGCTCGACTTAGTGGTACACGGAATTAAAGCTTGTTTGCCTCCAAACATAGAGTATGGTAAGGATGAATTCATTATCGCAGGTGCAAATCAGGATGGCTATTTTGCATGTGAGAAGTATAAGACTTGGGTAAGCCATGAAGAATATGATATGGAAGAATTTGGGAGGAATGTCTGTAAGCTAAAGGTGCAGAAAAATTGGAATAAAAATACACACGCGTGTGGATCTCTGAACTTTTTCCCATCAGCGCTGCTAAAGTTACTCAGCAGGGAAACATATAACGGTGAAATTACGATGACAGAATGAGGGATTAATAAAATAACAGTTACAACTCCATCTTCCTATCAGATTTCACACCAGAAATAATAGAAAAACAGTTACAAACCAATCGATTTTCTTCCAACAGAAATTCACAATTCCTCTAACCAAATTCTCTCCAACAGAATTAATTAACCAATCTCTAACCTCTCTAACAGAACCTAACTGATCTCTAACAGAAAATCCTCTTTCACCTTCTTCAAGCTTCACTCTTCACTTTTGGATCAACCTTCATCATTCATCTTCAACACCAAGAACCGATTCTAACGAATTCTCTTCAATCTTCTCTTCATCCTCCATAACCGATTTCTTCCTTCTTGGCTTCAATTCTGCTTCTTCTTCGATTAACCTTCATCATCAATATTCTTCACGAATCTTCAACATCCGCAAGTTTCCGCCAACACGAATTATTCTCCGATTCTGTAACAAACTCCGGTTCTCCAACGAACTCACTCTGTAGAATTCATCGACAAGCTTCATACAACCTCATCTTCATCATTTCCTAGAATTCACATCAACAACGATTAACAACGCGCAGTGAGAGGTCGCTTCAGAACTACGCACTGCGATTCACAACAAGAACAATCAACAATATTGAGAAGCGATCCAGGAATCGCGAAGAAGAAGAGGAGAAAGGAGTATGAGGAAAAGATCGAAAGTGTAGAAGGCGAATGTCGTACCTGAATCGATTGGGGATTCTACTCCATCATCATCGTCTTCGAAACGCCGCGATGGAATTCCTCAGCGATTGTACCAGATTCCACGGCGTCACCTGTCATCGGCGACCTTCACTCCGATGTAACCACTGATCAGTTCTACGCGGTATTGTCCGAATTCACGAGCCTCGCTTCCGTTCACCTCTGAAAAGACTCAGTCGCAAGGAAGTCCCTCTGTTACGGTCACGTTAACCTCATTTCTCGTTAAGAAACAATTTACGCATTTGAGTGTAGAAGAAGAAGATGAGATGGAGGAAGGTAATGGCGCCGGCGGTTGTGTTGTGAAGGCGAAGATAGTGGAGAGCAGAGAGATGATGAGGATGAAACGGCGCACTTGTTTACAAAAGAGTGAAGAAGATGGAGGAGTCATTCGTGTGTGTTTTAGGGTTAGAAGATAGTAATGTGACCTCATTGGATCGGACCTAAGTATGAAGCCCATGGATTCATTTCCACACCTCCTAATCAGGTCTGCACCTTATCTCTTTCTTTTTTTGATTTTGTGTGGCATTTAGGTTCTATATTTTTTAGATTGTGATTAGGTTTCTTGTTAGAATATGATATTAGGATTAGATATTAGTTTTAACATTAGGTTTAGAATTTAGTTTTAACAAGGTGATTAAAATTTGATTGTAATTCTCTCCATGGTGATTAAACTTTAGGATTAGATCACAACTTTAGAAATAAATTTTAGAATTGGAATCTTACTTTTGATTTTGATTTTAACTTTGATTTGTGATTGTTAACTTCGATTTTGTTCCTAATTGTAGATTAACTTCCGATTAACTTCTGTTTAGGAACCAATTAAAATTTGATGTAGATATTGACTTTAGACATTAATTCCGATAATTAGATTTAGAGTTTGCTAATGGTTTGACTAATTGCCTTTTGCTTAATTGCACTAATTGTTTTGCTTACTAATTGTTTTTAGCTCAACGGCTTGATAATTGTTTTTTAGCTTAATTTCATTAATCGTTTTTTTGGCTAATCATCTCTTAATTGATTTTTTTGCTTACTAGTTCACTAATGATTGTTTGGATTAATCATCCACTAACTAATTGTTCATTAGAATTAACTTTGAACTAATTGGTCATTGACTTAGTTGAATTGATTTTTGTTCTAACATTGATTAAACTTAGACTTTAGTGCTAACTTCGGTTAATCTCCGTAGCGTTTTCATTAGTTAACTTTGTTAATAGTCCTTAATATGTTTTGCATGGAGTCGTGGCTAATTGTGGTTACATTTTTTGTATTGATTTCATTTACTTCTTATTGGCAATTTCCATTGGAATCTTGACTAACCTTTGAGTTTGTTTTGTAGTGTTTTACACTTGATTAGTAAAATGTAGAAGTTGCTGCCACATACACAGGTGCTGTGCACAAAGTGTGCTGTAAAATGTTGCTAGTCTGTCTGGTTGCATACACACCTGCCCTGTTCTGGAAATAGTAGCTGTTATAGGCTGTTTTTATTTGTTGTTAGTTTTTACAGCTATGCAGGTGCATGAGCGCTGTTGTTGCTGCTGTTTATGGCTCATTGCCTTATTTGGTCTTAAGGACTTAAACTTGTTTTACCGTAGCCATTGGTGGATATTCATAAGATGTGTGCACCCTTCTAGCATGAGTTCAATTCTGGTTTTGGTTTACTTTCATAATCCTTTTAGGTCTTTCACTTTGACTAGTGTGACTTAAATGTACATAGCCATTAGACTTAGGTTTCATGTGTACATACACCCTCTTGTTATTACTAATGTCTTTGGTTCACATGTGCAAGGTACATAAAGGAAACATGCCGAAGGTGGTTTGACCATTTCATTTTGTGAATAAAGACTTGTTTCTAACTTGGTTTGCCATTTGTTTATAGGTGCTTTCGTGACTTGCTTTCGTTGCTTTGCTACAGATTCATATCCGTTTGGTAGGACTTCTTATCTCTTCACTTCTCTTTAATGCTTTCAAATGCCATGAGAAGTAAGAATAGTCAATGCCATGAGAAGTAGGAATAGCAAATGCCATGATAAGTAGGATTGTATGGAAATCCCTCAAGTGAGGCCATGATTGTGCTTGTTTGATGTTGTGCTGAAGACCTCTAAGGAGGCAATTGACGGAAGGCAGGGTTTGCAATCGACCCCCGTTATTCTAGTCGAGTTGTTCTTAGCTCTCATTACATGATTGAAGCTTTGAACATTACCTGCTCCTGTTATCGAGTCAGTCAAGTGGAAGATAGGGTTCGCAACCGACCCCCACTCATTGTCATTAGCTCACATCGACCGATGTTGACGCTTATGTGATCTCATTCACATCCTTTTTTATTGATCTACTTTGATATTTGATATCATTGTATTGTTTGTTTTAGCTTTTGCTGCCTCATTAGGATACCTATTCTAACTTGTCCAAGTTAGATAGGTTAGAAAACATAACATAGGACTAACACTGGTTATTCTTCCGTCTGCTTTTAATTCATTTCGTGATTGATTTATCCTGTGTTTACTTGTCTGATGACAAGATCCCCTTAGGATTCCTAGCTCCACTTAATTTTTTATTAAGTCGGAGGTAGGAGAGACATTAGGATAGCAATCCATGCCTGATAACATTAGATAGCTTCCCTCCTGATCCTGACCTTAGGACCATTGATGCATGTTAACTTGTAGGACCGAGTTTCCCCCTTAGACTTTATGTGTGTCTTTCCCCTTTGTTCTCTCGCACCCATGCGATCGAGATCCTATTTCCTGTTCACTCGTAGTACCGTGAACTACGGTTGCTCTGATTCCTCTTTCTTTTTAGATTGCGGATACGTAGGCACGAGATGCGATATCTCGGCGAGCACACTAACAACTAACTTCCGTTTTCTTACTCTTGAGTCTTTCATCTTCTCATCTCAAAGAAAATTCAAAATATATAATAAAGGTAGGAACCTATTGCATTTAGGCCTTTCATATAAAGAAGAGATTATAAGGGGTTTTCTCTTATAATCTTAAAATGTGTAGCATATAGCCCATCTTGGGTCAATGTGTTAAACATTTGATCTTGTATGATGGACTTAAATGCAATACTTGTTGAAGGTACAAATAAAAAACATTTCTTCATTTCATAATCAACAAAAACACTTAATAAACACAAGTATGCTAGTGTGTTTGAACCTTAACAATTGGAACTAGGTGTGGGGGTCTTCTTCACATTTAGTGTACTTTCTTACTCGTTCCATCTTGGAATGTGAGGATGTACACATTCCAATGACCAAGATTCAGATACACTATCATATGCAAACAAATTGAAAAAACTTCTAAAAGACAAAAACAAACAATAACGTCTTTCCTTCGGGAATTATTTTCTCACCTCATTCACTCTCAGCGTACGAACGTGCTTCTACTCGTTCTCTTGCAAGATGGTAACGCACTCGGACCAGCGAGCCTACAACACCTGAGCTAGAACGTTAGCCGTTCCTTAAAAAAACACAAACAATCCATCCCTAGTGAGGGGAACTACGTCGCTCTGATTCTCATGTTCCCGATGAGATACGTAGGCAGTGGGGTAGGGCCCATTCGAGCACTTCTTTTATTTTCCCTACATTTGTTTCTTTTTCTCTCTCTTTTTCCTTTTCCTTTTCTAGTTCTTTTTCCAGCATCTTTCCTTACACCCTTTGATTGAAACAAGCAAGCGTGGATCCCATCGGGTACGATGGACGCGAGGGGGGTGCTAATACCTTCCCTTCGCGTAACCGACTCCCGAATCCAGTTCTTTTAGTCGCAAGACCATGCTTTTCCTTCTCTCAGGTTTATGCGGTGTTTCCTTTCCCTCTCTTGGGATAAATACACATTGCTGACGACTCTGTTTCGGTGCCACTTTCGCGTTTGTACTAGGATGAAAATCCCGGGAGCGACAAGGCCCAGGGTCATTTGTTTGAAAATGGCGATCGCGCCGAGATTTTTGAAAATGCGGTGGGTCTTATACAATGCATTGAGGCCCAAAATGGTTTGGTTTTCAAAGGGGGTTGGGTCTTACACTCTAATAGAGGCCCAAAAGATTTTGAATGGGTCTTATAGCTCGAGGAGAGGCCCAGGGTTTTTTCAACGGACGATGATCGCGTCGAACTTTTTGAAATACAACGGGACTTATACAATAAGTGAAACCCAAAAATAGGTTTGTATTTACAAAGGATTGGGTCTTACACTCTATTAGAGGCCCAAAAGTGTTTGAAATTGTTTGATAAGGGTGAAAATCAAAGAAACCCTAATTTGTTATTCTTTAAAAGTAAATATTTAAAGAAAATCAAATAAAATACCAAATAAGTTTGAATAAACCATTTGTGATTTTTGTTTAAGGTTTGAGAAATGAGGGATTAATCACAAGGTTAATTAAAACTCACTTGGTTTTGATTTTTCAAAGTAAATATTCACTTTTAAAATGTTTAAAAATATTAAAAAGGAATTTATTCACAAAAATACTAATTATATTAAATAAATAATATAAACTTAATTTTTTTGTGGAATAAAATATTTCAACATTTTTGTGATTTTTTGCAAAAAGAACCAATAAAAAATAATTAAAATTTAAAGAGTTATTAATTTTCCAATTAATTAATAAAACATAAAATATTGGAAAAAATAGCAAAAATGTGAGAAAACACAAAATGGCATGGGTGGGGTTTGAACCCACGACCTCAAGGTTATAGGGCGCGCGCCTTACCACTGGGGTGGTGATACATCCATTGCTTGAAGTGAAACCACAAATATACAAGGCATGCCTTGTTTTCTAGGCATGGTCTAGGCAAGGCAAGGCAAGTTTTGCCAAGAAACGGGAAGGTCCATAACTTTCTCATTTCTTAATGGTTGGGGACAAAATTTATATGCATCTGGCCTAGAATTTCACAAGGAATCCAATGGTGGTGGTATTTTTTTAGATCATACTCCCTTCTCAAAACCCGATAGTGGTTTTGAAAAAGGCCTATAATTGCATTTTCTATGCTACACTTTGATACAGGCATGAATTACATGATGAATTGGTTCAAACACAACATATATAACATGTATGAGGTGTGTATGATCAGTGGACTTTAAAGCAATGCATATTTTGGAAAGTTCAAGTCATGATGCTTACCTCTTTTTGAGCTTTTGGAGTTTTCTGTGCAATCTGCCAAACTTCTTGTTCCAGAAATGGTTTGATGCTTTGTGTCGCTCCCGGGATTTTCATCAAAGTACAAATGCGAAAGTGGCACCGAAACAGAGTCGCCAGCAATGTGTATTTATCCCAAGAGAGGGAAAGGAAACACTGCGTAAACCTGAAGGAAAGGAAAGAACATGGTCTCACGACCAAGAAAACTGGGTTCGGGAGTCGGTTACGCGTGAGGAAGGTATTAGCACCCCCACGCGTCCATCGTACCCGATGGGATCCATGCTTGCTTCTTCAATCAAAGGGGGTAGGGAAAGGATACTGAAAAGGAAACTGCTAGCTGGAGAACTGGAAAATAAAGGTAGAAAGGAAAAGAAACAAATGTAGGGAAAATAAACGAAGTGCTCGAATGGGCCCTACCCCACTGCCTACGTATCTCACCGGGGACATGAGAATCAGAGCGACGTAGTTCCCCTCACCTAGGGATGGATTGTTTGTGTTTTCTAAAGAACGGCTAATGTTCTAGCTCAAGTGTTGCAGGCTCGCTGGTCCGAGTGCGTTACCATCTTGCAAGAGAACGAGGAGGAGCACGTTCGTACGTTGAGAATGAGTGAGATGGGAAAAGAATTCCCGAAGGAAAGATGTTATTGTTTGTTTTTTGTCTTTTAAGAAAGAAGTGTTTTGATTGTTTTTGGTGTTTTGTAACACATATTGCATCCAAGTCTATGATGTAGGATTGAATGCGTCGCATGGTCGTCCTAACAGGCCGTATGCTAAACATCCTAGGAAGGTGGAGAGAAACTCCCCTCCTTCCATTTCCCACATACAAGGCTCACATGTGATATGCATTAACCTTTATTAAGTGTTTTTTACTTTTTGTTTGAAGATGAGAAGAAAGAGACTCCAAGGGGATCAAACGTGAAAATCTAATGAGGGGGACTAAGACTCAATCCTAATGTTATCATACATGGTGATCCCATGGTCAATGGGGTTTAACAAACTTACTTCTAAAAGAAAGAAGAAGAAGAGCAAAAGAAATAACTTACTTCCAAAATGGAAGTTAAGTTGATCTTAAAGAGGGATGAAAGAAAAGTTATTCAATGAAAGCATGTAAATGCTTAACAAACACAAGTAGAAAGTTTAAAAGAAATAAGAGAATATAAGAGAAAGAAATGTATGTGGAACTAAGTCCACACACTTACTTACCTTTAGCTCCTACATGAAAATGTTAGTTCAAAAGCTATTTACAAGAAAAGCCTAAGCAAAAGAACTTGGTCAAACAAACAAATGGAAGGAACCAATGAAAACAACAGCTATTACAGCCCACATGCAACAGAACAGTAGTAAATTCAGCATCATATACCAAACAGCAAACAACAACTCATGTTCAGCATACAAAAATGGGTGTAACAAGCATTTGGCAGCACATACTACAACATATATGTGTATAGGCAGCAGTGAAAAATCAGAGGCAACATGCATTAACACACAATTTCAATCATGAACAACCATTATCATGCATCAAGCCTTGCACATTCATCAAACAAACACGATCACAATCATATTACCAATCAGGATGAACGATCTTTGAAATCAAACATGTTATAATGCACATTACAAAAGAATACACATTGTCAAGAATATGAGCAAGTCAAAACAAGTATACATCTCTTGAAATGGAAAGCAAATGAACATACATATAGTGATTCCAGCAACATGGCATCAATTAGCAATTAATGAGCTCAAAGTGTGTTCATCATGTGCTCATTACATTGATTAATCAACAACGCAAACATTATGCTCAATAATAAAAAACCAATGCACGCATGTCGCAAAATCAAGTTCATACTGTGGTGTGAGTTAAGATAGCTCAAGAATAATCCACCAATCATGAATGCATTGATCCATGAAGTTTAAACATGTTAAGTATGTCAAAAAACCAAGAAAATGCAAGAAAATATCATTCTGCAGCAGGGGTAATCGATTACTCACTTTGAGTAATCGATTACTCAGTTGAAATTTGGCTAAAATCATGAAAATAAGGCTGAGTAATCGATTACTCTATTAGGTTAATCGATTACCACTGCAACAGAGACCAAAATTCAGCTTTGAAAAGCACTTTTCAGTAGTGAATGACTTATCCAAACATCCAATTGAACATGTAATCAATTAAGCACGAAATTACATTGAATTATGATTCCCAAACATCAATTAAACTCAATAATCAACCACAACAAAAATCACATTCAATCATATGGATCCAAAATCAAAATCACTAAAAGTCTACATCGAATAAGTTGCGAATAAGCTAAAAACAATGTAGATTTAGGGAGAACCAACCTACAAAGCGGAGACTTGCTTTGGTAAATGTTGCCAAGTATCTTGGTGCAAAAATTGAAAGAAAACCAGAGATTCTTCAATCAATAGCCGAAATGCGTCGAAATCGAACGAAATCGTGAAAATCCACCAAAATTCAACTTGCACCAAAATAAATGGTGAGAAACCTTTGGATTGAAGAAGAACAAGCTGCAATTCCAGAAAATCAAACCAATGCAAACCAAGAGATGAAGTTTAGCTCAAGAATTAATCACTTTTCAATGTAAAAAGTGATTATTCTTCAAGAAATAAGAGCTTTTGTGTGTGGTTGTGGGAGAGAGAAGTAAAAGTTGTAGCAAAGTGAAGGGAGAAATGAGAGAGAATTGAGAGTGAAATGTGAGAAATTTGAGAAAATGGTTGAAGGTCCATGAAAATGAGTGAAGCATCTCTTAAATAGATTTTAGGTTTGGAGTATAAGTGGTTTGGAGTGAGGTTTGGAATGAGGTTTGGGTTTGGAGCTAGGGTCGGAGTTAGTTAAACTCAACTCACCGAGTCAAGTTAGTTAACTCGGTTAGTTAGGATCAACTCAGTTGCTTGGAAAACAAGAAACCACAATTGGTGTATTGGTGTATGACTTGGGCTGCAAGCAAGGCCTTGTGACTTGTGAACTTTCAGCATGAAACCACCATTTTCGAGCCCTCGTATGACCTTCATAACTTGTTCAAATGAAAAAATGTCCAACATCAAAGTTGAAGAGGACATGGAGATGAACAAATTTGATGTTCAACAATTTTTCATTTGAAGCCTTCTTGACGGAGAAAATTGGCTTGACATTTGGCACGCCAACTGTTCGAAGAAATTATGGCCTATGGGCCTGGTCTTGCCTTGCCATGACTTGGTTTTTGCCTTGATTTTACCAAACTTTGATTGATCATAACTCCCTCAATTTTGATCCGATGGAAGAGTTATTTATATGGATTTGAAGCTTGAAATAAGATCTTTAAGTGGCTTAACTTGGGCCTGAGGTTTGGATCTTTTCTCTTGGAGAAAAAAAGCCTCAAAGTGTGGTGCAAAATGGTCCAAACTTGCCACTTTTGGAACCCCCAAAGTTTCTATTTTTGGCAGTTTTGTAAATTCTTGATTTTTCGTTATTCCTCCATCATTTCTTGATCAAATTTTGTCCAATGAACATATGTAACATGAATTTCATGAATTTAACCTTCGAAAGTCAATAGTTGACTTTTTTCACTGCACAGTTGACTTTTTCCCCAATTTCTTGATTATCAAGCAACTGATCAATCGAACCTCTTCTGAAATGAATCAATAGCCAATCTTCCATCCTTAGACACTTAATATCATGTAGAAAACATTGAGATCAAGTTTGAATCAAAACTTCATCAGGATACCACTTGAATCCAAAACCCTAATTTTGGTACCCTCTGATTAGGAGGAAAAAACACATCCTCCAAATCCAAATTCCTCTGAATATGATGTATATCCTCTCAAACAATGATGAGACACGTCATTTAGAGATGATAAAAACTCAAAGAGCTTGCCCATTTGGGGGTCAAATACCAATTTTTGACTGCCTTATGTAGGATGTGGTGCACTGCCCAATCTCCTTGATGGATTCTCCTCTTCCCATGCCTTGTGAGATCAACTGATATGATATATGGCTTAAGGGACCCTTGAGGCTTGTGAGAAACCCTTGGCTCTTATTTCCTTGCTTTATATAATCCACCCCTTTGAAGGACCATTGATCACATGCCCTTATGCAAGATGCAATGCAATGCTTGATGTTTTGTTTTTCTATGCTTGAATGCAATGCAATGAAATGAAATCTCATGCTAAATGATATGAAGAAATGAGAGGGCAAATTTTGGGTATTACAGCTGCCCCTATTCAATCACTGTAGACCTGAATGGATGATAGCGATTGCTGTCAGACTTTCGAGGTATGGAGGGATTGAATACCAAAAAATAACCAGAAAATTTGTGCTCTGTGGAGAAGAAGAAAAAGGGATATAAACCCAACCAAATGAACTCTGCTTGAATAAAACTCTGATGATGAAGAATACCACTGAAGAGATGTCTTTTTGAACAACGCCAGATGATTACTGGCTTGCCATGCTGCGGGTGGACTTTAACAACGTCTTTTGTACAACGCCAGACGACTACTAGCTTGCCACACTGCGGGTGGACTTTCGCCAATCTACGGTTGGACTTTGCAGCTGAATTGCCATACTATGGGTGGAATTTTGCCAATCTGTGGTTGGACTTGCTGATGATTTGCCACCCTTGGATGGTCTTTTGCCAATCTACGGTTGGACTTAGCTGCGGTCTTTTAAAGGGAGTCAGATGACTACTGACTTGCCACACTACGGGTGGACTTTTGCCAATCTACGGTTGGACTTTAAGAATTCGCCACCCTTGGATGGACCTTTTGCCAATCTACGGTTGGAGTTTAAGAATTTGCCACCCTTGGATGAACCTTTTGCCAATCTACGGTTGGAGTTTAAGAATTTGCCACCCTTAGATGGACTTTTACCAATCTACGGTTGGGCTTTTGCAAAAGCATTCAACATTGGATTACGCTCTGCATCCATATCAGACATCTCTGCTGACCCTGCTGAGGAACAATAATCAATGATTTGATCATAGAGACTCCTGAAAGGATAATATCTCTGCTGGAGAATGAATGAACAATCCGTCTGCTTCGAACTGTCAGGCTTGCCAAAAATAAATTGGACTTTGGGGATATAAGGGGAGTGATGATTCTGCCAAGAATTACTTCATCTGCTTGGGGATGAATTCTGGTCACAGTAACTCCGCTGGGGATGAGAATTTTCTGAATGGAATTCTGCTGGGGAAGAAACATCGTTAAAACTCTGCTTGAGGATCTATCAAACCCGAGATCCCTTGCGGGGAGAATCAACCTTCTACTCGGCTGGGGAATATTGTTGACAAGATTCGATGATGAACTCTGTGGGGATATCATTACCAGAGATACGATCTTGCTGGGGGATCAGGGCTACCCTGCTGGGGATATGCAAATCCAGTTAGAAGACATCCCGTGGCAACATGCTGGGAGAGAGTTCTTAGAGATCTGCCGGGGAAACCCAAGGGAATTCCACGGTAATCTGCTGAGGAATAAATTCTGTTGAGCTTAGGATGAGTGCCATAATTCCCCACGTTAGGCGAACTTTCCGTTTGACGACTTCGCTGGGGATGATGATTTTGTAACAAACTCTGCTGGGGAGAACCGCTTCAAAGCATCTCGTGCTGGGGAACGTCTCTTGAGAGGATTTTATAGAAGACCAAACGTCCTCAAACTCTACTGGGGATAATAGATCGGGAACATCTCCTGCTGGGGAAATTCAAAATGCCCCATGCTCGGGAAGGTCAACAACTTGCTTTTTTTGCTCCATGATACAAGACTTACCTGAAGAAATGTCATAAGAGGATTTTACAGAAGATTAAGCATCTTCAAACTCCTGGCGATTTCACTAGGGATTGACCCTCAACTTCGGTGTCTGCGAAGCAACTTTACTGGGGAACTTGCAACCGTTATCGACACAGAAAAGCTTGTAACTGTTGGAAGTACTGAATGAGAGAACCGACTTAATAAGATACAACGATACTCAGTTGAACTCAATTCACTGATATCGAGACGTCATGACCGACCGCCGACCAAATGATGGACTCAACCAGTAAATGTTGTGACGAAAGGGTGACATGTGAGCCCTTCCCTGAACATGATTGCCCCAGTCTTCTGCGTGGGAATAAGTGATTACTCGTCTAGGAGAGATGCCTCTTCTGATTGAAATCATCTGGATCTATTACCTGCAACAAAAGCATACACACACATGCCCCAGGATATTGCGTGGTTTGAATCCACCATCCAGGATTATTCAACATTCAAAGTAATTTTAAATGTTTTTCTACGCATGTTATTGTAAAGCCACCATGTTTTCAAATGCAATGTTTTATAAAAAATTCGGACATTTTTGCAAACAAAGCAGTAAAACAAAATAAGAAGCTTTTTACTGAAATTCAATTTATTGAAGAAAAGCCCAGAATAGGCAATTACACCAGGAAGCAATCCCTGGAAAGAGGTGATCGCTGAAAATTGAGAAAAGAAACTATCCTAATGGCAATGTGAAAACGGAATTCCACTGAGTTTCAATTCTGCTATGGCCAGTATATCTTCAAGACTCCCCGACCTTGCCTTTTGAGGAATGATCAGACTGATTCCTACCCTTTGGAATGTCAGTCGTTGAAATGGTGATGGAGTACAAATAACTCATACCGTAGTCATTCGCTTAAATCCCTCTTTTGCGTGGACCGCCCTTTCGAGTTTTCAATCCACCGGGATACCCTTTTTTGCCTGAGTTGTCCTTGCGGATTTTCAACTCACCGGGTGTACAATTTTTTTATTTTATATCGCTAATTTTTGCCCGAACCTTTTATTTTGTTTTTGTGGTTTGCCGAGATGCCTTTTTTTGCCTGGACTTTTCTTTGTTTTTTTGTCCAGCGGGTCTATTCATGCAAAGTATTTTTTGACTACGTCTGAGTTGACAGGGGATGAAAAGTCCTCGCCGTCCATGGTTGTAAATAACAAGGCTCCTCCCGAGAAGACCTTCTTAACCACGAATGAACCTTCATAGTTGGGAGTCCATTTTCCCATGTGATATGTACTAGGAGGAAGGATCCTTTTGAGTACCACATCTCCCACTTTGTAAACCCGAGGACCCACCTTTTGGTCAAATTCCTGCTTCATCCTCCGTTGGTATAACTGCCCATGACACAGAGTTGCCAACCGTTTCTCTTCAATAAGGCTCAACTGATTAAATCTGGCGTGAACCCACTCAGCTTCGTCTAACTTGACATCCATCATGACTTTGAGGGATGGAATCTCCACTTCAACCGGTAGTACTGCCTCCATACTGTATACAAGTGAGAATGGTGTTGCCCCTGTGGACGTGCGTACTGACGTTCGGTACCCATGCAAAGTAAATGGTAACATCTCATGCTAATCTTTATACGTGACAACCATTTTCTGCACAATCTTCTTAATATTCTTGTTGGCCGCCTCCACGACGCCATTCATCTTCGGGCGATACGGAGAAGAATTGTGATGTTCGATTTTGAAGTCCCGGCACAGCTCAACCATCATTTTGTTGTTCAGATTAGAACCATTATCAGTAATGATTCTCTCGGGCACTCCATAGTGACAAATGATATCCCGTTTCAAGAAACGAGCTACCACCTGCTTAGTGACGTTGGCATAAGATGCTGCTTCAACCCATTTAGTGAAATAATCAATGGCGACCAAGATGAAACGATGGCCGTTTGAAGCAGTAGGCTTAATTTTCCCAATCATATCAATGCCCCACATTGCAAAGGGCCAAGGAGAGGACATGACACTCAATGGATTTGGCGGTACATGCACTTTGTCTGCATAAATTTGGCACTTGTGACACTTGCGGGCGTACTTGCAACAATATGCTTCCATTGTCAACCAATAATACCCCGACCTCAATAGTTTCTTAGCCATTGCATGTCCTCCGGCATGGGTACCGAAAGATCCTTCATGCACTTCCTGCATTAACAGGCCTGCTTCGTGTCTATCCACACATCTGAGCAGAACCATGTCGAAATTCCGTTTGTACAACACGTCATCCTGATTCAAGAAGAAGCTACCAGACAGCCTTCTCAACGTCTTCTTATCTTTAGTAGATGCCCCAGGCAGGTACTCTTGACTTTTCAAGAAACACTTGATGTCATGAAACCATGGCTTGTCATCAGACGTTGCATCAACAGCAAACACAAATGCAGGTCTGTCAAGACGAGACACTTCAATCTTAGGTACATGGTTCCATCTTTGCACTTTAATCATAGAAGACAAAGTAGCCAAGGCATCAGCAAACTTATTCTCATCTCGGGGAATATGGTACAGCTTCACTATTGTGAAAAATGTCAGTAATCTCCTTGTATAATCTCTATACGGAACCAAATTTGCTTGGTGCGTGTACCAACTCCCTTTCACTTGATTGATTACCAAAGCTGAATCACCGAAGATATCAAGGGTCTTAATTCGTAAATTAATCGCCTCCTCAATCCCCATTATACAAGCTTCATATTCTGCTTCATTGTTGGTGCATCCGAAAGTTATTCGGGCAGTGAAAGGCATGTGAACACCTTCCGGCGTGATAAGAACTGCTCCAACTCCGCATCCATTCATGTTGACAGCCCCATCAAACATCAAACTCCATTTGGATTCAGAGTCTGACCCCTTCTCCGGGAGTGGTTCCTCGCAGTCTTTAACTTTGAGAAACATGATGTGCTCATCAGGGAAATCAAATTTCATGGGTTGGTAATCATCAATCGGCTGTTGCGCAAGATAGTCTGACAAGATACTTCCTTTGATGGCCTTTTGGGAAGTATACTGGATATCATACTCTGTCAAAACCATTTTCCAACGTGCCACTCTGCCTGTTAGTGCTGGTTTCTCGAAAATGTATTTGATAGGATCCATTTTTGAGATCAACAAGGTTGTGTGCCTGATCATATACTGCCTCAATCGCTTAGCAGCCCATGCAAGTGTACAACATGTCTTCTCAAGCATTGAGTATCGGGACTCGCAGTCATTGAACTTTTTGCTCAGGTAGTAAATAGCATGCTCCTTCCTACCTGTCTCGTCGTGTTGACCGAGAACACAACCCATAGAACCTTCAAGCACTGTCAAATACATTATCAAGGGCCTTCCTGAAACTAGAGGCATGAGAACTGGAGGTTCCTGCAAGTATTCTTTTATTTTATTGAATGCCAATTGGCAATCGTCATTCCACCTGACCGTTTGATCTTTTCTAAGCAGCTTGAATATTGGTTCGCATGTGGCTGTTAGGTGAGATATGAACCTTGCAATGTAGTTCAATCTACCCAGAAAGCCACAAACCTCTTTTTCTGTTCTCGGTTCAGGCATATCTTGTATTGCTTTTACTTTGGCAGGATCAACCTCAATCCCTTTTTCACTCACAATGAAACCCAGCAACTTTCCAGAACGCACCCCAAAAGTGCACTTGTTCGGATTCAACCTTAAACGGAACTTTCTCAATCTTTCAAACAACTTTTTCAAGTTAATCAGATGTTCTTCTTCTGTTCGCGACTTGGCAATCATGTAGTCCACATAACATTCATTCTCTTTGTGAATCAAGTCGTGAAACAAAGTTACCATTGCCCGCTGATAGGTTGCCCCTGCATTTTTCAACCCAAAAGGCATCACCTTATAACAGTATATACCCCACGGGGTAATGAACGTGGTCTTCTCCATATCCTCGGGCGCCATCTTTATCTGGTTGTACCCGGAGAAACCGTCCATAAACGAGAACACTGAAAACTGAGCTGTATTGTCAACCAGCACATCTATGTGGGGTAGTGGAAAATCATCTTTCGGACTAGCTTTATTAAGATCTCGATAATCCACACACATTCTTACCTTTCCATCTTTCTTTGGTACTGGCACGATGTTAGCAACCCAAGGAGGATAGTTAGTCACAGTAAGGAACCCTGCGTCCCACTGCTTATGAACTTCTTCTTTGATCTTTATAGCCATATCGGGATGAGTCCGACGAAGTTTCTGCTTGACTGGCGGGCATTCTTCTCTCAACGGCAGCCTGTGTACGATAATATCAGTATCCAACCCTGGCATGTCTTGATACGACCAGGTGAAGATATCAACATATTCACACAACATCTCAGTCAATGCTTTCTTCACATTTGCTTTCAAGCTGGCACCAATCTTGATCTCTTTCTTAGCATCCTCGGTACCAATATTAATGATCTCTATGGTCTCTTGATAAGGCTGGATGGCCCTTTCCTCTTGTTTTAACAATCTGGCTAGTTCCTCAGGGAGTTCACAACCCTTCTCATCCCCTTCTTCGGCTTGATAAATCAGTTTGTCAAAGTCATACATAGCCATAGCAGAACCGTTATCAATGAAATCCGGAGGATCAAGTCTGCACGAACGTGTTCATGCTTTATTTTAGAATTTATTTTAAAATAAAAAGAAACGAAACATTGCCATTTTATTATTTTGTGCAAAAATAAAAATGACAGACGGAGAACAAAATTTGAGTGCAAAACGTCCTTTATTAATGATTAAAATTGCAAATGCAAACAGGGTGGCCCTACAAATGAATCTATATGCCTTGGGCAGAGCACAAGATTTTAACACGCATTATGGTTAGAAAAACAAAGAAAATTACTCTGTTTAAAGAGTAACCCGGATGACTTCTTCAACAGACCAATTCTGCAATGGTTGTCCCGAGGCACGTGGGCGTACCCAGTTGTCTAAGTCACAGTCACTGTCAACGCCATCTTATGTAGCTGCACAAGACTGATCTGGGTAAATGATTCCTCCACTGCTGAAAATGATGGGTCCACTGTTCTCTGCAACTGAAGTCATAGAGGGATAATAGCCAATACCAAACTTGTCCTCCTTCATTGGTGTCTCTATCAGCTTGCCCCAGCCTTGGGCGTTGCCGGCTCTGACGACCTCGACAGCTTTCTTATAGGATGCAATGGATGTACCGGCTCTATCTGGTGCAAGGGAAGATTCAGGCACATTGTCAATGTTTACCGCTTCAAACGACTGGCAAAGCATCTCGTGGATTTCCCCGTCCATCTCAACATACTTAAATGTGGACAAATGACTAACAAAGATGTCTTCTTCACCGCACACAGTCACAACTTGTCCCTCAAACACATACTTCAGCTTTTGGTGTAAGGTGGATGTAACAGCCTCGGCCGCATGAATCCAAGGGCGGCCTAATAAGCAGCTATAAGCAGGTTGTATGTCCATCACATGGAATGTAGATTTGAACATCTGCGGTCCAATTTGCACGGGCAATTCCACTTCACCGAACACAGATCTTTTCATTCCATCGAACGCTCGGACAACCAACTCACTGGGCCTTAAAATCAATCCATCAACTTCCAGCTTCATCAGCTCCTTTTTAGGCAAGACATTGAGTGAGGAACCAGTGTCTACCAGCACGTGAGACAACACTGCACCCTTACACTCCATTATAATGTGCAAAGCTTTGTTGTGGTTTCTTCCTTCAGAAGTCAAATCTCTGCTTGTGAACCCCAATCTGTGGCTGACATTGACATTAGAGATCACACCTTCAAGCTGATTAACGGTGATTTCCTGTGGAACATAGGCTCTCTTCAATACTTTCAACAAAGCCTCTCGGTGCGCGTCAGAACACATCAACAATGACAAGATTAAGATTTTCGAGGGCATCTGGTTCAGTTGATCGACAATCTTATAATCACTTTTCTTTATTATCATCATGAACTCTTCCACCTCGTTGTCAAAGGCAATCTTTGTCTCTGTTTTAGGCACAGGCACACTTTCGGCCACCTGTTTTCCTTTAGCTTTTGCCGCAGCCTCAACTTCTTTATCACTGCGCAAAGTTTGGGGAGCAAACAATCTTCCACTTCTTGTAAAGCCTCCTACACCACCCACGTTATCAATATTCGAACTGCCTGATGTCCCGACTTCCTGCTTTTTCCCTTCATAATACACGTCTGCCCCATAGTGCCATGGGATTGCTTTTGTAGATGTAAACGGAACTGGTCATGGCACTATGATGGTAACAAGACTAGGTCTTTCTTGCACAATACTTGCTACAGGAGCCGTACTTGCAGGCACCTGAATTTCCGCAGGAGTATAATAACTGGTCACAGTTGACACCTCATCAATTTCTTTCACGGCCCGGTCAAACTGTAGACGCCCCTCGTCAATCAGACTCTGCAAACCAGTTCTCAACTTATCACAACCATTCTCCTGACTCATACATTCAAAACAATTTTGATCACAACCCGGGAACACCTGTCCCTTCAACAAACGATCCTTCACCACCAGCAACAGAGTCTTCACCTGACTGATATCCGTTACCATGTTTAACCTCTTTCCGTCTTCAATAGCACGCACATCTGCCACACCATGATCAGGCATGGGGTTCTGGAGAACATTAGGAGGTAGAGAGAAATTAATTGCTTTGGCATCTATCAAGTATTGCACCTTATGATGAAACGCCCAACATTTTTCAATGGTGTGCCCCTGAGCACCTGAGTGGAACTCGCAGCGAGCGTTCACATCAAAATTAGGTGGCAAGTTGCCAGCGGCAGGAGGTCTCATTGTACGAAGTTCAACCAATTTCAACTTGAGTAGCTGTGATAACAACGCAGAATAAGTCATAGGGAGAGGCCAATCTTACGGTCCCTCTGCCTAGACCTCTGTTGGAAAGGAGGTTGCTGCTGCTGCTGCTGAGCTTGCTGTTGTGGTTGTTGTTGTTGAACAGATGGTGTTGGGATTGTTACTGCATCTACCTGGTGGTAAGCTTGAGAACGTCCTCTTCCTCGTCCTCTATACACAGCATTTGTATCACCTTCTCTCCTTTTCTGACCACTAGAAAAAGGTTTCTTCGTCCCAGAGGAACCAGCCCCACTTACGTCTTGAATCTTTCTAAGCTTCAACAGACTCTCGATCCTTTCACCCGCAATCACGATGTCAGAAAATCCTGTTGATGGACAGGCAGCCAATCTTTCAAGAAATGCCCCTTGCAGGGTGCCCATAAACATGTCTGCCATTTCTTTATCCAGCAAGGGAGGTTGAACCTGTGCAGCCATCCCTCTCCACCTTTGAGTGTATTCCTTGAAACTTTCCTTAGCATTCTGTGACAACCCTTGCAATTGAATACGGTTGGGTGCCATGTCAATATTGTACTGATATTGCTTTAGGAATGCTTCTACCAGTTCCTTCCAACTTCTCACAGCAGCTCTGTTCAATTTCATATACCAGGTCAACGATGCTCCAGCCAAACTGTCCTGAAAATAATGCATCCATAGCTTCTCGTCATCAGTATGGGCTGAGATCTTCCCAAAATAATCCTGAATATGTGTCTGGGGACACGTATTGCCATGATATTTGTCAAAAGTGGGCGGCTTGAATTTGTGAGGAATTCTGACTCCTGGTACCAGACCCAGATTGGTGACATCAATGCCCATAGAATTCTTGTATTCCATAGCCAGTATCTTCTCAGCCAACTCATCGTACCTTTTGTCATTAGGATTACCCATCTCAGCATCCACTAGGGTGAACTGGTCTTCCTGAGCGTCTTCTTGAACAACACCAGTATTCCTGACATTTCCATTACCCAGATTACCCACATGAGGAGGATTGCCAACCGGAGGAGGAGTGCCATGAGTCTGCGAATTATCAACCTAATTACCTCCTGGCGTAGTCTCTGGACGCTCGACTAGAAGCCTCAATCTCTCTTGAGTTTGTGCCATACCAGTCATGAGAGTCATGAACTGGTCCATGCGTGCCCTCATTTCAGCCAAATCATTCTGCATTTGATCCATTATCCTTGCTTGATTTCTTCGAGTTAAATATCGGTGAACGTGATTCTCAGCTATAATGCCTGAAACCAAATAAAGGTTGGAGACCCTGCCACGAGCACCTGAAAAGCAAACAATAAAATGCAAAATAAAATACAATGCAAATGCCATGCAAATGCCATGTTTATCACTTCTAGGGAATTCCGCACCCTGATTCCAGTCTTAATCACAAGAATCCCAAGGATAATCATATAATATTGCGAGAAGAATAATGTGAAGAACTGCGCTGTGATAATGTTGTGATGATGTGCTGGTGAATAACGTGATGCCGAAGAAACCCTTTTGAATAAACCATTCATTAAACAGAAAGCTAATAAGTTCCGAAACACTTTACAATGAGTTCGTAAATGGGAAATACATCAATAGAAATGATTCCATCAACAAGCCTGATGGTAGCCAACAATACATCAGCAAAACTACATTAAAAGGCAAGAAATTATGATCAAACGTCTAATTCCAAATCTTTCAATCTCTCACTAGAATTCTTGATTTCTTCAAAAAGGATTATAGTGCGTTGATGACCCGACTTTTCAATCAACTCCCTGATCAAGATGTCTCTCCTATTCAGCGCCTCGGTTAATGAATCTGTATGCATCAAGAGAGCTTCATCAGCACTCACTTCCTTAAACCTTTTCACCCCCGCTTGTATCTTGAGTTTTCCCATTTCCACCATGGCGTCCTCAAGCTTTGTCTTGGCCCTCTTTAATTCATCATTAACATTCTCCAGCTACTCCTGGCTCTTTGCAAAGTCTTCCCGATGCTTTCTACGCTGTTCATGTGCTCTAAGAAGCTCGTCATCTTTGGCCTTTAACTGTTCCTGCAACTCTGCATTTTCAAACCTGACCTCGTCCCAGGCTTGCTGAAGCTTGGTTAGCTTCTCTTTGTTCTGTGCCAAGACCTGTTTGGTCTTCTTATGAGCTTGAGTAGCAGCATCAGAACCTTTACTGATTTTCTGGAAATGTTGAGCTCTTCCGGAAAAATCTTTCTCTTTTGCAGCTAAGATTTGCTCAGCATTTTGTGCTTTTAGCTCCAATCTTTGGTTGGCAGTCAGCGCTTCTTGAAGATGACTATTCAGCTCAGAATTCTCTCCCTGGAGCTTTTTCACCAAAGCTTGCAACTTGTCGACTTCTTCCATAGTGGCAGTACCCCTTTCTTTCCCATCATCAGGATATAGACGGGGCGTATCACCAAAAGGCAAGAGAAAATCTTCCACTCTTTTCTTCACCCATTCTTCATACTCCGGATAAGCCCGGTTGTTGGGTTTTCCTAGAGCAACTTTCCCTTTCTTCATTACGCTAACCCAACTCTCAGAAGCCTTTTGGGCAATTTCCTAACCATCTGACGCATGGAAATACAGGGATTCCTCTACATCTCTCTTAACGGGCGGACCCATCAAAGTGTACCCAAATTGTCGGACGGCCAAAGAAGGATTGTAGTTGATTCCCCTTTTTCTTCCTATTAGCGGAACATTAGGAAACTCCCCACAACTATCGATGACGTTTTTGCCAATTAACCCATGGTCTACCCATATGATGTCCTTAGTAACCAGTCCCATTAAACGCTGGCTCCATTCTAGAGAATATTTAGAATCCACAAAAGCTCCTGATTGCGGTAAATGACTTGCAAACCACCTGTAGAACAAAGGTGCGCAGCAACGAACTATCCCCCCTCTTTTCTTCTCATTTCTGTTGTACAAGGAGTAGTGGAGATCTCCCAGCAGTTTTGGTACTGGATTTTTTATCATGAATATCCGGATAGCGTCTGCATCGACAAAATCAGGCTCATTGGGAAACAATACAATGCCATATACACAGAGGGCCAGAAAGGCATTAAAAACAACCCAATTCCCGTCTTTCGCAGACTCCATAGCCTTCTTTACCAAATACCCCAGCTTGTAACCTCGAAGCTTTCCTTTGTTGGAGATGTTGGCTTCTAACTCGGACTTGCTCAAATAAAGAGCAGTAGCTACTTTTCCAAAGTCAAGATCACCCACAGACCCAAAGAAAGGAGGCTCATCCTTAATAGCAATCCCTAACATGCTGGAATACTCTTCTAAGGTAGGGACTAACACCTAATCTGGGAATACAAAACACCTCAGAGGCGGATCGTAGAACTGCATCAACGTATGGAGACCCCTGTATTCGTACTCACTGACATTGTAGACAACAGATAAAATCCACCCATATTTCTCTTCAAAAGCTGCTCGCACTTCAGGACTCACCATTCCCTTCAGGGCAAGAATAGGGCCTAGAGTAGGCGTGAGGAACTTGTAACTGATGATATTCTTCCTTTCTTTGGTATTCATCCTTGTGATAACCTGATGACTGGAATAGGGGGTAGAATATACACCTGGAAATGAATAAACATGTATGTTAGGATATGATAATGCAATGCAAAAGGCATGGTATCAAGGTGCCAAGTGTCTGTGCTGGACTGTGAACGGTGTCAGTGTAGCTCTGAGATCAATATAGAACCATAGATATGAACCATCTGAATACAATAGGATGAATCCTCCTTTTTGTGTAATGTCAACAGAAAACTGGGTATGTAGGAGGTCATGGTTACCTGCAAACCTGTAAACAACCCGCCCTTCTCACATGTGGGTACTAGGATGTTCAGTATCCCGGGCTCTCAGGTCGAGAAATGATGATACGTTCACCATTTCTTGTTTGGCATCATCATCAATCGAGGAGGCCTCAACTGATTCTCCAAAACAAAAGGTCCTCAGCTTCTGGCACTGAGGTCGAGAAGCAATAGTACATTCATCCCTCGGGGTACAGTATTATCGCCAATCGAGGAGTGCCTCCACTGATTCTCTTTCCCAAAAGGACAACCTATAGCAAGTTCCCAGCATTGGGTCCTCGGATCGAGAATGTGCAATGGGTTTGCCACATAATATGGTCTGCCACTGTCACATCTCGGGAGGAGTGCCGCAACTGAGTCCACGGGAATGGTCACCAGAGTCGACAGTTCCTCGAGAGAATAACTACTGGCCTGCATAACATGCAGTAGCTAAAAGCTCCCGATAGAACCTCATCTGGTTGTGGGTCTCATGAACAACAATACATGGTCACCACCACGCAAGCGTCACGACTATCCACTCTAATACCTATGTGTGTACTCAAGCCTGGGTAGTGGGCTTATCTCTCAGAACTCCCTGCCCACCAAACAGAAAACCAGCACAACACAATATAGTGTAATAATGAAATGAAAATGCAATAAGTGTGGTAAAATAGTAATACAGTAAAGCAAAAATACAGTAAATAGCAATACAGTACAATAGTAAAATACAGCACAACAGTAAACACCCAATGAAAGAAAACACACAAGCGCTAGGATTGACTTGCTAAGGAAACCAGAGATTCTGGGTTCGATCCCTAGCAGAGTCGCCAGCTGTCGTTCCCGGGATTTTCATCCAAGTACAAACGCGAAAGTGGCACCGAAACAGAGTCGCCAGCAATGTGTATTTATCCCAAGAGAGGGACAGGAAACACTGCGTAAACCTGAAGGAAAGGAAAGAACATGGTCTCACGACCAAGAGAACTGGGTTCGGGAGTCAGTTACACGTGAGGAAGGTATTAGCACCCCCACGCGTCCATCCTACCCGATGGGATCCACACTTGCTTCTTCAATCAAAGGGTGTAGGGAAAGGATACTGGAAAGGAAACTGCTAGTTGGAGAACTGGAAAAGAAAGGTAGAAATGAAGAGAAACAAATGCAGGGAAAATAAAAGAAGTGCTCGAATGGGCCCTACCCCACTGCCTACGTATCTCATCGGGGACATGAGAATCAGAGCGACGTAGTTCCCCTCACCTAGGGATGGATTGTTTATGTTTTCTAAGGAACGACTAACGTTCTAGCTCAGGTGTTGCAGACTCGCTGGTCCGAGTGCGTTACCATCTTGCAAGAGAACGAGGAGGAGCACGTTCGTACGTTGAGAATGAGTGAGATGGGAAAAGAATTTCCGAAGGAAAGACGTTATTGTTTGTTTTTTGTCTTTTAAGAAAGAAGTGTTTTGATTGTTTTTGGTGTTTTGTAACACGTATTGCATCCAAGTCTATGATGTAGGATCGAATGCATCGCATGGTCGTCCTAACAGGCCGTATGCTAAACATCCTAGGAAGGTGGAGAGAAACTCCCCTCCTTCCATTTCCCACATACAAGGCTCACATGCAATATGCATTAACCTTTATTAAGTGTTTTTTACTTTTTGTTTGAAGATGAGAAGAAAGAGACTCTAAGGGGATCAAACGTGAAAATCTAATGAGGGGGACTAAGACTCAATCCTAATGTTATCATACATAGTGATCCTATGGTCAATGGGGTTTAACAAACTTACTTCTAAAAGAAAGAAGAAGAAGAGCAAAAGAAAAAACTTACTTTCAAAATGGAAGTTAAGTTGATCTTAAAGAGGGATGAAAGAAAAGTTATTCAATGAAAGCATGTAAATGCTTAACAAACACAAGTAGAAAGTTTAAAAGAAATAAGAGAATATAAGAGAAAGAAATGTATGTGGAACTAAGTCCACACACTTACTTACCTTTAGCTCCTACATGAAAATGTTAATTCAAAAGCTATTTACAAGAAAAGCCTAAGCAAAAGAACTTGGTCAAACAAATAAATGGAAGGAACCAATGAAAACAACAGCTATTACGGCCCACATGCAACAGAACAGTAGTAAATTCAGCATCATATACCAAACAACAAACAATAGCTCATGTTCAGCATACAAAAATGGGTGTAACAAGCATTTGGCAGCACATACTACAACATATATGTGTATAGGCAGCAGTGAAAAATCAGAGGCAGCATGCATTAACACACAATTTCAATCATGAACAACCATTATCATGCATCAAGCCTTGCACATTCATCAAACAAACACGATCACAATCATATTACCAATCATGATGAACGATCTTTGAAATCAAACATGTTATAATGCACATTACAAAAGAATACACATTGTCAAGAATATGAGCAAGTCAAAACAAGTATACATCTCTTGAAATGGAAAGCAAATGAACATGCGTATAGTGATTCCAGCAACATGACAACAATTAGCAATTAATGAGCTCAAAGTGTGTGCATCATGTGCTCATTACATCGATTAATCAACAACGCAAACATTATGCTCAATAATAAAAAACCAATGCACGCATATCGCAAAATCAAGTTCATACTGTGGTATGAGTTAAGATAGCTCAAGAATAATCCACCAATCATCAATGCATTGATCCATGAAGTTTAAACATGTTAAGGATGTCTAACAAGCAAGAAAATGCAAGAAAATATCATTCTGCAGCAGGGGTAATCGATTACTCACTTTGAGTAATCGATTACTCAGTTGAAATTTGGCTAAAATCATGAAAATAAGGCTGAGTAATCGATTACTCTATTAGGTTAATCGATTACCACTGCAACAGAGACAAAAATTCAACTTTGAAAAGCACTTTTCAGCAGTGAATGGCTTATCCAAACATCCAATTGAGCATGTAATCAATTAAGCACGAAATTACATTGAATTATGATTCTCAAACATCAATTAAACTCAATAATCAACCACAACAAAAATCACATTCAATCATATGGATCCAAAATCAAAATCACTAAAAGTCTACATCGAATAAGTTGCGAATAAGCTAAAAACAATGTAGATTTTGGGAGAACCAACCTACAAAGCGGAGACTTGCTTTGGTAATTGTTGCCAAGTATCTTGGTGCAAAAAAATGAAAGAAAACTAGAGATTCTTCAATCAATAGCCGAAATGCGTCGAAATCGAACGAAATCGCGAAAATCCACCAAAATCCAACTTGCACCAAAATAAATGGTGAGAAACCTTTGGATTGAAGAAGAACAAGCTGCAATTCCAAAAAATCGAACCAACCAATGCAAACCAAGAGATGAAGTTTAACTCAAGAATTAATCACTTTTCAATGTAAAAAGTGATTATTCTTCAAGAAATAAGAGCTTTTGTGTGTGGTTGTGGGAGAGAGAAGTAAAAGTTGTAGCAAAGTGAAGGGAGAAATGAGAGAGAATTGAGAGTGAAATGTGAGAAATTTGAGAAAATGGTTGAAGGTCCATGAAAATGAGTGAAGCATCTCTTAAATAGATTTTAGGTTTGGAGTATAAGTGGTTTGGAGTGAGGTTTGGAATGAGGTTTGGGTTTGGAGCTAGGGTCGGAGTTAGTTAGACTCAACTCACCGAGTCAAGTTAGTTAACTCGGTTAGTTAGGATCAACTCAGTTGCTTGGAAAACAAGAAACCACAATTGGTGTATTGGTGTATGACTTGGGCTGCAAGCAAGGCCTTGTGACTTGTGAACTTTCAGCATGAAACCACCATTTTCGAGCCCTCGTATGACCTTCATAACTTGTTCAAATGAAAAAATGTCCAACATCAAAGTTGAAGAGGACATGGAGATGAACAACTTCGATGTTCAAAAATTTTTCATTTGAAGCATTCTTGACGGAGAAAATTGGCTTGACATTTGGTACGCCAACTGTTCGAAGAAATTATGGCCTATGGGCCTGGTCTTGCCTTGCCATGACTTGGTTTTTGCCTTGATTTTACCAAACTTTGATTGATCATAACTCCCTCAATTTTGTCCGATGGAAGAGTTATTTATATGGATTTGAAGCTTGAAACAAGATCTTTAAGTGGCTTAACTTGGGCCTGAGGTTTGGATCTTTTCTCTTGGAGAAAAAGAGCCTCAAAGTCTGGTGCAAAATGGTCCAAACTTGCCACTTTTGGAACCCCCAAAGTTTCTCTTTTTGGCAGTTTTGTAAATTCTTGATTTTTCGTTATTCCTCCATCATTTCTTGATCAAATTTTGTCCAATGAACATATGTAACATGAATTTCATGAATTTAACCTTCGAAAGTCAATAGTTGACTTTTTTCACTGCACAGTTGACTTTTTCCCCAATTTCTTGATTATCAAGCAACTGATCAATCGAACCTCTTCTGAAATGAATCAATAGCCAATCTTCCATCCTTAGACACTTAATATCATGTAGAAAACATTGAGATCAAGTTTGAATCAAAACTTCATCAGGATACCACTTGAATCCAAAACCCTAATTTTGGTACCCTCTTATTAGGAGGAAAAAACACATCCTCCAAATCCAAATTCCTCTAAATATGATGTATATTCTCTCAAACAATGATGAAACACGTCATTTTGAGATGATAAAAACTCAAAGAGCTTGCCCATTTGGGGGTCAAATACCAATTTTTGACTGCCTTATGTAGTATGTGGTGCACTGCCCAATCTCCTTGATGGATTCTCCTCTTCCCATGCCTTGTGAGATCAACTGAAATGATATATGGCTTAAGGGACCCTTGAGGCTTGTGAGAAACCCTTGGCTCTTATTTCCTTGCTTTAGATAATCCACCCCTTTGAAGGACCATTGATCACATGCCCTTATGCAAGATGCAATGCAATGCTTGATGTTTTGTTTTTCTATGCTTGAATGCAATGCAATGAAATGAAAGCTCATGCTAAATGATATGAAGAAATGAGAGGGAAAATTTTGGGTATTATACTTTGGACACTCTCAAATGATCCCTTAGAAGCTTTGAGGATGGTTGGAATCAGCTGGAACCTGCAAAAACACAAACTGGCCCTTTCTTGCAAAAGGGGTTAAAATGACCAAAATAGCAACTCTCTCAAATGGTGTTCCAGACGGGGGGAACCATTTGGGACAGTTCAAGGATGTTATTTGGAGTGTGTTTGAGGTTTTATCTGGTTTGGAAAGTGACTGAATCAAGACATGGCTTGAAAAATGCACAAAAGGCCTATTTTGAGGTTTTGAGAGGTGACTTTGTGATTTTGGTGTTACAGGTCACTTTTGATAGTTTGGATCACCTACATATGATGTTTATGAGGTGTTAGGATCATGAGTTGTGATGGAAATTCTTTCTAACTTAAAAACTCAGAGTTACCTTGCTAAAGAACGCATTTTGGCCTAAAGAGAGGGATTTTGAGGAAAGTATCTGTTTGATGGCTTTGGTGTACTCAAACTGAGCACAAATGAGCTCTATTTATAGTAGAGCAAGTTTTTTTTTGGGATCAATAGTGAATGGCAACTGCAACAGAGGTTTGGCCAATGGTTACACTTTGAAATCCAAGTCTCCTCTAGCCATTGACTTGAGGTTAGGGCACAGGGCTGTGGTTCCCTTGGTCTTGGATAAGTCTTGACTGAATTCGGTTGCAAATGGCTTAGTCCATTCCACCTTGGTGAATGCATTGAATGCTCTAATCCAAAATTGGAGTCTTATCCCTCTTTTAGGCAATTCTAGGTTTGGCATGCTACTTCTTGTTCCAAGGACTTTGGAGGCTTGGCTCAGTGTTTGTCCCCTTTAGATTTGATCCTCAGATGTGTCCAAAGTGATGACAAGGTTTGGAATTATCTGATTTTGCCAAATCAAGTAAAAATGCAAAATTCTGCCTAGCCTTGGCAGTTTTCAGCAAGGCATACTGCCATTGTCATATCTCTTGGCCCAAGTGAAATTTGGTGATGTTCTTGGCCATTTTGGAAAGCCCTCATATGATACAACAACTGTTTGATCATATTTGGTTTTGATACCTTTTGGATCCAAGTGAAAAATCCCCCTACATTTGGAAAAAAGTGAAGGCAGATTCTGACTTAGTGAAAATTTCACTAAGTGTTGGAAAAAAGTGACATTTTCACTTTTTGTGATTTTGATCATTCCATAACTCAAAATCCATGAGGAATTTGGGGGGAGGTCAGTTTTAAGCCTTTGTAGAGGGTAATGAGATCTACAAATCAAGCTTTGGATGGGGAAAAATGGCTTTGTGGTTTAGGAGTTATGATCCTCCATAGTTGGTACCCTTGCCACTTTGTTCATAACTTAGAAAATTTTCTAAGTTTTTATGGTTACCCCTTTTACAAGTTATCCCACTTTTCTTGATTTTTCTTGATGAATGATGATTCAAATCATACATTAACATCATTTTAGGGTTAAAAAACCATTTTTTTGAAAAATTTCAAAAGTCAAAGTTGACTTTTGTGCACAGTTGACTTTTTATCAGATGAATTCCAAACTGTGCGATCCTTTAGGAAATCATGTCCTTGACCTAAATAAAACTTGATGGACATGTTCCATGGGTGTTATAGGGTATATTTAATCATGTCCTAGGGTTTGGGAGCATGTCCTGGTCAAAAGTCAAAGATACAGTTGACTTTTCTCGTGAAACCCTAACTGTGGTACTGATGAAATTGAGACTTGCTGCTCAAGCTTCCTGGATCAATCCATTGTTACAAATGGATCAATGTGGTATGTTGGAGACCCTCAAATCCTCTCTTGAGGTATTGGCTCATGATTTGTCCCAAAAGTCAACTTAGGGGTGAATTAGGTCAAGAAACCCTAATTCCTGATTTTTGATGTATGCATCCCCTGAGGTCAAATTGACTTGATGCTTGGGCCCATGAGGTTCCATGGAGTATTTTAGGATATGATTTGAAGCATTGGCTCATGCCCAGAGGAAAATTTTCATCTGGAGGCCCCGGTCGACCAAACCCTAATTTGGTGACACTGGCGATCTTGAGGCTTGATCCACCTGGAAGGGAGCAGCCTTGTGCTTAATCCTTAAAGTGGGAGTCCTCTTGATCCCTTGTAGATATTCGAGAGGCTAGACAAGTTGAAGATCATGTCATTTCTTGATTGATCCTTTGTCTAAAAGCTCTGAGAGGGCTGGAAACCCTAAATTTGATTGTAGTGGATGCTCACCCATCTTTGGGGAGACTGATGAGGTATGATGGTTTCTCCATATTATGATGATGATTTTCACAATGATGGGAAATCTTAGTGGTCAAAATTTGGGGTATGACATCAATGCACAACTCTTTCATCATTCTATTGTTCAAGTTGGATCCATTGTCAGTAATGATCTGGCTTGGAACACCATAACGACAGATGATATTATTTTTGATAAAATGGATCACGACTTGTCGGGTTACATTGGTGTATGATGCTGCTTTGACCCACTTGGTGAAGTAGTCAATGGCTACCAGGATGAACCGATGTCCGTTTGAAGCTTTGGGTTCAATCATGCCAATCATGTCGATTCCTAATATGGAAAAAGGCCATGGGGAAGAAAGAACCTTGAGATGTGTTGGCGGTACATGGATTTTGTCTGAGTATATCTGACACTTGTGACACTTCCTCATGTACATGTAGCAGTCGGATTCCATTGTCAACTAGTAATATCCTGCCCTCAAAATTTTTCTCGCCATTGTGTGTCCGTTGGCATGAGTGCCAAAGGATCCTTCGTGAATTTCTTTTATCAGCATGTTTTCTTCTGGTCTGTCTACACATATAAGCAAAACCATGTCGAAGTTTCTTTTATAGAGTGTATCACCGTTCAGGAAAAAGTTGCCAGCCAGTCTTCTGAGCGTCTTCCTGTCTTTTCTGGATGCCCCATGTGGGCACTCTTGTTTCTGAAGGAAGCATTTAATATCGTGATACCAAGGTTTGTCGCCTATGACTACTTCAATCGCGAAGATGTAAGCGGGCCTTTCAAGGCGCATTATGTCAATCTTAGGTATGTCATTCCATTGACCTACACTAATCATGGAAGAGAGAAAGGCTAGTGCATCAACTATGTGATTCTCTTCACGAGGGATGTGATGAAACTCAATTATGTTGAAGAATGGTAACAACCTTCTCTCGTAATCTTTGTAAGGAATCAATCCTGATTGGTATGTGTTCCAATCTCCTTTGATCTGATTGATAACCAGGGTTGAGTTGCCATATACATCCAAGTTCTTAATCCTTAAGTCAATCGCTTCCTCGAGACCCACGATACAATCTTCGTATTCGGCCTCGTTGTTTGTACACTTGAATGTCAGTTGGGCGGTAAAAGGAATATGGGTACCATGAGGTGATACGATGATTGCCCCAATTCCGTTTCCATAATGATTGACAGCTCCGTCAAAGATAAGTCCCCATCGGGAACCTGGTTCTGGCCCTTCACTGGGTAGTGGTTCATCGCAATCTTTCATTTTCAAGTACATGACATCTTCGCCCGGGAAGTCAAATTCGACTGATTCCTGATCGTCAATCGGTTGATGAGCCAAATGATCGGCTAAAATACTCCCCTTTATGGCTTTCTAAGCATGGTACTCTATGTCGTATTCTGATAACAACATCTGCCAATGGGAAATCCTTCCCGTGAGAGCAGGCTTTTCAAAGACGTACTTGATTGGATCCATTTCGGAGATTAACCAAGTAGTGTGATGAATCATATATTGGCGAAGGCGTTTGGCTGCCCAAGCCCGAGCACAACAAGTTTTCTCAAGTATAGTCTACCGAGTCTCACAGTCGGTGAATTTCTTGCTCAAATAGTAGATGGCAGACTTTTTTCTTTTAGTTTCATCCTGTTGACCAAGTACACAGCCCATTGAGTCTTCCAAGACTGTTAAATAGATGATCATCGGTCTTCCCTCCACTGGAGGTGATAGAATCGGTGGGTTCAACAGGTATTCCTTGATACTATCGAAGGCAGTTTGGCAGTCTTCTGTCCAAATGTAGTCCTGATTCTTTTTGAGTAATTTAAAAATCGGCGCACATGTTGCAGTCATGAGGAATATAAATCTGGAAATGTAATTCAGACGTCCCAGGAATCCCCTGACTTGTTTTTCAGTTTTTGGAGACGACATTTCTCGAATGGCCTTGACCTTGTCAAGATCAACCTCAATTCCTTTCTGACTAACGATGAACCCTAGTAGTTTCCCTGAACGGACACCGAATGTGCACTTATTGGGATTCAAGCGGAGTTTGTACTTTCTCAACCGCTCGAATAGCTTTAGTAGGTAGGTCACATGCTCTTCTTCTGTCTTAGATTTGGCAATCATATCGTCGACATATACCTCTATCTCTTTATGTATCATGTCGTGAAGTAGAGTAGTCATGGCCCTTTGATAGGTTGCCCCGGCGTTCTTCAAACCGAACGACATTACCTTGTAACAAAAAGTGACCCATGGGGTAATGAATGAAGTTTTATCCATGTCCTTCGGCACCATTTTTATCTGATTATAGCCCGAGAATCCATCCATGAAGTAGAAGACTTTGAACTTTGCTGTACTGTCTACCAGCATGTCAATGTGTGGTAAGGGAAAGTCATCCTTTGGTCTGGCTTTGTTCAGATCCCTGTAGTCTACACACATTCTCACCTTTTCGTCCTTTTTCGGAATGGGTACTATGTTGGCTAGCCATTGAGGATATTCTGATGTGGCGAGGAAACCAGCGTCAATCTGTTTTTGTACTTCCTCTTTGATTTTGATGGCCATGTCTGGATGAGTCCGTCTCAACCTTTATTTTACTGGCGGATATTCCAATCTTAACGGTAGATGATGTTCCACGATGCTGGTATCCAACCCTGGCATGTCCTGATAGGACCAAGCAAATACATCGGGAAATTCTTTGAGAAGGTTTATCAAACCTTCTTTGACAGTCGAATTGAGCAGTACCCCAATCTTGACTTCCTTTCTTTCTTCTTCTGAACCCAAGTTGACCGTTTCCAACGACTCTTTCTGGGGTTCAATGGACCTTTCCTCTTGTCCGAGTAGTTGGGAGATCTCTTCTAGAATTTCTTAGTCATTTTCTTCTTCTGCCTCAAATACCGGGAATTCAAAGTTGGGAGAAGGCATTGGATTGTATGTTTCAATGGGGATTAAAACAAGCAATTTGCATGACGTAATGATTTGTTTTTAGAAGAGATAGAGAGAATGCAAGAGTGTGTGTAGTGTATTTTTTGATAAATGCTTGTTTTTATTATTTGAGTTATTTTTTAGGATTACCATTTTCTGAAAAAGCAAAAAGAGAAACCAGCAATAAATGCGGAAATTACATAACGACGTTATTTTATTTATGATTTTGTCGATTCTGGAAACTACAGCCCTATAAAACAAAACTCTGTCGCTTTGGGCAAAGCGAAGAGGTACATTTACAGAAAGTGAGCCCTATCAAAACAGCCGTTTCACCTGGGCAGGGTGAAAGGTTAAGATAAAGACGGCGATTACTTAGACTTATGAACGACTTTCGGAACGTTGACAACAAACCATTGGCGGAGAACTCCTCGGTGAATCACAAAGTCTGGTATCTCCCTTCTCTGTTTGTCTTAAGAAATAACGCTGATTTCTAGTGGAGCAGGATCATTGGAATCTGTTTCCCAGGTAGAGTTGTCATAGACGAACTCTTCTGTTGTTTCTTGCACAGTGTTTGTACTCTCAGGTAAATCTCCCTATCCAGTTGGCTGGATGTCTTCGAGCCTGATACGAGAGCTCTCAGGAGCGGTGTATTTGACCAAGTAGTCAAACTTATCGCTTGGTTATCCTAGGTGTCCCACACTTCTTTGGAACTGGAGGATTCATCTCTTTCGATAACGTTGACCTCGGGAAAGGCATAGGTAATGAACTCTAGCCCTGTAATCTTTGCAAATTCATCGTCGTGCTGGATATTTTCAGAATGCCCTGAGTGCTGATCCCATGACATGGTGGGGACGCAGGTATTCTTTTCAATGATGCTCAGTTGATAAGCGTCGTTGGGCTGAATCTCTTGTCCCAAGTCTCCTGGGTATGGCTGCCAGATAGGAAGGCCATCCATTGGGCCGTAATAGTCATGGTCAAAGTTGTCTTTCATCAGAGTGTCATCCTCTAATGAATTTGGCAGAGCACGACATCCTTCTGAATCACAATCTCCGTATATCATTTTGACATCTGATCTTGGTTTAAATCTCGGACTCTGTGCGGGATAGCAAAATGGCGTAGGCACCTCTTCGTGAGATATATAACCTTCCTTGTTAAGATAGGACTTCCATTCTTCATCTGTATCGGAGGGATCACCCTCGTTGATGGTATGTACTTCTGGAGACAATGGGTGAAGGAAGCACTCCACTGCGGAAGAAGTTCTGAATGGGATGAAGGCTTTCATCGTTAGCATCAGTTTGGGTACAGGTTGAAGAAAAACCAAGACCCTTCTTTTTTTTGTAATTCGTAGGAATGACAAGCTATCCCCATCCTTTTGCATTGTTACTTTTGATCAGTTCGAGAGCATCTCTGTACGAGGAAATTGACGCTCCCTTTTCGGAATGGTTGTCATGGCCCACCGAAAGTGCTTGGAACTGGGTTCCAACAACCTCCTCTAGTTCTACACAAGTGGACAACGATAAGTTACTCACAATCAAGGCTTGTTCTCCATAGACTGTGACTAGTTGGTCATTCTTGACGAACTTCAGCTTCTGGTGAAGTGTCGAAGTAACTGCCCCAGCCCCGTGTATCCAAGGTCTTCCTAACAAACAACTGTATGCTGCCCGGATGTCCTTGACCTGGAAAGTGACTTGGAAAGTGTGAGGACCGATAGTTATGGGAATGTCAACTTCGCCGATAACTATTTTCCGGGATCCGTCAAATACTTTAACGATGACCTCACTGCCTCTCATAGGAGATCCTTTAAATGATAGTCGCATTAGAGTGGATTTTGGCATAACATTCAGAGCCGATCCGGTGTCTACCAGTACGCTGGCTAAAGCATCATCCTGGCAGTTGACTGTAATATTGAGCGTCATGTTATGATTCTGGCCCTCTTCCGACAGTTCTTCATCACTAAATCCCAAGTTGTTGCAGGAAGTGATGTTGGAGATGATGCTGTCGAATTGTCTTATTGTCACATCCTGTTCCACAAAGGCTTGCTCTAAGACTTTCTGTAGAGCCTCTCCGTGGGCTTCGGAACTGAGTAAAAGAGATAACACAGAGATTTTTGAAGGAGTTTGCAATAGTTGATCAACAATGTTGTACTCGCTCTTTTGGATGAGCTTCAGCATCTCATCATCATTCTTTGAAAGGTTAGGATTACTGGATTGACCGAATGGTTGATTAGGAACTTCTGTTTATGATTCCTTTTCTCTGGTAGGTTCTCCAACTCCTCGGTTAAAGATTCGACCGCTCCGTGTTACTCGACTGATGTCTGCAATATTCACAACGGAGGGTAATGGAATTTCCTTTCCATTATCAATTGTGTTGCGCTGTATTTGTAAGGGATAACCTTATCAGATTTGTATGGTACTGGTCCTGACAGATAGATAACTACAGGAGCCCTCTGATTTTTCTAACCATCATAGCCGGCCTCAATTGGTTCGAGGTTGAGAAGCTTTCCACTATCAAGAGGAACTCTTGAGTCATGGAGTAAAGTGATTATGGCACACACATCTTTGGCAACTTCTCATTTAGGGATTAAGACAACATCTCTGCTTCGATCAGGATAATAGTTTGACATTGAACCAGATCATGACCATGGTTGGATTTCCTTATGGTCCAACTGAATTTGAAGGGCTGTTCGCACGAGATAACATCCTTGATTATCCTCTGAGTACACTCTACAGTGCTCATAGTTGTGTGGTGGCACCCGACCACATCCACTTTGTATGCAGTGTAACCTTACTAGGTTTGTTTCCATTGTTTGAACATCAGGATTTTGATGCCTAGTAGGGTTCCCATCAATCATGCTGACTTGTTGTGTGTCTTCTTCTAGATAGATCAGAAGCCACCAGTGGTTTAACAAGTGTTGCAGTGTTCTTTGAACGAGTGCACATCCTTGGTCACTCTCACGGCATACTCTACAATTCTGATAGTCATGCAAAGTTAGAAAATCGAGCTAGACTTGCTTAGCGTATAATTCCACCAAACTGGTATTCATCAAGCGAATATCAAAGATTTGAGTCATATTTACTTGATAATGACTTCTATCACGGTAATCATGAATCCATCCAAGATCCATCTGACGCTGGATGACCTCTTGTACAAAAGAACATCCCTGATTGTTTACCGAGCAGACCAGACAGGAATCATAATCGTGCCGTGGCAGATCATGATGTTGCCTTTGCCTTGAGTGCATTGCCACCAAGTTGACATTCATTGCATGGATGTCGTGGTTTTGAATGATGTTGGAATTTATATAAGTCATGTTGACTTCACGAATTCGGTGATCTTGGATCCATCTGAGATCCATCTATTCCTGTATAGCGGATTGCACCACAGAACATCCTTGATCATTTTTAGAGCAGATATCACACTGGTGATAGTTATGAGATGACACATGCCCATAACCGCTCTGTCTGCAATGCATCTTGACCAGGTTGGTTCCCAATAAGAGTACATTATGAATTTGATAGTTGTGGTTAGACTCTTCCTCTATCAAATTGACTGCAACTTTCTCGTGTTGAGGCAATAGGTTCATCTGAACATTTGGATTTGTATCCTTGAAGGATAAAACCCCACTCCTGACAAGCTTTTGCACATCGGATTTGAAACTGAGGCAGTTTTCTATGTTATGCCTTGGTCCTCCTTGATGGTAAGGGCAAGTCTGATCCGCTTTGAACCAAAAAGGCGGATTTTCTGGGTTTGAAAGGGGAGTCCTGATTTGGACGTGCCCTTTGACCAGTAGTAGTGGAAACAGTTCTGCGTACAATATTGGTATAGGGTCGAACCCTGGTGGTTGTATTGTACAATTGTTGTACTGAGGACGAGCCTGTTGAAGAGGCTGTTGTGTCCTTTGCTGATATTGTTGTTGATTTGGTTGGCTCTGAGCAATCTAAGGTTGATACGTAGGAATAGGCACAGGGTTTATAACAGGAGTTACAACTGCTACTAGTTGGTAACGTCGCCTTTGCTTTCCGAGAGAGATATTACCAATATCTTGCTCCTTTTTCTTAGGGAAAGCGCTACCATATCTTTTGGTACTGCTTGATGGTCCAACATCTTTAACTAAACGTCCTTCTCGGACTGCTTCTTTAAGACGAACTCCCATTCCTACCATATCGGTGAAGTCACTGGGCGTACTGGCGACCATTCTGTCGTAGTAAAATGAACTCAAGGTTTCCAAGAAGATCTTTGTCATCTCTTTTTCCTTAAGAGGTGGACAAATCTGAGCGGCAATTTCACGCCGTCTTTGAGCATATTCCTTAAAGGTTTCCTTATCCGTCTGCGACATGGCTCTCAGTTGATCTCTGTCCGGTGCCATGTCCAGATTATAGTTATATTGTTGAACAAAGGCAGCGCCAAGATCTCTGAAAGTGACGATCTTAGTGTGGCTTAAACCCATGTACCATTTGAGTGCGACACCGGTTAAACTATCCTGGAAGTAGTGGATCAGTAGCTGTTGGTTCTCTGTCTGAGTTGACATCCTCCGAGCGTACATCACCAAATGACTCTGAGGGCAAGAGTTACCCTTGTACTTTTCAAATTCGGGCACTATGAACTTGTGCGGAACTTTCAGATTGGGGACCAAACAAAGGTCTATGGTGTATTTTCCGAATAGATCCTGACCGCGAATGGCATGCAGTTCCTACTGCATCTCCATGAACTGTTCATCGAATTCCTTCATCTGTCGTTCATACTTTCATTTCCACCAGAAGGTATCATTGGAATATGTCCTTTCGGGATAGTGTGTACCACGGGTAGTGGTATAGCCATTACGGCAGTGACTCTTGGTGCTTCCCTTTCCCGAAGTTTATAACCTTTAGGAGTTGCTGTCATGCCCCTTGTATCTTCGCTTTCTCGAAGTTTGTAACCTTCAGGCATAGCAGTTCCTGCTACAGTTTCCGGATCTTTCATGATCGGTGGAATATATCCTTCCGGGATATAGTTGGGTGGCATGCCCCAAGGATGGTCTTTAGGCATGTTGTACCGAGGATCATACTTTTCCACTATGGACGTAGATGTGATCTCTAAGATCACAGTCCTTTGTTGTTGCATCTGGGCTGTTGCCAGAGATTGCATGTCATTATGAAGTTTCCTCAAATCTTCTTTCAGAGTGTCGATTTCTTTTCTCAACTCTCTGTTCTCTTCCTCGAGATCATCCATTTTCTTTTGTCGAATGGCCTGAGTATTGTACGAATGAGACAGTTTGAATCTAGAATCGAGACACAAACGTAAGATTCGTAGGGAAGAAGAAAACGTTATGTGAGAATGATGAATGATATGCAATGATTATATTAATTTAAAATTTTTTTTGTTAATCAAAAGAAACTTCGATAATTGGATTGCAAATATCATACAGTGGGGAAACCCCGTTTTATTGAATTCAAAGATTGCGGAAATGGAAATACAGTAATTTACAAAGTACTGTAAAAGGAAATGTCTAGACTTATGGATCCTGAGTCCTCTCTGAGGAGGGCTCAGGTGTTGGTTCTGGTATTTTCCTTTTCTTTGACCGGGACTCTTGAGCCGTTGTTGGGTTGTCATTCCTTTGCCAAGTGAAAGGAGCGAACAAATTTCTTCGGTCTTCTTGATTCTTTATAGAATGTTGCTCTAAAATCTCGATCAGAGCATCTTTTTCTTTTAACAGTTGCTGTATTTTGTTACACTCCACATTGAGAATACGATACTTGTTTTTCCAAGACATCTTCTCCCGTTGAATTTTGTTGAGAGTAACCTGAAGCTTTTCCATATCAGACATAAAATAAACGGTAGATTCCTTTAATGGAATAACTTCTTGACGAGGGTAAGGCATCCTCAGCTTGAGAGCTCTAGTTTGTACCCAGTGGAGATAAGGTTCCACAGAGACACAGTCTGGTTTCCCTAGAGACTCTCTTCCTTTCCTATGAACATATTTCCAGGCATGCACTATTTCTGTCTTTAGTGCCCTGTCATTTTCTCCTTCCTTGAAGAAAAGACCTTCCAGATGGACATTACGCGGGACATGTCTCATCGGGTATCCAAATTGACGACGAACTAACATTGGATGGTAATTGATTCCTCCTTTAATTCCTATGAGGGGTACATTAGGGAAGTTTCCCCAATGGTCAATGATTCTGATCCTGTCATAGATTTGATTGTACCAGTCTATGTCAGAGTTGGTAAGAGACACGATTCTCTGTGACCAACGCAAAGTACTCTTATGATCCCAGAAAGCAACAGATTTAGGCAAATGGGAAGTGAACCATTTGTATAGTAGTGGTACACAGCACATGATCATTCCTCCGCTGTACAGATTCCTTAAGTGTACAGAATGATATGCATCTGTGAGCAAGGTTGGTACAAGGTTTCCAATCAGAAAAATATTAATGGCATTGATATCAATGAAGTTATCAATGTTGGGAAACAGAAATAACCCGTAGGTGAGCAGAACAAAGATGCTTTTGAAAGCAGTCACGTTCCCTATACTTGCAAAGTACAGGGCTTTCTTTACCAAAAACTGGGCTGGTAAACCTTGGATTCCACCCTTAGTGGTCATGTGAGTCCTAACTTCTGACTCGTCCAAATAGATAGCTCTTGCAATGGTTTGATCTTTTGGAATTTCTTCTAGTCCAGAAAAGGGAGCTTGGTCAGTGATGGGTAAATCAGTCAGGTGAGAGTACTCCTCCAGTGTTGGTGCTAGCTGATAATCCAGGAATGTGAAACAGTGATAGACCAAATCGTAGAACTGAATTAGCGTAGCCAGGATTCCCTCAATTACATGGACCCTTAACAGAGGCAGCAGTCCTCCGTACTTAGCTCTGAAAGCATCGGGGTTGGTGATCATCCTTGCCAACCCTCTCAAATCCTCTAATTTTGGAACCTTGAAGGTGTACTTGTGAGTCCTCCTTCTACCAAAATCCATAGCGCAATCTTTCTCTCTGATATTTGCAATCATTGTCTTAGTTTAATTTGAAAAAGAGAGACTAGAAGAGAAAATTTTTCTTTGTTTAAATTTTTTTTTAATGAAATGAATGCATGAATGCAGCACACAAAAACATAGAAAAAACATGGGGTCAAAGGTTCGGTGTCATGAAGTCATGGCTCTACCCATCCCCAAAGGTTGTACTAGTGATTTTTTGTACCTGTCCTCAAAATCACTGACCCCTCTTGGGATAACAACAGCAGGCTGGTTCACTCGAGCGAGCTGTAGTATCTTAGAGTAATCTAAAATGAGGGTAGTATCGCGTGACAACTATTTCCGATAGCTTCCGCACTACAAAATAGTAACAAGGTCTCAGCCTACTAAATCACCAGTTTCACGGACACCACAATCGAACAATCTGCTTTCAACAACCGAAGTCGTATAGGCATTGAATCCGCAAAGGGTATCTCCATTGATTCGATGGTCGACCGAGGTCTCTTATTTGGGAGTCACTCCCTGTAAGATTACCCGTCTAATGCCATCACTTATCTTAGGTGGCACTCAAACTTTTGAGATGCGGCATCACCCGCAGTCCCATTAGCATAAAAATAAACACGGACATCAATTAGGAAAAGCGATATATATATTTATTCCTAAAACTAACATCCTAGACCTCTTAAGAATTCTAGTCTATAATCCTAACATATCAACGACGTCCCCAGCAGAGTCGCCATTTTACTGTTGGAAAATGGGGACGATGCCCCAAGGATCATTCTAAGGACTCCCCAGCAGAGTTGCCATTTTACTGCACCGAGCGATTTTTGTCGGTGACGCGACCACGTTATCGCTGGGTTTGGGTTTTCCTCCTCGAGGAGAAAAGGGCTGCTACTTTCTAATTTTTTATTTATCCCATGAAGCTGAAAGAGAAAGGGAAGCTATCTAAAACTAACCTTGCACGCGAATATTTAACTGAACAAACGCTTAAAGAGATTGGGGGGTCCGGGGTCAGGTTATACAATAGGGAGTTGTCAATTACCCATCCTATATGTGGTTATCCACAGGACATTAGCTTTAGGTTTCGATTTGTACTTGATGGTGTTTATCTGGTAATGGGTTGGGAAAGTTTCTTGGGAAGTATGAGAGAGTGAGTGAGTTTTTGTTTGATTTCGGGCTTGCTGGAGGTTTTTGGTAAGGTACTAGACCTATGTTTTGATTGATGTGTGAATGTGCTGGACCTAGAGTTTTTGATTAGTATGCTCACTAAGATTTCGTAATCTTATGCCTACGTATTCCCGTTTAAACGAAACAGGGAAATCAGAGCAATCGTAGTTCCTCCTATTATAAGGGAGGGAAAAAGATAATGTTTTGGTGTCTTGTTCGAAGCCCAATATTGAAGCTAAAAGGTTTATTTGTGTCTTGTTCAAAGCCCAAGATTGAAGCTAAAAGGTTTAACTGAGAGAGAACTTATCATCTCTAAAGAGGTATTGTTGATTTTTGTGTGCCTTGATCAAAGCCCAAGGTTGAAGCTAAGAGGTTGATGGACTCCACTGGGGAAGTCCTTACCCAAAGCCTAAGAGGAGGTTGGGTAAGACCAACTCAACAAGAGAGTGTATATATTGGTGTCTTGTACAAGGCCCAAGATTGAGGCAAAAAAGAGTCTGACTCTTTTGGGGATATCGTTATACAAAGCCTAAGAGGAGGCTGAAAGTTTGTTTTTTCCGGGGAAAATGTTCTATTTGTCTTGTACAAAGCCCAAGATTGAGGCTGAAAGGATTTTGACTCCGCCGGGGAGGTTTATATGTATCTTGTACAAAGCCCAAGATGGAGGCAGAAATGGGAAATTTAACTGACTCGGGTGAGGATATTTTAGTGTCTTGTATAAAGCCCAATACGGAGGCTAAAAGGATTTGACTCTGCTGGAAAGTATTATCTGTCTTGTACAATGCCCAAGATGGAGGCGGAAAAGAGTTAGACTCTGCTTAGGAATTTATTTCGCAAAGCCTAAAAGGCTCGGAGGAATTGACCTTGCTGGGGAAAATGTTTATCCCCAAGTTTAAGAGACGAAGATTTATGTCTTGTACAAAGCCCAAGATTGAGGCTAAAAGGGTTTGACTCAACAAGAGAGTGCTTTTATCTGTCCTGTACAAAGCCTAGGATTGTGGCTAAAAGGGTTGACTCAATAAGAGAGTCTGGAACGTGATTGACTCAACAAGAGAGTCGGGAAGTTGATTGACTCAACAAGAGAGTCTAAAAAGGTGATTGACTCAACAAGAGAGTATGAAAGTTGATTGACTCAACAAGAGAGTCTGAAAAGGTGATTGACTCAACAAGAGAGTCTAAAAAGGTTAGCTCCGCTGGGGAGAATCATTGTACGAAGCCCAAGAGGAGGCTAACTATGCTGAAGAAAGATCATTATACAAAGCCTAAGAGGAGGCTAACTTCTGCTGGGAATTATTGAGATCCCGAGGCAGGTCCAAGTGGGGAATCAACTCGTGTTGAGGATTACATAAGAGTTGATAGATAAGAAACCTTGAGGTTCTGATTTGAGATAGTGTTATGATGATGATAAACTAGCCCTGACTTGGGATTTTTTAGGAGAAAGACTGGGTTTTAGAACCCACGAGTTTAACTCTATTGGAGATTAATCCAGAATCCGGGGTTTCTTCCTATGTTTGTAGGGAACTTGAGAATGTTTTTGAGACTCAAGAGGTAATTAGACTATCCAAGTCTACTGGTCTGGAATAGTTTTATCTTTTGTATGATGCCTCCGAGAGGGCAGGTGTTTTAAGGGATGAGAATCAACCCTAAATTGGTATGAGATTTGACACTAGAAAGACTGCTCTAGCAAAGGATGACTAAGTTCTATCTTATACCTTTAAGAGGTCTTCAGGGTCCTTGTATTAAGGCCAAGAGAAGGCATGAGAACTTCTAAGTAGCCGGAGGGTCCTTGTATAAAGCCCAAGAGGAGGCAGGGATGCTTTTAGGAAGCCCGTGGGTCTTAAACCAAGAAAAGTTTAAGAAATGCTATTCACCGAGAATAGATCATTTAGTGAAAGTTCTGAGGTTTGAAGAAATTCAAGAGATGCTATTCGCCGAGAATAGATCAACTCTGGGGAGCACAACTTCTTTGACAATTTCTAGGATGACAGTCTGAGAAAAGGTTCACAGGGAATACTGTCTTTCTCTTTGTTCCATATTGTTTAAGCCCAAGAGAAGGCAAGAGTGTATCTGGAAATCCTATGGGGATCTAGTTTTGACTGTATTTAAGAGTGACCAAACTGGCTTTACCTAGTTCTAGACCTAGTTGCTGGGGAAAACTCTAAATAGCTATACTAGTATATATACAGTTCATATAGGACAAGTATTTAAAAGGATACAAAAGAAGGACTTACAGTGCGCAGCTTCCCAGAATACAGTTTATATATTAAAGCGTGTAAATGAAAGCAGATAAAAACTTAGAGGCGAGCAAGCTTCCATGCTGTATTGTTAGTTGTCCAAAGAAATTAAAGAAAGTTTTGATAACAACATATATATTGAATCTAAATCAAAAGGGAAGTTGTTTTGAAAAGATTATTGAGGCTTATACTCAAGGAGAGGCCTAAGGTTTAACAGTGATCGCACCGTTGTTTTAAAAATCGCAGAGCGACTTATACAATGACTGAGGCCCAAAAAGGTTTCTATTTACAAAAGGGTTGGGTCTTACAACTCTAGGAGAAGCCCAAGGATGTTTTGAAAAATAAAGATGGGACTTACAACACGAGGGGAGGCCCAGATGATTTGTTTTAAAATGGCGATCGCGCCGAGATTCTTTTAACGCAGAGGGACTTATACAATACCTGAGGCCCAAAAATTGTTTAGGTTAAAAGAGGATTGGGTCTTACTCTCTATTAGAGGCCCAAGGAGTTGGAAAATGAGTAAAGATGGGTTTTATAGCTCAAGGAGAAGCCCAGTTGATTTTGTTACAAAGGCGACGACCGTGCTGAACTTTTGAAAATATACAAAGGGACTTATACAATGTGTGAGGCCCAAAATGTTTTATTTACAAAGGGGTGGGACATACACTCTATCAAGAGGCCCATGAGTGTTTTGAAAAAGATTGATGAGGGTGAAATCAATCAAAACCCTAATTTTGTTAAAAATGGAATTAATTTTGATTAAAACTTAATAAAATCATTGAGAAAATGTGAGAAATGAGTTGTGATTTTGGGTCAATGTCTCAAAAATCATGTTTTTATCCACAAAATGATTGGAAACCATGCAAGTTTGGAAAATCAAGAGGAAGACAATTTTTAAAATGTTAAAAAACAAATAAATTTAATTCTTTACAAAAATATAAAATATATGAAATAAATAATATTTTGAGGAATTTTTGTAAAATAAAATATTTTAACATTTTTGTGAATTTTGAAAAAAAAGAATCAACTCAAAATCATTAAAATTCAGAGAGAAATTAATTTTTGAATCAATTAAATAAAATCACAAAATTCAAATATTTGAATATTTGAAAAAAGGCGCCAAGAACAAACAAGAACATGAGAGTGTTATGAGTTTTTGCAGATTTACGTTTTCTCCCTAATCTCAATGAATACTTGATGAAATCACACAATCCACATATCAACCTGCTCGTTTTCAACTCACGATCATGTCTATGGTCTTTAATTTCATTTATTTTAAGTATGGAATGATAAATCAAAGAGAAACCTAAAGAACCCTAATCTCTGCATGAAGGCTGAGAAATTTCATACATGATTCATACAAAGCAATCAATTGAGGGAAAACACTCCATACATGATTATGAACATATGGCCAAATTATTGTGCGAGGAAATATGTATGAATCATGAGATGACCAAGTTTAGGCTTACTTGAATGTCGTGGTAGCAAGAGCAATTTAATTTTTGAGTTGGAGGTGTTACAGATGAGTTGTGATGATCTGAAGAGCTTCCTTAGGTGCTATGGAGTCTGTCTGAATGCTTGGAGTGGATTGAATTGAGCTGGAAATTGATTTGGCACCTCAACTATAAAACTGTCAAAGGCTTGTGCAAATGGCTGGTGATTTTGAGAAATTGGTGTTCCAGATGTTATGTAAGAGTTTGGATCACTTCTATATGATATAAGTGAGGTGTGTGGGTGATTGGTTTGGTTGGAATTGCTCTCAAACTCAAAACCCGATAGTGACTTTAGTTAGAAGGCAAAATTGGAATGAAAGAGGTGATTTTGAGGAAAACATCAGTTTGGGTGCTTTGGATTATTCAAACTGATCACAAATGAGGCCTATTTATAGTGGAGCAAGTTTGTTTTGCAAGCAATAGTGAATGGCAACTGGTACAGGTATGTGGCCAATTGTGATCAAATGGAATCTCAAGTCTCCTCTAGCCATTGACTTGAGATTAGAGCACAGGCTTTGTAGCTTTGGTTTAGAGATAAAATTGGACTAAATTCAGTTGGAATAGGCTCAATTCATGCCACCTTGGTGTATGCATTGAATGCTTGGAAACAAAACTGGATATTTGGCATCTTCGTAGCCTTTTAGGTTTGGCATACTACTTGTAGATTCTTGGACTTTAGAGGCTTGGAGATCAGATCACCCCCCTTGGATTTGATCCTTAGATGTGTCCAAAATGATGACAAGGCTTGGATTTATCAGATTTGGACAAATCGAGCAAATGTGCACAATTCTGCCTTGAAAAATCAGTTCAGGATGCCATGTTCCAAGGGTTGTATCTCCTTGCTCAAATGGAATTTGGAGATGATCTGGTACTTGTTGGAAAACCCTCATGTCATACTTTAACTTTGATGTCCACCCCTAGACCTGGTTTGACTTGGATCAAGGTGAAAAATGTCCCTACATTTTGGAAAAAGTAAGGCAGATTTTGACTTAGTGAAAATTTCACTAAGTGTTGGAAAAATGTCATTTTCATGTTTTCAGCCATTTTGATCACTCCATAACTTAAAATCCATGAGGAATTGGAATGAGATGTAGTCGACACTTTAAAAGTGTGTAATGAGAGCTACAAATCCATCTTTGGACCATTCAAAATGGTTGCTTGGATCTCAAGTTATGATCCTGGGAAGTTGGTACCCTAGCCACTTTGTTCCATAACTTAGAAAATTTCTAAGTTTTTTATGGTTACCCCTTTTACAAGTTAACTCACTTTCTTTGATTTTTCTTGATGAATGATGATTCAAATCACATATTCACATTGTTTTAGGGTTAAGGAACCTTGGTTGACCAAAAAATCAAAAATTCAAACTTTGACTTTTTGTACAGTTGACTTTTTGTCAGACGAAATCCAAACTGTGCGATCCTTTGTGAAATCAAGTCCTTGACCTAAATAAAACCTAATGGATGGACTCCATATGTGATATAGGGTATATTGAATCATGTCCCAAGGTTTGGGAGCATGTCTTGGTCAAAAGTCAAAGGCACAGTTGACTTTTTCTTCAAAACCCTAATTGTGATTCAGATGAAATTGAAACTTGTGAACCAAGCTTCTTGGATCAATCCATTGTTGAAAATGGATCAATATGGTGTATTTAAGGTCCTAAAATCATGTCTTGATGTCTTGGCTCATGCTTTGTCCCAGAAGTCAACTTAGAGGTGAATTAGGTCAAGAAACCCTAATTCCTGATTTTTGGTAAATGCATCCCCTGAGGCTAAATTGACTTGATAATTGGATTTATGAGGTCCCTTGGAGTATCTTGGGTTGTGTTTTGAAGCATTGGCTCATGCCCAGATGGAAACTTTCATCTGGAGGCCTCAGTCGACCAAAACCCTAATTTGGTGACACCGGCGATCTTGAGGCTTGATCCACTTAGAATGTTGCAACACTACAAGAAGTTTGACAAATTGAGACGGTTCATTTTGGTAGATTACGACGGTTTTAGTACTGTCGCAGAAATGAGGGTCACGAGGGCAATTTGCGACGGTTATGAAAACCGTCGTAATATTTACGACGGGTATCTAACCGACGTAACTTTAATATTGTGACGGTTTCCAACCGTCTTAAATTGCTTACTGATTATTGTTTTAATTGCTAATTGCGACGGTTATAACCGTCGTGATTTTCAGTGTGATACAAGATTATGTCACTGATTGCGATGGTTCTAACAGTCGTTATTTTCCTATTATATTTTTATTGTTGACTACGACGGTTATAACCGTCGAAAATTTCATATTAATTTTTGTTTTTATTGTTTCATATTATTTATTTATATATTTTTTTAATTTTAATTATTATCTATTTTTAAATATAATATAATGTTTTTCATTATTATTTGCTTTCTTTAAATTATTTCCACATAAATATTTTTATTTATGGTATTTTTTTTAATACTTCATTACTTTTTTATATGATTTTCTATATTACATTTTAAATGGTAATATTAAATCCAATCATAAACATGTAATATCCATAACAATAATAATGTCATATTATATAATCATGTAATATCCATAAAACATCTAATATATCCATAATCATAAAATCCTAATCTTATAATAATAAGCATCATAATGCCAAAAATACATTAAAAAGTTCATAAGAACGTATCCTATCATCAGGTCGCTAAAAAAGTACATAGAAAAACATATCAAAGTCTAATTTGTCCTTCTTGATGATCCATTATCTGCAAATCGGTAGCTAGACTTAGAAGAACGTCTACCATCAATAGGTGACTCCAATCCCTATGAAAAAAAATATTAAACTTAGAAGAACGTCTTCCACTAGAATGAACTATCAATTTTAAACTTATGTATTTTAAAGTTAATAATAGATTTCATGAAAATCATACCTGTCTTCCACTAGAATTTTGCATTTGCATTAAGAATTCAATTTCTTCTTTCCTTTAAGAATATGATTGCCTCCATCAAGTCATCAATTTTTGAATTCTGTTCTTTAAGCGCATCAATTTCTTCTTGCATTTTCTTTATTTTTTCATTTTCTTCAAAAGAAGATGACGATCTCGTAGATCTATTAATCTGAGATGACGTAACTCCAAGTCCCATACTACGAACATATCCAGGATATTCTTTTCCAAATACTTTCTGAAATGCCTCATTTTCAGACACGGAATCCTTAATTGCAGCTTGTAATTTTTCCTGCACATGTAAAAGAGCAAATTAAGCTACAATTTATATAACACAGATCATGATGCACACAACTTTACTATTCTATATGAATGGAAGAATAAAGAGGCAGGTAACCAAAACTGACATCAGTGCTATTACAAATTTTAACCACAAGAAGGAATAATTAGTCTTCAATAGCTCATAGCTAAATACATAAGAAGTAAGCTTTAGCTGTCAATAAATAGGACACTGTCAGCAATTTGAATTCTTTTGACTAACACAAAGTCAATATAGTAATAGCTAAATACAGTGCTATTACCGCTGACGGAACAACCGAGAAGAACACGCCAACACTGGACCTGGTGCCGATGTTAGCAAGAGGATCAAGTGGAAGGGTTATCATGGTATCATTAGCAAGGCTGAAGCTAACCAATTCACTGTTGCATCATAAGTGCCTAGATGTACTAACAGAACAGCTCTAACAAAAAAGTTTATGAAAAAGAAAGTAAAAAAAAACCCATCAAACAACAAACAACAATAATATTGCTACCATCAGAAAGAAAGCTCACTCTCATACATATGACCAAATTTATACATAATCAGGCTTTTTGATGCAGAGGTATAACAAATTGTGGTAGAGGTCGTGGTAGAAAAAATTACAGCTCTAATAACAGTCCAGCTTTTCAATTGTGTAATAAGTATGATCATTCAGTTATCAAGGACTCTCACTAAATGAATCAGGCACTACACCAGTCACTCAATAATCCGAAGCATCAACATCTACTTAGGCCAATACTTACTTAGCACATCAAGAGCAATTCCAAATCAGGCATTGCACCAGTCACTCAATAATCCCAAGTATCACTCTATTGGCCATACCAATGTCAAATCCAAGTGCATTTCAAAAAAACTTTTACACTAAACTATGATAGTAACAGTAGGAACTTTCTGTCAATTTTCAGTAAACCATCGTAGCACTTTCTGTCAATTAACCAAAAACACTCTTACTCTCTATCGTGTTAGCACTTTCTGTCAATTTTCCATCTCAAATGCTTCCATTGCAAGTTCTTTGTTGTTGCTACAGATTGAAGAGTGAAATGGTAACAATAGGAGGGTGGCTCATTCATAGTTGTGTTGTGACAATATTGTTATCTCCTATTCATTTTATAATAGTTAGTGTGTATGATTTGATAAACATTTTTCCTTTATATACAGTGGCGGTGTTTTGCAACTTTTTCGAATAAACATTTCAGTGAATTACCTTAATGACTATTATCAATGTTAAATAAATTTTTTCCTTGCTTAAAATTTTGTGTTTAACTTGTAACATCATAAAAAAACCAACTAATCTAAAGCAGGAACAACCGAGAAGAACATGCCAACACTGGACCTGGTGCCGATGTTAGCAAGAGGATCAAGTGAAAGGGTTATCATGGTATCATTAGCAAGGCTGAAGCTAACAAATTCACTGCTGCTCAATTATCTTTAGCAAGGCTGTAATTATCTTTCCCATGCATTTAATATAACTATTCACCATGCCAAATGCTCTATACATAAAACAGATACTTGGTACATTCATAATGTTTTTGTTTGTCGCATGTTAAATGTTATATATGTTGATGCCATTTAAATTTATGTTTTGGTTATTGTGCTGCATCATAAGTGCCTAGATGTACTAACATAACAACTCTAACAAAAAAGTTTATGAAAAAGAAAGTAAAAAAAAAACATCAAACAACAAACAACAATAATATTGGTACCATCAGAAAGAAAGCTCACTCTCATACATATAACCAAATTTATACATAATCACTCCCAAAGCACAATCACACAAACAACAATAAAATTGAGCAATCAAAAGAACTAAACCTATTCATGTTTCAATCATAACAACTTCCACTGCATGAGGCTTTTACTTTCAAACAAAGCAGTAGACATAACTGATCAGTCAACTGCCTTCTTTTATTCTCAAACTCACTCATACATTCCACAACATAACAGTAGCACGACAATAGCGAATGGTGGAGGTGGAATTACATCAGACATAGAACTCTAATATATATGTTTGGAATATGTGTTATCTTGTTCCAGTCCTCCCCTGTTCCCTTCTCGCATCGCTCCTCTAATGTTGGAGAACCAAGAATGTTCAGAACCTCTAGAGAAGTGAGGTGTCATATACCCTCCGGCAAGCATCTCAATTATGTACAATATCTAATTGTCAAGGTTCGAATGGATTGCAGACCTTCCCAAATTTTTTCTGGTAAGGACTCAAGATCACCGCAGAAAGAGATGTTCAGACTGTCCAAAGCAAGGCTAAAGGGTTCATTTGGTAACTCTTTCAACTCTCCAAAATCCAATACTGTTAGAGTTTGAAGACAAGTAAGGTTTCTGAACATCCCCTCTGGAGAGGATGTTATTCCTATACCTCCAACAAGGGAAAGGGTAGTAAGACCATATAAGCTAGAGATTAAACTCAGTAACTCATTGTTACATCCATATAAGCTAGAGATTAATCAAGCTTTTTGATGCAGAGGTATAACAAATTATGGTAGAGGTCGTGGTAGAAAAAATTACACCTCTAATAACAGTCCAACTTTTCAATTGTGTAATAAGTATGATCATTCAGTTATCAAGGACTCTCACCAAATGAATCAGGCACTGCACCAGTCACTCAATAATCCCAAGCATCAACATCTACTTAGGCCAATACTTACTTAGCACATCAAGAGCAATTCCAAATCAGGCACTGCACCAGTCACTCAATAATCCCAAGCATCACTCTATTGGCCATACCATTGTCAAATCCAAGTGCATTTCAAAAACACTCTTACACTAAACTATGATAGTAATAGTAGGAACTTTCTATCAATTTTCTGTAAACCATCGTAGCACTTTCTATCAATGAACCAAAAACACTCTTACTCTCTATCGTGTTAGCATTTTCTGTCAATTTTCCATCTCAAATGCTTCCATTGCAAGCTCTTTGTTGTTGCTACAGATTGAAGAGTGAGATGGTAACAGTAGGAGGGTGGCTCATTCATAGTTGTGTTGTGACAATATTGACTTTGTGGATGTGTTGTGACAATATTGTTATCTCCTATTCATTTTATAATAGTTAGTGTGTATGATTTGATAAACATTTTTCCTTTATATACAGTGGCGGTGTTTTACAACTTTTTCGAATAAAAATTTCAGTGAATTACCATAATGACTATTATCAATGTTAAATAAAATTTTTCTCTGCTTGACATTTTGTCTTTAACTTGTAACATCATAAAAAACCAACTAATCTAAAGCGAGAAACCGCAGTTGGAAAAGGTTTGATTTTCAGACAGGTTCTCCCCACCTCTAAAAGATGCCAAAAGGATTGATTTTTTCTCAAACCTTAAGGAGACTAACAAATATTTCAAAAGAATTGACTTTTACTTACATTATTATTGTGTGCATGTTCATTGACAAAAGACCCATCAGACTTTTTATGCGAAATTGCATACATTTCTCCTCTACTGTATGATCGTCCATCTGTCGATTCCTACAAATAAGAACGAATATTAATTATTTGTACTATCAAGCATACAATCAACAATATATAGATTTAGACATACCAACTCATGTTGCTTCCTTGCAAGCGATTTAGATCCAAGTGTATGCGGAATCTTCAATTTTCCTCTATTTTGGGCATTTTGTTTTGCTATTCTCTATATTGGTAACAAAAAAACACGCGTTATAGATAGGGATATGATACAATGTATTACTTATATATTAAAAATAAATTATACGAGTAAAACAATAATATTACCTGTGTTTTTTCTTTTCGTCTGTATTGAACAAAAACAACCCAATCTTTTTCCTCAATGCCTTTGCATTTTGGACAATTTTGAAGATTTTCCTCCAAAGTGAGATCCCATCTATAAAATCTTTGAAATAATTGACAACGACCATCCTTCCATTTCTTTGCAGCAGAAGCAAGTATGTAATCTTTGTCACGCCCATCATCAACATTAAAATGGAGCTAACTATAAGAATAAAAATTGGTTAATAAATCAAATGATAATCACCATAAAATTAATTTACAAAATATGTAATTGTTTATTAATGATACCTTTATCTTTTAATCATAAAACAATGGTTTTTTTATCCATTGGAATATCCCTCCAAGTCTCGAACATTATGGGAAAGTCTTTAAACATTCTAATAAGTATACCCAAATACCCTGCTAACAAACCAGCCGCCGGTCCTACTGCACGATGAGTCTTATCCCATTCAAGTATTATCCATGTTCCATCAGACTCTAATTTCGCAATCAAGTCTTTCACACATAAACGTGTGTTTGAAACATAACCCTCCTCATCTAGCACATAAAAAAGTAAACAAATTAATGTCATAACTCAACTATGTAAAAAATTAAATTATTTATAGATACTTTAACCTTAAATTACTTACTAATAACATTTACATCCCAATACTCAGAACTAGCCACTCGAACAACATCTTTAGTCCCTTCTTCTACCACAACATCTTCAGCCTCGTCTCCTACCATAACATTTTCAGTCTCATCTCCTACCACAACATTTTTGGTCTCATCTTCTACCATAACATCTCCATCCGCATCTTCTACCACAACATCTTCAATTTTAGTTTAGATTGACGGAGGGATTATTGTAGTTTGGATTGGCGGAGGGGTTATTGTACTTTGGATTTGCGGAGGGGTTATTGTAGTTTGGATTGGCGGAGAGGGTATTGATGATTTTTGAGTTGTCGTTGAACGTAGGCGCTTCTTGTTTACTTCAAGCTCTCCAGGTTATACAAACCTCAGACGACCCTTCACAGGCTAAATAAAATGCATCAGTGAATAACATTAAACAATTAATACAATTAATTAGTTATGAAACATTATTGATATTATTAGATATATGAGAATATATTACTAACCGATGATGGTTTTGAAGAAGACGAAGATGATTTGTAAAGGGACTGAGAGAGTTTAGTAAAATTGAGAGCCAACATCGTTTTCTGATTCTCTTCAATTGTTTTGCGGCGAATATCCTCATATGATGGATTCATTATTTCACAACGGATTTCAACTGCAAGTATAGGTGATAAACAAGTCAGTACACTAAAAGATAAATTATGACTACAACTTTAATCAATATACCATTATCACAAAGAGTAACATCAATCATGACTACAAATTTAATAAACATAACATAAACACAATAAATTAAAAGATAAATTATGCAATAAAACATAGAGTAATAATGTCATACGTTGGTACTTCATTTTATAACGATGAATCAACTGAAAAAGTAAAAATCTCATACATTAAATAGGGATAAGAAAACTAAAAAACAAAAGCCTCACACGAGTTACAAACAAGCTAGACTTCTTATCAATAAAAAACTATATCTTAATTATTGTCATCATTTTCCGCTGAAGTTCCAGGATCATCATTAGAAAAAATATGTTCCAAATTTTGTGATGGATATGGCTCAATGGGTGTCATAATTTCATCATTTCCACCCATGTCATACAAGTCTCTTGGCTTCAAATGAACAGGTATGCTCCATCCTTGTTCACTCTCATCATCCACATAAAAAACCATCTGAGCTTCTGACGCTTGAATGTATGGCTCATTATCTTCATGTTCCCCAGTATGTAGTAGTCTTGCAAATTTTATAGAGGTAAAACCCAACTTATCTATCTTAATGCCTCTTGGGTTTGTGGTATTAGCCCATTCACATTTAAACATGGGCACTGTGAAGCCATCATAGGAAAGCACAATAATGTCTATCAATCTTCCATAGTAAGGGACCCCTCCAAATCTCAGTTGGGTATCGCTATTGCTTGAATAACTTCGTGTCCCAAACATGCCAAAAACTCCACTGTTTTGAGTTTTTAAATGATTGTCTCGTTCGAACGTTCGAAAATTGAACCCGTTGACATTGAACGCGGTAAACCTTTTAACTTTATCAAAAGGGCCATGAGCAAGACTAATGAGAACATCTTTATCTGGTCCATCAATGCTGTCAAGATTGTTGAAAATCTATACACGATACAACATCCAATTAGTCTTGTTATTATCAAAAACAAATTCAATACAAACATCTATTTTTGTATGAAAACTCACACGATTGCGGAACCAATGAGCAAACTCTTTTTGAACCTTCTTATCTATCTCAGCATCACTTCTTTGACCACGCCTCATTTGTTTCTGAGTAATACTTCAGAACTGCCTATTTGGTTATTCGATATTAGTTGTAAAAAAACCTTGATAATGTAGATGAAACTACTTAAATGGAATGAAACTACTTACTTTAGATAGTCATCAACTATTGGACAATTCGTTAAAATGTGTCTATGAGCCTGCAACTTTTCAATTGGTGTTAGAGTGTAATACGAAGATCCACCCACAGGTTTTCCAACTCTAGGAAATAATTCTGCTACACGTGAACCTGTTTGCATATCACCAATAGGATCATCATCTACACGTCCAAGTTCATTCCATCTAGTCTCAATGTTGTCTAAATATCTTGAACAAAATGTAAGAATCTCTTCGAAACGGTATCCTTCCGCAATAGACCCTTCTGGTTTTGCCTTATTATGTACATGTGATTTAAGTTTTCCCAAGTACCTATTATTGAACCACATTAGTATCGGTTAAAAAAAATTCTACTTTCTAAGTTAGTATCATTACAACAAAATCACATAGTTTACCTTTCAATAGGATACATCCACCGATAATGAACAGGACCTCCAAGTTTAACTTCTTCAACAAGGTGAACAACCAAGTGAACCATAACAATGAAGGACGAGGGAGGAAATAACATTTTCATGTGGCATAAAGTGAGGACAATTTGGTTTTGTAATTTTTCCAAGTCTTCAATTTTAATTACCTTACCACATAATTGTCTAAAGAATGAACACAACTCAATCAATACTACTGAAATCTCATGAGGTAATGTTGTGCGAATGGCTAATGGTAGAAGTTGTTTCATTAATATATGAAAATCATGACTCTTCATCATTCCATTCACCTTGAGATTTACCAAGTCAATGCATCTAGAAATGTTGCTTGAATAACCATCAGGCACCCTAATATTCTTTAAAATTGTTAAAAAAATTCTTTTATCTTTACCCGTTAGACTAAAGGCTGGTGGAGAAAATCTACCATTTTCATCAGGCCAAAGATCAGGTCTTATGCCCATATTTTGAAGGTCTTCTCTAGCTTTAAGATGGTATTTACTCTTTTGGCAATCATTTAGTAACGTAAATATGGCATTATCGCACACATTTTTCTCAATATGCATCAGATCAAGATTATGGCGCAGAAGATTATCCTTCCAATATGGAAGTTCAAAAAATATGATTTTCTTTTTCCATTGTTGAGGATGACCTTGTGTAGGAACACGTTATGTACTATCACCTTCTATTGGTTGTCCTTCACGTGTTCTTTTTTCCGATTTTTCTTTCACTGGCTTTTTACCAAATATGACTTCAACGTCTTAAACCTCTTCAAAAACTTCATGTCCAGATAATGTTCTCGGCGGACTCTGCATTTCTTGTTCACCGTTAAAGCGAATCCTGTTCAATCTAAACCTGTGTCTACGATCAAGAAAACGACGATGACCCATAAAACACCATTTACGACTAGCTGTGAGACAGACATATGTAGTTTGAAAGTTACACGATGGACAAGCAAGTCCTGTGTATGTGTTCCACCCAGAAAGTGCACCCAAACCTGGAAAGTCACTAATCGTCCACATCAAATTCGCATGTAACTTGAACATCTCTTTCTTGAAAGAATCTTATGTATCCACACCATTTGCTCATAACTCCTTTAGCTCTTTGACTAAGGGTTGTAAGTAGACATCAATATTATTTCCTGGTGCTTCTTTACCGGGAATTATCATTGACATTATGAATGATGTCTGCTTCATGCAAACCCATGGAGGAGTGTTATATGGAATGAGAACAACTGGCCAAATACTATTATTTGTACTCATCACACCAAATGGATTAAAACCATCACTAGCCAATGCAAGACGCACATTTCACGGATCTGATGATAACCAAGTATGTGTCGAGTCAAATTTTTTCCAAGCTTCCGAATCTCTAGGATGCTTCAACATTCCATCATTGTTAGTATCTGTTGCATGCCACCTCATATCCTCGGCCGTCTTTGATGACAAAAATAATCTCTGTAATTGAGGTTTTAATGGAAAATATCGAAGAACCTTGTAGGAATTTTTTTCTTTTTCTTGTTAATAGAGACCTCTTCATCTGTTTTCCATTTTGAAGTGTTGCAATTTTTGCAAGTCTCCCTCTCTTCATCTTCTCCCCAATAAAGCATACAACCGTTTGGACATGCGGGTATCTTTACATAATTCAAACCAAGTTTTGTGATTGATTTCTTGGCTTCATAGAACGAACTTGGAATGTTTGCATATTCAAATGCATCTTTTATTAACTCTAAAGTCATTGTCATTGCCTTCTCACTCAATCCACATAAACATTTTATATGGTACAACTTAACCCAAAAAGATAGTCTTGAATATTGTCTACACCCTTCATATAAAGGTTGTTCTCCTTCTCTAGCCAAATCATAGTACTCCTTGGCTTCATTTCTTCCATGAGTTGCCCTAGGAATCACATAATCTTCTTGGTCAATCTCTAAATTTGATGTAGATGGTATTTCATTAGCATGATTCCTATAAACTCCAAACGCATCGTTGATCATGTTCTGAATAGGATCTTCGACAATGATAGTATCTTCAACCATATTTGGAGTAGTGCTAGGGGAGATAGTACTAGGTAGATCAAGAGACTCTCCATGATGAATCCACGTGGTGTATCCCTTTGTAAATGGTGGCCACATTAAGTGGTCGAACATTTCACTCCTACTCTTTGATTTTCTAAAACCACAGTGTTTACAAGGGCATATTACTACGTCGTTTTCTTTTGCACCTTTAAATGCAAAATCAATAAATTCTTTTATCCCTTACTGATACACGATCGATGATTGTGGCTCTGTAATCCATGACTTATCCATCTCTTCAAAAAAAATATAGATGTTATATTAAATGTTCAAGAACTCTAGTACTATTTAATAAAAAATAAATCATCACATATTTGCATAACATATAAAAAAACGTGATTATGAATAAAAAACTTAATTGTGCAATAAGATTGCAACATTTATCTTATCATGTGGTTTTTATTATTATTTTACAATATAACTAATTTTATATATTTTTAGTTTTTATTTTATCTCTAATATTTTTATTTTATATATTTTACCTTTTGAACTCTTTAATATTTTACCCTTTAAACTCTTTAAACTTTTCTGTATATCACACTTAACACCTTTTGAAAGATAGTTTAAAATCTAAAACCATCATCACTACTGCTTTAGGTTTGATGATTTTTTTCTATGTATCACACTATACAACTACTAGAAAAATGTTGTACACTCTTTAAGTTAATCATGAAAGTACAACCGAGATAAAAAATGTTGGACACCCTTCAATATATTTCTCATGCCAAACCACAAGGAAAATGACATATATAAATCAAGTAAATTAAAAGGCGGCTGTTATTTCCTTCGCCACAACACTCAAATCATGCTTTGATAAACAAGAACAAAAATGTGAGTGATTTTTTTATTTGATAGCTCACATTATAGGTATTTATTTCCGTACTTTCTGATTTAAGAAGCTTAATTAGTGAAATTAATTTCTAATAAATATTTGATTGTAGACTTTTATAAATCCCATTTTAGTATGTAATAATCATTAGTATGGAAAAGTGTGTTATGTTGAATGAGTAGTGATTTGTGTTGGCATGGTGAAATCGTGAAGCAGAGTTTGGTTTTTATGATAATTAACTCAATTAACTCAATTAACTCAATTTGTATTTTACTTCTTTACTTGAACAACTTGATTGTCATTCAGTTTAAGACTCAAGTGTTTGAGATGTTAATTCACAACATTAACTCTGAGAAACTGAGATTTGAGTTCCTTGTACTCACTGTTAGTTTTTTATTTGGCTACTCCAGTTGTTGAGGATTCACTTGAGAAGTTCAGAGCATGGTTGGACTCGGCAAAAAGTAAGCACATTTTGCAGGCTACTATTATTCGGATTGCTGCTATGACTTGATCTTTTATGAATGGGTGAACTTGTTTAGTTTGTAAATGTAATAATAACTAATAAGTGATTTGTGACTGGTCGCTACATACTGATTAATACTGTAGTCTTCCACTGCAGATACTTGTGCATTGGAATTATGTCTTTGTTATGCTATACCAATTATCCAGATTTGAGAGCCTTTTCAACTCAACATTCATTTTAAAATCAGGATATAAATCAATTGTCTTGTGTGTTTATAGTAAAACGCTGGAAGCATATGCTTTTTTTCCTATTTAAGTAACTATCTGTTTGTTACTTTATAGACGGTAATATCATCCACCTTTACTCTAGTAATACCAAAACCTTGATCATCATCATCATTGTAAGTGTACTGGGGGTAGTAGCTCTACTAATTTATTGTGTCTACTACTACTGGAGAAAGAATGGGTTACGTAAAGGTAACTAAGTAACTATACATACATGTTGAAAGTTCTCTAAGCTCATTTCAAATTAATTACTTATGTGAATATAAGTCTCTATTCAAACTTACTAGGTGAGTTACTGATGAGGAGGGCCATTACTCCCATATTTTTCCAGGACTGTGTTCAAAGTGAGGATTCGTTAAATGAATACCTTCCGATAATCCCTTTAAATGTAATTCAACAAAGCACTGATAACTTTTTAGAATCATCTAAATTAGGAGAAGGTGGATTTGGTCCAGTTTATAAGGTAGAAACCTTGTGAAACTCTTGGGTTGCTGCTTTGAAGAAAATGAAAAGATACTGGTATATGGTGGTTTGGTTAGATACTGTGAATGGTGGTTTGGTTAGATACTGTGTAGGAATAGATTCACAGGCACCAAAATAGTCTACTTTCAAATAGTCTTAAGAAGTTTCTGTCTTATATCATCCTCTAAAGTAATAGATTCACAGGCACCAAAATATATAGCAGAAAACCAAATATTTGCAAATCATCTCTATAAAATAACATGTAGCAAACTAAAAAAGTATGAAAAATGGATAAGTGATTGAGTTCAAGAGTAGCATACATACTTGAGCTTCTCGTTTGCAGAGTGAATAGAAAACTGTCTGCTATGAACAAGCTATTAATGGAAGAGAATGATCGTCTGCAGAAGCAAGTTTCATCAGAGAAGAAGACCAAATCATACATGAAAATGCTAAATGTTGCAAACACAAGACATGATTCACAAGACATGAAAATGCTAAATGTGTATCTAGTTATAACAAATCTGAATACAATTATTTCTCATTTTTCATTTAGTAATCCCTTTTATATGGCATATTTTTACTTAACTGATACTTACAAAACTTAATGATATCCCTGCCATAACTTCTCCAACTCATATAGATTCTAAACAGTACTATAGCAGTACACACATATGTTATTTTTGTTAATCTTTTTACAGGACATAATTGGAATTAGTTGAAGATTAATAAAAATGTCAGTGCTATAGTACTGGATATCCCTGCCAGAAGCTATAGTATTGGAATTATGTTTTTACAGGACATAAATTGGAATTAGTTGAAGATCACTCATATAAAAATGTTTTTATGGATCGAGTTTATGTGAGTGATCTAAATCGGAGGGGAAGCCAGTTAACAACCTTACCTTCTTCTTTAAGCAGATTAATACGTCTCGAGGAGCTTGATTTGAGTTCAAATATAATATCAGTGCTTCCTGACACTATAGGGTCACTTGTTAACCTTAAAGTGTTGAATGTGGAAACTAATGATATAGAAGAAATTTCACATTCTATTGGTAATTGTTCTTCCCTTAGAGAGCTTCACACTGATTATAATCGGCTTAAAGCCCTACCGAAGCTATAGGGAATGAATAAGAAAACTTCTAACAGCTGTCTTTGTATTGATAAAGAAAAGTAAGAGTCTACAACATTTTAAAACGTCAACTCGATGAACTCAAACTGTAATTTCACCTAATGACATACAACTAAGCTCTGCAATATAGCATATGCGATCAACTTATTTACAAGCGAACAACTTATTTCACCTAAGCGAACAACTTATTTCACTTAATGACATACAACTAAGTGAACAACTTATTTCACCTAATGACATACAACTTATTTCGGGGGTTTAAGAGAAAAAGCTTAATGTGATTCTAATTTAGGGTTAACAACTTCATGAATTAAGAGAAAGAGAGTATGAATCAATAAAATAGAAACACACACAAAAGCGATTTAGGGGTTTTTAACTGACCTGTTAAGATTGGTTTGGAATTGGTCGTGAAAGGTTGTTGCTTTGGCGTTTCGGCAGCGGCAGCGACAGCGGTGGTTGCTTTACGATTTTCGTGAAAGTTCTAAGTTCTGAATAGAAGACGAAGAAGCGATTCTTGTATTATTAGGCGCGGATATTTTATTTTTGTGTGGAGGCAGTTTCTATCCGTCGTAGATCCGTCGTAGCTTAAGACAGTGGAGGCAGTTTCTATCCGTCGTAACATTACATTTAGAAGGGAAATTCAAAAACCTATAAATTGATTCAACGCGGTTGGGCTCAAACATGAGGGCGGTTGGGCTCAACCGTCGCGGCCCAATGAATTGTTTCAGCCCTTGGCCAAGAATAGAAGGGTAACAACGGTCATAACTGTCACAGATTCATATTTACGGCGATTAAGATTAGAAACGTCGTAATTCATATTTTTTTAAAAAAAATTAGGGCGGTTAAAAATAACCGACGTAATAACGTCGTAGTAAATAAATAAGGACAGTTTTCAATGAACCGTAGCAACCTAACTGTCATAAAATGGCATTTTTCTTGTAGTGTAACCTTGTGCTTAATCCTTGATGTGGGAGTCCTCTTGATTCTTTATCGAGGTTTGAGAGGTTAGACAAGTTGATGATCATGTCATTCCTTGATTGATCCTTTGTCTAAGTGCTCAGAGAGGGCTTGAAACCCTAATTCTTGTTTGTAGTGAATGCTCACCCATATTTGAGGAGATTGATGAGGCATGTAAATACATCCATATTATGATGATGATTTGCACAATGATGGGAAATCTTAGTGTTCAAAATTTGGGGTATAACAAGTAGTAGCATTTCTAGTCCCAGGCAGAATGGCAGTGATCTCTGTGTTGAGTAATTAGTCTTCCAGTCTTGCCTTCTCACCAAAAGAGCCGAGCGGCGTCGTCAGCATCTGCATTTGCATGGCATAATTCATATACCATATGCATATCATGAGTGTTTCATCCTCATTTGCATTTTGTCCGAGGTCGTGTTGTTATCCACGTCTTACCTTGTGCTTATCAAAACGTTATCCGTCCTTTCATTTAGTGCCATTCCTGAATGTTGTCATTTCCTTGAGCATCTAGTCCCGTTGTTAGATGCTTGTCTTCTCTCATTCCAGTGCTATTTCGGGATCTTTATATTTTCTCACTCTAGTGCCATTCCTGGATGTCCATCTCTTGTGATCTCCAGTGCCATTCCTGAATATCTTATTCCTCTTGTTTCTACCAGTGCTATTCTTAGAAGGTTTGCCTCTCTTCTGTAATCCCCATCAAATTTGCTTGGTTATCTTTTAGTGTCATTCCTGAAAGTCTTATCTGTTCATTCAGTGCCCTTCCTGGATGTCTTTCTCACTATTATTCGATACCATTCCTGAATATAGTGATTTGCCTTTACTTTTTGTACCATTCCTGAAAGTTCACAGTCATTCAATGTTGTCTTGGATATTGTGATTCCTTTTATCCAATGCTTTCTTGGATTTCACCTTTGTTCACATTCATCCAATTATTTCTTGGATATTGTGATTTCCTTCTATCCAATGCTTTCTTGGGTATCTCCTTGTTCATTTTCGTTCAACGCTTTCTTGGACGTTGTGGTTTATCCAATACCTTCTTGGATTTCACCTTTTGTCTCATTTGCATCTGATGCTTTCTCAGATAGTTTGAGTTTACCTTTCATTCAAAGCCATTATTGAATGTCTGATGTCCTTTTTATCCAATGCTTTCTTGGATCTCTACCTTTCTCACTTTCATCTGATGCCTTCTCAGATATTGTGATTTATACCTTTCATTCAAAGCCATTATTGGATGACTGATTTCTTTGCATCCAATGCTGTCTTGGATCCCTACTTTGTTCACGTTTATCTGATGCTTTCTCAGATATTGTGATTTGTACCTTTCATTCAAAGCCATTATTGGATGACTGGTTTCTTTTCATCCAATGTCTTCTTGGGTTACCCTTGTTTGCTCACTTTTATCTAAAGCCATTATTAGATATTGTTATGTGTACCTTTCATTCAAAGCCATTATTGGATGATTGTTTTCTTTGCATCCAATTCCTTCTTAGATCCCCGCATTGTTCATTTTTATCTAAAGCCATTATTATATATTGTGATTTGTACCTTTTCATTCAAAGCCATTATTGGATGACTGGTTTCTTTTGCCATCGGATGTTCTTCCGGATGTGCCTTTCTCTGTATTTTCTGGCTTTTCTTAAAGATCCCGTTTGAACTCTTCAGTATAAGAAAATCCCAGAAAATCTTTTGTTGATGTCTATCCTTTTATTTCAAATTGATCCCCAGATGATATCATGTATTCTTTCTGGTTCCATGCCTAGTAGAGAGTGTGCTTTTATTTCCCCCAGTGTCGTCCAGTCACCTATAAACCTGTCGTCCATCTCCCAGGATCTTTCCCCAGTGGAGAACACCACTCTGGATCTTATCTCCAGTGAGGATCTATGAGGTTTCCCACTTTATTTTTCTATCCCCAGTGTTTCCTCAGAGTCTCCCCAGTGAGTCTATTTTGTTGGTCAGTCTGTATCCCCAGTAAGTCTTTCTTGTGGATATTAACCTTCATCCCTACCCAGTAAAGCTCACCTGTAGTTGTTTACTCTGGTGCCTTGTTTGTCTGCATCTTTGCACCATCATATCAACATACTAGAAGTTCATGGCATGTCAGCATTTGCATGTCTGTTGCCTGTCCTTAGCATCTGCATTCCATTTAAGGGAGAAAATTTTCGGTTTGCTATATTTAAATACCTTTCACCTTGATGTCTCGAGGACCTTCACTCCTCGTGTCATCCAATAAAGTTATTTAAATAGGGGCAACTGTTGTACCCCAAATTTTACCCCTTAGATGTCATAACATCTTGTATTGCCATTTAGGTTCAATCATCTATGTATTATTAACTAACCCATATCTTTGCTAGTTTGTTTCTTTTGTGAAAGCCAGGGTTTTCCCAGGAAAGAGAACAAAGGTCAATAAGCCAGACTCTCACATGTTTCAAGGTCTCCTAAGACATTCCGTGGCTCCATGAAATCATCACAAGTGTTCACCAGTGAATTGAGATTGGTATGAGAAGTCATCTGTTCAAGAAAGACAACTGAGGCTCCAAATGCAACCATTTGAGTTCACGTACATCCTAGAGGTCTTGTTCAACAAGAAATCAAGTGTTTGATTCCTATTACAAATGCCTTGAGCTACAGGATTCACCATGCCTCAAACTAGGGTTTTATCAGACCAGTCAACCATTGCCTTTGATTTTGATCAAGACATGTCTCCAAGCTTTGGAACATGATTCCACATTGATACTGGACATCCTTAGAAGCCATCTATGGACCTTGGAAGAGAGTGAAGAAGCAAGATCCTCAAAGATCATCCATTGGAACTCCTGAGGAAATTAGGGTTTTGACCGAAGAAATCGAGCCTCCGATTCTAATGTTATTGGACCACATTGAAATATTCGAGCCATGTCTCATTTTAATATGTTCAACCATGGACTGAGGGCATGAGAAAGCACAAGGCATTTGTGAATTTTATTTGAATTTATTTGAAGAAAAAAAAAGAAAGAGAAAGAAAGAAAAAGAACAAGAAAAGAAAAAAAGGGAAAAAAGGAAAACAATGTGGTAGCACCCACCACACTTAAGAAGTGGCGCCCACCACCACCATTACAAACCCATGGCGCCTGCCATGTAAGGGATTGTGGTGTTTTCCACATGAATGTTCACTTGCCACCATTTCCAGCACATTTAAAATAATTGTTTTTTTTTTATGTAAATGGATACAATCTGACTTAAAAAAAAAGAAAACTTTTCAGAAGCACAGCTTGGAGCCTTGTTCCAATCAAATCATACCACATCAGCAATAAACTTATTCTGATCAAAGAATATTTTTTTCAAATCTCGGTCAGCTTGCATGAAGAAATTTCCAAAAGGGCAAACTTGGCAAAAGGTGACATTCTGACCATACCTTCACTCTTTCTTATCTCCTATAAATAGAGGCTTGGTCTTCACTCCAATACATACCATATTCACCCAAGAAAATAGTGAATACTCTCTATATTTTCTTCCCCCCAGTCACTGTTATAATTCTGAATATTGTTACAAGAGTTTTTCGGTTCGAGTTTTCCACCGTCCAACCTTGCAGTGGCACTTTGAGGAAGGAGAAGTTCGTTCGTTTTTTTCGAGTACGTATTTGTGAAGGGGCAGTGGACCATCTCCACTAGGTAACACTCACTCCTCTGTTTCATTTCCATTTCCGTTTCATTTCGTTTTCACAATAGCATAATGATCTGTTTCATGTTATCATATTTCGTTACCATGTTAATAATTGATTTTTTTGAATAAATGTTATGTATGATTTTATTGTGATTTCAGTTTATGAAAGTTTTTATTTAAAAGAATAAACTAAAAAAAAGAAGAAGAAAGGCCAAGAGTGGCGCCTGCCACCATTCCCTAAGCCTAAGGTGGCGCTTGCCACATGCCAAAAGTGGCGCCTGCCATGAACTTATGGCACTTGCCATGAGTTTCATGGCTGGCATTTTACATGGCGCCCACCATGTTTTAAAACCTAGTTTTTTAATATATTTTATTTTCATTTCACTTTCTTATAATAACTTACTTTTCTTTCTAAAAATTTCAAAAACAAAAATATGCATAGTTGTTTTCTTATTTTATTTTGATTCTCATACTTATTTTATTTTCTTTCTAAAACTGCAAAACAAAAAATAACCAAAATATTGCATAACTTTATATTCGATTCTCGGACTCATTTTTGGAAAATCATCCACTTTTTCTTAAAGACTTTTTGGGAATTATTTTTGGAATATCCTATTTGCTTGAGATTTGTTCCTGAACCTTGGACAATGTCATTATGTTGTTTATACGCTTTAACATGTCTTCGATTTCAAAATGTAAAATGTTATATTTATCGTACTCATACTGTTCACTAAAATTCAGTCCCCTTCAACTCTTGTTTACAAGTTATTATCTCCCTCTCCTTCCAAAGGAAAGTCTCTCTATTGACCGCAAGGTCATAGATAGCTCATTACCCCTTTTAACCTAGCCTTAGGTTTGGAGTCGCAGCACTCCACGTAGGCGTCTTGCTTTTAGATCCTACTTTCTCATGAACGCTTCATTCCCTTTTAACTTAGCCTTCTCAAGAGATAGCCATTAATCTCTTATAACTCTTAAACCTTTCTTTAACCTTCACAAGAGATAGCCATTAATCTCTTCTCCTTCACGACAGTCTAACCCTTCACAATCCTTTCACAAGAGATAGCCATTAATCTCTTCTCCTAAACAATCAATCTTCACAAGCTTTGCTTTCTAGCTTTTCACCCTACTTTCCATTGGAACCTTGACCACAGTCAAGAGTTCCTCACCCCATTGAGGGGAACTACGAATGCTCTGATTCCATTCCCGTTAGGATACGTAGGCATGAGATGCGATGTCTTGGCGAGCATACTTAGATACTAACCCCCTAGGTCTCTTTAGCACAATACCCTTAGCAAACAAACATAACATAACACAAATACTAACAAGAGGTTCCTGTAGAGTACTACAGATACTTAGGATGCTAACGCCTTCCCTAGGTATAACCAACCCCCGAACCTTAAATCTTTGAGCTGTGTTCCTACATAGCGCACTTAGGGTTTTTCGGTCTTTACCCTTTCCTTTGGATAAATCAAAGCTCGGCGGTGAATTATGATTTGCGATTCAAGTTAACTAATAGCTTGATATCCGATTCTCACCACAACATTAGGGCACATGCCTATGGTCCTTTGATTTAGAGCTTATTCTTGACCCATTCAAGTAGAAATGTGTCAGTCCATGCCACCTTGGTGCATCCATTGAATGCTTTGAAACAAAATTGGAGCCTTGGCACCTTTTTAGCCTTTTTAGGTTTGTTATGGCTATGTGTAGATTCTTGGACTTTGGAGGCTTGGGGATCAGATCATTCTCCTTTTGTTTTATCCTCAGATGTGTCCAAATTAATGACAAGGCTTGGAGTTGTCCAAAATTTCCAAATCGAGCAAAACACCAAATTCTGCCTTTCTTAGGACAGTTAGAAATGGTGATTTTGAGGGATTCATATCTCCTTGCTCATGTTGAGTTATGGGAGGCCCTTGTGATTTTTAGAAAGCCCTCATATGATACAAAACATGTGTGATCATAGTTTGTTTTAAAACTATTTGGATCCAACTGAAAAAACCTCATGAACATTGATGTTCAATGTTGGTAACTTAGGCAGATTTTCACTAAGTGTTGGAAAAAGTGTTATTTTAATGTTTTTGTGATTTTGATCAATCCATAACTCAAAATTCATAAAGAATGGGAGTCTGAGGTAGTTGAAGCTTTTGTAGAGTGTAACAAGACTTACAAATCCAACTTTGGATCACCCAAAATGGTTGCTTGGATCTCAAGTTATGGTCCTTGGAAGTTAGTACCAAAACCACTTTAGTTCCATAACTTAGAAAAATTTTGGTTTCTCAAGGCTGCCCCTTTTGCAAGAAACCTCACTTTTCTTGATTTTACTTGATAGATGATGATTAATATCATACATTAACATTGTTTTTGACTTAGGGGAACCATATTTGTGAAAAATTCCAAAAAGTCAAACTTGATTTTGGGCACAGTTGACTTTTTATCGGATGAAATCTAAACTGTGTGATGCTTTGTGAAATCAAGTCCTTGAACTAAATCACACCTAATGGATGGATTCCATAGGTGTTATAGGGTTTATTGAATCATGTCCCAAGATTAGGGAGCATGTCCTGGTCAAAAGTCAATGGTACAGTTGACTTTTTCTTTGAAACCCTAATTGTTGTCCAGATGAAATTGAAACTTGTGAACCAAGCTTCTTGAATCAATCCATTTTTGCAAATGGATCAATGTAGTAGTGTATTGGAGGCCCTCAAATCATGTATTGAGGTCTTGGCTCATGCTTTGTCCCAAAAGTCAACTTAGGGGTGAATTAGGTCAAGAAACCCTAAATTCCTGATTTTTGGTAAATGCATCCCCTGAGGTTAAATTAACTTGATGATTGGGTCCATGAGGTCCCTTGGAGTATCTTGGGTTATGCTTTGAAGCATCAGTTTATGCCCAGAGGAAAATTTCCATCTGGAGGCCTTGGTCGACCAAAATCCTAATTTGGTGACACTGGCGATCTCGAGGCTTGATCCACTTGGAATGTTGCAACCTTGTGCTTCAATCTTGATGTGGGACTCCTCTTGATCCCTTATGGGTGTTTGATAGGTTAGACAAGTTGAGGATCATGTAATTTCTTGATTGATCCTTTGTCTAAGTGCTCTAAGAGGGCTTGAAATCCTAATTCTTTATTGTGGTGAATGCTCAACCATCTTTAAGGAGATTGATGAGGCATGAAGGTACATCCATATTGTGATGATGACTTGCATAATGATGGGAAATATTGGTGGTCAAAATTTGGGGTATGACAGATGCCCCTATTTAATTTTCTTGGACACGAAGATGTGAATGGCGAAGGTATTCAGGCATTTGGGGTGCAAGAGGATTAAATATCAGAATACCCAAAATTTTGACAGTGGTTATGAATGGTAGTTTGCCCATCCATCGTCCTTTGCTAAGCAGTATTACTTAGAAAAGGGTGAAACTTCCCCTCGATCCTAGTTTTTACCCATGGAACTGGTCTCAGTTTCTGATATAAACTTCCCCACGATCCTGGTTTTCAGTCAAGGAACTGGTCTTACTTTCTTTTGTCAATAAACTTCCCCTCGATCCTGGTCTTCAGCCAAGGAACTGGTCTTAGTTTCTTTTGTCAATAAACTTCCCCTCGATCACAGTCTTCAGCCAAGGAACTGGTCTTAGTTTCTTTTGTCGATAAACTTCCCCTCGATCCTGGTCTTCATCCAAGGAACTGGTCTTAGTTTCTTTTGTAAATAAACTTCCCCTCGATCCTGGTCTTCAGCCAAGGAACTGGTCTTAGTTTTTTTTTAAGTTCCTTCCTTAACAAGGGACGTTATGTGTTGCGGTTTTCCTCAAACTTCTCGACGAATTTTCCTGGGGAGATTCCATTTGATGGGAAAAAGTCTTGATGTCAGACTTGCTGGGGAACCCATTTGTCTAAGTTGTAGAGGTGTTTAAACTTCTCTGTTGGAGACGCCATTTGTTGACTCTACTGGGGAAAACGAGTCTCTTGAGAGGCTGTTTCCTGCTTGGGGATATTACATCATAATTTTCTTTGAGATCTTCTCGGAGAAATGCCATGTGATGTAATCCAATTTTGAGGTGCTGATGACTTCATTAACATTGAATTTCTGAAGAGAAAACCGAATGTGTTGCTGAGAGTCTTTAGTTGCGAGGCTTTCTCTGGGGATTTTCCTTAATCCGGGAAAGCGAGAACATCATCTTCAATGGTAAAGAGTGACGTTTGTCGAATGTCTTCTTGTTTCTCAGAGGCTCAAGTTATCAAAGTGGTCGAGGACAGTCTCCAATCCAGAAATAAACTGGGGAGAAACTGCTAAGACGCTGTATTTCCTAACGAGGAAAGGACTGACAACTCGATTGAGAGGACTTTTATCACTTGGGAACGAGATCGACTAGAGTGATAGTGATGTAATATGAACATGAGTATGAATCAATAATGCAAGATGTATGTATGTATATGCTGACAAAACTGACATGGCATATAGACTAATGGATCAACATGATTGGATACTCGGCCACGGTGGGGGATAAAAGTACCACTGGTTCAAAATAGCAATCCTGCCCTGCTTGGGAAAGACGGTCCTCGTGGGGAAGAAGAATTGTCAACCGGTCTTAAGAGGTATGAAACCCTGCCGGGGATGTCAGATGAAACATGGTCTATGACACAGTTGATCCTTCATTCAGGCGTACTGGTTTAGAAGGAGTACTTTGATTATGCACTTTGAGGTTCAATCACCTCTGGAGAAGCAATCGATGTTCTTTTTGATGTTCAAAGCCAAAAGGAATTGCCATTTTTATTTTAAAAGCAGAAAATTTTTGACAAATAAATTCATTTTTGTTTTATTTCAAGAATTGTTGATCATGTTAAAAATGTCAATCTGTAAAACTAAAACAAATAAGAATTGCAAACAAAAGCACTAGGGCTTAAATTTTATTGACAGGATGAAAATCAGCCAAGCGCGTGACCCCATAGAGTATTTACAAAGTTAGAAAATGGTAATTTACGGGAAAAGGGCTTCATTGAAACATAACGACCGCTATCCTTCTACCAACTTTGAATTCTGGACATCCTGAGCTTTTGTCGAAGATGATCTTGACTAGAGTTTTCCTGATGGATGGCATTACTGCTGGGAGATTTCACCTTGTCGGACGTAGTTACTTGCCATTAATCCCTAACTTTTGCCTGGATTGTACTTTGAGATTTCCAATCCACCGGGATTTTTTGCTTGTGTCTCTAATTTTTGCCTGGAACGCCTTTTCGGGTTTTCAATCCACTGAGACGTTTTTCTTATTTAGGAGAAGTATTTCTTGACTACATCAACATTTATGGGGTTGGCAAATTCTTCTCCATCCATGGTTGCGAGTCTCAAGGCACCGCCTGAGAAGCCTTTCTTGACCACATAGGGGCCATCATAATTCGGAGTCCATTTGCCCCGAGAATCAGTGAGGAATGATTGTATCTTTTTTAGCACAAGGTCTCCTTCCCTGAAGACACGGGGTCGAACCTTTTTGTTGAACGCCTTCTTCATTCTTTGCTGATACAACTGACCATGGCATAGAGCCATTATTCGTTTTTCTTCGATCAGATTCAGTTCGTTGTGTCGACTTTGACACCATTCAGCTTCTGTTAGCTTAGCTTCCATCAATACCCGGATTGATGGGATCTCTACTTCTATGGGGAGTACTACCTCCATGCCATATAGTAGAGAGAAAGGGGTTGCCCCTGTTAAAGTGCGGACAGATGTACGATGACCGTGAAGAGTAAAGGGTATCATCTCGTGCCAGTCTTTGTAGGTTAAAACCATCTTTTGAACAATCTTATTGATGTTCTTATTAGCCGCTTCTACCACACCGTTCATCTTAGGTCGGTAGGGAGATGAGTTATGGTGTTCAATCTTGAACTCAACACACAACTCTTTCATCATCTTGTTGTTCAAGTTAGATCCATTATCTGTAATGATTTAGCTTGGAACACCATAACGACAGATGAGATTGTTTTTGATAAAGCGGACCACCACTTGTCGGGTTACATTGGTGTATGACGCTGCTTCGACCCACTTGGTGAAGTAGTCAATGGCTACCAGGATGAACCGATGTCCATTCGAAGCCTTGGGTTCGATCATGCCAATCATGTTGATTCCCCGTATAGGAAAAGGCCATGGGGAAGAGAGAACTTTGAGATGTGTTGGCGGTACATGGATTCTATCTGAGCATATCTGACACTTGTGACATCTCCTCATATACTTGTAGCAATCGAATTCCATTGTCAGCCAATAGTACCCTGCTCTCAGAATTTTTCTCGCCATTGTGTGTCCGTTGGCATGAGTACCAAAGGATCCTTCGTGAATCTCTTTCATCAACATGTTTGCTTCAGGTCTGTCTACGCATCAGAGCAAGACCATGTCAAAGTTTCTCTTATAAAGTTTATCACCGCTCATAAAGAAACTGCCTGCCAATCTTCTGAGGGTCTTTCTGTCTTTTCTGGATGTCCCAGGTGGGTACTCTTATTTCCGAAGAAAGCATTTGATATCGTGATACCAAGGTTTGTCGTCTATGACTACTTCAATCCTGAAGATGAAGGCGGGCCATTCTAGGCGCATTATGTCAATCTTAGATACGTCGTTCCATTGACCTACACTAATCATGAAAGAGAGAGTGGCTAGTGCATCAGCCATGTGATTCTCTTCACGAGGGATATGATGAAACTCGATTTTGTTGAAGAATGGTAACAACCTTCTCGCATAATCTTTGTAAGGAATCAACCCTGATTGGTACGTGTTCCAATCTCCTTTGATCTGATTGATAACCATGGCTTAGTCTCCATATACATCCAGTTCTTGATCCTCAAGTTGATCGCTTCTTCGAGACCCATGATACAAGGTTCGTATTCGGCCTCGTTGTTTGTGCACTTGAATGTTAATCTGGCAGTAAAAGGAATGTGGGTACCCTGTGGTGTTATGATGATTGCCCCAATTCCGTTTCCATAAATGTTGACAGCTCCGTCAAAGATTAGCCCCCATTGGGAACCTGGTTCTGGCCCTTCGCTGGGTAGCGGTTCATCGCAATCTTTCATTTTCAACTACATGACATCTTCGTATGGGAAGTCAAACCCGACTGATCCTTGATCGTCAATCGGTTGATGAGCCAGATGATCGGCTAAAATACTTCCTTTGATGGCTTTCTGAGAATGGTACTCGATGTCGTATTCTGATAACAACATCTGCCAACGGGCGATCCTTCCCGTGAGAGCAGGTTTTTCAAAGACGTACTTGATCGGATCCATTTCGGAGATTAACTAAGTAGTATGACAAATTATGTACTGGCAAAGACGTTAGGCTGCCCAAGCCAGAGCACAACAAGTTTTCTCATGCATAGTGTACCAAATTTCAAAGTCGGTAAACTTCTTGCTTAAATAGTAGATGGCAGACTCTTTTCTTTTGGTTTCGTCTTATTGGCCAAGCACACAACCCATGGAGTCTTCCAAAACCGTTAAATAGATGATCAACGGTCTTCCCTCCACTGGAGGTGATAGAATTGGTGGGTTTAACAGGTACTCTTTGATACTGTCGAAAGCTTTTTGGCAGTCTTCTGTCCATACGCAGTCCTGATTCTTTTTAAGTAATTTGAAGATTGGCGCGGACATCACGGTCATGAGGAATATAAATCTGGAAATGTAATTCAAACGTACCACGAATCCTCTTACTTGTTTTTCAGTTTTTGGAGAAGGAATTTCTTGAATGGCCTTGACTTTGTCAGGGTCAACCTCAATTCCTTTCTGGATGACAATGAACCCTAGCAGTTTTCCTGAGCGGACACCGAATGTGCACTTGTTAGGATTCAAGCGGAGTTTTTATTTTCTCAGACACTCGAATAACTTTGACAGGTGGGTCACATGCTCCTCTTCTGCTTTAGATTTGGCAATCATATCATCGACATACACTTCGATTTCTTTGTGCATCATGTCATGAAACAGAGTAGTCATGGCCCTTTGATAGGTTGCCCCGGCATTCTTCAAACCGAACAACATTACCTTGTAACAAAAGGTGCCCCATGGGGTGATGAATGAAGTTTTCTCCATATCTTCTGGCGCCATTTTGATTTGACTGTAGCCTGAGAATCCATCCATGAAGGAGAATACTTTGAACTTTCCTGTACTGTCTACCAGCATGTCTATATGTGGTAGGGGAAAGCCATCCTTTGGACTGGCCTTGTTCAGATCCCTGTAGTATGAACACATTCTGACTTTTCCGTCCTTTTTTGGAACTGGTACTATGTTGGCTAACCATTTAGGATATTCTGAGGTGGCGAGGAAACCCGCGTCAATCTATTTCTGCATTTCCTCTTTGATTTCGATGGCTATGTCCAGGTGAGTTCTTCTCAGTCTTTGTTTCACCGGCGGACATTCTGATCTTAACGGTAGATGATGTTACACGATGCTGGTATCCAACCCTGGCATGTCCTAATAGGACCAAGCGAATACATCGGGAAATTCTTTGAGAAGCTTTATCAAACCTTCTTTGACAATCGAATTGAGCAGTACCCCAATCTTGACTTCCTTTCTTTCTTCTTCTGATCAGAATGTAGATGTTATCAAGTCTTCTTTGATAGTCGTACTAAGAAATGCCCCAATCCTGACTTCTTTTTTCTCTTTTTCTGAACCCAAGTTGACCGTTTTCAACGGCTCTTTGTGAGGTTCAATGGACCTTTCCTCTTGTCTGAGTAATCAGGAGATCTCTTCTGGGATTTCTTCGTCTTCTTCTTCTTCAGCCTCAAATACTGGGAATTCAAAGTTGGGAGAAGGCATTGGATCATATGTTTCAATGGGGCTTAAAACTTGCAATCTGCATGACGTGATGATTTATTTTTTTAGAAGAGAAGAGAGGATGCAAGAGTGTGTGCAGTGTATTTTCTGAAAAATGCTTGTTTTTAATTTTGATTTGTTTTTAGGATTACCATTTTCTAAAAAAGCAAAAAGTGAAAACAACAATAAATGCGGAAATTACAGAATGACATTTATCTATTTATGATTTAGTCGATTCTTGAAACTACAACCTTATAAAACAAAATTCTGTCGCTTTGGCCGAAGCGAAGAGGGACATTTACAGAAAGTGAGCCCTATAAAAACATCTGTTTCACCTGGGCAGGGTGAAAGGTTAAAACAAAGATGGCAATTACTTAGACTTATAGACGACTTTCGGGACATCGACGACAACCCATTGGCGGTAAACTCCTCGGTGAATCACAAAGTCTGGTACCTTCTTTCTTGGTTTATCCTCAGAAATGATGCTGATTTCTGGTGGAGCAGGATCGTTGAAGTCTTCTTCCCATGCAGAGTTGTCGTAGACGAACTCTTCTGTTATATCTTGCACATTGTTTTCACTCTCAGGCGAATCTCCACATTCAGTTGGCTGGATGTCTTCGAGCCTGATACGAGAGCTTTCAGGAGCGGTGTACTTGACCAAGAAGTCGTACTTGTTACTCAGTTGTCCTAAGGTGTCACATACATCGGTGGGACTGGAGGAGTCATCCTTCTCGATGACGTTGACCTCAAGAAAAGCATAGTTAATGAATTCTTGTCATGCAATCTTTGCAGATTCATTGTTTTGCTGGATATTTTCTGAATGCCCTGAGTAATGATCCCATGATTTGGTGGGGACGCAAGTATTCTTTTCAATGATGCTTAACTGATATGCATTGTTGGGCTAACTCTTTTGCCCCAAGTATCCTGGGTACGGCTGCTAGATAGGCAAGTCATCCATTGGGTCATAATAGTCATAGTCAAAGTTGTCTTTCATCAGAGTATCCTCTTCTAATGAGTTTGGCGGAGCACGACATCCTTCCGGATCATAATCTCCGTACATCATTTTGACGTCTGATCTCGGTATATATCTCGGACTTTGTGTGGGAAAGTAAAATGGCGTATGCGTTTCTTCCTGAGACTTAAAACCGTCCTCGTTGAGATAGGACTTCCTGTCATACCCCAAATTTTGACCACTAAGATTTCCCGTCATTGTGCAAATCATCATCACAATATGGAGGAACCATCATACCTCATCAGTCTCCCCAAAGATGGGTGAGCATCCACTACAATCAAAATTAGGGTTTCAAGCCCTCTCTGAGTGCTTAGACAAAGGATCAATCAAGGAATGACATGATCTTTAACTTGTATAACGTCTCAAACATCCACAATGGATCAAGAGGACTCCCACTTCAAGGATTAAGCCCAAGGCTGCTCCCTTCTAGGTGGATCAAGTCTCAAGATCGACAGTGTCACCAAATTAGGGTTTTGGTCGACCAGGGCCTCCAGATGAAAAATTTCATCTGGACACAAGCCAAAGATCCAAAACACAACCTAATATACTCCATGGAACCTCATGGACCCAACCATCAAGTCAATTTTGCCTCAGGGGATGCATTCATCAAAAATCAGGAATTAGGGTTTCTTGACCTAATTCACCCCTAAGTTGACTTTTGGGACAAATCATGAACCAAGACCTCAAGAGAGGGTTTGAGGGTCTCTAATATACCATATTGATCCATTTGGGACAATGGATTAATCCAAGAAGTTTGAGCAACAAGTCTCAATTTCATCTGCACCACAATTAGGGTTTTAAGGGAAAAGTCAACTGTAACTTTGAATTTTGACCAGGACATGCTCCCAAACCCTAGGACATGCCTCAACATACCCCATGACACCCATGGAACATGTCCATCAAGTTTGATTTAGGTCAAGGAGATGATTTCCTGAAGAATTGCACAGTTTGGAATTCATCTGATAAAAAGTCAACTGTGCACAAAAGTCAACTTTGACTTTTTGAGATTTTTCACCAAAATGGATTTTTAACCCTAAAATGATGTTAATGTATGATTTGAATCATCATTCATCAAGAAAAATCAAGAAAAGTTGGATAACTTGAAAAAGGGGTAACCATAAAAACTTAGAAAATTTTCTAAGTTAAAAATAAAGTGGCTAGGGTGCCAACTTTGGAGGGTCATAACTCCTAAACCACAAAGCCATTTTTCCTCATCCAAAGATGGATTTGTAGCCCTCATTACCCTCTACAAAAACTTCAACTAGACCTAAGTCCAACCTAAGTCCAATTCATTAAGGATTCTGAGTTATGGAGTGATCAAAATGGCTGAAAAATGAAAATGTCACTTTTTCCAACACTTAGTGAAATTTTCACTAAGTCCAGATCTGTCTTCATTTTTTTCCAAATGTAGGGGAATTTTTCACTTGGTTTCAAAAGAGATCAAAACCAAACATGTTCAAACAGTTGTTGTATCATGTAAGGGCTTTCCAAAATGGCCAAGAACATTGCCAAATTCCATTTGGGCTATGAGTTATGACATTGTCAAGTTGCCTTGTTGAAATCTGTCAAGGCAAGGCAGAATTTGCATTTTTGCTCGATTTGCCAAAATTGTGCAAATCCAAACACTCCTATCCACTTGGACACATCTGAGGATTGAATCTAAAGGGGACAATCACTGAGCCAAGCCTCAAAAGTCCTTGGAACAAGAAAAAGCATGTTGAACCTAGAATTGCCAAAATAGGGACAAGACTCCAAATTTGGATTGGAGCATTCAATGGAAGCATCAAGGTGGCATGGACTGCGCCATTTTCATTTGAATTCAGTCAAGACTTATCCAAGACCAAGGGAACCAGCAGCCTGTGCCCTAACCTCTAGTCAATGGCTAGAGGAGACTTGAACTTCCATTGGCCAACATTGAACAAACCTACTCAGCAGTTGCCATTCACTATTCCTTGCAAAACAAACTTGCTCTACTATAAATAGAGCTCAATTGTGGCCAGTTTAAGTACACCAAAGGCCTACAACACTTGCCTTTCTCAAAATCTCTTTCTCTTGGCAAAAATGCCTTTCTTAGCAAGGTAGCTATCGGATTTTGAGCTAGAGGGCAATTCCACTCAAACCAATCACACATACACCTCATATACATCACATATGAGCTGATCAAACACTTAAACAATAACTGGAACACTGATTTCTCAGAATCACCAGTCAATTGCTCAAGGTTTTAACCAAAATGCAGTTGAGATGCCATGAATTGATCCAGCCAATTTCAATCAGGTCCAATCATCCAAACACACTCCATAGGGTGTAGGGAAGCTGTTCAGATCATCACCACTCATCTGTAACACCTCCAAATCAAAAATCACATTGCACCTACTGTCACGGCCTAGAGGTAAGCATATACTTGGTCATCTCTCAATCTATGCATATTTCCTCGCACAATAATTTGGCCATATGTTTATAATCATGCATGGAATGTTTCCCCTCAATTAATTGCATTGTTTGAATCGTGTATCAAAAATCCTAGCCTTCATGCAGAAATTAGGGTTCTTGAGGATTTTTCGTGATTTCTTGTTATATGTTTAATTTAAATGAAATTAATTGACATAGACATTATCGTGAGGTTGAGACGAGCATAATGATATGTGGATTACATGGTATGATTAAGTATTCAGTGAGATTGGAGAGAAAATGCAAATCTGAGAATCTCAGAACACGCGCGTGTTCTTCAGCTTGTTCTTGGCGCCATTCTTCCAAATTTGAATATTTGAATTTTGTGGTTTTATTTAATTGATTCAAAAATTAATTTCTCTCTGAGTTTTAATGATTTTGAGTTGATTCTTTTTTTAATAATTCACAAAAATGTTAAAATATTTTATTTTCCCAAAATATCCCAAAAATATTATTTATTTTATATAATTGATATTTTTGCAAAGAATTAATGTTTTAATTGTTTTTGACATTTAAAATATTTTTTCCACCTTGATTTTGCAACTTTTAATGCTTTCTAATTATTTTGTAGGTCAATACTTAATTTTTGAAGCATTAATCCAAGATCATAATTTGTTTTCCATATGTAAAACAATTTTGATCATTTTAATTGAATTTTTATTCAATTAAATACATTTTTGAAAACAAATTAGGGTTTTTGGATTAATTCAACCCTCATAAATCATTTTCAAAACATTTGGGCCTCTAATAGAGTGTAAGACCCAATCTTTTTTTTGACCAAATCATTTTTGGGCCTCAGTGTATTGTATAAGTCCCGATACCGTAAAAAACAAACGGCGCGATCGTCGCCTTTTAAAAAAATACCATCTGGGCCTCTCCTTGAGCTATAAGACCCATTCAAAACTTTTGGGCCTCTAATAGAGTGTAAGACCCAATCCCCTTTTAACCAAAACCATTTTGGGCCTCACTTATTGTATAAGTCCCTCTGCGTTAAAAGAAAACCTCGGCGCGATCGCCATTTTAAACGGAAAAATCAATTGGGCCTACCCTCGTGTTATAAGCCCCACTCTTTTTCTTTAAACCTTTTGAGCCTCTTGAGAGAGTGTAAGACCCATCCCTTTGTACAGAAAACCATTTTGGGCCACAGTCACTTTTATAAGTCCCTCTGTACAAATTTAAATAGTGCGCTCACTGATAAAACCCTGGGCCTCTCCTTGAGCTGTAAGCCCCAATCTTTCTTATTCAAAGCACTTTCTCCTTTGATTTTGAATATACTGTTGTTTTCAATCTTTCTTTGTTGAACAACTAACCAAACAGCATGGAAGCTCTACAACCGAGTAAGTGGTTATTGCTTTCATTTACCGCTTTCATATACATATAACTGTATTGTGGGGCTGTTTCACTGTAAGTCTTCTTTCATAAACTCATATCAACTGTGTAATAATAGTATAGATATTTAGAGTTTCCCCGACAACTACGTCTAGCATTAAGCCCGTTGATCACTCTTAGAAATAATCTAAACTAGATCCCCATAAGATTACCAGACACAGTCTTCCCTCCTCTTGGGGTTAAACAATATGGAGATATGAAAGGCAGCATTCTCTGTGAACCCTTTCATAGACTGTCACTCACAGAAGTTGTCAAAGAAACTCTATTCCCCAGAGATGATCTCTTCTCCGTGAATTGCATCTCTTGAGTTTCTTCCAAATTCTCGGACTTTCCTGATTTTGATCTATTCTTGGTGAATAACATTTCCTTGAATTTCTCAGGGTTTGGGGACCCACAGGCTTCTTAAAAGCACTTGTCAAAGAAACTCCATTCCCCAGAGATGATCTCTTCTCCGTGAATTGAATCTCTTGAGTTTCTTCCAAATTCTCGAACTTTCCTGACTTGATATATTCCTTGTGAATAGCTTGCCTTGAATTTTTCGGGGTTTGGGGACCCATCGGCTTCTTCAAAGCAATCGGCCTCCTCTTGGGCATCATACAAGGACCCACAGGCTTCCTAAAAGCAACCTAGCCTCCTCTTGGGCTTAGTACAAGGACCCTACGGCTTCTTAGAAGTATTCACAGCCTCCTCTTAGGCTTCGTATAAGGATATCTTCCTCCGGGAATGATAGCCTCCTCTTGGGCTTAGTACAAGGACCCGTCGGCTTCTTAAAAGTTTTCAGCCTCCTCTTGGGCTTCGTACAAATTGTCCCGACGACCTCCTAGAGGTATAGGAACAGAACTTAATCATCTGCATAGAACAATCCTTTCAAAGAGTCTACTACTGTTTCTCAAAGCATAATACAAAAGATGAACTCCAGACTTGGACATTCTAATTTCCTTGAGTCTCAAAGACATTCTCAAGTGACCCCTTTGTTGAATAGGAAGGAAACCCGTAGACTCGGACAGTCTCAATACCCTTTGGATTTCCCATTTCCTCAACGACAAGGAAATATCCCCGATCCCTGAATCAAATCCTTGAGTACAATGTTACTTATATAAGAATTGATTTTCTCTTTAAATCAACATACTGGACCTGTCACTCAACTGAAATAGTAACCATAGCCTCCTCTTGGTCTTTGTACAAATGATCCTCCCCAGCAGAGTCAAACAACGTTTAGCCTCTCTCTCGGGATTTGTACGAGACACATAAGAGACTCCCTCGTTGAGTCAATCACCCTTTTCGTCTCCATCTCGGGCTTTATACGAGATACAAAAAGGTTCTTATTTGAGCCAAACAAATTTTAGCCTCCATCTCGGGCTTCGTACGAGATACAAAAAAACTCTCTTGTTGAGTCAAAATAGCCTCCATCTCGGGCTTTATACGAGATACCAAAAGATTCCATCATCGAGTCAAAACTTTTTAGCCTCTCTCTCTCTCGGGCTTTATACGAGACACATACTAGCCTCCTCTTAGGCTTTATATAAGAAAACCACTGGTTGATCCAATCAGCCTTTTAGCATTAAAGCTGTGCCACGTTCACAGTACACAAACATCAACAACTCCTTCCCCTCCATCTAATCGCTGTAAGCGGCAAGCCTCTGGATCATCTACATCCATGCCACTGTCCCTCTTTTAGCATGAGAAATTCCTAAGGAAAGATAGCATTGCTCTACACTGAGTTAAAGTCTTCTCCTTCAGGTTAGAAATCCCCTTTTAAGGAAATTATGGCATTGCCGGATTCACATATCCCGGTTAAAGTAATTCTCCTTTATAAACAGTTGTGACATACAACCCCCTCTTTAGAGATGATAAATTCTCTCTAAAGACAACACCTTTCAGCTTCACATCTTGGGCTTTGAACAAGATACAAATAGACTCTTCAGCTTCACATCATGGGCTTTGAACAAGATACAAACCACTTTTCGCTTCACGTCTTGGGCTTTGAACAAGACACCAAAAACAACCATTTCCTCCCATGGAATAGGGGGAACTACGAACGCTCTGATTTCCCTGTTTCGGTAAACGGGAATACGTAGGCATAAGATTGAAAGAAAAATCTTAGCGAGCACAATCAACAAAAAACCTAAATCCCATACTCTCACATCAAAAAGCATCAGTCCTAACATCTTAATCCTTGTTCCCCGCCAGAAACCTGTCTGTCAAAATAACACAAGAAAGGCCCCACCACATTGATCACATCCGTAACCTAACAGACCGCTGTTAAAAATTAGTATGCAAGCAGGGTTAATTGGAGACATCTATTTCCCTTCCTTCATCAGCTTTAATAGGATAAAAAATGAATCGACCTGTAGTAAGCTCAACCGCAGAGAGCGACCAGCGCTTAAGAACCGCGTCCAAAATCGCTCGCTACACTTCCACTCTTCATCTGTATCAGAGGAGTCACCCTCGTTGATGGTGTGTACTTCTTGAGACATTGGGTGAAGGAAACCTCCACTGTGGAAGAAGTCCTGAATGGGATGAAAACTTTCATCGTTAGTAGCAGTCGGGGTACAGGTTGAAGAAAAACCAAGACCTTTCTTTGTTTTCTTATCAGTAGGAATAACAAGCTTTCCCCATCCTTTTGCGTTGTTATTCTTGATCACTTCGAGAGTGTCTTTGTATGAGGAAATCGACGTTCCTTTCTCTAATCGATTCTCATTCCTCACCAAAAGTGCTTGGAACTGGGTTCCAACAACTTCCTCGGGTTCTACCCAGGAAAATGACGATAAGTTGCTCAAGATCAAGGCCTGCTCTCCGCAGACTGTGATGAGCTTGTCATTCTTGATGAACTTCAGCTTCTGGTGAAGTATCGAAGTGACTACCCCAGCTTCGTGTATCCAAGGTCTTCCTAATAAACAACTGTATGCTTCCTAGATGTCCATGACCTGGAAAGTGACTCGGAAAGTGTGAGGCCCAATAGTTATGGGAAGATCAACTTTGCTGATAACTATTTTTTTGGATCCGTCAAAGGCTTTGACGATGACCTTGCTGCCTCTCATCGGAGATCCTGGAAATGATAGTCGCATCAGAGTAGATTTTGGCATAACATTTAGATCCGATCCGATATCTACCAGTACGCCGGATAAAGCATCATCCTGGCAGTTGACTGTAATGTTAAGCGCCATATTGGGTTTTTTACCTCCTTCCGGCAGTTCCTCATCACTGAATCCTAAATTGTTGCAGGAAGTGATGTTGGAGATGATCTGTCAAATTATCTTATCGTCACATCCTGTTCCACAAAGGCTTGCTCTAAGACTTTCTGCAGAGCTTCCCTGTGAGCTATGGAACTGAGCAATAGAGACAACACAGAGATTCTTGAAGAGTTTGCAACAGTTGGTCTATAATGTTGTACTCGCTTTTCTGGATGAGCTTCAACATCTCATCGTTGTTCTTTGAAAGGTCGAGATTACTGGATTGACCGACTGGTTGATTTGGAACTTCTATTTGAGGTTCCTTTTCTATGGTGGGTTCTCCAACTCCTCTTTTGAAGATCCGACCGCTCTGTGTTACTTGACTAATGTCGGCAATGTTGACAACAAAGGGTAATGGTGTTTCCTTTCCATTTTCGATTGTTGTTGCACCGTACTTGGAAGGGATTGCCTTATCAAATTTGTACAGTAGCGATCCCGACAGATAGATAACCACATGAGCCTTTTGATTATTCTGAACATCATAGTCGACCTCAATTGGTTCGAGGTTGAGAATCTTTCTACTATCAAGAGGAACTCTTGATTCATGGAGTAGAGGGATTATAGTGCATACATCTTTGATCGTTTCATGATCAGAGATTAAAACAATGTCTTTGCTTTGATCAGGAAGATAATCTTGCAATACGTTGATCGAACCAGAACTTCAACATGGTCGAATCTCTTTTCGGTCCACCTGATTTTGAAGAGCTGATCGTACAAGATAACATCCTTGGTTATTCTCTGAGTAAACTCTACAGCGTTCATAGTTGTGTGGTGGCACCCGACCACGTCCGCTTTGTATGCAGTGTAACCTTACTAGATCTGTTTCCACCAAGCGAACATCCTGACTTTGATGCCTAGTAGGATTCCCGTCAGTCATAATGACTTGTTGTGTGTCTTTATCTAGGTAGATTGGAAGCCACCAGTGGTTCAACAAGTGTTGAAGTGTTCTTTGGACAAGTTCACATCCTTGGTCGTCTTCACGACACACTTTACAATTCTGATAATCACGCGAAGCCAGAAAACCGAGCCTGACTTGCTTAGCATGTAATTCTACCAGACTGGTATTCATCAAGTGAATATCAAAGATTTGAATCATATTGACTTGATGGCTACTTCTATCACGGTAATCCTGGATCCATCCGAGATCCATCTGACGCTGGAGGGCCTCTTGTACAAAAGAGCATCCCTGATTGTTTGTTGAGCAGATCAGACAGGAATGGTAATCGTGCTGTGGTAGATCATGATATTGGCTTTGCCTAGAGTACATTGCCACCAAGTTAACATTCATTGCCAGAATGTTGTGGTTCTGGACAATGTTGGAATTTGCGTGAGCCATATTGACCTCATGGATTCGTTGATCTTGGATCCATCTGAGATCCATCTATTTTTGTAGAGCTGATTGCACTACGGAGCATCCTTGATTATTCTTTGAGCAGATATCACACTGGTGATAAATGTGAGACGGTACATGACCGTGCCCGCTGTGTCTGTAATACATCCTTACCAGATTGGCTCCTAATAGGAGTACATCATGAATTTGTTAAATTCGGCTAAATTCTTCCTCTATCAAATTTACAGTAGTCTTCTTATGTTGAGGCAACGGGTTCGTCTGAACATTTGGATTAGTATCTTTGAAAGATAGGACCCCGTTCCCAATAAGCTTATGTACATCAAATTTGAAGTTGAGACAGTTTTTAATGTTGTGCCCAAGTCCTCCTTGATGGTAAGGGCAAGTTTGATCTGCTTTAAACCAAAAGGGCAGATTTTCCGGTACTGTAAGAGGAGTCCTGGTTTGGATGTGCCCCTTGACCAGTAGAAGTGGAAACAGTTATGCGTACAACATCGGTATTGGGCCAAACCCTGGTGGTCGTGTCGTACGATTGTTATTGTTGTACTGTGGACGAGCCTGCTGAAGAGGATGTTGTGTCCTTTGTTGATACTGTTGTTGATTTGGTTGGCTCTGAGCAACCTGAGGTTGATACGTTGGAGCCGGCGCAGGGTTGATAGCAGGAGTTACCGCTGCTACTGGTTGATACCTTCGCTTTTGCTTTCTGAGAGAGATATTATCAATATCTTGCTCTTTTTTCTTAGGGAAAGCACTACCGTATCTTTTGGTATTGCTTGATGGTCCTGTATCTTTGACCAGACGTCCTTCTCGGACTGTTTCTTCAAGGCGTACTCCCATGTTCACCATTTCAGTGAAGTCGCTGGGCGCACTGGCGATCATCCAGTCGTAGTAGAATGAGCTCAAGGATTTCAAAAAGATCTTAGTCATCTCTTTTTCCTCAAGAGGGGGACAGATCTGGGCGGCAATTTCACGCCATCTCTGAGCATATTCCTTAAAGGTGTCTTTGTCCTTCTGTGACATTGCTCGGAGTTGATCTCTATCTGGTACCATGTCCAGGTTATATTTATATTGCTGAATGAAGGCTGCCCCAAGATCTCTGAAAGTAACGATCTTGGTGCGGTTTAAACCCATGTACCATTTAAGTGTGGCACCGGTTAAACTATCTTGAAAGTAATGGATCAGTAGCTATTGATTTTCAGTCTGAGTTGACATCTTTCGAGCGTACATCACCAAATGACTTTGAGAGCAAGAGTTGCCGTTGTATTTTTCAAAGTCAGGCACCTTGAATTTGTGTGGGATTTTCTTATTAGGGACAAAACAAAGGTCTGCGGCATCCTTTCCGAATAAATCCTGACCGCAAATGGCACGCAGTTCCTTCTGCATCTCCAGGAATTGTTCCTGGAACTTATTCATTCTGTCATACATATCTTCATTTCCACCAAAGATTACTTGTGGAATTTGTCCTTCCGGGACAGTGTGTACCACAGGTTGTGGTATAGTCATTACGGCGATGAATCTTTGTGCTTCCCTATCCCAAAGTTTGTAACCTTAAGGAGTTGCTGTTATGACTCTTGCATCTTCGCCTTCCAGAAGTTTGTAACCTTCAGGCCCAGCGGTTCCTGCTGCAGTTTCCGGGTCTTCCGTGACCGGCAGAATATATCCTTCAGGGATAAAGTTGATAGGCATGCCCCAGGGATGATCTTTAGGCATACTGTACCGAGGATCATATGTCTCCACTATGGGCGTAGATGTGATCTCCGAGATCACAGTCCTTTGTTGTTGTCTCTGAGCTGCTGCCAGAGATTGTATGTCACTGTGAAGTTTTCTCAGATCTTCTTTCAGAGCGTCGATTTCTTCTCTCAGCTCTCTGTTCTCTTCCTCGAGATCGTCCATTTTCTTTTGTCGATTGGCCCGAGTATTGTATGAATGAGAGAGTTTGACTCTAGAGTCGTGACACATACATGAGATTCGAAGGTAAGAAGAATGCGTTATGTGAGAATGATGAATGCTATGCAATGATATATATTAATTTTTTTTAATCAAAAAGAAACTTCAACAGCTAGATTGCAAATATCATAGTGGGGAGACCCCGTTTTATTGAATTTGAAAGATTGCAGAAAGGGAAATACAATATTTTACAAAGTGTTGTAAAAGGAAAAGTCTAAGCTTATGGATCATAAGTTCTCTCTGAGGAGGGCTTAGGTGCTGGTTATTGTATTTTCCTTTTCTTTGACCGGGGCTCTTGAGCCGTTGTCGGGTTGTCGGTCCTTTTCCAAGTGAAAGGAGCGAGCAAATTTCTTCGGTCTTCTTGATTTTCTACAACATGTTGCTCTAATATCCTAATCAGAGCGTATTTTTCTTTTAAGAGTTGCTGAATTTTGGTACACTCCATATTGAGAATACGATACTTGTTCTTCCAAGATTTCTTTTCCCGTCGAACTTTGTTGAGAGTGACCTGGAGTTTTTCCGCATTAGACATAAAATAAAGGACATATTCCTTTAGCAGAAGAACTTCTTGACGAGGGTAAGGCATCCTCAGCTTGAGGGCTCTAGTTTGTACCCAGTGGAGATAAGGTTCCATAGAGACACAGTCTGGTTTTCCTAGAGACTCTCTTCCTTTCCTGTGAACATGTTTCCAGGCATGCACTATTTCTGTCTTTAGTGCCCTGTCATTTTCTCCTTCCTTGAAGAAAAGACCTTCCAGATGAACATTACGCGGGATACGCCTCATCGGGTATCTGAGTTGACGACGAACTAAAATTGGATGATAGTTGATTCCTCCTTTAGTTCCTATGAGGGGTACATTAGGGAAGTTCCCACATTTGTCAATGATCCTTATCCCGTCATAGATTTGATTGTACCAATCTATGTCAGAGTTGGTAAGAGACATGATTCTCTGTGACCAACGTAGAGTACTCTTATGATCCCAAAAAGTAGCAGACTTGGGTAAATGGAAAGCGAACCATTTGTATAGCAGGGGTACACAGCATGTGATCATTCCTCCACTGTACAAATTCCTTAAGTGTATAGAATGATAAGCATCTGTAAGCAGAGTTGGTATAGGGTTTCCAATCAGAAATATCTTAATGGCATTGGTATCGACGAAGTTATCGATGTTGGGAAAAAGGAACAACCCATATGTGAGTAGCACAAAGATATCTTTGAAAGCAGTAACGTTTCCTATACTGGAAAAGTATAGGGCTTTCTCTACCAAAAACTCGGCTGGTAAACCTTGGATTCCTTCCTTAGTGGTCATGTGAGTCCTAACTTCTGACTCGTCCAAATAGATTTCTCTTGCAATGGTTTGATCCTTTGGAATTTCTTCCAGTCCAGAAAAGGGAGCTTGGTCAGTGACGGGTAAATCAGTTAGGTGAGAGTACTCCTCCAGTGTCGGTGCTAGTTGATAATTCGAGAATGTGAAACAGTGATAAACCGGATCGTAGAACTGAATTAGCGTAGAAAAGATTCCTTCAACTACATGGAACCTTAATAGAGACAGCAGTCCTCCGTACTTAGCTCTGAAAGCATCAGGGTTGGGGATCATCCTTGCCAACCCCCTTAAATCGTCTAGTCTTGGAGCCTTGAAGGTGTACTTGTGCATCTTCCTTCTACCAAAATCCATAACGCAATCTTTCTCTCTGATATTTGTAATCATTGTTTTAGTTTAATTTGAAAAAAGGAGAGAAGAGAAAAGAAGATTTTTCTTTGTTTATGAGTTTTTTAAATGAATGCATGAATGTAGTACACAAAAAGATAGAAAAAACATGGGTTCAAAGGTTCAACGTCACGAGCATGGAGTCATGGCTCTACCCATCCCCAAGGTTGTATCCTGGTGAATTTTTGTACCTCTAGAACGGGTTAAAAGTTCCCAAAATCATTGACCCCCTAGGGATAACAATAGCAAGATGGTTCACCCGAACGAGCTGTAGCATCCTAGGGTAATCTCAATTAAGTGTAGTATCGCGTGTCAACTATTTTCGATAGCTACCGCACTACCAAATGGCAACATGGTTACTGTCTACTAAATCCTCAGTTTCAAGGATACCACATTGGGACAATCTTCCTTCACAACGGAGTCGTTAAGCATTGAATCCACAAAGGGTATCTTCACCGATTTGATGGTCTACCGGGACAGCTTATTTGGGATTCACTCCTTGTAAGACCGCCCGTCTATGCCATCACCTATCTTAGGTATCACTCATACTTTCCACATGCGACATCACTCGCATTCCCATTAGCAGAAAAATAAACACGGATATCAAGTAGGAAAAGCAGTATATATATATTAGTATGATTCCTAAAACTAACATCCTAGACCTCTTAGGAATTCTAGTCTTGATCTTAAACAGACAAAATGCTCCCCAGCAGAGTCGCCATTTATCTGTAGCGTGTGATTTTTGTCGGTGACGCGACCACATTATTGCAAATGGGTTCCTCCTCACTGCAATGGTAGGGAAGGGTGTAATACATCAAAATTTGTTCTCTTAGTTTTCTCAATAATTGGCTTATGTTTCATCCATTCGCATTTTATATAGGTCATAAAGCATCATACATATATCATTGGTTTTCCTAAGGCATGGGATCACGATGCTCTTTAAACAAGGGATTCTATGGATATCTATCAGAGCACGGAGTAGAGAATCGAAATCGGAGCCACAACATCATTTTTCAAGCAAAATGGGCAATTTTTGGCCTGGTTAACCGGTTAACACAATTACACTGCAATTATGTTAACCGGTTAACATAGGCAGATTTTGCATATTCTGCTGCTTTTTTCGTGACAGCACCATTGCACACGCTTGGGTCTTTGATTCTACAGTATTATAGCAGCAAGTGGAATATTCTAGACATCTCTAGACATTTCAAGGCTATTAAATTAATTCCAAGGGTATTTATTCTAATGCTTCTTTTCAAATCAAGTGCACCATATTCCTTGTTTCCAAGCATCTCCACCTTTGGATGTTGAAGTTCACCTTGGGATTGTTACCGAGATGATCCCAACTAACCGAGTTAACTACCTTGACTCGGTGAGTTGAGTGTAACTAACTCCGACCCTAGCTCCAAACCCAAAGCTAAGTCCAAAGCTAATCCCAAACCTCTCACACTCCAAACCTAAACTCTATGTAAGAAACCCTTCACTCATTTTTCAAAGGAGGACCCATTATACATCATTTCTCACACATTTCACTCTCAATTTTCTCATTTTCTCTCTGAACTTTCTACTACTTCTACACCTTCATCTCAATTCTCTCTTCCAAACCCTCACAAAAAGCTCTTATTTCTTGAAGGATAATCACGTTTCACATTGAAAAGTGATTGATTCTTGAGCTTAAACTCCATCATTTGGCTTTCTTTGGTTGGATTTCTTGAATTTCAGCTTATTCTACTTCAATCCAAGAGTTTCACACCATTTATTTTGGTGCAAGTTCGATCTCGGTGATTTTTTGCGATTTTGCTCGGTTTCGACGCGTTTCGGCTACTAATCGAGGAATATCTGGTTTTCTTTAATTTTCTGCACCAAGATCACTTTGTAACAATCACCACAGCAAATCTCAACTTTGTAGGTTGGTTTTCCTTAGATCTATGCTTGTTTAGCTTATTTACAACTTATTCGATGTAGATCTTCGGTGATTTGTGATTTGGCTCCATTTGCTTGAATGTGACTCTTGATGTTGTTGATTATTGGATCTAATTGATGTTTGATGACAGTAATTCCATGGAATTTCGTGATTAATTAATTACATGTTCATTTGGATGTTTGGAGAAGTGATTTGCTGCTGAAAAGTGCTTTTGAAACAATTTTTTTTGGCTACTGTCCCAGAGTAACCGGTTAACACCCATGCGTTAACCGGTTAACATGTTGTAATTTTGCGTAATTGGTCTGATTTTGAACTAAGTAACCGGTTAACACACGCGCGTTAATCGGTTACCCTGGGACGGAAAGTGTTTTTTCTTGCATTTTATTATTTGATTGAGATCATTTGCATGTCTAAACTTCATGGATTAATATGTTGATGATTTGTGGACTATTCTTGAGCTATTTCACCTCACACTATTGCATGAGCATGATTTGTCGACACGCAACTCTTGGATTTTTATCGTTTATGATCATGTTTGCATTGTTGCGTTCTTGATGCGATGAACAGATAACACACAGTCCTTGAGCATGCTAATTGTGAATTATTATTTGTATTGCTGGAATTGTGTTGTGCATGCTTGTTTGCTTTCTATTCTTTGAGGTGCATACTTGTTCACATGCTTAGTGTTATGCATTCTTTCATGATGTACATTTTTCCATGATGTCTTGAAGTTTATTCAACATGATGTATGATGTGTTTGTGATCATGATTAATTGAGGAATGCATGATGTTGGATACACGTTTGCTATGCCATGATTGAATTGTATTCAAATGCATTGCATGCTGCCCTTTTTCTATGGCTGACTATGTGCATAGGTGCTGTTGTATGTGCTGCTGTTTGGCCTTTTACACCTATTTTTTGTGCTGAATATGAACTATTGAATGTTGTTTGGTATATTGTGTTGGATTTACTGCTGTATTGTTGCAGATGCGCTGTAATAGCCGCTGTTTTTCTTGTTTATTCACATCTCATTGCTTATATGGATTACATGATATAATGCTTTGTGTACAACTTTTTCACACCCCTTTGGGATCCTAGCTCATCCTTAATTTTTGATTAAGGTGAGGTAGGATAAGCATTAGATAGTGCTATCCCTCTCTCTTCTTTAGACTTAGGTTGTTCTTACCCCTCACACAACCATAGGACATCCGTGCATGATAAGATTAGGATTGTTAGTCTTCCCCGCTTAGACTTTTTTCCTTTCCTAACCCCTTGAGTCTCTCTTTCTCATCTCAAAACAAAAATTCAAAACACTTAATAAAGTACAACATGTATTGCACATGAGCCTTGCATGTGGGAAGTGGGGAGTGAGGGATTTTCCTTCACTTTCCTAGAATGTTTAGCGTACGTCCCGTCTTGGGTCGACATGCGAGGCATTCATTCCTATGTCATAGACTTTAGTGCAATACGTGTTATAAACACAAAAATAATCAAAACACTTCTTCTTAAAAGACAAAAACAAATAAAGAATTCTCTTCTCATCTCCCTCATTCCATTCATTAAGGGTTCGTCATGTCCGTTCTACCGCAAACAGGTAAATGCCTAAGACTCCGTACAACGAGCTGCGACACCTAACTGTTGGAAAGCGCACCTTGATGTTTCCATTAAAAAACACAAACAAAGCAATGTCATCCCTTGTGAGGAGAACTACGCGCTCTGATTCTCATTCCCGGTGAGATACGTAGGCACGAGACGCGACGTCTTGGCGAGCGACCTTTTCCCCAAACCGTAGTCCGAACTACGTTGACTCTGACTTTCCCAATGCACGAGGGAATACGTAGGCCTAGGACTCCGATGACGTCCTATCGAGTCACTTCTTTTTCCTTTTCTCCCCCGTTTCTTCGTTCTTTTCCGTTCCCGTTCCTTTTCTTTTCCAGTAGCAGCGGAGTTCCAGTTGACGACACCCTTTGATTGAGATAGCAAGCGTGGATCCCATTGAGTACGATGGACGCGAGGGGGTGCTAATACCTTCCCCTCACGTAACCGACTCCCTTACCCGTTTCTCTTGGTCGCGAGACCGTGTCTTTTCCCTTCCTTCAGGTTTAGGCAGTGTTTCCTTTCCCTTTTAACTTAGCCTTCTCAAGAGATAGCCATTAATCTCTTATAACTCTTAAACCTTTCTTTAACCTTCACAAGAGATAGCCATTAATCCCTTCTCCTTCACGACAATCTAACCCTTCACAATCCTTTCACAAGAGATAGCCATTAATCTCTTCTCCTAAACAATCAATCTTCATAAGCTTTGCTTTCTAGCTTTTCACCCTACTTTCCCTTGGAACCTTGACCACAGTCAAGACTTCCTCACCCCATTGAGGGGAATTACGAATGCTCTGATTCCATTCCCGTCAGGATACGTAGGCACGATATGCGATGTCCTGGCGAGCATACTTAGATACTAACCCCCTAGGTCTCTTTAGCACAATACCCTTAGCAAACAAACATAACATAACACAAATACTAACAAGAGGTTCCTGTAGAGTACTACAGATACTTAGGATGCTAACACCTTCCCTAGGTATAACCAACCCCCGAACCTTAGATCTTTGAGCTGTGTTCCTACATAGCGCACTTAGGGTTTTTCGGTCTTTACCCTTTCCTTTGGATAAATCAAAGCTCGGTGGTGAATTATGATTTGCGATTCAAGTTAACTAATAGCTTGATATCTGATTCTCACTGCAACATTAGGGCACATGCCTATGGTCCTTTGATTTAGAGCTTATTCTTGACTCATTCAAGTAGGAATATGTAAGTCCATGCCACCTTGGTGCATCCATTGAACGCTTTGAAACAAAATTGGAGTCTTGGCACCTTTTTAGCCTTTTTAGGTTTGTTATGGCTATGTGTAGATTCTTGGACTTTTGAGGCTTGGGGATCAGATCATTCTCCTTTTGTTTTATCCTCAGATGTGTCCAAATTAATGACAAGGCTTGGAGTTGTCCAAATTTGCCAAATCGAGCAAAACACCAAATTCTGCCTTGCTTAGGACAGTTGGAAATGGTGATTTTGAGGGATTCATATCTCCTTGCTCATGTTGAGTTATGGGAGGCCCTTGTGATTTTTAGAAAGCCCTCATATGATACAAAACATGTGTGATCATAGTTTGTTTTAAAACTATTTGGATCCAACTGAAAAAACCTCATGAACATTGATGTTCAATGTTGGTAACTTAGGCAGATTTTCACTAAGTGTTGGAAAAAGTGTTATTTTCATGTTTTTGTGATTTTGATCAATCCATAACTCAAAATTCATAAAGAATGGGAGTCTGAGGTAGTTGAAGCTTTTGTAGAGTGTAACAAGACTTACAAATCAAGCTTTGGATCACCAAAAATGGTTGCTTGGATCTCAAGTTATGGTCCTTGGAAGTTAGTACCAAAACCACTTTAGTTCCATAACTTAGAAAAACTTTGGTTTCTCAAGGTTGCCCCTTTTGCAAGAAACCTCACTTTTCTTGATTTTACTTGATGGATGATGATTAATATCATACATTAACATTATTTTTGACTTAGGGGAACCATATTTCTGAAAAATTCTAAAAAGTCAAACTTGATTTTGGGCACAGTTGACTTTTTATCGGATGAAATCCAAACTGTGCGATGCTTTGTGAAATCAAGTCCTTGAACTAAATCACACCTAATGGATGGATTCCATAGGTGTTATAGGGTTTATTGAATCATGTCCCAAGATTAGGGAGCATGTCCTAGTCAAAAGTCAATGGTACAGTTGACTTTTTCTTTGAAACCCTAATTGTTGTCCAGATGAAATTGAAACTTGTGAACCAAGCTTCTTGGATCAATCCATTTTTGCAAATGGATCAATGTAGTAGTGTATTGGAGGCCCTCAAATCATGTATTGAGGTCTTGGCTCATGCTTTGTCCCAAAAGTCAACTTAGGGGTGAATTAGGTCAAGAGACCCTAAATTCCTGATTTTTGGTAAATGCATCCCCTGAGGTTAAATTGACTTGATGATTGGGTCCATGAGGTCCCTTGGAGTATCTTGGGTTGTGCTTTGAAGCATCGGTTTATGCCCAGAGGATAATTTCCATCTGGAGGCCTTGGTCGACCAAAATCCTAATTTGGTGACACTGGCGATCTCGAGGCTTGATCCACTTGGAATGTTGCAACCTTGTGCTTGAATCTTGATGTGGGAGTCCTCTTGATCCCTTATGGGTGTTTGAGAGGTTAGACAAGTTGAAGATCATGTCTTTTCTTGATTGATCCTTTGTCTAAGTTCCCTAAGAGGGCTTGAAATCCTAATTCTTGATTGTGGTGAATGCTCAACCATCTTTGAGGAGATTGATGAGGCATGAAGGTACATCCATATTGTGATGATGACTTGCACAATGATGGGAAATATTGGTGGTCAAAATTTGGGGTATGACAGATGCCCCTATTTAATTTTCTTGGACCCGAAGGTGTGAATGGCGAAGGTATTCGGACATTTGGGGTGCAAGAGGATTAAATATCGGAATACCCAAAATTTTGACAGTGGTTATGAATGGTAGTTTGCCCATCCATCCTCCTTTGCTAAGCAGTATTACTTAGAAAAGGGTGAAACTTCCCCTCGATCCTAGTTTTTACCCATGGAACTGGTCTCAGTTTCTGATATAAACTTCCCCACGATCCTGGTTTTCAGCCAAGGAACTGGTCTTACTTTCTTTTGTCAATAAACTTCCCCTCGATCCTGGTCTTCAGCCAAGGAACTGGTCTTAGTTTCTTTTGTCAATAAACTTCCCCTTGATCACGGTCTTCAGCCAAGGAACTGGTCTTAGTTTCTTTTGTCAATAAACTTCCCCTCGATCCTGGTCTTCAGCCAAGGAACTGGTCTTAGTTTCTTTTGTCAATAAACTTCCCCTCGATCCTGGTCTTCAGCCAAGAAACTGGTCTTAGTTTTTTTTTAAGTTCCTTCCTTGACAAGGGACGTTATGTGTAGCGGTTTTCCTTAAACTTCTCGACGAATTTTCTTGGGGAGATTCCCTTACCCATTTCTCTTGGTCACGAGACCATGTATTTTCCCTTCCTTCAGGTTTAGGCAGTGTTTCCTTTCCCTCTCTTGGGATAAATACACATTGCTGGCGACTCTGTTTTCGCGCCACTTTCGCGTTTGTATTTGGATGAAAATCCCGGGAGCGACAGTTGGCAACTCTGTTGGGGGCAGGTTGACCTCTTGCTGGTCCATCCCCTATGTGAGTCAATCCTAGCGCTCGGTTGTTTGTTTTCATTGGGTGTTTACTGTTGTGCTTTATTTTACTGTATTACTGTATTACTGTTTTACTATTTTACTGTATTTATGGCATTGCATTTCATTATTATACTGGACTGTGTTGTGCTGTGCTGGTTTTCTGTTTGACAGGTTGGGATGTTCTGAGAGATAAGCCCACTACCCAGGCTTGAGCATACACATAGGTATTAGCGTGGGCAGGCGTTTCGCTCCCATGGTGTTTGGCCACGTGTGGGTGTTCACGAGACCTACAACCAGACGAGGTTCTATCCGGAGCTATCTGCTATTGTATGTTTGATACAGGCCAGTAGATATTCTCTGGAGGAATTGTCGACTCTGGTGACCATTCCCGAGGACTCAGTAACGGTACTCCTCCTAAGATGTGATTATGGCAGACCAAAAATGGAAAACCCATTACACTTCTCGATCCGAGGACCCAATGCTGGGAACTTGCTATAGGATATCCTTTTTGAGGGGAATCAGTTGAGTCCTCCTCGATTGATGATGATGCCAAACCAGAAATGGTGAACGTATCATCATTTCTCGACCTGAGAATCCGTGATATTGAGGATCCTCGCCTTTCTAGTACCCACATGTGAGAGGGGCAAGTTGTTTACAGGTTTGCAGGTGACCTTGACTTTCAGCCTGCCCATTACTTTGGAGTTCTTATCAGTATGGTTTATCTGTGTGGTTACTCTGTTGTTTTGGAATTCTGGGGAATTTGAGCCTTGGAATTATTCAGTTATTTCAGTCCAGCACAGACACGTGGCACCTTGATCCCATGCTTTGTTTTGCATCATCTTTTTTTGACATTCATATTTTTCATTTCTATGTAGTATCTGATATTTTGATTCTAGTCAACGGGCAGTTATAGGGATGGACACCAAAAGAAGTAAGAAGAATACCATTCTGTACAAGTTCCCGAAGCTCATTCTTGGTCAGATTTGTAGCTTACAAGAAATGGCCAGTCCGGAAGTGTTAGGAATGTTCAAAGAGAAGTATGGTTGGATCTTATCTCTGGTTCAGAACCTCAGTGAGTATGAGTATAATGGCTTGCACACCCTGATGCAGTTCTATGATCCTTCCCTTAGGTGCTTTGTGATGCCCGATTATGTATTGGTTCCTACCTTGGAAGAGTATTCACACATCCTGAGGATTCCCATCAAGGAAGGCGCTCATTTCTGTGGTTCCAAGGCAGATCTTGATTTCCAAGCAGTGGCTAAGGCTCTTTATTTGAGCAGATCAACCTTGGAAGCTGACATTACGAACAAGGGGAAGTCTCATGGCTATCACTTGGCGTATCTGGTAAAGAAGGCCCAAGGTGCAGCTAAGGAGAAGAGGTGGACAACCTTCAATGTAATACTAGGCCTCTGTATATATGGCATTGTACTATTTCCTAATGAGCCTGAGTTTGTTGATACGGATGCCATACAGATATTTACAGCTCAAAATCCGGTGCCAACCTTGTTAGGAGATCTTCATTATGCCTTGTACAACAGGAACGAGAAGAGACGAGGTGAGACAGTTCATTGTTGTGCACCTCTTTTCTATAAGTGGTTTAACAATCGTCTACCTCAGTCAGGTGCTTTTAGGGATACTAAAAATTCTTTGAAATGTAGTCAACGCCTGATGGGCTTAGATGGTAAGGATATTGTTTGGGTGAATCATGGGTTGCTGGGTAAAGACATTTTGTACAGCTGCGGTGAATACCCTAATGTACCACTGATAGGGAGAAAAGGGGACATCAATTATAATCCTTCTTTAGCTATCAGGTAGTTTGGGTATGCCTCAAAAGAACCTCCGGCTGAGAAAGATCTTAAAGAGTCATTGTATTTTCACATGGTTGATGGTTTAGCTGTTGCGCAGAAAGCTTCTGAAGCATGGCTCAGCAGACAGAAGAAAGGAAAAGCCTTCTTGGGCAAGCCCAACAATCAAGCCTACTCTCCGTATACAGATTGGGTAAAGAAGAGGGTAGAAAAGTTCTACGTGCCTTTTGATCGTGCGACTCCCCTGTATCCTACAGTTGTGGAGGAAAGACTTACAGTACCCATCGAAGAATTCAACAAGCAACGAGAGTTGATATATGAGTTAAGGGTAGAGAATACCGGTATGAGCAGTCAGTTGCAAGGGGCTCTACATAACAACCGGGAGTTGGAATGGCAAGTTCAATATCTGACAAGGCGCTTGGAAGAAAAGGAGAAGGATCTCACTGATAGAGCCCAGCACTTCAGAAAAGTCAGTATGACGGCAGAATCATCAGGCAAAGCTCACAGGAAAATCAAGAAGACCTTGACTGAGACAGAAGACGAGCTTGACACATACCTAAAGATGTGGGAGGAGACCAAGATCGAAAATGGGAAGCTGAAGGAGGAGCTGCAGAGAGTGAAAGAAAGAGGAAAGCATCTCTTCGACAAATGGAAAGAAGTTCAGAAGGAAAATGAAGAGCTCAAGTTACAGGCTGAGGTTAAGAAATCAAAGCGCGAAGGCAACAATGTTGAAAAGCAGATCTCCAGAATGAATCAAGAAATCGAGAAGAGAAATAGATTGATCAAAGGGATGATGGAGCAACCTACACATCCAGACACTGTGAATCTTCTCGAGGAAGTGGAAGCGAGTTTGTTTGGAATTGAGTTGTAATGATCTTATTGTATTGTGATTACCATCAGGATTGTTGATGGAATCATTTGTGATAATATCAGACCTGTGTGTATGAATTCTTATGATTATGATAATGAAACTTGGTTTAACCATTTGTGCCTCGGTAGTTTCTTGTTCTTAAAGGAGTATGTCTCCCTGATTGTGATTCTGCAGTATTTCTGGATTCGGATTAATTTTCCGATGTTGCGTCCGATCCCTCGCCCTGTTTCAAAGACTGGAATCAAAGTAGAGACGACCTGGAAATGATTAATGTGATGTTTGTATTTTGCATTTGCATTTGCATAACATATCATTTTTTTGCATAACAGGTACTCGGCCCAGGGATTTTCTAACCTTTATTTGGTTACAGGCAGAATAGCTGACCCCAACATTCATCGGTACGTGACTCGACAAAATCAAGCCAGAATCATGGAACAGGTGTAGGCAGAACTCACTGAAATGAGGACCCGTATGGAGCATTTCATGAACCTCATATAGGGCATAGCCTAGGGGCAGCAAGATTTGAGAACTGCAGTTCAAAGGTTGGAAGCGGAAATCCCAATGTTAATCCTCCTGGCGGAGCGGCAGTTGATCCTCCTGGCGGAGCTCTTGGTGGTTTTGGCCATGTTAATAATCAACATGTGGAGGACAATCAGGATGATCAATTCTCTATACTAAATACTGACATGGGAGTTCATAATGAGGACAGAAGGTATGAAGAGTTGGCTGAAAAGGTCAGAGCCATGGAATGTCAAAACTCCATGGGAATTGATGTTGCTGACATGGGGCTGGTGCAAGGGGTGAGGATCCCTCCAAAGTTTAAGCCTTCGACCTTCGATAAATACAATGGCAGTACTTGTCCCAAGACTCACATTCAGGCATATTTCAGGAAGATCTCTGCATATTCTGACAATGAAAAGCTGTGGATGTACTTCTTTCAGGATAGCCTGTCAGGAGCTTCGTTAGAGTGGTATATGAAGCTAGAGAGAGCCTATATCAGAAACAGGAAGGATTTGGGTGATGCTTTCTTGAAACAATACCAGTACAATATTGACATGGCCCCCAATCATACCCAATTGCAGAATATGACACAGGATCCGAAAGAAGGTTTCAAACAGTACGCCCAGAGATGGCGCGAGCTAGCAGCTCGAGTACAACCCCCGCTGATGGAAAGGGAAATGGCTGACATGTTTATGAATACCTTACAAGGTCCATATTTAGAGCGCTTGGATGGATTTCCGTCCACTGGGTTCTCTGACATTGTAATTGCTGGAGAGAGAATTGAAAATATATTGAAATCGGGGAAAATTCAAGATGGAAGTGGGGCAGGCTCTTCCAATGCAAAAAGGCTTTTTGGGAATGACTCGAAGAAACGTGAAGGTGAGACTAGTGCTTCCTATGGACAGGGGGGCAAAGGTAAAGGACGTCAGGGCTCGTACCATCAAGCAGCAGCTGTAACCATTCCGGTTCCAGCTGCCGAATCTCAGCCACAATCTCAAAGACAATACCAATCGAGGCAGAGAATGAGTGATCACCACTTTGAAACTTTACCTATGACATATGCCCAGATGTTGCAGAATTTGTTCCGCTTAAATTTGGTACAGTTGAGAACCCTGGCACCACCAGCATGCAAGATACCTTATGGCTATGATGCAAATGTGAAGTGTGAATTCTATTCGGGTGCGCCCGACCGCCATATAGAGAATTGCAAAGATTTTAAGCATGTAGTTCAGGACCTGGTTGATTCGAAAGCTATCAACTTCGCTCCTAATCTTAATGTGATTCAAAACCCCATGCCCCCGCATGGCGGACCAAAGGTCAATGCAATAGAAGATGACAGGGGCTTGAATTTGGTGACAGATGTTGATAATGTCAGAACACCTTTGGCAGTGGTGAAAAGGCGTTTGTTGAAAGGGGACGTGTTCCCTGGTTGTTTAGAAAATTATTCAGAATGTTTGACTGCGGTGAACGGCTATGATGAATTGAGGAAGTGCCTTCAGATGATGATGGGTGAGGTCGTTTATAGTTTGATCAGATGGGAACGAAGAACGATACGGTCTAAACAATTACTATCTACTTTACTCCAGTAGATATTCCTGTGCCGGCACCTATGTAGATTCCTGCGCCTGAACAGGTAGCCCCTGTGACTATAACTATTCTGGGACCTATGCCATACGAAAGTACAAAAGCGATCCCATGGCATTACGGAGCTGATGTTTATTATCAAGGGCAGAAACAGGAAGTAGAGGCTCCCAAGGAAACTGGTTCAAGTGTGGGGAATGTAGGAGGAATGGGTGGTTTTACCCGTAGTGGAAGGCTCTTTGCTCCACCGACGCTCCGAAATGATGATGCTGAAGCTTTGGAAAAAGCTAAAGGCAAGCAGGTAGTAAAAGAAGAGCCCGTGCAAAGGGCGGAGCCCGGTAATTCCTTTGAAAAAGACGTTGAGGAGTTTATGAGGATTATCCGAAAGAGCGATTATAAAATAGTGGATCACCTGCACCAAACTCCCTCCAAGATTTCTATCTTGTCATTACTGTTATGTTTTGAGGCACATCATAACGCTTTGCTGAAGATTTTAAATATGGCGTATGTTCCACAGGAGATATCGGTAAACCAGCTCGAGGGTGTTATTGCCCATGTCAATGCCAGTAACGGATTGGGGTTTACTGATTTTGATCTAACGCTAGAGGGAAGAAATCATAACAAAGCCCTCCACATCTCCATGGAGTACAATGGTGTAGTCTTGTCCCATGTGTTGGTGGATACGGGCTCGTCCTTGAAAGTACTGCCGAAGAAAGCTTTGGCAAAGTTGGATGTTGAAGGGGTGGTACTCCGACTGTGTGATTTAGTTGTGCGTGCTTTTGATGGCTCCAAAAGATCAGTTTTCAGGGAGGTAGAGTTGCCTGTGAAGATTGGACCCCAGGTGTTTAATACGGTTTTCTATGTGATGGATATCCAGCCAGCCTATAGCTGCTTGCTAGGGCGTCCATGGATACATGCTGCAGGGGCCGTTTCGTCAACACTTTATCAAAAGATAAAGTTTGTCGTGGATGGTCATGTTGTCACAGTATGCGGGGAGGAGGATATATTCGTCAGCCATTTGTCATTGTTCAAATATGTGGAAATGGATGGTGAGATTCATGAAACTCTTTGTCAGGCATTTGAAACAGTGAGTCTTGAAAATGGCCCTCCTTCTAGTGAAACAAAAAGCAGGGACTTCCATGGCTTCTTACAAGCAGGCTCTTGAAGTAGTGCAGTCAGGCCATGCTGAAGGTTAGGGTCAGTTGATTGAGTTTCCTTTCAAAGAAGACAAGTGTGGAATTGGTTATCAGCCTCCTCGAACTTCTCTGCCAAAAGGCCAAGAGCGTCAGGGACCTGTCATTTTTTCTAGTGGGGAAATCATCAACCAGGGTCAAGTCTTTGCTACAACTGAAGACGAGGGGGACAATGACTATGACATGGATAATTGGGTGCGCCCATGTGTCCCGGGGCAGAAGCTGAACAACTGGTTCTCTGAAGACCTCATCCAAGTTACCCTGCAGAAAGAGTAATTTTCTTTGTTTTTTTCATGTTTCATGTAAAATCCTATGCCCTGCCCAAGGCCTAGTGATTTCACTGTAGGGCCACATTTGTTTCATATGCAAGTTTATCATCAATAAAAGGGCGTTTTTTGTATTAAAAAATTGTGTTCCCTGTCCTTCATTTTACACTTTTCATTTCATTTTATAAAAATGGCAATGTTTTTCTTTCTTCATAATTTGTTTTCTTTCTTTTCAAAAAGCTATTTCTAAAATAAAGCATGAACCATCATTCATGCAGAGACAATCCTCCGGATTCTGTTGATAACGGTCCTGCTATGATTCAATATGACTTCGATAATCCAATTTACCAAGCTGAAGAGGGGGTGAGGAAGATTGTGAACTTCCCGAAGAATTAGCCAGATTATTGAAACAGGAAGAAAGAGCTATTCAGCCTCATCAAGATTCAATAGAAATTATCAACCTTGGCACCGAGGATGTGAAGAAAGAGGTCAAAATAGGGGCAAGCCTAGCAGAGAGTGTGAAGCAAGAGCTGATTGAGATGTTGCGTGAATATGTTGATATCTTTGCCTGGTCCTATCAAGATATGCCGGGATTGGATACAGATATTGTTGTGCATAGGTTACCCCTCAAAGAAGGTTGTTCCCCCGTCAAACAGAAGCTCAGAAGAACTAAACCAGAAATGGACATTAAGATCAAAGAGGAGGTGCAGAAACAGTTGGATGTAGGTTTCTTGGCCGTCACCAGCTATCCACCATGGGTTGCGAATATTGTCCCGGTACCAAAGAAAGATGGTAAGGTCCGGATGTGTGTTGATTACAGTGATTTAAATCGAGCAAGTCCGAAAGATGATTTTCCATTACCTCACATTGATGTGTTGGTAGATAATACAATTCAATTCTCGGTATTTTCCTTCATGGATGACTTTTTCGGTTATAATCAGATTAAAATGGCGCTGTAAGACATGGAGAAAACAACGTTTATTACCCCATGGGGCACTTTCTGCTATAAAGTGATGCCTTTTGGTTTGAAAAACGCAGGGGCAACTTATCAGCATGCTATGGTGACACTCTTTCATGACATGATTCATAAAGAGATTGAGGTTTATGTTGATGATATGATTGCTAAGTTGCAGACTGAGGAAGAGCACTTGGTGAATCTGAAAAAGCTTTTTGAACTGTTGAGACAGTTCAGACTGAGGCTGAACCCGAATAAGTGTACTTTCGGTGTGAGGTCTGGTAAGCTATTGGGCTTTATTGTCAGTGAAAGAGGAATCGAGGTTAATCCAGCAAAAGTAAAAGCAATACAAGATATGCCCAAGCCAAGAACAGAAAAGCAAGTTCGCGGTTTCTTAGGGAGATTGAACTACATTGCTAGATTCATCTCTCATCTTACAGCCACTAGCGAGCCAATATTCAAATTGTTGTGAAAAGATCAATCAATTCGTTGCAATAATGATTGTCAAAGGGAATTTGATAAAATAAAAGAGTATTTGCGGAAACCTCCGATTCTTATGCCTCCAATTCCAGGGAGACCACTGATAATGTATTTGTCGGTACGTGAAAATTCAATGGGTTGTGTTCTCGGTCAACACGACGAGACGGGTAGGAAAGAACATGCCATATACTACCTGAGCAAGAAGTTTACAGATTGCGAGTCTAGATACTCAATGCTTGAGAAGACTTGTGCACTTGCATGGGCTGCTAAGCGTTTGAGACAATATATGCTGACTCACACAACTCTATTAATATCAAAGATGGATCCAGTCAAGTACATTTTTGAAAAGCCAGCTCTCACCGGAAGGGTTGCCCATTGGCAGATGGTGTTGACAGAGTATGACATACAATATACTTCCCAAAAAGCCATAAAGGGTAGTATTTTGTCTGACTATCTCGCTGAGCAACCAATTGATAATTATCAGCCAATAAAGTTTGAATTCCCTGATGAAGACATCATGTACTTGAAAATGAAAGATTGTGACGAGCCACCAGTTGATGAAGGACCAGATCCTGATGACAAGTGGAAATTGATGTTTGACGGGGCTGTTAATGTGAATGGTAGTGGCGTTGGGGCAGTTCTCATAACTCCGAAGGGTTCTCACATACCTTTCACTGTGAGATTGACTTTTGATGTCACCAGGAATTAAGCCGAATATAAAGCCTGCATCATGGGTATCGAAGAAGACATTTATTTAAGGATCAAGACTCTTGAGGTATTTGGGGACTCTGCTCTAGTGATCAATCAGGTCAATGGAGATTGGTACACCAATCAACCCAACTTGATCCCTTACAGAGGTTATGCAAGAAGACTGTTGACTTTCTTCAAGACAGTGAAACTGTATCATGTACCTCATGATGAAAATCAGATGGCAGACGCTTTGGCAACATTATCTTCTATGATCCAAGTGAATTGGTGGAATCATATACCTAAAATTGATGTGATGCGGCTTAATAGACCCGCTCATGTGTTTGCTGCTGATACGACGATTGATGATAAACCTTGGTATCATAATATCAAGCGTTTCTTGGAAAGTCAGGAGTATCCGGCTGGGGCATCTAATAATGACAAGAAGACTCTGAGAAGGTTGGCAGGCAGTTTCTTCTTGAATGAAGATGGTGTATTTTGCAAAAGAAATTTTCACATGGTCTTGCTCAGATGCGCGGATAGACACGAAGCAGACATGTTAATGCAAGAAGTGCACGAAGGTTCTTTTGGTACCCATGCTGGTGGACATGCCATGGCAAAGAAATTGTTGTGAGCTGGTTATTACTGGATGACCATGGAAGTTGATTGTTTCAAATATGCTCGAAAATGCCACAAGCGCCAGATTTATGCTGATAAAGTGCATGTGCCACAAAATCCTTTAAACGTGATGAGTTCCCCTTGGCCCTTTGCCATGTGGGGCATTGATATGATTGGAAAGATTGAGCCCACCACCTCTAATGGACATCGTTTTATTCTAGTGGCCATTGATTACTTCACCAAGTGGGTGGAGGCTGCTTCGTTTGTAAATGTCACCAAGTAGGTGGTTGCCCGGTTTATTAAGAAAGAGATTATTTGTCGTTATGGGGTGCCCGAAAGGATCATCACTGATAATGGTTCTAATCTTAATAATAAAATGATGCAAGAGTTGTGCCAGAGCTTCAAAATTGAACATCACAATTCTTCTCCGTACCGCCCAAAGATGAATGGTGCTGTCGAGGCAGCCAATAAAAACATCAAGAAGATTGTGCAAAAGATGGTCGTGATGTACAAGGATTGGCATGAGATGTTGCCTTTCTCTTTGCATGGGTACCGTACATCAGTACGTACGTCTACTGGGGCAACCCCGTTTTCTCTTGTGAACGGTATGGAAGTGGTCTTAGCGGTTGAAGTTGAGATTCCATCTCTGAGGGTCATGATGGATGTCAAGCTTGATGAGGCTGAATGGGTTCGAACGAGGTTTAATAAGTTGAGTCTCATAGAACGAGGAGGTTGGCAGCAGTATGCCTTGGGTAATTGTATCAGAGAAGGATGAAGTGGGCGTTCGATCAGAAAGCGCGTCCTCGAAATTATCAGACAGGTGACTTGGTGCTGAAAAAGATTCTTCCTCCTAATACAGATCACAGGGGCAAATGGACTCCAAATTTTGAAGGTCCATATGCTGTCAAAAAGGTTTTCTCGGGCGGAGGCTTGATGCTTACAACTATGGATGGTGAGGATTTTCCGCCGCCTGTGAACTCTGACGCAGTCAAAAAATACTTCGCATAAATGGACCCGGTGGATAGTAAAAAGAGAGTCCAGGCAAAAAAGGGCATCCCGGAGAACCAAAAAAAAGGTTCGGGCAAAAATTAGGGATAAAATAAAAAATGGAAAAATGAGTACACCCGATAAGTTGAAAACCCGAAAGGGCAACTTAGGCAAAAATGGGTATCCCGGTGGATTGAAAACCCGCAAAGGGCGATCCAGGCAAAAGAGGGATTTAAAAGCGAATGGCTACAATCTGAGTAACCTGCATCCCGTCTCGTTTCAATAAGAGGCATTTTGAAGGATAAGAATCGGTCCAATCATCCCCCTCGGAAAGCAAAATACTTGGAGAGTCTTGAAGACATATGAACCATAGCAGGATTGAGACTCAAGGGATTTCCGTTTTCCACATTGCCATTAGGATAGTTTCTTTTCTCTTTTAAGCAATTAGCTCTTTCCAGGAATTGCCTCTTGATGTAAACGCCTATTTTCGGGCTTTTCAATCAATAAAGTTTTCTTTATTCAGAATAGCCATTTCTTTTGTTTTCTTTTACCATTTGTTTTGATTACAAAAACGTCCGATTTTTGTGATGAACATTGCATTCGTAAACATCAAGGCTCTACAATAACATGCGTGAAAAAGAAAACAATTAAAATTGCTTTGAATGCCATGTGCTCTTGGGTGTACACCCTTTTGTTTGCAGGTATTAATGTTCACTGGTTAGCCCATCAATGACACGTGATGTCTTCAGTGTCTTTTCCAGCAGGACTCAAATAAGAGTTCTCCCCAAGCAGAAGCGGTTACCTCAACGGGAAATTTATTCCTTGAGGTTGTCATCCCCAGCAGAGTTCTACGGTTCTTCCCCAAACATATTGCTTCAGGTGATACTTCCCCAGCAAGGTTATCATTCCTTACAACAATCATTAACGAGATGAATAGTTCAAAGCACGGAACGTTGCAATGTTAATCCCCAGCTGAGAGGATACTTCCTCACAGGCTTCCGGGAGGTCAAGTTAATTTGTCTTCCCCAGTACGGTTTACGACCACGAAGTCAATCCAGTTTGTTATCCCCAACGGAGTTGCCTTCTTTTCCTCAACATTTATTTTGCTGAGGGGCCTCCTTGCATCTTGCATGTAGTATTCATTGCATCCTCAAACGCGTAGCATTTCCATTTGAGATGGAGCATTAAGCCATGGAAAAATTCAAACATATGCATGAGAAGCATAAGCCAGTTTTGATGCCTCGTGCGAGATCCCAAAACTTTTTTTCTCTTCAATCATATTGACACAACCAGAAAGAATGCCTCGCTCATTCCTCAACAGACATTTCAAAGCAGTACCAGGGTTTCATTTCTTTTCTCCTAATCAGAGTCATATTCCTCAATTTGTAAATCTTTTGATCTTACATCTAAACCGCATTTTTCTGGAGCCATTCCCGATAGGATTCCTTTAGCCGTTCCCGACAGGAAAACTGGAACCATTCCCAATAGGATTCCCTTAGTCGTTCCCGACGGCCAAATCTTCAGCCGTTCCCGACAGGCAAGCCTTAGCCGTTCCCGACAGGCAACTTTGAGTTTTAAACCTATCTGTTCCCGACAGGCCCGCATTTTCCATTCCCGACAGACATACCATAGGTTTTCAACTTTAGTCGTTCCCGACAGGCAACCTTTAAGTTTTAGACTTACCCGTTCCCGACAGGCCCATTTACCGTTCCTGACAGGTAACCCACCGGTTTTAAGCTTATTGACCGTTCCCGACAGGCATACATTGACTGTTCCCGACAGGCTGACCTTAACCGTTCCCGACAGGTGCACCTTAACCGTTCCCGACAGGCATATTGTAGACTCCAGCCGTTCCCGACTAGCACCCTTGGGATTTCACTCGTTCAGACTATTTCCCCACAATTATCTCTATCGTAACTGCTTTGTTTGTTACATATTGCTCTTTTTTCCCACAGAGTGCAAATTTTCCGGTTATTTTTTTGTATTCAATCCCTATGCACCTTGAATTTCCGACAGCCATTGCTTTCATCCATTCAGGTTCACAGTTGATTGAATAGGGGCAGCTGTAATACCTCAAAATTTGTTCTCTTAGTTTTTTCAATAATTGGCTTATGTTTCATCCATTTGCATTTTATATAGGTCATAAAGCATCATACATATATCATTGGTTTTCCTAAGGCATGGGATCACGATGTTCTTTAAACAGGGGATTCTATGGATATCTATCAGAGCACGGAGTAGAGAATCAAAACCGGAGCCACAACATCATTTTTCAAGCAAAATGGGCAATTTTTAGCCTGGTTAACCGGTTAACACAATTACAGTGCAATTATGTTAACCGGTTAACACAGGCAGATTTTGCATATTCTGCTGCTTTTTTTGTGACAGCACCATTGCACACGCTTGGGTCTTTGATTCTACACTATTATAGCAGCAAGTGGAATATTCTAGACATCTCTAGACATTTCAAGGCTATTAAATTAATTCCAAGGGCATTTATTCTAATGCTTCTTTTCAAATCAAGTGCACCATATTCCTTGTTTCCAAGCATCTCCATCTTTGGATGTTGAAGTTCACCTTGAGATTGTTACTGAGTTGATCCCAACTAACCGAGTTAACTACCTTGACTCGGTGAGTTGAGTGTAACTAACTCCGACCCTAGCTCCAAACCCAAAGCTAAGTCCAAAGCTAATCCCAAACCTCTCAATCTCCAAACCTAAAGTCTATATAAGAAACCCTTCACTCATTTTTCAAAGGAGGATCCATTCTACATAATTTCTCACACATTTCACTCTCAATTCTCTCATTTTCTCTCTGAACTTTCTGCTACTTCTACACCTTAATCTCAATTCTCTCTTCCAAACCCTCACAAAAAGCTCTTATTTCTTGAAGGATAATCACGTTTCACATTGAAAAGTGATTAATTCTTGAGCTTAAACTCCATCATTTGGCTTTCTTTGGTTGGATTTCTGGAATTTCAGCTTATTCTACTTCAATCCAAGGGTTTCACACCATTTATTTTGGTGCAAGTTCGATCTCGGTGATTTTTCGCGATTTTTCTCGGTTTCGACGCGTTTCGGCTACTAATCGAGGAATCTCTGGTTTTCTTTAATTTTCTGCACCAAGATCACTTTGCAACAATCACCAAAGCAAATCTCAGCTTTGTAGGTTAGTTTTCCTTAGATCTATAATTGTTTAGCTTATTTATAACTTATTCGATGTAGATCTTCGGTGATTTGTGATTTGGATCCATTTGCTTGAATGTGACTCTTGATGTTGTTGATTGTTGGATCTAATTGATGTTTGATGACTGTAATTCCATGTAATTTCGTGATTAATTGATTGTATGTTCATTTGGATGTTTGGAGAAGTGATTTGCTGCTGAAAAGTGCGTTTGAAATAGTTTTTTTTTGCTACTGTCCCAGAGTAACCGGTTAACACCCATGTGTTAACTGGTTAACATGTTGTAATTTTGCGTAATTGGTCTGATTTTGAACTAAGTAACCGGTTAACACCCGCGCGTTAACCGGTTACCCTGGGACGAAATATGTTTTTTCTTGCATTTTATTGTTTGTTTGAGATCCTTTGCATGTCTAAACTTCATGGATTAATATGTTATTGATTTGTGGACTATTCTTGAGCTGTTTCTCCTCACACTATTGCATGAGCATGATTTGCCGACACGCGACTCTTGGATTTTTATCGTTTATGATCATGTTTGCGTTGTTACGTTCTTGATGCGATGAACACATAGCACACAGTCTTTGAGCATGCTAATTGTGAATTAATGTTTGTATTGCTGGAATTATGTTGTGCATGCTTGTTTGCTTTCTATTCCTTGAGGTGCATACTTGTTTCATACTTGTTCACATGCTTAGTGTTATGCATCCTTTCATGATGTACATTTTTCCATGATGTCTTCAAGTTTATTCAATATGATGTATGATGTGTTTGTGATCATGATTAATTAAGGAATGCATGATGCAGGATACACATTTGCTATGCCATGATTGAATTGTATTCAAATGCATTGCATGTTGCCCTGTTTCTACTGCTGACTATGTGCATAGGTGTTGTTGTATGTGCTGCTGTTTGGCCTTTTACACCTATTTTTTGTGATGAATATGAACTGTTGAATGCTGTTTGGTATATGGTGTTGGATTTACTGCTGTATTGTTGCAGATGCGCTGTAATAGCCGATGTTTTTCTTGTTTATTCACCTCTCATTGCTTATATGGATTACATGATATAATGCTTTGTGTACAACTTTTTCACACCCCTTTGGGATCCTAGCTCATCCTTAATTTTTGATTAAGGTGAGGTAGGACAAGCATTAGATAGTGCTATCCCTCTCTCTTCTTTAGACTTAGGTTGTTCTTACGCCTCACACAACCATAGGACATCCGTGCATGATAAGATTAGGATTGTTAGTCTTCCCCGCTTAGACTTTTTTCCTTTCCTAACCCCTTGAGTCTCTCTTTCTCATCTCAAAACAAAAATTCAAAACACTTAATAAAGTACAACATGTATTGCACATGAGCCTTGCATGTGGGAAGTGGAGAGTGAGGGGTTTTCCTTCACTTTCCTAGAATGTTTAGTGTACGTCCCGTCTTGGGTCGACATGCGAGGCATTCGATCCTATGTCATAGACTTTAGTGCAATACGTGTTATAAACACAAAAATAATCAAAACACTTCTTCTTAAAAGACAAAAACAAATAAATAATTCTCTTCTCATCTCCCTTATTCCATTCATTAAGGGTTCGTCATGTCCGTTCTACCGCAAACAGGTAAATGCCTAAGACTGCGTACAACGAGCTACGACACCTAACTGCTGGAACACGTACCTTGACATTTCCATTAAAAAACACAAACAAAGCAAGGTCATCCCTAGTGAGGGGATCTACGACACTCTGATTCTCATTCCCGATGAGATACGTAGGCACGAGACGCGACGTCTTGGCGAGCAACCTTTTCCCCAAACCGTAGTATGAACTACATTGACTCTGACTTTCCCATTGCACGAGGGAATACGTAGGCCTAGGACTCCGATGACGTCCTATCGAGTCACTTCTTTTTTCTTTTCTCCCCCGTTTCTTCGTTCTTTTCCATTCCCGTTCCTTTTCCTTTCCAGTAGCAGCGGAGTTCCAGTTGACGACACCCTTTGATCGAGACAGCAAGCGTGGATCCCATCGAGTACGATGGACACGAGGGGGTGCTAATACCTTCCCCTCGCGTAACCGACTCCCTTACCCATTTCTTTTTGTCGCGAGACCATGTCTTTTCCCTTCCTTCAGGTTTACGCAGTGTTTCCTTTCCCTCTCTTGGGATAAATACACATTGCTGGAGACTCTGTTTTCGCTCCACTTTCGCGTTTGTACTTGGATGAAAATCTTGGGAGTGACAAAGGGGTGCTACTTTCTGGTTTCTTATTTCTTATTTATCCCGTGAAGCTGGAAGGGAAAGGGAAGCTATCTAAAACTAACCTTGCACGCGAATGTTTAATTGAACAAACGCTTAAGAGAGATTGGGGAGTTCGGGGTCAGGTTATACAATGGGGAGTTGTCAATTACCCATCCTATATGTGGTTATCCACAGGTTGATAGTTTTAGGTTCTACTTTGTACTTGATGGTGTTTATCTGTAAATAGGTTGGGAAAAGTTTGAGATAGAGTGTGAGTTTTTGATGATTTTGGCAAGGTATTGGACCTCCGTTTTGATTGGTGTGAAGGTACTGGATCTAAGGTTTTTGATTGGTATGCTCGCTAATATTTCACAATCTTATGCCTACGTATTCCCGTTTAAAGAAACAGGGAAATCAGAGTAATCGTAGTTCCTCCTATTCTATGGGAGGAAAAGATGTTTTGGTGTCTTGTTCGAAGCCCAAGATTGAAGCTAAAAGGTTGAGTATTTGTGTCTTGTTCAAAGCCCAAGATTGAAGCTAAAAGGGGTTGACTGAGGGAGAATTTCTCATCTCTAAAGGGAGACATCTCGTCTATTTATCACAACTGTTTGGGTGACTGTTTATAAAGGAGGGTTACTTTAGCTGGGATATATGAATCCAGCAATGCCATAATTTCCTTTATAGGGGATTTGTCCTGAAGGGGAAAACTTTAACTCAGTGTTGAGCAATGCCATTTTTCCTTAGGAATCTTTCATGCTAAGAGAGGAACAGTGGCGTGGATGTAAATAATCCAGAGGCTTGCCACTTACAGCAATTAGATGAAAGAGGAAGTTTTACCAGGATAAGAGATGGACTACAACTTGGATTTTTTGAATCAACAAGTGTGCCACTTGTAGTACCCTAAAATTTGACCAGTGTTTTTCTCATCTTTTGGGATTTTTCTTGTGCTACCAGGGGGGTGTCATTCAGTATCATTTGGGCTTTTGGGGGGTCTGCTAGTATATTTGGACTTATTTTGGGGTTTGAGGTTCATGTATAGGTTTTATTTATTTATTATTTTTAATTAGGAATTAAAAGTAATAGATTAATTTATTAGATAATATTTAAAATTTTTGGATTAATTGTATTTTTATACTAGGGGATATTGGGTTTTTATTTATGATTTCATTTTTTGGAGTTTATTATTTTAGAGAAAGTTAAGTGGGTATTATTTTAGAATTTTGGTTTTTTAGATTATTTAGAAAGTAATTATGTTTTATTTTAGTAATAATTAGTTTAAATATTTTATTAATATCCTTTTACGTTATTAAATTTATTTTATTATTAATTAGGATTTTTGTTTATTAATTAAGGATAATTTCATGTTATTATTAGAATTTAGGTGATAATTAGAATTTTAATTTAATGAGTTAATTATATTTAATTTATTTTTGTTTCTTATTGACTTATGGTTGTATCAAACGTTTATTTATCTAGTTGAATTAATTTAAATAGGATTAAGTTCTAATTTTTTAAATTTGGAGATTCAGTATATTATTCTAATTTAATTAGTCATTAGAGATATTTTTTATTTTGGGTTTTCAGAGGATATTTGGACCGATAGTTATTATTACATTTTTTATCATTATTTTTTAGTTAATATTTATAGTATTGTTTTTATTTATTTTTATTTTTTATTCTGGTCAAAATTGTTGACCAATAGTGTTTGCGTCATCCCCAAGGGGGAAACCCTAAGATTGTGCAGAATCAGGCAAAAACGAAATCAAATCAGATCAGGTCAACAAAAATCAAATCTTTCCATTTATCATTTTTTGAATCTGATACAAAATAGAACGGGTACAAATCAAACCCTAATTCTAATTATAATACATGAATCAAATCGAATCAAATTACATAAATCAAATAAGAAATTCCTAAAATAAATCTAATTAATCTAATTTCTAAAACCTAATTCAAATGCCTATATAAGCTAAAGAAATTCAGGATGAAGAAAAAAACCTAGGCGAACTAATACCACAACTGCACGAATTCCCCACCCATCAGAAAAGCTCGTACAAAAAAAAATAGAGAATTAGGGTTCATCCTTAGAACCCTAACCCTCTGAGCTAAGCCTCATTTTGTCACCTGCGAACAAGAAGAAAGAGGGATTAACAATCAGAAAAATAAAGAAAAGAAGGGAATGATAACAGCTTAATCGGTCACGGCAAGGGAGGTAAGTATATAAATCACTTAGCTTTGATCGTTTGATTGTATTTGTGGCGCATTTAAGTTTTGTGGATTTCTGGAATTTTTTGGTTTAGGGTTAGGGTTCTTAAATAGGGTTAGGGTTCTTTGGGGTTGGGGGTTAGGGTTCTTCGCAGAACCCTTAGGGTTCGTAGGGTTCATGGGGTTTCTGGGGTTTGGATGAAGGGGTAGGGTTAGGGTTCTTAGGGTTCCTCGCGAACCCTAAAGAACCAAGGGATCATGGTGGGGAAGGGGTTAGGGTTCATGGGTTTAGGTTAGGGTTCTTGGGTGGGGCTAGGGTTCTGGGTTTTCTGGGTACATGTTCATCGCCCAGATGAACAAGGATGAAGATCCTAGTTGAACTTCAACCGGAGATCTGGGTTTTGTGGCGTTAGGTGGTGGCCGGAGGCCATTTGTTTGGTGGTCGGAGGAATTGGGATAGAGAGAGGGGAGAGCATCAGAGAGTTGAGAGAGAGAGAGCGAGTGGGGAGAGAGAAAGAAAGTGTGAAAATGGGGAGATCTGAGTGAGAGGAGGATTAAGTACTCCCTCCGTGCGACCTTGGATGCACGCCAAGTGTCCCTCCCTTGAACCGTCCTAATCATCTAACCGTTGGAGCCAACGAGTGCCTCCACACGCGTGCGCATCCTGAGTCTCCTTTGACTCTACAACTGGGCCGTTCATCTCGCATACCTGGGATAGTAATCAGGATCTAAGGCTAGGATTTAAGGCCTTTGGGAACCGTCTGATCATCATCAGACGCTCCTGAGGGAGTCAAGTGTTGACTGTCCCCACGTTTTGTCCGTTTTTTTGTTTTTTAGGCTCTGGACTTTGGTAACTGGGCCTTGCGCCCAGATTACTCTTTGCACCCCACCCCTACGAGCCCAATTGCTGGCTCAACGTAAAACGCACCCCCTGGTTTTTTTATTTAATTAAATCATTAACATGATTTAATTAGTATTTGAGTTTAATAATTTTTAATTTAGGGTTTATAAGAAGTAGGGTTTTAGGGTTAACTTAATCAATTAAATTAATAACTTAATTTAATTGTTTAATTAGGTTTTATTAGGGTTTTTATCAATTAAATTAATTACTTAATTTAATTGTTTAATTAAGTTAATAATTCTTTTAATTTAGGGTTTTATATATAATTAAATTAATAACTTAATTTAATTGGGTACATTTTTTTGATTTAGGTTTTTTAATAATTAATTTAATAATGTAATTTAATTATTTAATTGGATTTTCATTTAGGGTCATAATAAATAGTGTTATGTGTTTAAAAATGTTTATTTTTAAATAGGGATTTAATTTTATTTAGGGATTTTATTGGGGAATTTTTGGGTTAATTGTGGGGTTGGATTTAAATTCATATTTCATATATTCAACATATTTGGTTTTTTAAAAGGAAATAGGAATTGAATTTTATTCTTAATTTTAGTATTGATTTTTTATTTGGAAAATTTGGGTTTTGGGGGCAAAAATAAATTTAATTTAATTTTAGGGGATTAAAATTCTGTTATTTTAGGATTTTATATTGAATTTAAGAATCATTTTTTCGGATAGTTTGGGGAATTGTTATTGCTATATTTTTAGCATAATGGTATTTTGGGGCTTATTACTTTTCATGGGAGTTAAGGATTTTATTCTTCTTAAAATAAGGGTAGAAAAGGATTTTTTTAGGGATATAAATTTGGGATAATGCTCTTGGTCCGAGAGCCTAAATAAGAGATGGGATATAGGGATAACACTCTTAGGTTCCAAGAGTATAAATATAGGCCAAGGGATAAGAGATTAAGGGATAGAACTCTCCATCCGAGAGTATAAACATTGGATAAAGGATTTTGGGATAAAACTCTCCATCCAAGAGTATAAACAATGGACAAGGGATTTTTAAGGGATAGAACTCCTTATCTAGGAGTATAAACAATAGATTAAGGGGTATAACTCCTCGTCTAGGAGTATAAATAATAGATTAAGGGATAGAACTCCTTATCTAGGAGTATAAATATTGGATTTGGGATAAAACTCTTTATCCAAGAGTATAAATAGTGGATTAGGTTTTGGGATTAGGATTAGGGGATAGGAATAGGGGAGGTGAACTACGGTTACTCTGATCCTTCTAAATTGAAGGTACGTAGGCATAGGGTTGTAAACCCTAGCGAGTATAATAATAAAAAACTTAGGATTCTTTTGTAAATAAATAAAAAAACAAACAAGGATACCCTAAAATCTAAGGAGGATCTCATTGAGTACAATGAAGGTGAGGGGTGCCTAACACCTTCCCCTCACTTAACCGACTCCCGAACCTTAGGAATCTCTGCCCTTGGGATTAGGATTTTAGGTTTATCATTATTTTCCTTAAAAAAATATGGTGGCGACTCGATATTTTTGCCGGCCGCGACACCACTTATAGCAGTTATCTGGGATTGGGTTTTGTTTTGATTTTCTATTTTGAAGAGTGATAAACAGAGAAATGTCTTCCTACAGAGAGATTTTGATTTCCTCTGAGGGGATGTTGATTTTTGTGTGCCTTGATCAAAGACCAAGGTTGAAGCTAAGAGATTGATTGACTCCACTAGGGAAGTCCTTATACAAAGCCTAAGAGGAGGCTAGAAAAGGCTGACTCAACAAGAGAGTGTTTATCTGTCTTGTACAAAGCCCAAGATTGAGGCTAAAAAAAGAGATTGACTCTTTCGGGGATATCATTATACAAAGCCTAAGAGGAGGCTAAAAGTTGACTTTTCTGGGGGAATATTTTGTCTGTCTTGTATAAAGCCCAAGATTGTGGCTGAAAGAAGATTGACTCTACTAGAGAGATTTATACGGTGTCTTGTACAAATCCCAAGATTGAGGCTGAAAAGAAAACTGACTCTGTGGGAAAGAAATCTTTATCTGTCTTGTACAAAGCCCAAGATTGAGTCTAAAATGAGACTGACTCAACAAGAGAGTGTTTTATTTGGTGTCTTGTACAAAGCCCCAAATTTAGCTTGAAAGGTAGTTGATTGACTCAGCTGAGGATTTTTAGGTGTCTTGTACAAAGCCCAAGATTGAGGCTGACCTTACTGGTAAAATCATTATACAAAGCCTAAGAGGAGGCTGAAAAGAATATTGATTTTTCTTAGGATTATTATTTCTCAAAGCCTAAAAGAAACTGGGAGGAATTGACTTTGTTGGGGAAGATATTTTCCCCAAGCCTTAAAGGAGTTCATGAAGATTTTGACTTTATTTGGAGAAGGTTTATATATGTCTTGTACAAAGCCCAAGATTGAGGCTAAAAAAGAATGACTCAACAAGAAAGTGTTTATGTTTTGTACCATTGACTCAACAAGAGAGTGTGGACAGGTGATTGACTCAACAAGAGAGTGCTTTGTTTGTCTTGTACAAAGCCCAAGATTGAGGCTGAAAAGGGTTAACTCAACAAGAGAGTGTTTTAAGAAAGAAGATGGACTCAATAAAAGGGTGCTGTCGGGGCTAATTCTGCTGAGGAAAATCATTATACAAAGCCTAAGAGAAGGTTGACTTCTACTAAGGATTATCGAGATCCAGAGGTAGGTCCAAGTAGAGGGATCAACTCTTGCAGAAGGTTACAGAAGAGTTGAGGTATCAGATGCCCTGAGGTTGTGGTTTGGGATAGTGTTATACTGATCGTAAGCTAACCCTAGTTGGGGAATTTTAGGAGAAAGACTGTGTTTTAGAACCCACGGGTTTTAGCTCTACTGGAGATTAAAATGACAAGGGTTTCTCCTATGTTTGTAAGGAACTTGAGAATGTCTTTGAGATCCAAGAGGAGATTAGACTGTCCAAGTCTACTGGTATGGAAGAGTTTATCTTTATATGATGCGCAAGATGAGTCAGGTGTTTTAAGGGATGAGAATCAACCCTAAATTGGTCTGAGGTTTTGACTCTTTGCAAAGACTGCTCTAACAAAGGATGACTAAGTTCTGTCTTATACCTTTAAGAGGTCCTCAGGGTCCTTGTATTAAGCCCAAGAGAAGGCATAAGAACTTCTAAGAAGCCGGAGGGTCCTTGTACAAAGCCCAAGAGGAGGCTGGGATGCTTTTAGGAAGCCGGTGGGTCCAAACTTAAGAAGAGTTCAAGAAAAGTTTCACCGGGAATAATCTTTTCTTTAGTGAACAGTTCTAGGGTTTGAATAAATTCAAGAGAGGTTTCACCGGGAATTAATCCTCTCTAGGGAAATGAATTTCTTGACAAATTTCTAATAGTGACAGTTTGATAAAAGTTTCACCGGGAATAATGCCTTTCTCTTTGTTCCATATTGTTTAAGCCCAAGAGAAGGCAAGATTGTATCTGGAATTCCTATGGGGAACTAGTTTTGACTTTTGAAAGAGTGACCAACTGGCTTTATCTAATTCTAGACCTAGTTGTCGGGGAAAACTCTAAGCAGATATACAAGTATATATACAGTTGATATATGACAAGTATTTAAAAGGATATGAAAGAAGGACTTACAGGTGAGCAAGCTTCCAGCAATACAGTTATATATAAAGCATGTAAATGAAAGCTGATAAAAACTTACAGGTGAGCAAGCTTCCATAGTAACAGCTGTATAGTTAGTTGTTCAAGAAATTAAAGAAAATTTTGACAACGACTATGAATTTGAACCTAAATCAAAAGGGAAGTTGTTTTGAAAAGAGTTGTTGGGGCTTATACTCAAGGAGAGGCCCAGATGAAAAACAATAATCGTACCGTTGATCTGAAAATTGTATCGGGACTTATACAACGACTGAGGCCCAAAGAAGGTTTTATGTACAAAGGGATGGGTCTTACAACTCAAGGAGAAGCTCAAAGTGTTTGAAAAATAAAAGGAATGGGACGTACAACTCAGGGAGAGGCCCAAATGAAAGACAGTGATCGCACCGTCGTTTTGAAAATCGCAGAGGGACTTATACAATGATTGAGGCCCAAAAAGTTTGTGTGTGACAAGGGATGGGTCTTACACTCTATTAGAGGCCCATAGATGTTTTGAAAAGATTTGTTAGGGTGATAGTGATCAAAACCTTAATTTTTAGTTTTAAAATGTATTTTAATTGAATAAAAATTCAATTAAGATAATCAAACATGCAAAAAAAGGTTGTGATATTGGATTTATATTTGGAAAATCATGTTTCATTCATGGGATGATTTAAAAATCATTTGAATTTTGCAAAACCAAGAGAAAGAAATATTTTTAATGTTTAAAAACAAATAAAAAAATAATTCTATACAAAAATATCAAATATATGAAATAAATAATATTTTTGTGAAATTTTCATGGAATAAAATATTTTAATATTTTTTGTGAATTTTCAATAAAAGAATCACTCAAAAATAATTAAAATTGAGAGAGAAATTAATTTTTGAATTAATTAACAAAAACATGAAAATATTGACAAATAACAAAAAATGAGAGAATAGCAAAAAAGGTCTGGGTGGGGTTTGAACGCACGACCTCATACACAAACACACATGCGCGCAACCACTGGGGTGGTGATACATCCGTGTATCAAAACCACCCCATTAATACATAAGGGGTGCCAAGTTTTCAGGCCTGGCTAAGGCAAGGCAAGGCAATGTTTGGCAATTTACGTGAAGCCTCTAACTTTCTCATTTCTCCATGGATTTAGACAAAATTTAGGTGCATCTGGCCTAGAATTTCACAAGGAATCCGATGGTGCTTTTGGAATTTTCAGAAAGTGCCCCTATTTTAAAACACGATAGTGGTTTCAAAATAGTCCAAATTTTGCATGTTCTATGCTATCTCATGGTACATGCAAGAATTGTATGACAAATTGGTTCAAACACAACATATACAACGTGTATGAGATGTTTATGATCAATGGACCTCAAAGGAATGCATAATTCAAACAGTTCAAGTTGTGATGCACTTACCTCTTGGAGCTTCTTGTGCTAACTGTCAAGTTCCTTGTGCCAGAAGTGATCCAATGCTTTGAACACTTTCAATTGATCCCTTAGAAGCTTTTAGGATGATTAGAACCAGTTGGAATCTTTAGGAACAAGTTTTGCCTCTTTCTTGCAAAAGGGGCAAAAGTGACCAATATGGCAACTCTCTCAAATGGTGTTCCAGATGAGGGGAACCATTTGGGACAGTTTAAGGATGATATTTGGAGTGTGTTTGAGGCCTTTTTTGGTTTTGGAAGTGACTGAATCAAGGCATGGCTTGGAAAATGCAAAAAAGTCCAAATTTGAGGTTTTGGAAGAGGATTTTCTGATTTTGGTATTTCAGGTCACAAGTGAATGTTTGAACAGTTTAGATATGACATATTGGATATGTTTGGATCATGAGCTATGGTGGAATTGCTCTCTAACTCAAAAACTTAGAGATGACTTGCAAAAGAAGGCATTTTGGCCTAAAGAGAGAGATTTTGAGGAAAGCATCAGTTGTAGTTCTTTGGTGTACTCAAACTGATCACAATTAAGCTCTATTTATAGTGTGTCAAGTTTGTTTTGGCATCAATAGTGAATGGCAGCTGCAGCAGGCCTTTGGCCAATGTTGAGCAAAAGGAATCTCAAGTCTCCTCTAGCCATTGACTTGAGGTTAGGGCACATGCCTATGGTCCTTTGATTTAGAGCTTATTCTTGACTCATTCAGTTAGGAATGTGTTAGTCTATGCCACCTTGGTGCATCCATTGAATGCTTGGAAACAAAATTGGAGTCTTGGCACCTTTTTAGCCTTTTTAGGTTTGTTATGGCTAAGTGTAGATTCTTGGACTTTGGAGGCTTGGGAATCAGATCATTCTCCTTTTGTTTTATCCTTAGATGTGTCCAAATGGATGACAAGGCTTGGAGTTGTCCAAAATTTCCAAATCGAGCAAAACACCTAATTCTGCCTTGCTTAGGACAGTTGGAAATGGTGATTTTGAGGGATTCATATCTCCCTGCTTAGGTTGAGTTATGGGAGGCTCTTGTGCTTTTTAGAAAGCCCTCATATGATACAAAACATGTGTGATCATAGTTTGTTTTGAAACTATTTGGATCCAACTGAAAAAACCTCATGAACATTGATGTTCAAGGCTGGTAACTTAGACAAATTTTCACTAAGTGTTGGAAAAGTGTTATTTGCATGTTTTCGTGATTTTGATCAATCCATAACTCAAAATCCATAAAGAATAGGAGTCTGAGGTAGTTGAAGCTTTTGTAGAGTGTAACAAGACCTACAAATCCAGCATTGGATCACCCAAAACGGTTGATTGTATCTCAAGTTATGGTCCTCGGAAGTTGGTACCAAAACCACTTTTGTTCCATAACTTAGAAAAATTTTGGTTTCTCAAGGTTTCCCCTTTTGCAAGAAACCTCACTTTTCTTGATTTTTCTTGTTGGATTATGATCAATATCATACATTAACATTGTTTTTGACTTAGGGGAACCATATTTGTGAAAAATTCCAAAAAGTCAAACTTGATTTTGGGCACACTTGACTTTTTATCGGATGAAATCCAAACTGTGCGATCCTTTGTGAAATCAAGTACTTGACCTAAATCAAACAAAATGGATGGATTTCATAGGTGTTATAGGGTGTATTGAATCATGTCCCACGATTTGGGAGCATGTCCTGGTCAAAAGTCAAAGGTACAGTTGACTTTTTCTTCGAAACCCTAATTGTGGTCCAGATGAAATTGAAACTTGTGAACCAAGCTTCTTGGATCAATCCATTGTTGAAAATGGATTAATATAGTGTATTGGAGCCCTCAAATCATGTCTTGAGGTCTTGGCTCATGCTTTGTCCCAAAAGTCAACTTAGGGGTGAATTAGGTCAAGAAACCCTAAATTTCTGATTTTTGGTAAATGCATCCCCTGAGGTTAAATTGACTTGATGATTGGGTCCATGAGGTCCCTTGGAGTATCTTGGGTTGTGCTTTGAAGCATTGTCTCATGCCCAGAGGAAAATTTCCATTTGGAGGCCTTGGTCGACCAAAACCCTAATTTAGTGACATTGGCGATCTCGAGGCTTGATCCACTTGGAATGTTGCAACCTTGTGCTTGATTCTTGATGTGGGAGTTATATTGATCCTTTATGTGTGTTTGAGAGGTTAGACAAGTTGAAGATCATGTCATTTCTTGATTGATCCTTTGTCTAAGTGCTCTAAGAGGGCTTGAAACCCTAATTCTTGATTGTGGTGAATGCTCAACCATCTTTGAGGAGATTGATGAGGCATGAAGGTACATCCATATTGTGATGATGACGTGCACAATGATGGGAAATCTTGGTGGTCAAAATTTGGGGTATGACACTCGCACGTCAATTCGAACGCCCGTATAAAGGCTAAGGAATTGGGATGCAGCTGCGCGGGGGGGGGGGGGGGGGGGGGTCAGGTCTAAATGCACAAAGACTGACCTCTGGAAATCAGTGAAGGGCAACCTCAGCCCAATATCTTTGAAGACATACTCATACATCGGGAACCTCTCCCCATAATCCGTGCAGATACGGTCGTCTTCTCTAGGAAAATGAACCTTCCATTCCCCTTCATCCCTCACGGCCGTGAAGGCATCCCCAGAATATGAAGCAAAAATGGAGGCATGCTCTGCGGGTTTAGCGACTAACCACTCGTCCGCGGAGGTCCTCTCAGTTGGAGTCTCGCCGGCATCGCTAGGAGTGGTTGTAGCTTCTGTGTCACTACTTTCTGAGGAGCTCTCCTCAGATGAATCTATGAGAATTTCCTCTTCAGTTTCACGGGCCATCTCCTTCACCTGAAAACCAGAGGAAAAAAGTGAATTTGATGACAAAATCAAATCCACCCTTCCACTGCTAGTCAAGTGAAAGGGCGTGCGAAGGCCTGAGGACGACGTCCCTGACCTAAGACCTACTTAAATGGCACAGTTAATGCGCGAGGAGATGCCCGGGGCAACCCCTCCAACGTACGCGGGGAGATCCTCCCCGGATTGCTACCTAGAATACAATTTGAAGGCCTACCGAAAAACTCATGAATCCGCCAGAAAACTCATAGGTACACTGGAAAATTCCTGAGCTTCGCCGGCAGCAAACACGCCCGCCATCACAACGGCTTCAGAAACGACCTAAACCCCTAAGCTCCTAAGGTTCCGGCGACTACGACAGCGGCAAAAAGTGGCCAAACCACTGTTTGCCACCAACATTCGCTTGAAAATGCTACTACACTACCTAGATTCAACCTAACAGCATGCATTCTAGAAGAACAGAAAGCAAAAAAGGCTTGAAACTAGAGTCAAGTTGAGAAACTTACTTGGTCGAAGAAGTATTAGAGGGTTGAAGACTCTGGCCAGAGCTAGTACGATGGTAGGACGGCGGTTGACGGCGGCTTGAACGACAGTGAACGGAAGAACTTAGACCAAAAAAGCGAAGGAGGAGAGAGAAATGAATGTGCAAATGAGCGACTTCTCCCTCTATTTATAGGCGTTCTGAAGGCACGTGCACGAGCACGCGCGGCTAGGGGCATTATCATGACCCTAGCCTAGCCATCATGACGCATTTAATACAGCACAAGGCTCAAGGCACACGTGGCACTTCACCTCTTCAGATCACATCAACCGTTGGGCTCCCCGTACGCCGGGTACGCTAGACAACGTTACATATCCCGCAGGCAAAGACTCTCTCGGGCATCCTAGAACAGTCTCATCTCGTCGGAAAGCGACGACCCTTTTTAGATCTCCCCGGGACTGCGAATTACCCTTAAGTCATCACTCCCGTGCTCGGGAGCAACGACTTGGGGGGCTCTTGTTCCGGACTGGCCCAATGACTAGGCATGGCCCAATCCACTTCTGCACCCAGAACGGCCCAATTGCCTAAGTCCAGCCAATTTGGGGCTGCATTTACCTTTCTCCCCCTCTACCGGGCAAATATGGTCGGACGACCCCAAGGGTCACCTGCTCCTCCTCGGTAGTTACTGTCCGTTACGCACGGTTCCACCATCCAGAAATAGTCACGACGCCCGTGCCCGCAATTGTGCCTTTGCCCGTGGCAACTGCTAGTTTCGGGAACCTCTTCCCGTCCCAACGGTTAGTTTCTGGCAGTTACCTATCCTTCAGGAAACGGTTATTTCGCCCCGAAAATAGGGACCGTTGGCCACGCGCTGGGGGCACTATAAAAACTCTCTCATTTAAGAGGGTCAGGTATTCCAATTCACAATACGAAATACATACTTTGTACTTACCTCTCTCTCTCCCTCTCTCCCGATTCTTACTTTAGCATCAGAGTGCCTTGCAGGTACACCCCCTCCTCATCTTTCACATCCAGCATCGCAGACATCATCTTTGAACCACTTCAGGTTTTGATCAGCCGTCAAGATCAGAGACGTTCGAAAAATCAAGAGGTTTTTGACCTTGGGGTAAAGAATCATGGTGTTGGAATGAAAGTGTCTAGAGTAAAGTTAAAGTAAAAAAAGATTGTTTTAAAGAATGATCTAGCTATAAAAAATGTTGAAACTTGAAAAAAGTAAAAGAAAGCTAAGAGTGAGACCAATAAGGCGGCAAGTGAAGCAAGAACACGAGCTTTTGACTAATTATACCAATTTTTAGGAACCAATGAGAGAAAAAAAAAAATATATATATATATATATATATATATATATATATATTTGCTAAGGGTAGAAAAGGAAAGGCAAGAGATTTGGCTCAACAGAAGTGTATTAAAGATGAAGAAGGCAAAATTTTGGTCCAGGAAAACGATATAAAGGATAGGTGGAAGAAATATTTATACAATTTCTTTAATGAAGAATATCATTTCTCACCGGACTCTAGCAGACTCGACATTAGATAAGAGGATCAAAACTATAATTACTATATTCGGATTCAAAAACAAGAGGTAAAGGAAGCGATGGAAAATATGAGTAATAATAAGGTGGTTGGGCCAGACAACATACCAATTGAAGTGTGGAAAAATCTTGGAGATAAAGGTATTGAGTTGTTCGTCAAAATCTTTAATGAAACTATGAGGTCAAAGCAAATTCCAGATGAATGGAGAAGAAGCACTCTAATATACAAAATTGTGAAAGTTATAAGGGGTTAAACTCATGAGAAATACCATGAATTTATGGGAAAGAGTGATAGAAAGAGACTCAAGTCAGTGAGAATCAACTTGGTTTTAAGCCGGGAAGGTCGACCATGTTAGCGACATATCTATTATGACATGTGATCAATTAGTATTAGATAGACCAATAAGACTTGCACTTAAGACAAAGTATATAGAATGTAAGTTCAACAAAAGAAGAAGCGTTTCTAATATAGAGGTGAAAGTTGAAAACTTTATCATCCATCCAGTCACAAGATTTAAATATATTAGATCCATAGTAAAAAATGATGGAGAAATAGAAGGGGATATAAACCGTTGAATTCAAGCTGGTTGGTTGAAATATAGGAGGGCTTCAGGGGTTTTATCTGACGCAAATGTACCGCTCAACAAGAAGGGGAAATTTTATCGAAATGAGCTAAGATAGTCGATGTTGTACGAGAAAAAATGTTAGGTGGTTAAAAATTAACACAAAAATAAAGTAAGTGTAGAAGAGATAGGAATGTTGCGTTGAATGTGTGGTAACACTAGATATGATAGGTTTGAAATGGTAATATTTTAGAGATTATTGGGGTAACACCTATAGTAGAGAAAATGGTATAAAATAGGCTTATGAGGTTTGAGCATGTATAGATAAGACCTCTATATTTTATGGTAAGGAGAGTATATCAGATGGAGAGAAGTTAAACAACTAGAGGAAGAGGAAAACCCATAAAAACTATAAGTTATTAAGAAAGATCTCGAGATTAATAATTTGGATAGAAGCATGATCCTGAATAGAAAATTATGGATAAAGTTAATCCATATAGCCGACTCCACTTAGTGGGATAAGGCATAACTATTGTTGTTGTAATACCTAACTCTATAGAAATGTGGATAATAACAATTCTTTTAAGCTACGAGCTTGTAGTATGTATTTTATATCTATGAAATGGGATTAATCACTAAGGGGCTAAAAAGGGGTAATATAAAGACAAGGTGGCTAGAACAGGCTCATGTTGCTAAAGACATGCCTCAGTGTGTGTAAATTCTTACGATCAAATATACAGATAAAACACAAGTTCTAGAAAATAAATACTCTTTTAATCAAGGAGAAATAAAAATTAAAATATTTAACTCTAAACCTCGTCAGCTTATATATTCGGCAGTTGAGTTAATCACTAGATGAGATTTATTCTTTTCTCTTATCCTTCAATATGTCTTGCTGAAATTCCATATACCACATATTAACTATTTGGTTATTATCAATAAAGAGTGAAATCCATGCATTTGAAAAAAAAAATCATAAAACAAGAAGATTCGTCAAGAAAAAAGATAATAAAAATAAATGGTGTTGCAAGCAATACTCACTCAACTACCAAACATAAACGTTCAACAAAATTAAAGAATTAAAAATAAAGAAAATAAATAAATAAGATGAATTCAGTGTGAGATACTCAAATCACATTTGGTATGGAAGTTGATAGAGAGTATCAAGTTATATTTTAGTTTATTAATTTAAGGTTTTATATTAGTTGGTATTTTAGTTTAATTGTTACTGAATTGAGCTTCCATTAGTATTTGGGTATTTTAGTCATTGGCCCATTAGTATCATTATATATGTAGTGTCTTTGACACATTAGAAATCAATCAAATGAATGAAAATGTCTCTTTTATTTTATTTAGTTTGTCTTTCTTTTATTTTCTAGCAAAATAGATTTATCTTCCTATCAATTGGTGCTCTCATTGAGACATTTTCATGTGGACCATACTCGTGTTGTAGACATAATGCGGCAGGCTGGCCACCTCAAATTGATCAAGCCTTCCATGATTGCCGTCCAAAGCAATAATGTATCTGCTATCAATGAAGCTATAAATGAAATTTATGTTAAGGCTAAGAGGAACATTCTGAGTAGTTTAGCACAGGTTCTTGTAGCTTCTTACAGAAACAGACTTTTGCAGTTACCACAAGAGAATGTGAATGTGAATGCTAGCTACCATCATGACAAGGATTCCAATCTCCTAGTACCAACTGAGAAATTAAGGTTTCTCAACAAAGCATGCATAATGAAAAATCCCTTAGACGATCTAACACCGAACTCGAAAGCCGTTGGACCCTTGGGTGAAATTCTTAATGCGAAAGAAGCATTTCATCTTGCAAATATTGGTTCTGAGTTCTTTGTTTTACAGCCAAAAGAAGGTCTTGTTCTTATTAGCAGAACTGCTGTTGGTTTTGGTTTGGCTTATATTGTTATGTTTGAAGCAAATGTGTTGGCTGTTTTGTCGGAAGTTCAAATGCCAGCAGTTCCAACTTCTAAATTGTCTAAGTTCAAGAAGTGGGATCCAGGAAAAATATCTCTATTCTTATATTGATTTTAGAACCTTGAGGATAAGGTTCAAGTGAACCCGGGTGGCAATGATAGAGAGTATCAAGTTATATTTTAGTTTATTAATTTAAGGTTTTATATTAGTTGGTATTTTAGTTTAATTGTTATTGAATTGGGCTTCCATTAGTATTTGGGTATTTTAGTCATTGGCCCATTAATATCATTATATATGTAGTGTCTTTGACACATTAGAAATCAATCAAATGAATGAAAATGTCTCTTTTATTTTATTTAGTTTGTCTATATTTTCTTCTTCTCTTATTCACTTACTAAAACAACTTAAAATTACATCCCATTCAACGTTTGTTTAAAATTATTAGCTCGATGCCCCATCACCCAAGTTAGGGTGGATACTCTATCTTCGAAACAACATTGATTTTCTTCTTTGAGATAAGAATTTAATGGTTCTTAGAGAAGTGAATCACTTTTTGGGCCATATTGTAGAACTTTTCTAAAATATTCCTCTATCTACTATTTTTATTTTTTCCTTTGTGTTATTGGATTTATCACCCAAACTTCTTTTATAAGGGGAACTAGTGATTCATCCCGCTCATGGAATGGTTTAACCTTAAACATCGCCAAGGCATTTCTTTATCTATGTTCTTCACTTCCTTTAATAGTTTCCGATAACATGGTTAGATCTCTTTCAAAGGAAAAATGTTGTGTCTGACTTTTAAATATATCCCTAATGATAGAGTTGATTATGTTGACTCAAAATCATTCTCCTTCCTATTCTTTTTGCTCCATCCTATCGAGTACATTTAGTTTGACTAACTCATCATACACTTTTGCAGTTAGTGTTGGGAAAAATTGACCTCCATAATTTCCCTCCTCCGTGAACTCAAAAATAGGCACTAGCGGAAACGTGAAAAATTAAGCAAAATGACACCAAAAGATTTTAGCGTGGAAAACCTTCTCAATGTGAGAAAGGGAAAAAAACCACGGGACCCTTAGGCCTCTTAAACATCCACTATAATGATAATGAGAATACAACAACTTCACCCTTAGGTGGAACTCTCTACAAAGTATCTCTCAATTTGTAAGGAACACTCTCACAAATTGGCTCACTATTTCTCTCACAAGGAAAAACTCTCTAAGAAACAATTTTCTCTCTTGAGCAAAGCTCTATTTCTCTTGCTTCTTGTTTCTCTTGTGGTTGTGTGATTTGAATGCTTACTCTTGGTCCTATTTATAGGAGAAACAAGCCAAAAATGTCTTACATGCATGAAGACACTTGTTCTTTGCCTTTCATGCAAAACACCAAGTGTCTTTTGTCTTTCATGCAAAACACCAAGTGTCCTCTTCACAATTCTTCTTTTCATCATAACCAACCTCCAAATTTGCCAAATGAATGTTGGCTATGTAAAATGGCTGGAGCCCACATTTCTCCCCCTCCAGCCATAGGGGAATGATCTTGGTTAGTTTGGAGTTGCTGTTAATCCAGCAACTTGTTTGCAGAGCTCTATCTTCTCTTTTGGAAGAGGTTTTGTCATTATGTCTGCCCCATTCTCATTGGTGTGAATTTTCTCTACTTTCAACAATTTACTCTCCAACACATCACGAATCCAGTGATACCTTACGTCAATGTGTTTTGACCTTGAATGGTATGTCGAGTTCTTGCTGAGATGGATTGCGCTCTGATTGTCGCAATAGAGAACATAAGTTTCTTGATTCTGACCTAACTCTTGCATGAACTTCTTCATCCACATGATCTCCTTACAACCTTCAGTGATTGCGATGTATTCAGCTTCTGTGGTACTCAAAGCAATGCACTTTTGTAATCGTGATTGCCATGAGACAGCTCCCCCTGCAAAAGTAATCAAATACCCAGAAATAGATTTTCTTGAATCTGCATCCCCTGCCATGTCTGCGTCTACATACCCAATGAGTAATTGCTTTTCATTGCTAAAGCACAAACACTGTTTGGCAGTTCCTCTTAGATACCTCAGTATCCATTTCACAGCATTCCAATGCTCCTTTCCTAGATTCGACAGGAATCTACTCACCACTCCTACAACATAAGCAATGTCAGGTTTTGTGCAAACCATTGCATACATAAGGTTGCCCACAGCTGAAGAATAGGGCACTTTGCTCATCTCCTCTTTTTCTTCTTCATTGCTTGGACATTGTGTCTTACTGAGTTTTAGATGACCAGGTAGTGGGACATGCACAGGTTTAGCGTTATGCATGGTTGAACCTCCCAAGGACTTTCTTGATATAGTCTTCTTGTGACATCCACAACATTCTTTTGGGACGATCTCGAATGATCTTCATTCCAAGAATTTTCTTTACCGCTCCTAAATCTTTCATGGCGAACGACTTGCTCAATGCCTTCTTTAGAGCAGCTATCTTTGTCTTGTCTTTCCCAACAATGAGCATATCATCAACATACAACAAAAGTATGATGGATTCACCATTATCATATTTCTTCACAAACACGCAGTGGTCTGTAGATGTCTTTTTAAATTTATGTTGGGACATGAAGAATTCAAACTTCTTATACCATTGCCTTGGAGCTTGCTTCAACCCATATAAACTTTTCTTCAAGCAACACACAAGCTGTTCTTTGCCTGGTTCTACAAATCCTTTAGGTTGTTCCATGTAGATTTCTTCCTCTAAGTCTCCATGTAAGAATGCTGTTTTAACATCAAGTTTCTCTATCTCTAAGTCTAGCGTTGCAGCTAGACCAAGGATTTCTCTTATCGATGTCATCTTCACTACTGGTGAGAATATCTCTTCAAAGTCTATGGCTTTCTTCTGATGGCACCCCTTCACGACAATTCTTGCTTTGTATCTGGCGTTTGGGTCGTTCTCTTCAGACTTGAGTTTGAACATCCACTTGTTTTTCAAAGCCCTTCTTCCCTTTGGTAATTTCACCAAGTCATACGTCTGCTTCTCCTTCAGTGATTGTAATTCTTCTTGCATGGCTTGCATCCATTTGTACTTGTCATCCGTCTCAATGGCTTCCATGAAGCTTTGAGGTTCTCCTTCATCAGTGAGAGTGATATACTCATCTGGGGAATATCTTTTTGATGGTTGTATTACTTGCATAGATCTTCTCTCTTGAGGTTCTTGATCCCTCTTATCAACATCGATTATTCGCTCTCCCTCTATTTCCTGACCTTGTTCTATCTGGTCAGGTTGCTCCATATGATCGGGTTCTACTGCCTGATCAGGTTCAATATCTCGTTGAGGAATCTCTCCCCCTGAGTTTTGTACCACAATGGTCTTTGACTTCTTAGATTGAATATCATGGATTGTTTGATCTTCATAACATACCACATCTCTGCTTCGAACAATCTTCTTGTTTGCAGGATCCCATAGTTTGAAGCCAAGTTCATCTCTTGGAGAACCAAGGTATATGCACTCCTTCGTCTTAGCATCGATTTTTGCTCTTTCATCTTTAGGAATATGGACAAATGCCTTACACCCGAATACTTTCAATTAACCGTAAGAGGCTTTCTTTCCATACCATACTTCATTCGGTATCTCTCCATTTAACGTTCTTGAAGGAGACAAGTTTATCAAATCAATGGCAGTTCTCATTGCATTACCCCAAAATGATTTGGGAAGTTTTGCTTGAGTAAGCATGCTTCTGACTTTCTTTGCAATCGTTATGTTCATTCTTTCAGCTACTCCATTCATTTGGGGAGTCTTCGGAGGCGTCCTTTCATGTCTTATCCCATGAGATTTACAATATGATTCAAATGGACCTAGGTATTCACCTCCATTGTCACTTCTTAAGCATTTCAACTTTCTTCCAGATGCTTGTTCTACAGAGGCGTGAAACTCCTTGAAAGCTTGTAGAACTTGATCTTTCTTCTTCAATGGATACACCCACACCTTTATAGAGTGATCGTCAATAAAGGTAACAAAGTATTGTGCACCACTAAGAGACCTTTCAGATGTGGAGCAGACATCTGAGTGAACAAGATCTAGGATTTTCTTTCATCTTCTTGCATCATCTGATCTTTGAAAAGATACTCTGTGTTGTTTTCCTGCTAGACATTCTTCACATGATTCAAGTGGTTGTCCCTTGATATTTGAAAGATGATCTTTAGCAAGAATCTCTAAGCCTTTATCGCTCATGTGGCCAAGTCGTTTATGCCACAATTCTTTGGTTGCGTCTTGAGAAACATTAGTCTCTCCCTTGTTTATCTTTCCCTGCATGATGTACAGGGAGCCTTCCTTTTTGCCACGAGCAAGTGTCATGCTCCCTTTGCTAAGCTTCCATCTACCATCGCCGAACTGGTTTATCATCCCTAGGTCATCCAACTTTCCTTCTGATATAAGGTTTAGACGCATTTCTGGTACATGTCTTACTTCCTTCAACACAAGCTTATTTCCATTCTCTGTGATCATGGTCACTTCACCAATACCAACAATCTTGCTTGTGACTTGGTTTCCCATCTTCACCGTACCAAAATCTCCTCTTTGGTATGATGAGAATAATTCTTCATGAGGTGTAACGTGGAAAGATGCTCCGGTGTCAATTATCCAAGTGCAATTATCGAATGCAACATTTAGATAATTGTCGTCTCCAAAAAGGAAAATATTCTCGTTGTTCGAGCCTACTGCAGTTGTGGCTCCTTCTTTCTTATTCTTCTTTGGGTTTATAAAATCTAGAAGGACTTTTCCAGCCTGTTGATCTCTCTTCAAGAATCTGCACTCAGGTCTTCTATGGCCAGGTTTGCCGCAATAGTAACAGCTTACTCTTGTGCGAGACTTGGATCTAGCTTGTGATCGCCCACGACCTCCTATTTCATGATTCTTACTCATTCCTCTAGTATCAACAATGTTGGCTTTGAACTGGTTGTTGAAGCCTCTTTCCCTTCGTCTTGACTCTTCATTTAGCAAGGAATCTGTGACAAAATCCATGACAAGTTTTCCGTCTGGAGCAGAGTTACTAAGAGTGACAACTAGAGTGTCCCAACTCTTAGGTAGAGAACTTAGGAGCAGAAGAGTTTGCAGGTCATCAACTATCTTCATGTCAGCTTTTGTCAGTTGATTTACGATACCTTTGAAGGTATTCAAGTGCTCGATCATATTTTGGCCATCTGAGTACTCCAATTTCACCAGTCGTCTGACAAGGTGTGCTTTATTTCTCGGTGTCTTCTTTTGAATCTAGGATTCAAGTTTGGTCCACAACTCATACGCATTTGTATAAGTTGACACATGCTCGAATAGACTCCTATCTATGTATTTTCTGATCATGGCAACTGCCTTCCAATTTTGGAGCTCCCACTCGTTATCTTTCTTCTCCGTTGGCTTATCCTTTTGAGAGATTGGCTCATGCAAATCTTTGCAATATAAGTGGTCTTCCATCATCGACTTCCAATAGGTATAATTATCAGCGGCCAGCTTGAACATATCTCCTTCATAACGGATAGAACCATCCATTTTGAGAACACGGTAAAGTAGTTCCTTCAACTAGGAGATTTTCAAAAAATAGTGTCGTACACTGGAAAAGTTACCGTAGTTTGTGAATGGCGCAACTAGGAAGTTCCCAGGAAAGAGAGGTGGGTCAATATTGACACGCTTAAATACCAAGTCTTTCCTTAGCCAGAACTTACCAAGACACACCTTCGCAATACAACGATTTAATTCCAACAATAATAGTTCTTTTCTGATGTGGAAGATCAAACAATGTTGCAACCATATAGCATACTAAGAACTTTACTATGAGTACAACAATGTATAGTATCACAGAGCCTAGCTCTGATACCACTGTTGGGAAAAATTGACCTCCATAATTTCCCTCCTCCGTGAACTCAAAAATAGACACTAGCGGAAACGTGAAAAATTAAGCAAAATGATACAAAAAGATTTTAGCGTGGAAAACCTTCTCAATGTGAGAAAGGGAAAAAACCACGGGTCCCTTAGGCCTCTTAAACATCCACTATAATGATGATGAGAATACAACAACTTCACACTTAGGTGGAACTTGTAACACCCCAATTCCCATCGCGAATAAATAACACATAATTAAATCAGAGTAAATAAAAATTTAATTTTCCGACAGAAACAAGGATGCCAAAATTAAGGAAAGAAAACACAATCCCTGCTCAATTATTTGATACATAACACAAAATGGAATAAATGTAGAAGGGAAACTTTTTCCATATAAAAGGGAAGGTCAATTATGGAATAAAGCGGAAGATCCATAACTGAATTGTTTTACAAAATAAATTGTTTTATAACATTAAAATATACATATAAAGGTAATACAAAATAGATCCTACAAATGTATACATATATAACAAAAGCGTTCCCCGACTCCCGTGTTACGTATTAGAGCAGACCGATTGACAAACGGATGGAGAACTAATCTTCACAAAAACCTCCAAGACTACTAATCTGCAATTGCCTCATAGAGCAACAAACCACAGCAGAAGGGTGAGAAATAACAACTAAATCAAGATTGCATAATAATATGCAAACACATAAAAATTCACATGCATAGTTATTCTCACCACAAGCATCACATACTAAAACGCATAGCATATATCCATTACAGCAACATAATCACATATTCACACATAAGGCACACCAAAGTCATAACATATGGAAACACCCCACCACATCACATAGCATATGTCTATGCATAAAACATATTATCCACAACCAATGCATTTATCACATAAGCACATCATTTCACCAATTCAAACATAAATCTCAACACATACTCAATCAATTCATGAGTTTCCACACATAATCAATCCATTCATGATTTATGCAAATGCAAAGAGACCGACACAACGATTCTATGCAAATGCAATACGGTACCGATCCATCCATCATTCTCATCATTAGTTCACTCAGGAACTATTAGAATCATCGCTTGTTACTTAGTGTAACTCCCCGTCGGGCAAACGATGTTCCCCGTCGCTTTAGGTCCTCTCGGTATAAGGCTCACGACGTTTATGAATCGCTTTAGGTCCTCTCGGTATAAGGCTCACGATCCGATCGCTTTAGGTCCTCTTGGTATAAGGCTCACGATCGTCTATAATCATCACTTCAGGTCCTCTCGGTATAAGGCTCATGATGTTATAGCGGATTCCCTCTGGAACCGTTTCGTCGCTCACACCCACTAGGGCACACGACATTACAAGATGCATATCATGATGCTTGGCATACAAGGACTCATGACAATCAAATGCATCTTCACAAATCAAAAATATGGATTATCTCATCATCATTATTCATGCATTGGAAATCAATTCAAACAATGCATTTACTTGCCATATGGCCACCAATTAACACATATTGAATTTCACATAAACAATGCGTTCCATCATAATCCACAAGCCACAACAATTCCACAAAACTTCATAACAACATGCATTGATATTCAATCAAACAATGTATTTTACCACACAACAACATCATTATCACATGCGTTCACATCATATAACATCGCACAAGCTCTACGTTATATATCAAAAGCATATCGCATGATAACACATCAATCACACATAATTACGACGGTAAAAGTTGGCAAAACGACACATTTCCAAATTCCCGACATAATTAAATTGGCCAACAATCTCAAAACAGTTTTAATAAGAAAGAACATTTTATTAGCTTTCCAACGCTTCGAACGGCGACCAAAACGGACTTACTGTTTGAAAATTATGAAGAAAACAAAATAGAAAATATGTCACGTTCGCTCCAGTATTCGCTAGGCGAACCCTAGCGAACCAAGGCAGTGGAAAACCAACATAAAGTTCGCTAGGCGAACCTCTAGGCGAACATTCGCCCGTTCCTTCGCTGGGGTTCGCTAGGCGAACCCGCGAAACCCAGAATTCACAGCAGCGTCAATATAGGTCATTTGGGACCAAAATACATCATTTCTTCCACCCAAACCCTTCCAATTCATACCAGAACAACCAAAACATGTTCCAACATAATCGACAAGTATTCTACGCAGTTTATATCGAAATTCATCCGTGAAAACATCGATTTCTATCAATTTATCAATGAGAAAAAGTTGTGAAACAACCAAAACAATTACAACAAACAACACATATACATACACAAGCAAGATATAATCGAAACTTCTCACCCTTACCCGATTAATCGCGATTGAAACGGAGGTTTCCTCGATTTTCCTCTTTCTCCTCTTCTCTCTTTCTTTCTTCTCCTTTTCTTTCTTTTCTTTTCCTTTCCCTTTCTTTTCTCTCTTTTTCTCTCCACTTTCTATTTATTAAAAATATCTAATTTTTCTAAAATATCTAACCTCTCAAAATGACCATTTTACCCCTCAGCTCAAATATCTCTCAAACGCTCTCAAAATGCGATAAAACATAATAACGTTGAAAAATAATATATTGTCAAATAAAAGTCAAGAATAAAATAATATAAAAATGAAACTAATTAAATCGACTCGATTAAATAAATCGGACAAAACGGGGCATTACAATTCTCCCCCACTTAGACATTTTCGTCCTTGAAAATATAACCGATACGAATAACTCCGGATATGACTCTCGTATCCGACTAACAAACCAACATGCCAACTGAAGGTACATCACGAATAACACAAACTAACAAACCACCTTGCTAACCGCAACTACAACAACGACACGACAACGACGATAACAACAACGACAAGATACAAAGCCCATACAATGCACTTGACGACCAACTCACAACTCAAAGAATACCCAAGTTACGAACACACACAGGAATCAGTTACTCGCACTCGAACCAACATGATGGAAATGAGGCAACAACACAAACAAGAACATAAAGTTCCACGACACAACATCGTTTCAACAACCTCTACATAACCACAATACCAACATCATTGTCACACAACAATATTACAATAATGCTACGATTCGCCAATCGAACATATAACCAAAACATCCATCTACATAGTAGCCCATGAATAATATTTAAACCTTTCACCTAACACTTCCATTCTGAAACGTCCAATGGTCTCATCATTCCTACATGTTTCCAATGTTCAACCTATGAACTCTTACAAGTCACACACGCATATACAAAATGTGCCACATCACGCTTCCGCTGCGCACTCTGATTACTCGCAACAATCAAATCCACCAATTTCATATCCAAAGTCTAACTCTTCCTCATATTCGCCCAAATCAGTGTTCACTTTTAATATACCCAACCTCACACTCTACTGTATTAGCTTACACACCAGACACAAGTCTCTGAACTGCTCAAATAATTTTAATTCTCTGACCATCAAAACAACCATATGCAAGACTATCGACTTAACTCTTCAGGTACAACATTCACTTTACCAATAGGATAATTCGAGCCAAGGTCATAACTAATCAGGAATTCCAACCATCCGACCGTGCCTTAATCCTAGTTACAAATCAAAAGTTATGAAGGAAACAAAATGGGACAACCTGCCATGTTCCCTAGGCGAACCCCTAGCGAGCGTTCGCTTCCGCCTTCGCTAGGCGAACGTCGTTGGTGAACATTCGCTGACCTTCGCTGCCGGGTTCGCTAGGCGAACCATCGAAAGTCGTTCACTGGACTTCGCCCCAGGTTCGCTAGGCGAACCAAGGAAAACTCAAAATCCCAGCAGTGTTGTTACTCATCCAAAACCATCATTTTCTCCATCCAAACACCTTGAACCTAAAACCCTCAAAATAATACCTCCAGATTCTCAACACAAAAGTAATCACAACCATCTTGAAATCATGAATCCTCAATTGTCGTAAAGCATAAGAAATGACTTTACCCTCTCGTATTAACACACTAACTACCCTCATCAAGGACACATCCCAATATTCCATAAACAATTTATTAGGATCAGGCAGAATCAAAATTGGAGCCGTAGTCAATCTTTACTTCCGCTCACCAAAACTTACTCACAACGAACATCCAAAACAAACGACTCACCCTTTGCAAGTCAACTGAGATAACAGAAGTACAAACTTAGCAAAGTCTTCCATAGCCTGCAGTAACAACCAACTGAGCCCAAAAGTTTCTAATCTCCTTAACCAACTTCAGAGCCTCTCATTGTAGAACTGCATCTACTTCCGATGGATCCATAACCATACTCTCATCTGAAATAACATATCCAAGAAAACTAACCTTTTTCAACCCAAATTCTCACTTGAATAACTTAGCATAAAACTTCGTCTCTTTTCAACACTTGTAATTCAAATCTCAAACACTCTACCTGTTCTTCCTCTGAGTTTATAACAGATCCAAATATCCTCAATCAAAGCCATTACGAACTTATCCAAATAAATATGGAAGATACGATTCATATACTCCACAAACATTACAGACGCATTACTAACACCAAATAACATCACTGTACGTTGTAATGCCCAACCAAAATCCAAAAGATATAAATTCTTAAAGCTTTGCAAAAAATTTCACTGGGTAACTGGTTACTCACATACAAGCTTAACCGAGTAAACAACAGCCTATCCCGACGATAACAAACATAACCAGTCACATTACGTCGATCAAAGCCTCAACTCACACAATTCACCACTCTTATCAAACATTCCAAACAATTGTAATTTCACTCAAACTCAACCAACCCAATTCCGGTCATCTATTCTTGAAAGTGGACACTTATTCTCAATCGTCACCTTATTCAACTGTCAGGAATCCATACACAATTTCCTCTCTTGACTGTCCAATTCCACATATTCCAACATGTAGCAACAACCAACCCAAAAGAACTCTCAAATATTACATCCACACCTAAGGGTTTTCTCAAGATTTCCATTAATGCCCTCAAACTCCAAAGACTCCAAACCTCACCAGAACTCTATGTTTTGCTTTCCAAAGTCTCAATACCATTATACACATCATGCTTATTATTCCGTTCGATCATCCATCCTTTTTGTTACTAACAATACTGGAGCCCTCCAAGACGACACACTTGGCCTCACAATTTTCCTTTCCAGTAAATCTTCCAACCGCTCTATCAGTCTGGGTACTTCTAATGCTAACATCCAATATTCCATCCGGAAATACATATGAAAATCACGCACCAGTAACAGCCCAACACTGTGGCCTTTCTGCCAATTTCCAGAACACTATCATCACAAACATAACAAATATCTTAGTTTCACTTCCTAAAAGTTCTCCTACTTACTTAGCAGATCCAAACCTCAAATCTTCCCCTTCGTCAAATTTGAGTTCACACTCTACTCTCTGAGAACAACCATTAACGATACCCAATCGTTCTCTCTCAATGACTTCCCAACTGGACCAACATACCAAAACCTCTAATTTGCCTCATCTTCCGATATAAGAGTCTTCATCGACTCGTCAAAACAATCCTTAATCAATTCCTTAATTCCAAATAATTCATTGCACATACTATCAAAGCCGGAAAGATACGTCTATTCCATCCAACATAATTTCGTCTACTATCAACAAGAGATTAAGGGTGATCAGTTCCTCAATTTGTCAATAGACACCCGACAATCATGATGGGGCATAAACCGTCTTTACCAAACTATAATAGCATTTCTTGCATCTTGTGCACAAACTACATAAGGCATAAATCCTTAGTTGACATAAACCTTACCTCCGCATTCATTCCAGAATCGGGAACAACACTGTCCAAACCACACTTACACTCTGGCAACCCACTGCACACAACCGAAGCAACTTGGAGAAGTACAAGCTTCTCCCCCACTTATCTTATTCTCACACCTGAAGACAAAGGATTAGGAAACTAGAAAGTACTGACAGTGTTTCACACACATATCACGTACTAAGGGACAAACAACATCGACAGTATTCAACTGTCACACCAACTGACTCAACAACTTGGCCGGACGGACCGACTTGCTCTGATACCACTATTGTAACACCCCAATTCCCATCGCGAATAAATAATACATAATTAAATCAGAGTAAATAAAAATTTATTTTTCCGACAGAAACAAGGATGCCACAATTAAGGAAAGAAAACACAATCCCTGCTCAATTATTTGATACATAACACAAAATGGAATAAATGTAGAAGGGAAACTTTTTCCATATAAAAGGGAAGGTCAATTATGGAATAAAGCGGGAGATCCATAACTGAATTGTTTTACAAAATAAATTGTTTTATAACATTAAAATATACATATAAAGGTAATACAAAATAGATCCTACAAATGTATACATATATAAGAAAAGTGTTCCCCGACTCCCGTGTTACGTATCAGAGCAGACCGACTGACAAACGGATGGAGAACTAATATTCACAAAAGCCTCCAAGACTACTAATCTGCAATTGCCTCATAGAGCAACAAACCATAGCAGAAGGGTGAGAAATAACAACTAAATCAAGATTGCATAATAATATGCAAACACATAAAAATTCACATGCATAGTTATTCTCACCACAAGCATCACATACTAATACACATAGCATATATCCATTACACCAGTATAATCACATATTCACACATAAGGCACACCAAAGTCATAACATATGGAAACACCCCACCACATCACATAGAATATGTCTATGCATAAAACATATTATCCACAACCAATGCATTTATCACATATGCACATCAATTCACCAATTCAAACATAAATCTCAACACATACTCAATCAATTCATGAGTTTCCACACATAATCAATCCATTCATGATTTATGCAAATGCAAAGAGACCGACACAACGACTCTATGCAAATGCAATGCGGTACCGATCCATCCATCATTCTCATCATTAGTTCACTCAGGAACTATTAGAATCATCGCTTGTTACGTAGTGTAACTCCTCGTCGGGAAAACGATGTTCCTCGTCACTTTAGGTCCTCTCGGTATAAGGCTCACGATGTTTATGGATCGCTTTAGGTCTTCTCGGTATAAGGCTCACGATCCGATCGCTTTAGATCCTCTTGGTATAAGGCTCACGATCGTCTATAATCATCGCTTTAGGTCCTCTCGGTATAAGGCTCACGATGTTATAGAGGATTCCCTCTGGAACCGTTTCGTCGCTCACACCCACTAGGGCACACGACATCACAAGATGCATATCATGATGCTTGGCATACAAAGACTCATGACAATCAAATGCATCTTCACAAATCAACAATATGGATTATCTCATCATCATTATTCATGCATTGGAAATCAATTCAAACAATACATTTACTTGCCATAATGCCACCAATTAACACACATTGAATTTCACATAAACAATGCGTTCCATCATAATCCACAAGCCACAACAATTCCACAAAACTTCATAACAACATACATTGATATTCAATCAAACAATGTATTTTACCACACAACAACATCATTATCACATGCGTTCACATCATATAACATCGCACAAGCTCTACGTTATATATCAAAAGCATATCGCATGATAACACATCAATTGCACATAATTACGACGGTAAAAGTCGGCAAAACGACACATTTCCAAATTCCCGACATAATTAAATTGGCCAACAATCTCAAAACAGTTTTAATAAGAAAGAACATTTTATTAGCTTTCCAACGCTTCGAACGGCGACCAAAACGGACTTACTGTTTGAAAATTATGAAGAAAACAAAATAGAAAATATGTCACGTTCGCTCCAGTATTCGCTAGGCGAACCCTAGCGAACCAAGGCAGTGGAAAACCAACATAAAGTTCGCTAGGCGAACCTCTAGGTGAACATTCGCCCGTTCCTTCGCTGGGGTTCGCTAGGCGAACCCGCGAAATCCAGAATTCGCAGCAGCGTCAATATAGGTCATTTGGGACCAAAATACATCATTTCTTCCACCCAAACCCTTCCAATTCATACCAGAACAACCAAAACATGTTCCAACATAATCGACAAGTATTCTACGCAGTTTATATCGAAATTCATCCGTGAAAACATCGATTTCTATCAATTTATCAATGAGAAAAAGTTGTGAAACAACCAAAACAATTACAACAAACAACACATATACATACACAAGCAAGATATAATCGAAACTTCTCACCCTTACCCGATTAATTGCGATTGAAACGGAGGTTTCCTCGATTTTCCTCTTTCTCCTCTTCTCTCTTTCTTTCTTCTCCTTTTCTTTCTCTTCTTTTCCTTTCCCTTTCTTTTCTCTCTTTTTCTCTCCACTTTCTATTTATTAAAAATATCTAACCTCTCAAAATGACCATTTTACCCCTCAGCTCAAATATCTCTCAAGCGCTCTCAAAATGCGATAAAACATAATAACGTTGAAAAATAATATATTGTCAAATAAAAGTCAAGAATAAAATAATATAAAAAGGAAAATAATTAAATTGACTCGATTAAATAAATCGGACAAAACGGGGTGTTACAGAACTCTCTACAAAGTATCTCTCAATTTGTAAGGAACACTCTCACAAATTGGCTCACTATTTCTCTCACAAGGAAAAACTCTTTAAGAAACAATTTTCTCTCTTGAGCAAAGCTCTATTTCTTTTACTTCTTGTTTCTCTTGTGGTTGTGTGATTTGAATGCTTGCTCTTGGTCCTATTTATAGGAGAAGCAAGCCAAAAAGGTCTTACATGCATGAAGACACTTGTTCTTTGCCTTTCATGCAAAACACCAAGTGTCTTTTGTCTTTCATACAAAACACCAAGTGTCCTCTTCACAATTCTACTTATCATCATAACCAACCTCCAAATTTGCCAAATGAATGTTGGCTATGTAAAATGGCTGGACCCCACAGTTAGTGTCCCCTATTCCAAATTGATTTTATATATACTTATTAACAAAAATGGGCGACCAAAAATTAATGGAATGTCGTCATCTCTGGCATATCCCATGCAACAAAATACACTATAAAAATGAATTTGTCAACCTTAACCAATACATATTCTATAATTCCATAAGGAAACTTGATTAAATTATAAGCAAACGAGAATGTCATAAATGTGTTGTTAACTGTTTCAATATCCATCTTCTTGTAAATAGATAATGGTATCAAACTTACACTCGAACCTATACTAATATGGTCTTTCTTGAATCTTCTATTTCTAATGGTACAAGGGATGACAAAACTTCTAGGATCCTTGCGCTTTATAAGTATCTTTCTTAGTAAAATAACACTAGATTGCTTGGACAATTAAGCATTTTAATCACCGATTTTCCTCTTTTTAGAGATGATATCCATCACGAGTCTGTAGGATAAGTTAGCATTTTATCTAATACTTGTACAAATAAAATGTTGATCTGAAGCTTTGTGAAAATTTCAAGAATTTTGCCAAAACACGGTTCATCTTCCAGTTCTATAATATCTAAGGATACTGGTGTCTTATCTACGGCTTAGACAATTTCTTTGGAATAATCGGGTCGTCATTAACATTCTTCTCTTTTTCAACATGCTCAAGAATTTTAATCTTTAATTCTATGATTTCGGGATATGTTCCACTCTTATTTATTGTCTCTTTGAGTTGCTGTTCTATGGTTCGATGAGCATACATGTTTAGATGATTGTCTCAACAAGATCAAACATAACAAACATCATCAAAGAATTGAACTGAATCAAAACACATGAAATAAACTTTCTAATAATTGACTTAAAAAATATCAAACTCTATGAACATAATCAAGAAAAAGCATGACTATTAAAGCACGCCTCTGATCCAAAGCTCAAGTGTTTAATATTATTTTAGGATCAGATTTTAAAAATAGCGTGCTATCTCTAAGTACTAAAAATATACACACACTCATTATTTTTTTTTCAAACTTCATCTTTTTCAAAACACTTTTGAAAAAGTCTTTGGAAAAACCAAAACCATTTTTACTAAAACGTAACTAATTATATAGCTCATAAATAATCGATTATGAAATATTACCCGCTCCCTAATCGATTATGGTGTTGGTATAATCGGTTATAAGGAGTGTTCCACTTAGTAATGAATTATGGTTTAAGCCTAATTGATAATGATATGATCTGAGCCAAAACTTTCCTAAATTGCATGTACGTAATCTATTATAGCCTTACCAAAATCGATTAAGGACGGATTTGGGTCTTTTTTCAAAACTTCCTTTTTTGCATATATTTTCTACTATAAAAGGAGGTATAGTGGTAATTTGCAAACATTAATGAAATATTAAAGACACTTTCTCTTGTACTCTCACTTTGATTTTATAATTTTTATAGACATTTCATATATCTTTAGTGCTGATAGAATAATCAATAAATAGTAACTTGTGTAACAACTACTGTAATTCTGATATGCATTGTAAAACTAAGAAAATGTTGTTCTCTTAGAACTTATGAAGTATAAAGATTGTAATTTGAACCTAAGAAAAAATCTTGGTTGAAAAGGTTGTGAGCTGAACAAGTGTTAAAAACTTCATTGATAGTGGAAATTTTCAAGGCGCTATCCTTGGGGACAAGACGTAGGACTTGTGGGTATGAGATGAACTAGGATAAATCTGGTGTGCTCATTCCTTATACCTTCTCTCTTGATTTTATTTATTTCTCATCTATCATCCTATTCTTATTATACTTACTTCTTAAAAATAACTTAAAAATATTTTCAATTCTTTAAGCTTACAAAAACTTTGTCCCAATTAAAGACTATCTTCCACTCCTTCATAAAACTTGCAAGAAGAAACTATCAAGTGCATGATATGCAAAGTTTTAAAAATGATATTGAAGATTCTCATAACACTTTTTTTAAATTTACCGATGGTAGAAATAACTTAAATATCATCTTAGATAATCGAAGAGGAGCCTATAATAAAGATGACTTAGGCTATCAACTTAAAACTAATGCTAAATCTTTCATAAAATTTTCCATCCAAACAGGACTCATAATCATAACATGCGTAAGTGTTTTTATTGTAGTAAATTTGGCCATACTTCTTCTTCATGCTATGCATGAAAAGATCATGAAACTAATGTCACTATGAAATGGGTTCCTGAAGACAAATTGATTTACACTATTACTAGAGGATCCAAAATTATTTAGGTTCCAAAGGTTAAGACTTAAAATTTATGATGAAGGCGTGCTTTACAACCTCAAACTCAAAATGGCATCCTGATGGTGGCTTTTCAAAGTACATGAATAAGGACAAAAACATTTTTTCATATTTTATTCCTAAAAAAAACGGCTATGTTTCTTATGGTGACAACAACAAAGGTAGAATTATGGGTTATTGTACTGCTAGTCAGAGTCATATTTCTATCTGAGGATGTTTACTTGTTGAAGATTTAAAGCATAATTTACTTAGTATTAGTCAATTATGCGACAAAGGTAATGAAGTAGTGTTCCATTATTCTATATACAAGGTCATAAAATCTTTAAAAAAATATTTTTACTAGTCAAAGAAATGGAAATACTTATACTATCAATTTTAATTAACTACCTTCGAATGATGTATATTTTCTAAAAAGTAAAGCGGACAAATCTTGGCTATGACATAAGAGAATAACTCATATTGACATGGACCACTTAAATAAATTAGTTTGCAATAAATTAGAAATTGGTCTACCAAACTTATGTTTTAAAAATAATCGGTTATGTGATATGTGTCAAAGGATAAACAAATAAAATCCACTTTTAAATCCAAAATATAAGTTCTACAAATAGGTCCTTGTAGATTTTACATATGATTCTTTTTTCCCCATCCAAAATCATGAGTGTTGGTGGTAATTATTTTGCAATTGTAATTGTGGAAAATTATTCTTACTTTACCACGACACTTTTCATTCCTCATAAAAAGACGCTTTTGTTGCCTTTCGAAAACTGGCTAAGGTTGTCTAAAATAAATAAAAAGGTCGTAATATTGCATATTCAAAACGATCATGGTGGTGAATTTCAAAATGAAAGTTTAAAAACATTTGTAATAAAAAATTGAGCATATTTTTTCTTCTCCACAAACTTTACAACTAAATTAGGTATTGGGAAAGAAAACTAGGTTTTTTGAAGAGTTAGCGAGGATAATGCTCAATGAAACAAACCTTCCTAAATATTTCTAGGTTGAGGTAGTATGTAGGACTTTCTATGTTATGAAAAGAGTCTTGATAATACCTATTCTAAAACTTACGCCCTATGAAAATATATAAAAGAAGGAAGCCAAATATCTTTCACCTTCAGATGCAAATATTTTATCCTGAATAACATGAAGTATAATCTTGGTAAATTTGATTCTAAAGCGGATGAAGGTTAATTTATAGGTTATTCCAATTTTAGTAAATATTTTCGTATTTATAACAAAATAACCATACCTATATAAGAATCCTTCCGTGTCACCTTTGACGAAATTAACCCGAAAATAATAATAGAGATATAATTTTTTATTGTGTAGGTATTCTGGGGATGAACATTTTGTTGAACAAGTGGCACGAGAGGGGGAATGGGTATTGTGGTAAAGGGATTTTCAAAACTTTTAAGAAAACAATTAATTTTATTTGATTGATTTAAAGGAAAGAGATGAAGTAAATATTAAGTGCGGAAGAATAAATATTTGAAATAATTGAATAGCATTAACTGTAGTTTTGTTTCAATTTTATTGTGATTATTTTAAGGTGTTTAATTTTATTTAGTTTTAACTAGTTTTAATTAATTTTGTCTCTAAAATAAATATTACGGGAAGTATTAGCATTTTTGAAACTTAGTAACCCTAATTAGCCCTAGTATATATGCTTAATGTTGCTGAATATTTTGGAAAAATCAGACCATTTGTTATTGCATACTCGACAAATTACAAAGGGGAGGTTTTTCAACTGTTTTTGAAATCATAGTAGAGGGAGAAAGAGAGAGGTTTTGTCTGAAAAACAAAAGAAAACACATAAGCATTAAAAGTAGATTTCTTTTCACAACAAAAAAAAAACTTTTCCTGATTAATCGTTTTCCTTTCTTGTTAACCAATCCCCAACTTCTCCTACCTCCTCATCTTCCCCCTCGCTACACCATTTTCGGCCATGTCTTCACACAACAACAACCCAGGAAACACCTTACATCACCTCCGTGAAACCTTTCTTAAACCGCCCACTCCTCCATCCTTAACCCCACTCATCAAAGACACTCACACCAAATACCACCAACCACCCTTTAACTCCACTGAAAACCATCACAAATACCTCCTTGAACATCACATCTACCACCAAACAACAAGCTTGAAGCAATCACGAGCTCAACGGTACGCAACATGGCATCTTCAGACTCAGAAACACCAACCATGTTTGCAACAACAACTGTACTATAGTAGTAATAACATGACTCGTTTCTGCATTTCCACATTACACGACTCAGTTTTGACTCAGTGGGTAAATCATTTAAATTAGAATTTCTTTCGTTATATTGCGTATTTGTTATTTTGGTGGTTGATGGTTTCGATATCATTTACGCTTGGTTATTTCTGATGCTAGCTGCTTTAATTTTCTGGTGTTATATTGGTTATAACAATATTATTTATATTTTTGGATAGCATGTGTGCGTGTGTGCTGGCCCTTGATTTCGGTTGTGTTGAATCTGTTGTAAATATTGTAACACTTATGAGTAAATGAAAAAAAAAAACTATTTGGTTGCCATTTAATTTTTTGTGTTAAATAAGAAAAAATCTGTGGGTTCGACATAATTCGTATGCCGTTACTGTGTCAAAATTTAGTTCAATACATCGACAACATTTTAATGCGTGTGCGGGCTGGTTTTGTTTGCGTTTTAGCGTTACATTCTGTATGTTTGGTTGCATTATGTTGTAATTCGCGCATGTTAAGATTCCTTTTTCTTTGCATTTTAATTTCGTTGAGTTTGGTTTTCGCACGATTTTGACCCCTCTTGCGATGATCGCGTTGAGCGTGACAAGTCAATGGCTAATTTTGTTGGTTTACGTGCGAATTTTTTAGTGGTTGTTATTGCGTTTCGATTCGATTTTGTATGCACTTCCAATGGTTTAGCATAGCGACAATCCACACTTTTTCTTCTTACCAATTCATGCTTTCGATTTGCAACTTGTGCTTTCTAGATATTTATTATTTGTTACGTTTTGATTTATTTGCGATGTGCGCTTATGCATTAGCAATTTGCCGTTTGATTTGTGTTAAGATTCAATGATTCAACGTCATTATGTTAAATCCAATATGAATTTATTGTGTTAGCTTTGCACGTCTTCACGTACGTGACATTGATTTGCGTCTTTGCGTCATGATTTTAATCCATGCATGTTTTCATTTTGCTTTATTTTTCGATTCATTTATGATGGATGTATGCTATAAATATTGTGTATGCTCTTCTATTCTCTTATCATGTTGAATGCTCGTATATATTTAATTCGATACTTGTGGCATTTGATTACACCTACTGCTTGAGTCCACGTCATTACGCTTGACCTCACACCCCTTGTGATCTAATTCACACCTTTGCATTATGATTCATATCTCCCATTTCGAATCACTTTACAAACCATTTTTGAAAATGCAAATCAAATGCTTGATCCAACGTCAAGCTCTTTTCCCAAATAAAAAACTAACCATTTAAAACCATTTTGTCAAACCATTTCGCAAACGCTAATCAAACAATTGATCCAACATCAAGCTCTTTTCCCAAATGAAAACCAAAAAAATTAATTATTATTAAAACCTTTTCGCAAATAAGGATGAAAAAGGAACGTGATGGATATCACGAGCTCCAGAGGCTAGGATACGAGATTGATATCTCGCCCATTCAAGCTCTCGTCATCCCATAAAAAACCTTTCAACATGTTTGATGCAAACCTTTTCCGATTGAAAACCTAAAAATATCAAACCCTTTTGTAAATAAGATGAAAAAGAAATGTGGGATATATCACAAGCTCCAAAGGCTAGGATACGAGACGGATATCTCACCCATCAAAGCTCTCGTCTCACCCAAAAAGAATCAAACGCATCAAACTTCTTTTTTTTTTTCTCACCGCCGCGCGATCATTAAAACCTTTTCACAAACGAAAGATATTTCATCTCGAGAGGATGCAAAACAAAGCTTCATCCACTTATATGCATGAGTAAGCTAGCGACATTTTCCCGTAAATGTTGATATGTCTATCCATTATGTCGTGATGCATATGTTCCATTCTCCACTATTTTGGGTAGCAAGCAATGTTTTTTCGTCGATTGTGACAAAATAACTTTTTCAATAATCGACCAACAAACAAACATTATCTACCAAAAACTACGTAGCCATGAGATCTCATGTTGAAATAAGATTGGTTCATACCATGAATCCTCCAAGGTTTTAATGATAACAAAGTATTTATAAAAACAATTAGGATCTCTAACTAGCCAGTTTGTGTGTGCAGAATTATATTTACTTGATGGAACTAGTTCTGACACTGAAAAGGCTTTGGTTTGGTTCTGGTCACACTCCCTCAAGGACGTCTGATCAGAAAAGCAATTATTAGTACACTCCAGCTCAGAAGCATGCTATGCTGCCTCTGATGTTGAGTAATGTCATATCAGTTCTGCTAACATGGGACTCGAGATTTATTGACATTATCTTCTACAGGTTGTGTTATACTTGAATCAGAGTTGTATCCTCTGGATAAAAGGCCTTGTTTCATGGATACTCTTGTGACTGAAAGTTTCAACACTTGCTTCATTGGAAAAGAAGACGTACTAGAAGATTTGGTTCTGTTTATAGCCGTTGGAGATCTTCAACGTCTTTATTTTCCTTGGCTATAAAAAAGAGCTGAAGATTTGAAGATCACTAAGAAATAACGCTGCAAATACAACTAAGAAATACACGCACTACTTTCAGAAAGCTGAGTCTGTTAAGAGTTATTACTATTGTGTTGATTAAGAATCTTTATAATAGTGTGTTGTATTATTTGAACACCTCTGATATTTTATCAAGTTTTTTTTAAGTTATTCCTTCTCTAAACTATATGTTTAGATTAAAGTCTCTTGCTGTAGGCTTGAGCAAGGTAAAAGTCTTAGACACAAGCTCTAAGTAAAGGAAAGTCTTAATCAGAGGTTGGTTAAGCAAGGGAAAGTCTTAGACACGAGCTCTAAGCAAGATGAAGTCTTAGACGGTCTAAGTAAAAGAAGTCTCAGTCAGGAGCTGATTGAGCAGAGTGAAGTCTTAGACACGAGCTCTAAGCAAGGGAAGTATTGGACAAGTGGTCTGAGCAAAAAGAAAAGTCTTATATAAGTGTGTATAAGCAAGTGTAATCCAGTTGATTATTAGTGGAAAATATCTTGCTTGGCAAGGGGACTGGAGTACTCTTAGTTGGGAGAGGAACCTGGATAACTATTGTATGTTCCTTGCTATTTTTACTTTACTTCTGTCTCTATTTCTGCTGCACCTTATTAGATTCTGAACTTAGCTTTTAGAATATGAACTCTAGTTTAGAAGTAAATTTATTTTTGCAAAACATAATTCAACCCCCTTCTTGTGTATTTTTCTCACCTTCAATTGGCATCAGAGCAAGGTCTGTACGTAACATTTAACAGTGGTACAATCAAAGATCCAACGAGAAAAATATGGATCCTGAGGTTACTACTCCTAGTACCTCAAAGGGGATTCCCTATGATTACAATAGCTCTGAAAGAAATCATTATACTGCTAAACCTCCTATATTCAGTGGTGACTCTACTGAATTTGAATGGTGGAAAAGCAAGATGTACACATATATCGTTGGATTCGATGATGAGCTATGGGATATTCTTAAGGATGGCATTGACATTCCTGTAGACAGTGTGGGTATGGGTGCTAACAAAAAAGCCCTGACTCCAATTCAAAAGAAAATCTACAGAAAACATCATAGAGTCAGAGGTATTTTGGTTGATGCACTTCCACATGCTGAGTATTTGAAAATCCTTGATAAGTCTTCTGCTAAGACTATCTTTGAATCGTTGTGTTCTACTTATCAAGGAAATCAACAAGTCAAAGAAGCTGAAACTGGCTTGTTGATACAAAAGTATGAGTTATTCAAAATGAAGGAAGATGAGGATATTGAAACCATGTTCTCTAGGTATCAGGCCTTCAAGTGCTGAACAAAAGTTACTCAACAACTGATCATGTGAAGAAAATTCTGAGAAGTCTCCCTCAGAAGTTTAGACCTAAAGTAACAGCTATTCAGGAAGCTAAAGATCTGAATACGCTGTCCCTTGAAATTCTAATCAGCAATCTTCAAAGTCATGAGATGGAAATCGATGGAGATGACACTTCTAAAAAGTTTAAGTCTCTCGCATTGAGATCTGCCTCTGAAAAATCTGGTGACAAGTCTAGAAGATCTTCAAAAAATGGTAAAGCTGATGAATCGTCTGAAGAAGAATCTAATGGAAAATCTGATGACGAAGACATGGCATACTTCATTAGAGGAATTCAGCAAATGGCCAGAAGAAGCAGAAGATTCCCTAAAAACATCAAGAGGATAAATTTCAAATATGAAGATAGAATCTGCTACAACTGCAATAAACCAGGTCATTTCATAAGTGAATGTCCTAAACCTTTGAAGGACAGTCAGAGAAAAGGAAGTTATCAGAAGGATAATTTAAGAAATAGGTTCAAAAAGACTTTCATGGCAACATGGGAAGAACTAGATGAAGAAGAGTCAGAAAAGGAAGATAATGCTAATTTAGCACTGATGACTCACTCATCTGAAGAAGGACTTCTATCGGAGTCTGAAAATGAAGATGAGGTATTTTCTTACTCTAACTTTATTTCTGGTGCTAACAATCTTCTAGCTCATTGCAAGAATCAAACTAGTTAGATTAAGATCCTTAGAAGAGATAACTCCATTTTAAGAGAAGATTTAAAATAAGTAAATATATCTCAAAATGAGTGTTCATCTCTGAAGGCTCTAAGATTTGACTAAATTTTGGTAAAACATGATGTTGAACAAGATGTTATAATATGAAGAAATCTGTAAAGAACAACATGTCGGATAAGATGTCCTATCTTTAGGACTCGACATCTTGGTCTGATACAGTAGGTTTGTTGCAGATCTATTCCAAGATTTAAAGCACAATCAGAACATAGATCAAGGAATGATTGGACACAGATTTTGAAGCCCATGGACAACTGAAGATTATAAAAGGAAGACCAAGACCTAGGGCAAATTACTAGTCCTTGTTAAGACTTTTGTAAAGCAAACATAAGGGTTTAGGGTTTTGAGAGTCGTGTGCTTTTCTTGTATTGTAAGTCACCCTTTATATCGGTTTGATACATTGTGGTAGACATAGTTTTTCATATTCAGAAACTTGTAGGTAATGAATTGTATGTTGTTATTGGATGAAGCTTTTAAGAAAATTCAAATATTAGTGTTAGTGAAGCGTATTGACTGGATATTGTGTTGAAAGGGTTATCTTTCAATTGAACAGTTTGATACTGTCACTGGAGGTTGTGATTGTTAGATATCACTGAGGTGATTTAGGAATTGAGACAGGTTTCTCTTATCTAGATGGGTTTCTAGGTAGAAGTTACACTGGGTAGGAAATTAAGTGATGAGTTACTGGAGGTTGTATACTTAGAATTAATACTACTGATAGTGAATTCATTTCTGGCTTGGTAGCCTCCAGATGTAGGTGTTGTTGTACACCAAACTGGTTCATCATATCTTGGTGTTATTTATCATTCTGTTATGTATAATTCAGTCTATTCTTATGCTCTAAAATATATATCTTAACAGATGTTGAAACATCTGTCATGACACTGTTATAAATTTGAGATATCAGAATGTTCTTATTCTGTCCTTGTTTAGTAAAGCAGAGATCAATGTCTCAATGTTTCTTGGGACATATGTTATCTGTATACTAGAATTTCAATTGGTATCAGAGCCGGCATCCTGTTCTGTTTCTGGATGAGTTCTAGGGAAGATACTTTCTGGTCTTTTAAACAAGGAAGGAGATTGTATGATTAGACCATCAATTACTGTTGTGTTCAAGGGGATTGGAAGCTAGGATGATAGCTTTTTTAATCCAGCCTGACAACTACTGATGGTTGACTGATACTTCTGTGAAGATTCTACCGCTACTGCTGATAATGATGCTATTGTTACGCATGGTGCCTTATAAGATGTTCTGACATCTTACCTGGCGCTTGTTGAAGATTGTGTCAACCTCTATAGATGTTCATGCCATCACCAGCTAGGAGTAATATAAAGGAGAGAGCATTGTGATATGTCTTCCACTGAAGGATCTTCCTATGTTGTTTGGGAGATAGTTTCAACCAGGTACCATGAAGGGTAATAGGAGGAAAAAGGTTGAGTTGAGGTATTTTTTATCAAATTCATGATCTATGGATTTGGCAAACACTCTATGTCACGTTTAAAGTAGCCCAAGATACTTGAGTTTTCTCTCAAGTCCACTCATAAAGGCACTTCAGAATGTGTTTGATAAATAGAGTTCAGAAGAGAAGATGGTCAAGAAGAAGATCCACAGGTACTTATTTAAGAAGTGTGACATGAGAATGTCATACCATTGAAGAAAGACAAGAGCAATTTATTTTTTCTCCCAACCCTATAAGAGATTGTCTATGTTTAAGGATTCCCTATCAGAATTCTTGTAAGGCAGTCTATTCTGGAATAGAAAAGAAGGAACCGCATGGTTGTTCAAATATCAGCACAATTGTATTGACATCAACTAGACTGGAACTGGAGTAAAAACTGATCAATGTCAAAGCATTCTTATGAGTGTGAAGACATTGGATCTTTGTGGAGAAATTTTTCCTACTGATTTCAAGAGCAACTACATGAGGTTTCTAACTCTTGGAAAGTGATCCTGATTATCCAAGGATATTACTGGTTTATCTGAAGATGGTCTTCTAAGGAAGATTTATGCTTTGAAGATTTCTTCCTAGGTTGTGCTGGATGTCTTATTCCTGATCTTGTAGCTAGAGTAAGGAGGGGTGTCAACCTGAAGAAATAGGAGTCTGTAAGGATTGAATAGTTATAGAGGGCTCATCTAGTGAAGAGGTTTTGGGAAGATTCAGGAAGATATTGTTTTCCTAGTCTGAACACCAAAGAGAACACTGAACTGTCAAGAGGTTGTGTATCAAGAAGCAAGTTGAGTCATGGATGTTAATCCTAATGTCTTAACATTGTAATCATCATCAGGATTCTCTAGCTAAAGGGGAGTCTAATGACATTTGATGACTGAAGAATACAAAATTGGGATTTAAAATCAATTGCTATTTATGGACTTAGCAAGTATTTAATTGATTATCCTTTTGCTTGGCGTTCAAGAAAGATGATGTCAAAATGTCACACTAGAAGGTGCAGCTTCAGACAGTTGCAAGAACTCAAGAACCTATTCTCTGTATCTGATTTGTCTTGAAGAATGGATACAATCGGTATCACTTGTGAAGTTCTCAAAAGGTCATTATCTTACCCTTAAATGTAATCAAGGTGTGTAATTCTAGTTATGGATTCAAAATCAATTTCAATGATCTGTTCATTGGAAAAGGAATTGATGTTCAACCAGATGTTGAAACATCATTCCAGAAGAGTGTGTGCAGAATCCTGTTGATCTAAGGAGTGAACTTCTTGGACAAAGGAGTGTTGTGGCATATTCTCTTGATGCTAAACAAATGTGTGTTGATAAAAAATGTTGGGAATCTTCAACAGATTGGACTGGAAGAGACATTTAGTTTGCAGTATAGGAAGTCTTTATCCAGGAAACTTGTTATGGATAGGTGTGCTGATGGAAGTGAAGATTAACACATGATCATCTTGATGAACATTCCTTAGGTCAGTTTATTTCTAATCTAAGCGCATATGGGTGCAGAAGCTATGTTCTAGTATCTCCTATATGAGTATGTGTTCTAATTCCTAGTGGAGGACTGTTAAAGGCATCTCAACCAGACTATATGGAGGTCAAAATCAAATATCTAGGATTATTTCTTAGATATCTTGAAGATTCTTCTGCTCATAAGAAGCCAGATTCGTGTGAACATGCTTGTGGATACTCTTGTCAAATAGAATAGTCTCTGGTATGGATGATTATGTTGGAGAAGGGAACTTAAAGAAGCAATTGATCAAGATGGTTTTTTAGAAGACTGGTTGTTGTTTTTCTTAAAACAGAATGGAGGTTGTTTACTCAAACTTGAATATAAGGTTCAACTCTATGAGAACATGGAACTCTTATTCTGTTGAGGTAGAGAAATCCTTCAAGGTGGGATGAGCTTTTCAAGAACTATGTCTGGAGCAAGGAGGAGTTAGAATTGGAAGATCCAGTTTCTCTGGTTGATCAAAAGACCACTCTTCTGGAACTCTGATTGATCATCCTTGTAGGGAGCTGTGTCAAATAACCATAGTTATTTGTATGCTAAAGGGAATTTTTTCTTTTGCTTAGGATCCAAGAAATGTGTGTCATCACATGTTTGGAATATTTGATCTTACAAGTGATGGTGTTCTTGACTATATGAAGGTCTGTGCAAAAGGGTACTAGACCAAAAGTTAAAGGTGAAACTGTTTTTGTCCATGCCTTGGTGCGTGTAGAAGAAATCCCAAGGTGCTTAAGGATGATTGATGTCTCTAAAACATCTGATAGATTGTTTATAAGTTATATTTCTGGTAGAAGCTGTATGAGATGCATGATAGTTTATTTCCCTTAGTGGTTTTCTGATTCGTGTGAAGATTAAGCTGATACAAGTGTGTATCATATTAAGATCTTGATGTGCACCTTAACGAGGTGTAAGAATTACTATGAAAATGGTAAGTCATGTGACTGGTGTTTAAAGAATCAAAGTACATGGCTCATCTGATTGAGATTGATGTCCTAAATGATGTTGGAGCATCATTCCTACTATTGTTTATTCTTGGAGGATGACTGAGTTTTTTCCAGCTTTAGAGCTATATCTATTCATTGTGGAGTATGGTGTTGAGCTACTGGTCAAGACTGTGTGGATTCTGATTATCTGTGAGTAAATGGTAAGTTCTGCTGGAAGTATCTCTAGAATAGATTGTATCAAGATGAATCTTGAGAAGGAAGCAGGCTGAGGATGTATCTCTCTTCATATGGAGAAGGGGCTTGATGTCTTCCAAGTGTGGATGTCATCTTGGCTAACCAAGGAGTTAAGATAATTTATATGTCTCTTTTGGGGATGTGAGCATTCCAGGTTTGATTGGATTTATTCTCAAAGAACAAGGTTGTCTATGGCTATAAGATTCAAGATAGATTTGTACAGTTTGTGGATGTGTTAAGGGGGAGAGTGATCAATGCTGTTATTTAGTCTCAATCCAAGAGTTTATTGGTTATGGTACAAGGATTGTGATTCTGGTATTTTCTCACTTATGAGCATGAAGATGTTCATGTGATTCATGTGAGGTTGTGATGTCAGACAAGATGTCTTGACATTGTGGTGTGTTGATCCTTTAGCTTAGTAATTTCTGCTTGTGAGTTTGAATTGTTAAGGCTATTGAATTATTTCAACTATGTTCATGATTTTTAGGAGAGACCTGAGAAATAGGATTGGATATTGTCTGGGAGAATATATTTTTTTTCTGTAGATTAGAATAAGTTTCATGGGAGCCTTTGTTGATAAATGAGAGATATCACACATAATGTCTTGACATCATGGTCAGGTTTTTCTAATTCTGGCTGAAAGGAGTATGCTCGGAGTTTATTGGAAGGAACTGTGACTATGCTTCAGAGCTTACAAGAGAGAGTAAACAAGGTCTGACTGGGTGTTAGAACATTGTTTAGGACTCATGTTTGTTTACAAGTGGCTCTACGTGGACGGTGGAAAACGTGCCTTAAAAAGGGTGTGCAAAACATGTTTCTTTGGTACATGCATATTCTTTGGACGGTTCTCATTAAATAAGAAACAATCAAAACTGAGTTGGCCGGTGCACATTCATTTTTGCTAAAGTTATCTTCATTAATTTACGGCTCGTTAATTCCTAAGGAAAATGCTCGGGTAATTAAAAGGGGTCTTTGCTTCTTTTTGTCTTAGGTTGTGTTTTTGATGTTTCGTGATTTTATGGCATTTGTCCGAGTTTGGGTGAGTACTGTTTGGGTATGGAATTGTGTTAGATACTTTTGTCAATTTTTGGTTAAAAAGGGGGAGATAGGTTGTGTGTCTATCTCAGTTGTGTGTTGTTCCTTGCAACACATGACTGATCTTCATTTGTGTCTTGACTCCGTTCTTGTAGTTGTTTTGCAAGGAAGTTGGATAGGATGTTCTAACATCCTGTATGTGTCTCAGTTCTTTTTATTCCGAGTCTTCTTTTTGTGTCTTGTGATCTGAGTTATAAACACAATTGTGTCTTGTGTTTTGAGTTATCCGGAGTTAGGGTTTGGTCCACTAGGCCTTGATCTGGATAATGGAGGATAGTAAATTGGGACTGGTTTTGAGGGGGAGTGTGTAACACCCCATTTCTACCCGGTAATTATATTAAAATCAGAGTTATAAAACTTTCAACAATAAAACGAGATATCACATTTTCAACTTTAAAATCAATCACATAATAGTTAATCATGAAAGATACATAACGATTCAAGGGAACATAAACCAACAAATAAATCTTCAACTTATAATCAACTTTGTCAAATGCAACGCAGCGGATTCATAAACAAATTAGTAGCATCTTTATCCAACGTAAAACAACTTCAAATTAAACAACAAAGTAATTTTCGGCAATTTCACTAAAAATTTAGCATGTAGACAACTAAACAAAAGACACGCGTCATCCCCCCGAGTGCTACGTATCAGAGCGACAAACACCGACATCGAACTAAGGTAACCGGCTACTCCTCTTGATTACTTGCACGTTGCCAACATAGGGACAACATTTAAACAGAAGGGGTGAGATATCGAATATTATAAACAGAGTATGATAAATAATACATAGGTAGGAATCATACAAATAATCACCACTTCACATCAACAACCAACAAATAAAAATCAACAACAACTTAAGAAAATACAACTTTAATGCGACTCGACTATGATATGCATGTGGTACCATCGGAGTAAAACTCCCAACTTAAAATTGCCATTTCATCGAGGCATCAAGGCATAAACCTTCAACTTTCAACTTTCAACTTGTGCCAATCCAGGCCAACGTGGTGTGAGCAACGACTCCGACATAAAATGCAATGTATGCGTTATGACATGCACAACTCAACAACGTAAACAACACAATAACGCCAACAACATAAGCAACTTATACGACATAAGCAATTTAGTCAACTTTGGCTATTACGCCTTCAGCTTAAAATTTATCCGTATATCGGAACGAAACAACACAATCAGCTGTACCTACAAATCAACTTTTCTGATAGAATTTCAACAAAACAATTCAACAAAATTCACCTACTAATTCACCCGACTTACCCCAACAATTTTCGTTAAATTCCGGGCAACTAAATTTTCCGCCTAAACCGGCTAAACCGACTAAAACTGTACTGTTTTTAACCTCTGTTATTAATACCAGTTTATTGGAAAATTCTGTAATTTTTTTGGTTTTGATACAATACCCTGCTATAGTTTAAACTCATCTTTCATGAAAAATTTGCATCATTCTGTTTCTGTTACTTATTCCATTTTCTGTCAAAATTACTACTGCTACTTATTTAGATTTCTGTCCAAACCTGTTAAATAATTCATGAAGCTAGCATCTTGATTATCTCCTACTAACATCACCTATTATTAATTTATGTGTTATGATTAAAGGATTAATCACTGGCTATTGACAAATTGAGGAACTGATCACCCTTAATCTCTTGTTGATAGTAGACGGAATCATGTGGATGGAGTAGATGTGTCTTGCCAACTAGGATAGTATGCACAGTGAATTGTTTGGGGTTGAGCCAAGTGCTTATGAATTGTTTGAGTTGTCGATGCGGATTCCTATATAGGGAAATGAGGCGGACTTGAGGATGTTAGTATGAGGTTGCGGGTTGATCAGTGAGTAGTTTGGAAACTCACAGTTGTGTTCTGGATAACTGGGGTTTTGATTCGTGGTGGATCGAGAATTCGATTGACTTGAGACTTGAAGAATTGTAGAGATAAACCAAGGAGGAAGTAAATGGAAATGTAGGACCACGATTTGACCAAGGAGGTCGGATAAAGAATGGTGGTGGCTTGTATGCCTTAACGTGTATATAGGAAATATGAATTGTATTTTCCATACTTGTTCAGATAATGTTATAACTGGTGTTTGTTGTGGATGTTCTGATATGCTATGTAATCAGAAGGAAGGCGCGTAGGGTATTTGAGAGTTGAGTTAGCAAGGTGTGAATTATGATTTGTAAGATGAGGTTGCCTTGTTGTGTTAATTCAGATGAAGTTGTATGGAGAATTGTGCTAGTATGAGTAGGACTTGATGAATTAGTCTGTTTGATTGGTTTGGTTAATATGCCATGTTAAGTGTAGGTTATTGAGGCTAAATCTATCGCTATTGGGTGTTAAGCTCTATTTGGAAGATGATTTTCTTGTTGAGATTAATTAGACAAATGTATCCTTATGCTGTGGCCATGTTGATATGCGTTGAGATGAATTTTGAGGGTGAGTTAATGCAAGATGTAAAGTCGTAGCTTGTGTTTTATGATGATTGAGGATTCATGGAAGTATATATATATATATATATATATATATATATATATATATATATATATATATCCTATTCGAGATTTGAAATTGGTTGAGGTTGTAATGGTATTGAATATTCGGAGGTATTATTTATGGATCTAAGTTCGAAGTGGTCAGTAATCGAAGTGTAGAATACCTGTTGGTCGGAATTCCGGAGAATTAAGTCGGAAGCTTTTTCTTATGTCTGTTTTGATGGTCGGAAGTTGATGTAAACTTGGTAGATTAGATAGTTGCGAGTAATCAGAGTGCGCAGCGAAAGCATGGCATAGCGCAGTTGGTTCTTATGTGGGTAACCACGATGTCGGTAGTTTGATTATGTTGATGTTGTGCTTTGGGCTTTGTGCTCTTATCCTTGTTGTTGCCTCGTTACCTAAGGTGATGGTTCGAGTGCGAGTAGCTAATTCCTATGATGGAAAGTTGATTTGTTAGCTGAGATAACATAATTGGAGTGTGGGGCATCGAGTAAATTTTCGAGGACGAAAATATTCTAAATGGGGGAGAGTTGTAACGCCCCGAATTTAATTAATTAGTTAATTAAATTAATTAAGGATTTAATTATTTGAAATTGTCAAAGTTGAGAATTTGTCGGTATTATTCTAAGAGGAGAAGTTAGAGTATTATGTTGTTTGAGTTGTTCGGTGGGTAGTCGAGTAATTAGTCAGTTTAAACGGAGAAATAATATTAGAAATAATATTATTATATTGGAATATTAATTAATTTAGTTGGGTTAAGTTATGTGTGAGAAATAGCAAAGTGGGGGTATCATGTAGTAGGCCCATTAAGTTAATTAACAAACCCATTATTATATTAGGTTTTTAATTAAGAGAAAGAAAATAAAGGAGAAAAAGAAGGGTTTTGAGAGAAGTACGTGGAAGTTGGAGAAAGAGGTTTTGGAGAAGTACGAGAAGTTACAGAAAAATAACAAGGGTTTGGAAGCAACGGTTGGAGAGGAGAGATTGCGATTACGGGAGTTGCTGTCAAAGCTTCAATTTCGACCGAAAATTCGAGCTACCTTCAATCCAAGGTAAGGGTGGGGTTCGAATTTTATAACCGGGTATATGATAATTGATACGTGGGATTGGTATTTATATAATTTTCTACTGAATGTGTTGAAGTGTATTGATGAATTGGTTTTGTTTTTGTGTAATTTGATGTTTGCTAGATTGTTTGGTTGTTGTTCTATAGTGTTAAACTTAGGTTGGAATTTGGTTAAATCGATAGAAATCGATGTTTTCGCGGACGAAAGTCGGAATAGATTGCGTAGTTGTATTGAGAAATGTTAGGCCATGATCGAGTATGCTTGTTTTATCGAATTTGGTTGATTTTGTAAGTTTTTGCATTTTTGGAGATTTGGGGGTTTAAGATTTGAATTGAAATCGAAAGTCGTAGAATTCACGTTTGATGGTTCCAATTCACTACTATATGTTTGGTATGAATGAGTATGTGTTTGTTTCGAAGAAAATAATTGAATCGGTCGGATTTTCGGATGAAAATGCAAAATCCCGTAGGGCTGTTATGCAGAAAAATTCTGGTTTCGGAAAGTTTGGAAAATTCATATCTTTTGATCCGTAAGTCGGTTTTGACCCCCGGTCGAAGCATTGGAAGGCTAACAAGATGTTCTTTCTAGGAAAAATGGTTTTGAGGTCTGTATCTGGTTCAATTATAGCAAAAAATTGAAACCGTATCGTTGTGTTGATTTTTACCGTCGTGAATGGGTGCGATTGAGGTGTTATCGTGCAATATGCCTCAACAATGTTAACCGATTAATAATGCAGAGGAATAGCAATAGTGTGGGGACTTAGAAATGACAGTAGCAGGTTTTGTATCAGAGTTGAATTTAATGGCAGTATAGTTTGGTAGCAAAAGTATGTTTGTATCCGTAAGTTAAAAATTAACAGTATCAGTAAAATAACTAGTAGTAATTACAGTGTGCAAAACAGTACCGATCTAGCCGAATAAGTAGAATTAAGCGGAAAAATTAGTTGTCCGGTATTAGTTGAAAATTGTCGGAGTAAGTCGAGTATACGGGTAGGTATTATTGGTTGGATTATTTTGTTGAAATTATGTCGAATAAGTTGATTTGCAGGTGAAGTTGAATTGTGTTGAATTGTCCCGATTTATGGACATCATTAAGTTGCAGGTCTTATGACCAACGTTGTTAAGTTTTTTGCAGTTGCAGGTCTTATGACCAACGTTGTTAAGTTGTTTTGCTGTTGCAGGTCTTGTGACCAATGTTGATTAAGTTGTTTGCGGTTGTTGCATTTTGTCGTTGTTGTGTTGTGTTGAATAAGTTGATGTTGTGGTTGTTGTCGCATGCAGAGCATAGCATTATTAAGTTGGCCTGGATTGGAAATTTTTAAGTTAGAGCTAATGCTCACCACGTTGGCCTGGATTGGCAAAATATTAAGTTGAAGGCTTATGCCTTGATGCCTCGATAACCTGGCAATTTCTAAGTTGGGAGTTTTGCTCCAATGGTACCACATGCATACGCATAATTGAGTCGCATTTTGTGTTGCATTACTTATGTCGATATGTTGTTGTTGTATTATGTTGATAAAGTTATTGTTGTACTATGTTGATAAAGTTGTTGTTGTATTGTGTTGATAATGTTGTTGTTGTATTATGTTGATAAGGTTGTTGTTGTACTATGTTGATATGTTGTTGTTGTATTATGTTGATATGTTGTTGTATTATGTTGATAAAGTTGTTGTTGTACTATATTGATAAAGTTGTTGTTGTATTGTGTTGATAATGTTGTTGTTGTATTATGTTGATAAGGTTGTTGTTGTATTATGTTGATAAAGTTGTTGTAGTATTAGGCTGATAAAGTTGTTGTTGCGTTGTTGTTGTAAAGTAGTGAAATTGTATGATTCTAGTCTAATGTATTGATTATCATACTCTTGTTTATATTATTCGATATCTCACCCCTTCTGTTTGAATGTTACCCCTATGTTGGTAACGTGCAGGTTAGCAAAGATGAAGGTCGTTTATCTTCACTAGTTTGAGTCGGTGATGTCGCTCTGATACGTAGCACTCGGGGGATGGACGCTTGTTGTTTATTGTTGAATATGTTTTATGTTGCTGAATTTTTAAGTTGAATTTATTAAGTATTATGTTGTTTTGAAGTTGTTTTAGTCGAACAAAAATGTTAAGTGAATCAAAGTTGAATATTCATATCTTGAAGTTGCTTTGCTTTGAAAAGAAGATATATATGAAATTTTGTTGTTATCGGTTCATCCGATCAAAGTGTTATGTATCTGTTCTTATGAAATTGATCAAAGTTGTTTTTAAGATGAAAGTGTAGCATCCTATTTGAATGTTGAAATTTTTTAACTCTGATTTTACTATTATCCGCCGGGTAGAAATGGGGTGTTACAGAGTGTCTTGTATCTTCCTCCTCATGGAGGATGGTAAATTGGGACTGGTTTTGTGTAAATCCTCCGAACAACTATAGAGGAAGAATAACAGCTTCCAGGAGTCACATTATTTTATGCTAAACGCGTCATAGGCTGGCTGAAATGACCTCAAGCCTTTCTACTCTTTCTACTCCTTGTTTTCCTGGGTTTATTGTACAAAAGTAGTTTTAGACAAAATTTGTCAAAAGAGGGAGATTGAAGGCTCTAAGATTTGACTAAATTTTGGTAAAACATGATGTTGAACAAGATGTTCTAATATGAAGAAATCTATAAAGAACAACATGTCAGACAAGATGTCTTATCTTGAGGACTCGACATCTTGGTCTGATACAACAGCTTTGTTGCAGATCTGTTCCAAGATTTAAGGCGCAATTAGAACATGGATCAAGGAATGATTAGAAAGAGATTTCGAAGCCCATGGACAGCTGAAGATTATAAAAGGAAGACCAAGACCTAGGGTAAATTACTAGTCCTTGTTAAGACTTTTGTAAAGCAAAAATAAGGGTTTAGGGTTTTAAGAGTCGTGTGCTTTTCTTGTATTGTAAGTCACCCTTTGTATCGGTTTGATACATTGTGGTAGACATAGTTTTTCATATTCAGAAACCTGTAGGTAATAAATTGTATATTGTTCTTGGATGAAGCTTTTAAGCAAATTCAAGTATTAGTGTTAGTTAAGAGTATTGACTGAATATTGTGTTGAAAGGGTTGTCTCTCAATTGAACAGTTTGATACAGCCACCGGAGGTTATGATTGTTAGATATCACTGAGGTGATTTAGGAATTGAGATGGGTTTCTCTTATCTAGATGGGTTTCTAGGTAGAAGTTGCACTGGGTAGGGAATTAAGTGATAAGTTACCGGAGGTTGTATACTTAGAATTAATACTACTGATAGTGAATTCATTCCTGGCTTGGTAGCCTCCAGATGTAGGTGTTGTTGTAAACCAAACTGGGTCATCATATCTTGATGTTATTTATCATCCTGTTATGTATAATTCAGTTTATTCTTATGCTCTAAAATATATGTCTTAACATATGTTGAAACATCTGTCATGACACTGTTATGACTTTGAGATATCAGAATGTTCTTGTTCTGTCTTTGTTTAGTAAAGCAGAGATCAATGTCTCAACATTTCCTAGGAAATATGTTATCTGTATACCAGAATTTCAATCTCTGAGTAAACATGATCAAGCTTTTCATAAATTTATTACATCTGGCATTGATCGTACCAAACTTGCATCTATGATTTATGGAGTTGGAAAATATAATAAGGAAGAACTAGGATATGATGAAGGTTGCTCTAGTGCTAATGACTCTTCAAAAGTGCTACAAGATTTCTGCTCATCTAGTATTGCTCAAACTGTGTTAAGTAACCAGTTTGTCCCTGCTAAAGCAATAAATTCAACTAAATATTTTGATCAGAAGTTTAAAGGCATTGCTATAGCAGAATCTGATAAATCAGATAATCTGATGACATCAATGTTCAAAACTTCAGAATCGCAGGTTAAGTTCAAATCTGCTGATAAGGTTAAAAATAACGCCTGTCAAAACTTTTGAAGTAAAATGATAGGAGTAAAGCTAAACCTTCTCACAAAGTAAAGGGACAAAATAGGAGAAACAAGTACCATATGACAGGAGAAAGGCGTATGTTCTAAACCCTGAATCTGAAAGAGCAAGGAAATGTGGGTTTTGGAGGTGTCCAGAAGGGAAGGATCATCGGAACAGGTACCGTAGGTAATTCTCAAACTCTTATTAATAATGTATGGCTTGTAGATGGCCTAAAACAAATCTACTAAGTATAAGCCAGTTGTGTGATGATGGTTGCAATGTATTGTTTGACAAGGATTTCTGTTATGTTGTCAATTCTGATAAAACTGTGGTATTCAAAGGGAAAAGACAAGGGAATGTTTATAAAATCAATCTTTTTGAATTGGCTGTTAAGAAGGTTGTTTGCCTAATGACAATGAGTGATGACAATGGGTCTGGCACAAAAGGTTAGGTCATTCTAACTGGAGATTAATCTCTAAACTTTCCAAGCTAAAACTTGTGAAAGTGCTGCCAAATATTGACTATCACTCAGATGCTCTTTGTGGAGCATGTCAAGTTGGAAAGATTGTAAAAAATTCTTTTAAAAACAAAAACATTGTCTCTTCTTCTAGACCTTTGGAATTGCTTCACATTGATTTATTTGGTCCTATTGGGACTGCTTCTATCAATGGAAAGAAATATGGTTTGGTCATAGTTGATGATTTTAACAGATGGACTTGGGTAAAGTTTCTCAAATCCAAATACGAAACATATGAAGTGTTTAGAACCTTCTGCAATCAAGTACAATATGAAAATGAATTGAAAATTATAAAGGTCAGAAGTGACCATGAGGGTGAGTTTGAAAATGAATCATTTGAATCCTTTTGTGAAAATATATGGAATTATCCATGAGTTCTCTTCTCCGAGAATTCCACAACAAAATGGAGTTATTGAGAGAAAGAACATATCTCTGCAAGAAATGGCAAGGACAATTTTCCTGAGAATAAACACCCTAAGTACTTGCGGGCAGAAGCTGTTAACACTGCTTGTTATATTCAGAAACCGAATTTATATCAGACAAATTCTGGATAAAACATCATATGAATTATTTAAAGGTAGAAGACCTAGTATCTCTTATTTTCATCAATTCAGATGTACATGCTACATCCTGAATAACAAGGTCTACCTAAAGAAATTTGATGCTAAAGCTCAGAAGGGTATCTTTTTAGGATACTCTGAAAGCTCAAAAGCATTCAAAGTGTATAACTCTGATACTAGAATGGTTGAAGAGTCTATGCACGTTAAATTTGATGACAGTTTACCTGACCATAACAAGTCAGAGTATGTGATTCAGAACAATTTCTCTGCAGGATTTCAGAATCATGAAGAACATTTCATGGTCTATGTCCCTAAAGAAAACGATGTAGCGAATAATGATCTAGAATCTGTTACTATATCTGAAACTATACCAGAAGCTGCTGAAACTGAAGTTACCCAACTGGTCCTTCTTCTATTGATTCAGTGATTGCTCACAATGGCTCAGAAGCCTCTGCTCAACCTAAGAGATTGTTTAAGTATAAAGCATCTCATCCATAAGAACTGATCATTAGTAATAAGGAAGAGCCATTGAGAACAAGACATACCTTCAGAAATGACCACTAAATGATTAGACTTATTTCACTAATTGAACCTTCTTCTGTTGATGATGCCTTAACTGACAATGGTTGGATTGTGGCTATGCAAGCTGAACTTAATCAGTTTCAAAGAAATGATGTGAGGGATCTTGTTCCAAGATCACAAGAGAAAAACATCATTGGAACCAAGTGGGTCTTCAGAAACAAACTTAACGAATTTGGTGAAGTCCTTAGAAATAAAGCTAGACTTGTGGCTCAAGGCTATAGTTAGCAGGACGGAATAAACTTCTTTGAAACCTTTGCTCATGTTGCATGGTTAGAAGCCATAAGACTACTTCTCTCATATGCCATCAACCATGACATAATTCTCTATCAAATGGACGTGAGAAGTGATTTTCTGAACGAAGTCATTACTGAAGAAGTGTATGTCAAACAACCTCCAGGATTTATTGATTTAAATCATCCAGATCATGTCTACAAGCTTAAAAAATCACTTTATGGTCTTAAACAAGCTCCAAGAGCTTGGTATGAAAGATTGAGTAATTTTTTGCTTGAAAATGGTTTTGTTAAAGGTAAGGTTGACACTACACTTTTCAGGAAAACTTTGAAGGAAGAAATCTTGATTATTCAAATTTATGTTGATGACATAATTTTTGGTTCCACTAATGCATCTCTTTTTCAAGAGTTTTCCAAGATTATGCAGGCTGAATTTGAGATGAACATGATGGGTGAATTAAAATACTTTCTTGGTATTCAAATCAATCAGAAGTCTGAAGGTATTTACATTCACCAGTCTAAGTATACAAATGACCTTTTAAAAAAATTCAATCTTGATGATTGTAGAGTCATGTCCACTCCTATTCATCCTACATGTATCCTTGGTGCTGAAGAGTGCAGTTCCAAAGTGGATACAACCAAATATCGAGGTATGATATGTTCCTTACTCTATCTCAATGCTTCTGGACCTGATATCTTGTTCAGTGTATGTCTGTGTGCAAGGTTCCAAGCAGATCCTAGGGAAACTCACTTAATTGCTGTTAAGAGAATCTTTAGGTATCTGAAAGGAACATTAAATCTTGGATTTCTTTATAAAAAGTCCTCAGATTATAAACTGGTTGGATTCTGTGATGCTGACTATGCTGGAGATAGAATTGAAAGGAAGTCGACTAGTGGTTCCTGTCAATTTATAGGTGAAAACCTTATCTCTTGGGGTAGTAGAAGACAGGCAACTGTTTCTTTTCCATAGTAGAAGCAAAATACATCTCAACTGCTAATTGCTGCACTCAACTAATCTAGATGAAATATCAACTTGAAGACTATCAGATTTTTGGAAAAAAAATTCCAATCTTCTGTGATAATACTGCTGCTATCTGTCTAACAAAGAATCCAATTCAACATTCTAGAACCAAGCATATTGATATCAAATATCACTTTATAAGGGATTATGTTCAAAAGGGTGCAATAGATATTTAGTTCATTGATTCAGAACGTCAATGGGCTGATATATTTACAAAACCTCTGGCCATTAATCAATTTAATTTCATCAAGAATAATTTAAACATGGTTTATGTCATAGAATAAATGCTTGTTCTCTGAATGATGTGTTGGAATGTTCGTTGGAATCTGTTAGTAGTCATTTGAATTACTTCTGATAGTTTCTTGAGTATGGTCTTTAAGTCTGAATAGGGGTTTCATGATATATATTTTCCTTGACTGCTTTATTTAAAGCATACAATGATAAGTTAATTCCTTGCTATGTGCTTTGAGTTAACTATTGGACTATTTCTTGAGTTCTGATAAAATAAAATCGTTGTTTTAATACTCTGATTTTCTGAATCTGCTCTAAAAAGTTTGGTTCATTAAAAGGGGAGTGTTCTGACAAAGATTTTAACTTGTTTTTATTCAGACTTAAGGTTGTCCAAACATTTTATTACATACTTGCTTAAAATCTAGCATTTTATGTGTTATGTTGCTAAGTTGTTTTTCTTCTCATAGATTGTCTTCTACATAAGATAATTCTGTGAATTCAATTCTTCATCTTAATAATTCTTCTTCAAAATGTCCTCATAGTTCATTAAAGAAGAATTTTTTTTGATTTAGACTTTCTAAAAAGACATTTACAGTTGTTTTTAACAAATTGACGGCGAATAATCCTTCACAATTTAATTCAAATTCTATGAAATACCTTTTGGGCCAATGCTTATATTCATCAGAATGAGCAAAATGATTGTCAAACTCTGTCTGTTATAATAGCTCAGAAAATGATTTACACATCATCTATGGATAAATGCCCTTCTAAGAGTTATTCTACTCTTTCTCCTATGGCAAAAGTCTGGTACCATTTTATGGTGAACATTCTAAGGCCTAGAGTACAGAGGACATAATGACTCTCTCTGATTAACAAACTGTTATTCTTTCTAAAGTCTTTTTTCTTCTTTTCTCTTCTCTTTTTGATTGATGACAAAAGGGGAGAATGGAATTGAGTATTTTAGGATAATAATGGTTCAGAATGAGGTTAGCAATTCTATTTAGGGGGAGTTTGTAAATCTCACCCTTGGAGTAGATTTATTGTTCTGTATGGAGAGAAGCTTACAAACCTCAACTCCCAGACTTTATAGACATGACTCAATGGGAGCCTACAAACCTCATCTCTTAGACAGTTTGAATCAGGAGGAGCTTACAAACCTCAGACCCTGAAAGTTTTCGAGTAATTTATTTTTATTTTTAAAATACTTAATGTTGTCATCATCAAAAAGGGGGAGATTGTTAAAACAAGTTTGGTTCATGCCATGAATCCTCCAAGGTTTTGATGATAACAAAGTATTTGAAAAAAAAATTAGGATCTCTAACTAGCCAGTTTGTGTGTGCAGAATTATATTTACTTAATGAAACTAGTTTTGACACTGAAAAGGCTTTGGTTCAGTTATGGTCACACTTCCTCAAGGACGTCTGATCAGAAAAGCAGTTGCTAGTACACTCCAGCTCAAAAGCGTGCTATGCTGCCTCTGATGCTGAGTAATGTCATATCAGTTCTGCTAACACGGGACTCAAGATTTATTGAAATTATCTTCTACAGGCTGTGTTGTACTTGAATCAGAGTTGTATCCTCTGAACAAAGGCCTTGTTTCACTGATACTCTTGTGACTGAAAGATCCAACACTTGCTTTATTGGAAAAGAAGATGTACTAGAAGATTTGGTTCTGCTTGTAGCCGTTGGAGATCTCCAACGTCTTTATTTTCCTTGGCTATAAAAAGGAGCTGAAGATTTGAAGATCACCAAGAAATAACACTACAAATACAACTAAGAAATACACGCACTACTTTCAGAAAGCTGAGTCTGTTAAAATTTCTTACTCTTGTGTTGATTATGAATATTTGTAATAGTTTGTTGTATTATTTGAACACCTCTGATATTTTAACAAGTGTTTTTGTAAGTTATTCCTTCTATAAACTATCTGTTTAGATTAAAGTCTCTTGTTGTAGGCTTAAGCAAGGTAAAAGTCTTAGACACGAGCTCTAAGTAAATGAAAGTCTTAATAAGAGGTTGTTTAAGCAAGGGAAAGTCTTAGACATGATCTCTAAGAAAGGTGAAGTCTTAGACAAGCGGTCTAAGCAAGAGAAGTCTCAGTCAGAAGCTGATTGAGCAGAATGAGTCTTAGACACGAGCTCTAAGCAAGGGAAGTCTTGGACAAGTGGTCCGAGACAAAAGAAAAGTCTTATTAAAGTGTGTATAAGCAAGTGTAATCCGGTTGATTATTAGTGGAAAATCTCTTGCTTGGCAAGGGGACTGGAGTACTCTCAGTTGGGAGAGGAACCGGGATAACTATTGTGTGTTCCTTGCTATTTTTACTTTACTTCTGTCTCTATTTCCACTGCACCTAATCAAATTCTGAACTCAACTTTTAGAATCTGAACTCTGGTTCAGAAGTAAATCTATTTTTTCAAAATACAATTTAACCCCCCCTTCTTGTGTATTTTTCTCACCTTCATCTCCATCACACCCGGAGATACGTATTTACGAGACCCGCAATCTCGTCAGATACATTAATAAAATATTTTTTTGCGAGCCCTTTCTTTTCCTCTTTAAACCTTTTAATAACTCGATAAAGCCAAATATTTTTACGTTAACACTAATGCACACAACTAAATAAATGGTTCCCGTTGAATACAACGAACATGAGGGGTGCTAATACCTTCCCCTTGCGAAATCGACTCCCGAACCCTGATTTGGTTGCGACGACCATATTACAGTCGTGTTTAGGGGGTTTATCGATAGTTTCCCTTTTCCTTTTCAGGAATAAATAAAGTTCGGTGGCAACTATGTTAGTCTATCCCGTGAGTGTGCGATTGCGTTTCACGAGCATCGTATTCTTTTTTTTTGAGGTGTGACACCCGACAGCGACACCAAAAAGTTGATCACTAAATTAGCAAGTGCACTAAACTTCCAATTTAGTAATAATGGGAAATCCCAAATATCGATCTCAAGGACTGCTTGATGATACACCGTTCATGTTTTAATTTAGTTAAACAAAAGACTTGGGGTTTTGGGAATTGTTGTTTTAGAAATAGAAAATGAAATAGCAATGAAAAAGTAAACATAACAGTTGAACAATTTAAAATAATATGAGTGAACATGCTTGGGAAGGTGTATGATTGGATCTTTCAATAATTTTAATCTGACCTTGCAACAACTTATTTCACAATATTGACTACTGGTTCTTAAAGGTGTTTACACCTAAGTCCTTAGTGAGAAAACCTTTAAACATTCAAATTAACTTCTATGTCCATAGTGAATTGTAAATGAAATTAAGCATTACTTTATAAAGAATATTTTGGTTTCCATAGGGTATCCCTTGTCCTAGGTGATATCTACTATGAAATACTCTCAATTGAACATTAACAATGGCGGTCCAACCAAAAGATTAACCGTAAATCAAACTCAATTTTTATGAAAGAGAAAGCATTAAGAACAAATTGAAAGTAAATCAAATATCATAAAATTTTTGTTATCACAAGGTTCAAATAAGAATCATGGACACCCCTTAGCATTGGGGGGGGGTTAGCTACTCATTATAGTAAAGAAAAACAAAATACAAGATGTAGACATTACAGACAATGAGATGAAATTAAGTCTTCAATCACTTAGGGTTCATAAAAAGATTGATACACCACAAAAATATGAGTTCTTGAGCCTTCAAAATGTGTTTCTGCAGTGAAAAATCGTCCAACACTTGGAAATTTGTATTTTCGGCTAAATGGGGCAACTATGGGCTTTTAAGATATAACCTGTGTCATATGTGTATTTCCCTCTCTGATACATGTATGGCACATTTTTTGTATTACCTCATACGCGTATGGCCTAGGGTGAGGCATATGGCATGCTTGGACTCATATGCGTATGGGTCTGGCCTGCACATGGGAGTCAGAGATGGTTGGCCCCATACGCGTATGGACCTTCTCATACGCGTATGGGCAGAAGCTGGTTTTTTGCACCTTCCCTGTTGTTATGCGTATGGCACAGGGTGAATAGGAGTGGCCATACGCGTATGACCTCCCTCATACACGTATGGGCAGAAGATGATCATTTTTTATTTTTTCTCTGTTCAATTTCCTTTGGACTCTTCAGACCTATAAATACATGAAACACTACCTTAAGTGCATAAAATAACTTAGAAACAGTAAAACCACTGCAGATCAAGACATGACAGAAAACTACTAAAAATGAATCTAAACTACTACCAAACTAACAGTAATTCACATGCTTTTTACATTCAAATGATGATAAATCTAACACAAATGGTGACTAATCAAATCCATTACTATCCCACCACTAGAAATCATATGACCAAGAAAACTTACTTCCTGCAACCAGAACTCACATTTAGATAACTCGTCATACAGTTTCTTCTCTTTCAAAACCTGAAGTACAAATCGAAGATATTCAATATGCATCTATTTGTAAGACAAATCATTAGTAAGCAAGGCAAAGTAGTAAAAGGAATCCAATTAAGCATGAAACAAGAGATCACAAAAAACTGTTGATGTCATGTTCGCCTTGAGCTCGCAGTGCGAACTCAATCTTTCTTTAGAATCTCAATAATCAATCAACAAATAATTTATACTGAACATGTTGCATGCAATCCAAAGCTTTTTAAAGTAAATAAAAAAATTGCTAAACTTGAACTACACAATAAGAACTTGCTCTACCAATCATGGAGATTTCAATTTTTAGCACAAATACAAGTATCCAAACACAAACAATCATATTTATTCATTCAAAACAACATTGCATGCCTAAAATTTATTTTACAAAAGATTTCTCATAAACCCTAACCACAATGCTTCTAAAAACACAAAGAAATTGCAATATAAATTCAAACCCGGAACAAAGTAGTGAGAGAATGGAATTGAAAGTTTGTTAACTTTAAAATTTTCCTTCTAAGCTTGGTACGGTTGGGAGAGAAACAAAGAGAATGAGTGTGTTTTTGTTTGGAATGTGAGAGTGAGACAGAAGTGTTTAGAAATGTAAAGAGTGAGAGGGAAAGGTGGGTTCACCCCACAAAATATGAACAAAAGCAACTGGGCCCACACACACATGGCCCAAAACACAAAAACAAAACTAAAAACAAAAGTGATGTGGCAGAAAAGTGCAAATCTGTCCAGATTCGCACATGTTCACACTGCAAATTCCAGGCGAACACTCACCCCAGGTTTGCACTGCGAACTAAAGGCGAACGTGACAGAATTGTTAAAATTATGGTTTTCTAAACATACTCCACCAAAAAACTTTCTTAAACTACACTAACAACAAAAATTTCAATAAAGATGAAAGAATACTTACAATGTTGGGGTGCCTCCCAACTAGCGCTTTGTTTAACATCGTTTGAGCTCGACGGTCTGAAGATGAAACCACGGAACGCAGAAAGAAGCTTTTATCAACCAGATCAAACTCTCCATGCACAAAGGTCTTCAACCATTGTCATGGCCAGTTTTTCTGCCACTTTTTCTCATAAATGAAAAATTCCAACAAGATCTCATCATTGCCTCCTTAGCATCTTCATCTTTATTTCTCATATGATAACCATTTTCCACTTGATTGGAATACACATTACCTTTAAAAAGTATGAAACACACCTCATCATCTTGAGTCCTCACCTTCATAATGCTTTCATCAACATCAATAAATTTTTTTGTGGTTTTCATAAAGGGTCGACCAAAAATTATAGGTGTATCCTCATCCTCCTCTATATCCATGACAACAAAATCAAACGGAAACAAGAACTCATAAACTTTTAATAACACATCATCCACAACACCATGAGGACGAGCCCTTGACTTATCCGCCAATTGCAAAGTCATGTTAGTTGATTTTATTTCCATTTTTCAAGTCTTTTTACCACGAACAACAAAATCAAGTTTATGCTAGCACCCATATCAACCAAAGCTTTACAATTGAAATCATTACCTATAGTTATAGGTAAAGCCACTCTTCCCAGATCACCTTCTTTCCGCGGAAGAACACTTTGGATGATAGCGCTACAATTAGCATTAAGAGGAATGGTTTCTTTGTCCGTAAATCTCTTCTTTTTTTAGTATGTCTTTCATGAATTTGACATACATGGGCATTTGTTCAAGAGCTTCCGAAAATGGAATGCTTATTTGCAAACGGCTAAAAATATCCAAGAACCTAGTGTAATGCCTCTCATTATCTTTTTTTTTTGTAGGAGCATGCAGATATGGTAACTTTTTAATTGGAACGTCACATCCATGCTCCTTCAATTTTCTACTCTTCTTTATCTCTTCTCTTATTTTTTTTTCCAACTTCTTCAACTAAAACATCCTCCACGTTTTTTTCAACTTCTTCTTCAAAAATTTCATTTTCTTTTTCAACTACAACCTCCTCTTCCACAACTTTCTCACTAATGCCCCTATCAATCTCCCTACCATTTCTAGTAAAGATAGCTTTGCAATGATCTTTAGGATTCACTTGAGTATTTGCAAGAAAAGTCTCGTGGGGTTGTTCGACTAATTGGTTAGACAATTGCCCAATTTGTGTCTCAAGATTCCTAATAGAAGCATCAATGTTCTTTTGGTTGGAAATTGACATTTGCATAAATTGAGTGAATGTGTCTTCCAATTTTGAATTTCCACCTTGAGGTTGTGGAGGTTGAGTGTAGTTTTGGTATTGATTTTGATGATTTAAAGTGCCGGCATCTTGCTTCCATCCTTGTTGATAACCTTGGTTATTACCTCTTGGTTGGTAACCTTGGTTGCCTTGTTGATACAGAGGTTGTCTCGGTTGATAGCCTTGATTTTTATTTTGGTTTCCCATGTAATTCACTTCCTCTACAACCGGAGGACAATACCCGATAGGATGGTCCCCCTTTCATAATTCACAACTTGCAACTTGTTGATTTTTGTTGGGAACTTTACGCATCTCCTTGATTTGTTGTGGAAGTTTTGACATTTGTTGTGTCAACAACTCCACTTGTTGTCAAAGCAACTTATTTTGCGCAAGAATAACGTCATTAGTACCCAATTCAAGCACTCTCAAATTCCTTTAAGGTGTACCACAATTATGTTGACCTTGATGGTCATTTAGTGCCTTCCTATCAATGTTAGCAACTGTGTCCTCCACACTCTTTGACATTAAAGATCCACCCAAAGTAGCATCTAAGAGAGTTTTGTGAACCTGTTGGAGTCTATTTCAGAATATATGCACTTGTGTTAGATCATCAAACCCGTGGCCTTTACATTTCCGCAACATAGATTTGAACCTCTCCCAAGCTTCATTGAGAGATTCATTACCACCTTGAGCAAATACGAAAATTGTCGTCTTAGCCTCCATGAGTCTATGGTGAGTAAAGAATATTTCAATAAACTTCTCCTCCAACAAATTCCAATCCATCATCACAAGAGTAGATTGATCAAGATACCATTCCCTAGCTTTCCCTATCAATGAGTGTGGGAATAGTCTCTTGAACAATGATTCTTTTTCCGCTTCTGGTACTCCCGTTGCTCCCGAAATTTCATAGAACTTAGTAAGGTGAGTGAACGGGTCTTCATGATCTAGCCCGGTAAAGGGATTTGAATATAAGAGTTGAAGAATTCCCATTTTCATCTCAACGAGCCTTCCATTATTTGCATTGCGAGCAAACTGAGCATTGTGTCGCGGACTATTAGTGCATGGACCTCTGGGAGGTGATGGTGGAGGTGATTCTCCATGATTCGCGTAACAATGGGTGTAATTGGTGGATTACTTTAAGAAGTTCCTTCGCGCTCCCTTCTTTCTTTAGCTAGTTGCCTTCGTCTTCTGGTTTTGCTATTAAGTTTCTGCGTAGTTCTATCAATCTCAGGATCAAATAGAAGTTGGTATGCTGACACACTTCCTCGCATAAACAGAGTTCTGAAACACTAACCAAACAAATTAACAAGAAAAAGGAATATTAACTGAGGTGAGAGATAACAATACAAAGCTTAAAACACGATAAACTATTGCAATGCTTGCAATATCAATCAATAATCCCCGGCAACGACGCCATTTTGTTCGAACTGTAGGATGTAGGGGGTTTTGAAAATCATCTCCACAGGGATTGTAGTGACATCACTTGCCGTTCTGCAGTTTATGATGTTTTAAGTAGGGTTTTCAAAGATTGTTTGTTTTGGATCATAAGTTTGTCACAAGTTTAGTAGCAAAGATTAAATTCTAAAAAGATGTTTGTTTAATAAGACATATGAAAGATAGATTTCATCAAGCTAACTTGTATATATTCTATTAATCAAGCATGTGAATTCGTTTTCGATTAATATAATCACATATCCTCTCAATACCATCTATGTCTAGAGCGGCGTCGTGAGTATTATTATATTCGTCAATAGATGATGTCTCATGCTAACAAAAAATACAATAATCTTTAAGATCAACACAAATTAAATATCAACTCACAAATCTATGTCTAGAGTTTGTTTATTGATAGATGAATATTTTAGACCAAGTTTTGTAAAATCTATGTCTAGAGTGATACAAATCATAAATAGATCTTTAATAACAAAAACATTCACCTTATATTAATCATCCACTTGTTCACATACAAAGAGATCAAAAGAAATACATACAAGCTAAGATAGACTACATCTACCTTTGATACAAAGGATTTTGCTACCCATCAACATGGTAGCTTGCTTCACAAGGAAAGATAGAAGATAAATGTGCATCCAAGATGAAGAATTGATCTAGGATGTGAATCCAGCTTCTACTTGTAAAATATCACTTCTTGATGAAGAAATGTAGAGCTTAGTGTTTTTCTTTCTAAGCCAATGTGTCTCTATTAATAAAATTAGGTTATGAGGTTGTTATCCCCCAAAAAGTAATAAATAGTACAAAAATATCTTTACAAAATTTGTCTCGCTCGCAATGCGAGATGTCTGTTCACTCTACAAACTTCACTTATAGGCACATGAAGTGCCTATGAATAGTTAAACTGCCCCTGAGGATTCTTTGATTTCGCACTGCGAAGCTCATGTTCGCATTGCGAACTTCTTCGCCCAGGCCTTGTACTGCATTCAGTGGTGCATTTAGCTACTTCCATCCAAAATTCCCAGCTCACCTTGGCCTCGCTTGAAGCTCGCACTGCGAGCTTGCCTTGCTTTCGCTTCTGGCTCGTAGTACGAACTTGTTGGATTCTTAATCATTTCTTTGGCTTCCTTGTCCATTCATTTGTGCCTTGTTCTTTGATAATCGAGCCTAATTCCTAAACAATAACACACATATCAAGGAATCTAAAGGGAAAATCAATTATATTGAAGAATCACACAAGAATATATGGAATAAATCAATTAAGACTTAAGAAATGAGTTGAAAAATTCCAAGGATAATGGTTCAAATTAAGACATATTTGGCATTCAACATTGGACGAGCTCTAGTTGTTTGAGGTCTCTGTCTTTTGCCAGTCATATCCTCTTCAACTTCGACTGTGTGGGGTATGTCACCAACAGCTTGCTTCAACTGGAATATCGAAAATATCTTCGACTTCGACATCATTACTTGCTCCTTCAAAATCATAGCTCATCAATGGCTTGTTAATTGCATTACTAGAATTCCATTCCCAGGCATAATTTTCATCAATCACAATGTCTCGACTCATCACGATCTTATTGTTCATTGGATTGAATAGTCTGTATGCTTCAATCTTATTATGTCCTACCAGAATCATAGGTTCACTCTTGTCATCAAGCTTCATTCTTCTTGCATCAGGAACATGCTTGTAGCAAATAGAGCCAAACACCTTCAGATGACTCACTGATGGTCGTTTGCCACTCCACACTTCTTCAGGGACCTTGTTCTTTATCTTTTTGGTAGGGCACCTGTTCACAATGTAAATAGTAGTCGAAATAGCTTCACCCCATAAGGACTTTGGCAAATCTTCTGCTTCAGCATGCATCTTGCCATGTCCAATATGGTCTTGTTTCTTCTTTTTACTATTCCATTATGTTGAGTGTAAGGATCAGTTACTTCATGATCAATACCATGTTCTGCACAAGATGTAACACCCCAATTCCCATCGCGCTAAATAATACATCAATAAATCAGAGTAAATAAAAATAAATTCTCTTTGACAGAAATAACGATGCCACATTTGAGGAAAACAACACAATCCCTGCTCATAAATTTGATACATAACACAAAATGGAATAAACATAAAAGGGAAACTTTTTCCAACAAAGGGAAAGTTCAATTATGGAATAAAGCGGAAAGATCCATAACCGACTTGTTTTACAAAATAAATTATTTTATAACGTCAAAATATTCATACCAAGGTAATACAAAATAGATCCAACAAAGATATACATATAACAAAGGGTGTTCCTCGACTCCCGTGTTACGTATCAGAGCAGACAGACCGACAAAAGGATGGAGAACTAATCTTCACAAAAGCCTCCGAGACTACTAATCTGCAATTTCCTCATACAGCAACAAACCACAGCAGAAGGGTGAGAAATAACAACTAAATCAAGATTGCATAATAATATGCAACACATATAAATTCACATGCATAATTATTCTCACCACAAGCATCACATACTAATACACATAACATATATCAATTATACCAACATAATCACATATTCACACATAAGGCATACCAAAGTTATGATATATGGAAACACACCACCACGTCACATATATTCATATATAGCATATCATAGATAATTAATACAATCATTGTAATGTACAATATCCCCATAAAACATAGCATATGTCTATACATAAAACATATCATCCATAACCAATGCATTTATCACAAATGCATATCAAATCACCAATGCCATCATAAGCTCAACACATAATCAATCAATTCACAATTCCCCACACATAATTAATCCATTCATGATTCATGCAAATACAAAGAGACCGACACAACGACTCTATGCAAATGCAATGCAGTACCGTTCCATCCATCATTCTCATCATTAACTCACTCAGGAATTATTGGAATCATTGCTTTTTACTTAGTGTAACTCCCCATCGGGAAAACGATGTTCCCCGTCGCTTTCGGTCCTCTTGGTATAAGGCTCACGACGTTTATGGATCGCTTTCGGTCCTCTTTGTATAAGGCTAACGATCCGATCGCTTTCGGTCCTCTTTGTATAAGGCTCACGACCGTTATAGCAGGATTCCCTCGGGAATCGTTTTGTCGCTCACACCCACTAGGGAACACGACATCACAAGAATGCATATCATGATGCTTGGCATACAATGACTCATGACAATTAAATGTATACATATATACAACCATGTGAACCATTTCAACATCCATAATCATGGATATACAATCAAACCCAAAACAATGCGTTTCATCATAATCCACAAACCACAACAATTAGCATTTTAGCATATACACTCATATCAATTCACATCAAGAATTACTCACCATGAACTACAACAATTACAACAACTTATCACATGCTTCAACATCATATAAACCACAACAATCCCACAAAACCTCATAACAACATACATTGATATTCAATCAAACAATGTATTTTACCATACAACAACATCATTATCACAACATTCACCTCACATGCATTCAGATCACATAATAGCACACAAGCTATACGTTATATATCAAAAGTATATCACATGATAACACATCAATCACACACAATTACGACGATAAATGTCAACAAAACGACACATTTTCGAATTCCCGACACAATTAAATTGGCCACCAAACTCCAAACCATTTTTATAAGAAAGAACATCTCATTAGCTTCCCAAAGATACTAGGAACGTCTCGATCCGAGTTACGGATCAAAAGTTATGCATTTTCAAAGAAAACAAATTTATTGAAAATCCCCATGAGCGCCCGACGGTACATATTTTCGCCCGACGGTGCCCCCTTCGCCTCTGCGTCACCCGGAGAAACAGCGGCGTACATTCCCCAACCAAAAATTTAAAAGAGTCAGCAGCGTGACAAGCTGCGCCTCTTGGGTATCGCCCGACGGAGCAGCGGCGCAACACATGCGTCGCCCGGTGCTCAAAGCATCGCCTGGCGCTTCGTATCAGATGAAAAATTTCTCTGCTGCATTTTACACGATTCGACATCCTAAAAATCCCATTTCCCACCCCAAATCAATTCCTACAGTAAAACAAGTATCAACGATTGTTCATAAACACAGTGTGATCATACAACGCAATTTATATCGAATTCCGACCGTGAAAACATCGATTTCTATCAATTGATAACAAATTCAACCAAATGGGAAAACATGTATTTTTCAACCAAACATTAAAAAAAATACATACATATACATATACAAGCAAGATATAAACAAAACTTCTCACCCTTACCCGATTATTCGCGATTGAAACGGAGCTTCTTCATTTTTTTCCTCTTTCTCCTCTTCTTTCTTTTTCCTTCTCTTCTCTTTCTCTTCTTTCCCTTTTCTTTCTTTTCTTTTCCTTTCTATCTTTTTCTCTCTATTCTCTATTTATATAAATATCTAACTTATCAATTGACCATTTTGCCCCTCAGCTCAAAGATCTCGCAAACGCTCTCAAAACGCGATAAAACATAATAACGATGAAAAATAATATATTGTCAAATAAAAGTCAAGAATAAAATAATATAAAAACAAAAATAATTAAATCGACTTGATTAAATAAATAAGACAAAACGGGGTGTTACAATTCTCCCCCACTTAGACATTTTCGTCCTCGAAAATATAACTGAGACGAACAACTCCGGATACGACTCTCGCATCCGACTAACAAACTCTCATGCCAACAAAAGGCAACCCCACGAGTAACAAAAACTGACAAACCACTTGCTAACAATGACGACAACTACAACGAAAAGATTCAAAGCCCATACAATGCACTTGACGACCAAACCACGACTCAAAGAAAACCACGTTACAAACACTCAGGTAACACTCCCCTAATTCCCCACACAGGAATTAGCCACTCGCACTCGAACCATCACGATGGAAAGGAGGCAACCACACAAACAAGAACATAAAGTTCCACGACCCAACATCATTCCAACAACCTCTACATAACCACAATACCAACATCCTTGTCACACAACATTATTACAACAATGCTACGATTCTCCAATCGAACATACAACCAAAACATCCATCTACATAGTAGCCCATGAATAATATTTAAACTTTTCACCTAACACTTCCATTCTGAAACGTCCAATGATCTCATCATTCCTACATGTTTTCAATGTTCAACCTATGAACTCTTACAAGTCACACACGCATATATGAAATGTGCCACATCACGCTTCCGCTGCGCACTCTGACTACTCGCAACAATCAAATTTACCAATTCCATATCCAACTTCTGACTTTCTCTAATATTCCCCAGAAAAAAGCATATTTCATTTCTAAAAGACCTAACCTTACACTCCATTGAGTTATCTCACACACCAGACACAAGTCTCTGACTACTCAAATAATTCTAATCCTCTACTATCAAAAGATCTCCTTCAAATCTTGGTACATTTTATTAACTCCCGGATGTATACTCAAACTACTCCGGTGTCCTTTCTCTAAAACCATCATTTTCAATTCCGAACCATTAGGAATACAAATTTTACCGTGGACTCTCATAACACCCTGATCATCCAGTTTAAAGTCACCATTCACATCTTTATCTACAACCGTCATTAATTCAACAAATTTCACTTCCAGCCTCTGTTTCTCGCTAACGGTCAACAGAAAATCATTAGTGACCCTTAACATACTAAGCCTCACGCTATCAGATGTCAATTCACACACCAAAATCGAATCCCTAAATTCTTCCAAAAGTTCCCACTCTTTAACCATCAAAGCAGACATATGTAACATCTTTCAACTTAACTCATCAGGCACGACACTAACCTCACCAATAGGATAATTCCAGCTAAAGTCATAACTCATCACAAATTCCAACCATCCTCGTTGTCTCCTACTCTATTCCTTCCGACCAAACAGGCACTCAATATTCTAGTGATTACCAAACACTTCGAACCTAGAACCATAAAGATAATACCTCCAAATTTTCCAACACAATACCACCGCAACCAATTCCAAATCCTGAATAGTATAGACCCTTTTATGAATCCTCAATTATTGTAAAGCATAAGCTACGACTTTACCCTCTTGCATTAACACACTGACTAAACTCATCAAAGACACATCCCAATACCTCACAAACGGTTTACCAAGATCACGCAATATCAAAACTGGAGTCGTAGACAACTTCGACCTCAGCTCTTTGAAACTTACTCACAACGAACATACAAAACAAACGACTCACCCTTTGCAAGTCAACTGAGATAATAGAAGTACGAACTTAGCAACGTCTTCCATAACCTGCAGTAAGAACCAACTAAGCCCAAAAGTTTCTAATCTCCTTAACCAACTTCAGAGCCTCTCATCGTAGAACTGCATCTACTTCCGATGGATCCATTAACCATACTCTCATCCGAAATAACATTCCCCCTAAAACTAACCTCTTGCAATCAAAATTCTCACTCAATAATTTAGCAGAAAGCTCCCTCTCTTTCAACCCTTGTAACTCAATCCTTAAATACTCTACATACTCATCCTTTGATTTAAAATAACTCAGAATATCATCCAATAAACATCACTATAAACTCATCCAAACAAGTATAGAAGATATGATTCATATACTCCACAACCATAACCTATACAACCTTCAAAATTCATTCTGAGCTCGAAACAATTTATCCAAAATAGCTTAACAATCTCTGGTTACCACATTCCCTATCAATTCTTCTTACAGGGTTCCAACTCACTCAAGGTTTCTGCTGACACGAGATCTCAACCCATAAATAAATTAATACCATCAAGGAACTTCAAATCGTTTGCAATTCGTCACAATTCAAAACTCAAGCTATCCATAACACAACCGCAAGTTTCCATACTACTCACTGATTAACACACAACCTCATGCTATCATCTTTTTCCTTACCAACCATGTTGGACCACTTCAAGTCAACACACTAATGTTCCATCCAAAAACACATCTGAAAACCATGCACAACTGACGACCCATCACAGTGGCTTCCTGCCAATTTCCAGAACACTATCATCACAAACATGACAAACATCTGAGTTTCACTTCCTAAAAGTTCTTATACTTACTTAGCAGATCCAAACCTCAAATCTTCACCTTCGTCAAATTTGAGTTCACACTCTACTCTCGGAGAACAACCATTAACGATACCTAATCTTTCTCTCTCAATGACTTCCCAACTGGACCAACGTACAAAAACTTCGAATTCGTCTCATCTTCTGATATTAGAATCTTCATCGACTCATCAAAACAATCCGTAACCATTTTCTTAATCCCAAACAATTCATTGTACACACTATCAAGGCCGAAAAGACACGTCTATTCCATCCAATATAACTCCGTCTACTATCAACAAGAGATTACGGGTGATCAGTTCCTCAATTTGTCAATAGACAGCCGACAATCATGATGGGGCATAAACCTTCTTTACCAAACTATAATAGCATTTATTGCATTTTATGCACAAAACTACCCAAGGCACAAATCCTTAGTTAACATAAACCTTACCTCCGCATTCCCTCCGGAATCGGGAACAACACTATCCAAACAACACTTACACTCTTGCAACCACCACTGCACAACCAAAGCAACTTGGAGAAGCACCAGCTCCTCCCCCACTTATCTCATTCTCACACCTGAATACAAAGGATGAGGAAACCAGAAAGCACTGACAGTGTTTCACACACATATCACATACTAAGGAACACACAACATCGACAGTATTCAACTGTCACACCAACTGACTCAACAACTTGGCCGGACGGACCGACATGCTCTGATACCACTAATGTAACACCCCAATTCCCATCACGCTAAATAATACATAAATAAATCAGAGTAAATAAAAATAAATTCTCTTTGACAGAAATAAGGATGCCACAGCAGACAGACCGACAAAAGGATGGAGAACTAATCTTCACAAAAGCCTCTGAGACAAATAATCTGCAATTGCCTCATAGAGCAACAAACCACAACAGAAGGGTGAGAAATAACAACTAAATTAAGATTTCATAATAATATGCAACACATATAAATTCACATGCATAATTATTCTCACCACAAGCATCACATACTAATACACATAGCATATATCAATTATACCAACATAATCACATATTCACACATAAGGCATACCAAAGTTATGACATATGGAAACACACCACCACATCACATATATTCATATATAACATAACATAGATAATTAATACAATCATTGTAATGTACAACATCCCCACAAAACATAGCATATGTCTATACATAAAACATATCATCCATAACCAATGCATTTATCACAAATGCATATCAAATCACCAATGCCATCACAAGCTCATAACATAATCAATCAATTCACAATTACCCACACATAATCAATCCATTCATGATTCATGCAAATGCAAAGAGACCGACACAACGACTCTATGTAAATGTAATGCGGTACCGTTCCATCCATCATTCTCATCATTAATTCACTCAGGAATTGCTGGAATCATCGCTTGTTACTTAGTGTAACTCCCCGTCGGGCAAACGATGTTCCCCGTCGCTTTTGGTCCTCTTGGTATAAGGCTCACGATGTTTATGGATCACTTTCGTTCCTCTTTGTATAAGGCTCACGATCGTCTATAACGTCGCTTTCGGTCCTCTTTGTATAAGGCTCACGACCGTTATAGCAGGATTCCCTCAGGAATCATTTCGTCGCTCACACCCACTAGGGTACACGACATCACAAGAATGCATATCATGATGCTTGGCATACAATGACTCATGATAATCAAATGCATACATATATACAACCATGTGAACCATTTCAACATCCATAATCATGCATATACAATCAAACCCAAAACAATGCGTTTCATCATAATCCACAAACCACAACAATTAGCATTTTAGCATATACACTCATATCAATTCACATCAAGAATTACTCACCATGAAACACAACAATTACAACAACTTATCACATGCTTCAACATCATATAAACCACAACAATCCCACAAAACCTCATAACAACATACATTGATATTCAATCAAACAATGTATTTTAACACACAACAACATCATTATCACAACATTCACCTCACATGCATTAGCATCACATAACAGCACACAAGCTATACGTTATATATCAAAAGCATATCACATGATAACACATCAATCGCACACAATTACGACGATAAAAGTCGACAAAACGACACGTTTTCATATTCCCGACACAATTAAATCGGCCACAAATCCCCAAACCATTTTTATAAGAAAGAACATTTCATTAGCTTCCCAACAATACTAGGAACGTCTCGGTCCAAGTTACGGATCAAAAGTTATGCATTTTCAAAGAAAACAAATTTATTGAAAATCCCCAGGAGCGCACGGCGGTGCCCCCTTCGCCTCTGCGTCGCCCGGCGAAACAGCGGCATACATTCCCCAACGAAAACTTTAAAAAAGTCACCAGCGTGACAAGCTGCGCTCTTGGGTATCGCCCGACGGAGCAGCGACGCAACATATGCGTCGCCAGGCGCTCAAAGCATCGCCCGACGCTTCGTATCAGATGCAGAATTTCTCTGCTGCATTTTACACGATTCCACATCCCAAAAATCCCATTTCCCACCCTAAATCAATTCCAACAGCAAAACAAGTATCAACGATTGTTCATAAACACAGTGTGATCATACAACGCAATTTATATCGAATTCCGACCGTGAAAACATCGATTTCTATCAATTGATCACAAATTCAACCAAATGGGAAAACATGTATTTTTCAACCAAACATTTAAACAAATACATACATATACATATACAAGCAAGATATAATCTAAACTTCTCACCCTTACCCGATTATTCGCGATTGAAACGTAGTTTCTTCATTTTTTTTCTCTTTCTCCTCTTCTCTCTTTTTCCTTCTCTTCTCTTTCTCTTCTTTCCCTTTTCTTTCTTCTCTTTTCCTTTCTCTCTTTTTCTCTCTATTCTCTATTTATATAAATATCTAACTTATCAATTGACCATTTTACCCCTCAGTTCAAATATCTCGCAAACGCTCTCAAAACGCGATAAAACATAATTACGATGAAAAATAATATATTGTCAAATAAAAGTCAAGAATAAAATAATATAAAAGTGAAAATAATTAAATCGACTTTATTAAATAAATAAGACAAATTGGGGCGTTACACAAGATGCCTCCATTTGTTCGTAGAACTTTGATCTTCTTCTCACTCTAGTTTTCGACAAGTGTCTTGAATCTCTTAAAGATTTCAAATACTTCGTCCTTTCGTTTGATCACATAGATCCAGAGCTTTCAACTATACTCATCGACAAATGAGACAAAGTATTTGTTGCCACCAACGGTATTTTATTTTGATCATTGACCTGTTCCACTGTATATCACTATCATATCAATAAAAAAAATGATATCAAAATTTGCATGAATGTTGCATTAAAAATTTCCAATTTTGATTGAATAATGACATTTGCAAGTCAATTTAGCATCAAAAGAATCCCAACATATGCATCCAATTGAGGAACTTGATATGGTGAAAGGAGTCTAGTCAGGGGCAAATCACTTTGATCAATAGTCAAGCCACACATCTCAAGAATCGGCTAATCAGAAAAGAAGTCTCTTTGATATTCAGACTAGGGCAAGCTACCATAGAGAGCTCAATGAGTCCAATTCTCCAATGAGTCCAAATCAGAAGTTGCACATTCCAAGAGTTGGTTAATAAGGGACAAATTTCAAATATTCAAGCACCGGGGCAGCCATTTCAAGGTCATATTATGATAGGTCATTTGCAAGCTCCTTATGAGGAGAATGTCTTCAAAGACCCATTGATTGGGGCAAGATGAGCTACATAGGGGCAAGTCATCTCCATGTTTTTATAGTTTTTCAGAACCTATAATGCATCAGTAGCTGTTAAGTTCTAAATGAGTGTCGGGAAATCATTCTAGTACAACCTGTCAATACTCTGGAATGATCCCTTGGTAAAAAATAATAGTAAAAAATGGTGAATTTTCCCTTAGCAGCTTCCATCACAAGACATTTAGTTGAGTCCCTGGTGTTGAGGAATCAAAACCTCCATAAAGAGTCTTCGTAAACTCCTAGTCTACATAGAGTACACATTTGCATGTCACGATCATTCATATCATGCATAAAAGCAAAATTCAATCATGCATAGCCAAAGTGTACTTCACACTCATTTTGCATTAACCCTGGTCTTGTTGTTAATCATATATCCTTCGACCTCTAAGGCCTGCTTGTTTTTTGCACCCTTAAACCATCTTTCGGTTTTCTCATGCATTTTCAAAGTCCAATTCAGTTGGCACCTACCAAAGAAAGATGTTTGCTCGTGAGAGTCAATTGCTCACTTCCCTATCCGATGAATTTTTGGACATGTCTCATTTGTTCTGACGTATTTCAAAAACCCTCTTTTTGTTATCTGACGTATTTCCAAATATTCCCTTGAAATTCTGATGCATTTCCAAAATTATTTTACTTTCTATCCGAGGTATTACCGGATGTGTTTGTCTCTTTGATGTATTTCTATATTGAGTTTTGTTATCTGATTATTTCCAGATATTCCCTTGCAATTCTGATGCGTTTCCAAAATTCTTTTACTTTTTATCCGAGGTATTACCATATGTGTTTGTCTCTCTGATGTATTTCCCGATTGAGTCTTGTTATCTGATGTATTTCCAGATATTCCCTTGCAATTCTGATGCATTTCCAAAATTCTTTTACTTTCTATATGAGGTATTACTGAATGTGTTTATCTCTCTGATGTTTTTCCAGATTGAGTGTCGAGTTCTGAGGTATTTCCATAACCTATCCGAAGCATTTATGGATTATCCCTTTATCTCTCTGATGTTTTTCCAGATTGAGTGTCGAGTTCTGAGGTATTTCCAGAACCTATCCGAAGCATTTCTGGATTATCCCTTTATCTCTCTGATGTTTTTCTATATTGAGTGTCGAGTTCTGAGGTATTTCTAGAACCTATCTGAAGCATTTCTGGATTATCCTTTTATCTCTCTGATGTTTTTCCAGATTGAGTGTCGAGTTCTGAGGAATTTCTATAACCTATCCGAAGCGTTTCCAGATTATCCCTTTATCTCTCTGATGTTTTTCCAGATTGAGTGTCGAGTTCTGAGGTATTTCCAGAACCTATCCGAAGTATTTTCGGGTTGTCCCTTTATCTCTTTGATGTTTTACCAGATTGAGTCTTCATATCTGATGTATTTCCAGATTAAGTATCTCTTCTTACGTATTTCTAGAACCCCTATTGTGTTATCTGAGGTATTTCCAGATATTTTGTTATCATTATGACATTTTTCCAAAATTTGTTTACCCGATGTATTACTAGATGTGTCTGTCTCTCTGATGAATTTTCAGATTGAGCCTTGTTATCTGATGTAGTTCCAGATAGTCCTTTGTGTTTCTGAGGCATTTCCAGAATCTGTTATTTGTCATTTAAAGTCCAGTTGTTGCTGACACTCTGTTATTCAAAGTCCAATTGTTGTCGGCATCCTTTAAAAGTCCAGTCATAACCGGCATTCTGTCTAAATCCAATCATAATTGGTACTTGAAGATTGGTTGTTGCCAATTTCATTTAAAGTCCAGTTGTTCCTGGCACCAATCCGTTAGAAGTCGGTCATACCCATACTTGCGGTCTAAGTCCAATTGTTGTTGGCACATACAGAGAGTTTTATTACCCTGTTGTTTTTTCCTGATGGTTCCTAGAAGGTCATGTATGAATCTTCATTTCGGGGAATTTCCAGAAGCTTGGATATTATTCTTGTTGGAGAACTCCATTGATTTTTCTTTCGATTAATTTCCTCATAAAGAATCATCGTAGTCTTGTTTTGTGAGGATGATCTTCTAATAAAAAGAATCCAGAACTGTCTGCTATATTCTAAATTTCTTTAGGTCATATCGGAACCTGTGTGATAAACCACTTTGAATTCTCCCCAGTATCTTTTCCCCAGTAATTTGTCATCCATAGTGAGTCTTCACCCATTTTCTTTGACGTCTCTTGTGGATCATCATTACCGCATATCTCCATATTCCTCACATGTCTGTCCATCATCCATCACAAAAAAAATCATGCTAGGGTTCATTGTATCTCACCTCATATCCCCAGCAAACCAAAAAAGAGTCCTTCATGCATTCATAACATATCATCTCATTTCATTTGCATTCAGGGACATAATTCAGGTATTTTAAAATATATAACTATCTCCTATAGCGATCATATGAATAATAACATTTTTCATATTCTCTGGTAAAAAATACTTAAATAGGGGCAACAGTCATACCCCAATTTTGACCCTGAATCGCCGAATCAATACAATTATCATAGCATCAACATCATCTGCATAGCATACCACGCATTTCATCTCGTACAATGCCCAATTTGTCAGCCATAATAAATTTGTTGGATTTACAGACAGACCGGTCAAGCTTGCAGACGTCATTTATATTAATCTACGTTTCGTGTAGTTTAACCCGCCGTGCTCATTTTAATTTTTCAACACCTTTCGGTCACATTTTGATCAGTCTGAGCTTTTTAACCAGTGAAAATTTATTTCAAAATTAGATGAAATGCTGTATTTTTCTAATAAGTGTTTTCCGCGCTGATCATTTTGGTGCAATCATTTTAATTTTTCCGACACTTTCACGCCCGACTTTTATTCATTTCGAGTCCGTTTAATTTTGCAGTTTCGTAAAAAATGTTCAAAATAATTAAATAGAATTAATTGTGGCTTCAGTTCAATTTTATATTGATTATTTTAACATTTAAATTTTGATATTAAAATTTATTTTATCACTAAAAAAATATATCAAAATGGGCATTTTTGTCATTGTTTGTAAATTTAAGAAAACCCTAAATTAGGCATTGTATTGTTGTAAAAAAATATAATGAAAAGTGGCGCCATTTGTCCCAATTAAGCTTCCTCTCAATTCAAAAAATGCACCAAAAATAGACCCACCAAGTACTAAAAACTAAAAGTAAAAATTCAGGAACAATAAAAACGGATCATGTAGCCAGCCATGTAATGTCTCTCTGCTCTTCTCTCTCGAGACCAACAAGGAAAAAGAAAAGTGTTTCATGAAAAAGGATACATTTATTTTATTTATTTATTTATTTAACTGAACCCTCATGTATTAAAGGAATAACCTTCATATCTAAAAAGCCATGCCCAACTCCAACCCCTCACGACTCATCATTCTCATTAACAAAGGCTGCAACATACAATATTTATACCATATCATTCTTCAACCTCCCTTTAAGCCTCTTCACCACCAATCTACCACCATCTTCCATAAGTCGTAAACCACCATACTCATGTAGCCAACTCCATCACACATGGCCAACTTCATTCTCCTCCATACAAACCTATGAAGCACGGACTCCGACACAGACACCGGGACACGACACGACACGGACACTCCGACACTGATAATGTTAAAATATAGGACACCGACACCGCTATACATAAGAGAGTATTTAAGCTTTATTTATCCATTTATGATTAAAAAATTGAAAATATTCTAATCAAAATTAATGGTTTGAATTTTTTATTGATAACATAGCTTAAAAGCACGTCAAGTTATTTTAAATTTGTGTGAGATTTGTCCAAAATATGTATAAAGGTGTGTTGAAGCAAAGAAAAAACAATTTTTTTGTTTGAAACACTTGTCTGAATTGTCTGGCATATGTGTTATGAGCGTCATACGGGTGTTAACCATTGATTCAAAGAGTGTCGAAACAAAGAAAAAACAATTTTTTAGTGGGACACTTGTCTGACTTTTCCGACACTTCTTTGACTTTTCCGACACATGTCGTGCGGGTGTCATACAAGTGTCGGACACCGACACGTGTCAGACACCACGACACGCCTATTCCTTGAGGTGTCCGTGCTTCATAGATACAAACATCACCATGGCCCCCACTTCATGTCCACCTTCAATCATAACTGAACACTTTCCATCCACAAACTAAACAATATTCCATGTGCCATTTTTTTTTACAGCACGAATCACAACCATAACTCTTCCATATAACCCATCCAAGTCACTTCAACATACTCTCATTCTACACTTTCTATCATCATCTTTCACTGACCAATATCAAAAGAAGAAAAAGCTAAAAAATGGAAAGTAGAAGAATGCTATTTTTCTTCTATGTATGCTGCAGTAAGTGAAACAAACTCCTCGCCGATACTCTACTTCCGCCCATCACCAAGCTTCTCCTTCAACTCCATACACACCTCTCTCATCTTCTGTCCTTCACCATCAAACCAAACACACATACCACATTCCGGCATAAGCGGTAGCGAGCAAACCGCAATAATAATAATTCAAAGTCGCACGCTTTTGATTCGAAATAGCACAAAACACAGCAGCCCATCTTCAATTTGTAACAACGGTAATGTTTCAACATGTTTTGGTTTGACATTTTTTGGTTAAGCAACTGCAACAACCCAGTGACATCACAACACAAACGAACCTTGTTTCCACCAAACCACAACATAAGAGAAGAGAAAGAAGAGACTCGAAGCGTCTTCCATTGGTGATGCCTTTTATCGTTGTCTCTTTTGTAGTGTATTCCTTCTGCTTTTCTTCTTTTTTTTTTCTTTCATATCTCTGTAAAAAGAAAAAAAGAAGAAATTAAGTTTGAAGAAATTAAGATCTTACAAGGATTTTTTTTAAAAGAATCTTTGTAAGATCTTAACCTGTAACACCCCAATTCCCATCGCGGATAAATAATACATAATTAAATCAGAGTGAACAAAAAGAGTTTTTCGACAGAAATAAGGATGCCACATTTCAGAAAAACATAATCCACCTGCTCATAGCTTTGATACATAACACAAAATTGAATAAATAATAGCAAGGAACTTTTTCCAACAAAAGGAAAGTTCAATTATGGAATAAAGCGGAAAGATCCATAACTGACTTGTTTTACAAAATAAATTGTTTTATAACATCAAAATATTCATACAAAGGTAATACAAAATAGATCCAACAAATGTATATATATAACAAAAGCGTTCCCCGACTCCCGTGTTACGTATCAGAGCAGACATACTGACAAAAGGATGTAGAACTAATCTTCACAAAAGTCTCCAAGATACTAATCTGCAATTGCCTCATAGGGCTACAAACCACAGCAGAAGGGTGAGAAATAACAACAAAATCAAGATTGCATAATAATATGCAACACATATAAATTCTCATGCATAATTATTCTCACCACAAGCATCACATACTAATACATATAACATGCCACAGATACATAACATATTTCTAATAATCCAACAATATAGCATATATCAATTATACTAACATAATCACATATTCACACATAAGGCATACCAAGGTTATGACATATGGAAACACACCACCACATCACATATATTCATATATAGCATATCAACGATAATCCAAACAATCTTTGTAATGTATACCGTTTCCACAAAACATAGCATATGTCCATTTATAAAACATATCATCCATAATCCATACATTTATCACGAATGCATATCAAATCACCAATGCTATCACTAGCTCAACACATAATCAATCGATTCCCAATTTCCCACACATAATCAATCCATTCATGATTTATGCAAATGCACAGAGACCGACACAACAACTCTATGCATGCGGTACCATTCCATCCATCATTCTCATCATTAATTCACTCAGGAATTATTGGAATCATCGCTTGTTACTTAGTGTAACTCCCGTCGGGCAAACGATGTTCCCCATCGCTTTAGGTCCTCTTTGTATAAGGCTCATGACGTTTATGGATCGCTTTAGGTCCTCTTTGTATAAGGCTCACGATCCGATTGCTTTAGGTCCTCTTTGTATAAGGCTCCCGATCGTCTATAACGTTGCTTTAGGTCCTCTTTGTATAAGGCTCACGACCGTTACAGCAAAATCCCTCTAGATTCGTTTCGTCGCTCACACCCCACAAGGGCACACGATATCACAAGATGCATATCATGATGCTTGGCATACTAATGACTCATGACAATCAAATGCATATTCACAAATCAACAATATGAATTATCTCATCGTCATTATTCATGCATTGGAACTCAATTCAAACAATGCCTTTACTTGCCATAAGGCCACCAAATAACACACATTGACTTTCACGTAAACAATGCATTTCATCATAATCCACAAGCCACAACAATTAGAATTTTAGCATATACACTCATATCAATTCACATCAAGAATTACTCACCATCAACCACAACAATCCTGCAATCATACAATGATACTCACAACACTAAGGTTCACGCCACAAAGGCTACCCACAACAACATACATTAATACCATACATTTGTATTCAAGTCAACAAAGTATTTTACCATAAGGCCACAATAATTATAACAACTTATCACATGCTTCAACATCATATAAACCACATAAAAGCTCCACGTCATATAACAATAGCACAACACACTGTAAAACACCGACCACACGTCATTAACGCGATAAAAACCTGACAACCCAACGCTTTTACACAACCACGACTTAAATAAATCATCTACTGTCCTCCAAACCATTTTTATAAGAAAGAACATCTCATTAGCTTTCCAACGCTTCGAACGGCGGCCAAAACGGACTTATGGTTTGAAAGTTATGAAGAAAACAAAATAGAAAATCTGTCACGTTCGCTCCAGTATTTGCTAGGCGAACCCCAGCGAACCGTGGCAGAAAAAACCAGCATAAAGTTCGCTAGACGAATCAACTTGGCGAACATTCGCCTTCCTTCGCTAGCTGTTCGCTGGACTTTGCCCCAGGTTCGCTAGGCGAACCCTGGAAAACTCAGAATCTCAGCAGCACTGTTATTCACCCCAAATTCAATATTCCCTCCACCAAAACACTACCAAACCATAACATAACAACCAAAACATGTTCCAATCATAGCAACAAGTATTCTACGCAGTTTATTCCACATTTTAACCATTAAAACGATCGATTCCCACCAATTGTTCACAATTTCAACCAAATGGACCACATATATTTTTCCACCAAACATTCAAACAAATACATACATACACATATACAAGCATGATATAATCGAAACTTCTCACTCTTACCCGATTAATCATGCTTGAAACGGAGTATTGAAGATTTCCTCTTCTCCTCTCTTTCTCTCCTCTTCTTTCCCTTCCTTTCTCTTTCTCTTCCTTTCTCTTTTTCTTTCCCCTCTATTTCTACTTATATAAAAATATCTATTTCTAAAAAAAAAAATCTAACCTCCCAACATGACCATTTTACCCCTCAGCTCAAATATCTCGCAAACATTCTCAAAACGCGATAAAACATAATAACGAAGAAAAATAATATATTGCCAAATAAAAGTCAAGAATAAAATAATATAAAAACGAAAATAATTAAATTGACTCGATTAACTAAATATAACAAAAACCGGGGCGTTACAACTCTCCCCCACTTAGAAATTTTCGTCCTCGAAAATATACTTGGTGCAAACAACTCCGGATACGACTCTCGTATCTGACTAATCCACTCTCATGCCATTAAAGGCAACACCACGAATAACACAAACCGACAAAACACCTCGCTCACAGCAACTACTACAATGACACGACAATGGTAACAACGACAACGACAAGACGCAATGCCCATACAATGCACTTGACGACCAACTCACGACTCAAAGAATACCCAAGTTACGAACACACAGGTTCACTCTTGATCCGAAACACAACAAGATCGCTACCCTCACTATAGGTAACACTCCCCTAATTCTCCACAAGGAATTAGCTACTCGCACTCGAACCATCACGATAGAAACGAGGCAACAACACAAACAAGAACGTAAAGTTCCACGACCAAACATCGTTTCAAGAACCTCTACATAACCACAATACCAACATCCTTGTCACACAACAATATTACAATAATGCTACGATTCACCAATCGAACATATAACCAAAACATCCATCTACATAGTAGCCCATGAATAATATTTAAACCTTTCACCTAACACTTCCATTCTGAAACGTCCAATGGTCTCATCATTCCTACATGTTTTCAATGTCCAACCTATGAACTCTTACAATCACACACTCATATACAAAATGTGCCACATCACGCTTTTGATGCGCACTCTGATTATTCGCAACAATCAAATCTTCCAATTCCATATCCAACTTCTGACTCTCTCTAATATTCACCAGAAAAAGCATAGTTCATTTCTAATAAACCCAACCTTATACTCCACTGAGTTATCTCACACACCAGACACAAGTCTCTGAACTGCTCAAATAATTATAATCCTCTGACCATCAAAATAGACATGCATAAAAGCTTTCGACTTAACTTATCAGGCACGACATTAACTTTACCAATAGGATAATTCGAGCCGAGGTCATAACTAATCAGGAATTTCAACCATCCTCGTTGTCTCATACTCTATTATTTCCTACCAAACAGGTACTCAATACTCTTGTGATTACTAAACACTTCGAACTCAAAACCATAAAAATAATACCTCTAGATTCTCAAAACAAAAGTAACCGCAGCCATCTTGAAATCATGAATCCTCAATTGTCGTAAAGCATATGCCACGACTTTACCATCCTGCATTAACACACTGACTAAACTCATCATAGACGCATCCCAATACCTCACAAACGGTTTATCAGCATCAGGCAGAATCAAAATTGGAGCCGTAGACAAATTCTACTTCAGCTCATCCAAAACTTACTCACAACGAACATCCAAAACAAACGACTCACCCTTTGCAAGTCAATTGAGATAACAGAAGTACTAACTTAGCAAAGTCTTCGATAACCTGCAGTAACAACCAACTAAGCCCAAAAGTTTTTAATCTCCTTAACCGACTTTGGAGTCTCTCAATGTAGAACTGCATCTATTTTGGATGGATACACAACAATACCATCATCGGAAATAACATAACCAAGAAAACTAACCTCTTTCAATCAAAATTCTCACTCGATAATTTAGCAGAAAGCTCCCTCTCTTTCAACCCTTGTAACTCAATCCTCAAATACTCTACATACTCATCCTTTGATTTAAAATAAATCAAAATATCATCCAATAAACATCACTATAAACTTATCCAAACAAGTATGGAAAATACGATTCATATACTCCACAATCATAACACATACCACCTTCAAAATTCATTCTGAGCTCGAAACAATTTATCCAAAATAGCTTAACAATCTCTGGTTACAACATTCCATATCAATTCTTCTTACCGGGTTCCAACTCACTCGAGGTTTCTGTTGACACAAGATCTCAACCCATAACAAAAGTAATACCATCAAGGAACTTCAAATCGTTCGCAATTCGTCACAATTCATAACTCAAGCTATCCAGAACACAACCACAAGTTTCCATACTACTCACTGATTAACACGCAACCTCATGCTATCATCCTTTTCCTTACCAACCATGCTGGACCTCTTCAAGTCGACACACTAATGTTTCATCCAAAAACACATCTGAAAACCATGCACAACAGACGGCCCATCACTGTGGCTTCCTGCCAATTTCCAGAACACTATCATCACAAACATGACAAACATCTGAGTTTCACTTCCTAAAAGTTCTCCTACTTACTTAGCAGATCCAAACCTCAAATCTTCACCTTCGTCAATTTTGAGTTCACACTCTACTCTCTGAGAACAACCATTAACGATACCCAATCGTTCTCTCTCAATGACTTCCCAACTGGACCAACATACCAAAACCTCTAATCCGCCTCATCTTCTAATATAAGAATCTTCATCGACTCATCAAAACAATATGTAATCATTTTCTTAATTCCAAACAATTCATTGCACACACTATCAAGGCCGGAAAGACACGTCTATTCCATCAAAGATAATTCTGTCTACTATCAACAAGAGATTAAGGGTGATCAGTTCCTCAATTTGTCCATAGACAGCCGACAATCATGATGGGGCATAGACCGTCTTTACCAAACTATATTAGCATTTCTTGCCTCTTGTGCACACAACCACCTAAGGCATAAATCCTTAGTTGACATAACCCTTACCTCCGCATTCCCTCCGGAACCGGGAACAACACTGTCCAAACAACACTTATAATCTTGTAACCAACGCTCCACAAGTGAAGCAACTTGGAGAAGCACCAGCTTCTCCCCCACTTAACTAATTCTAAATCCTGCAGAAAAAGGTTTAGAAAACCAGAAATTACTGTCAGTGTTTCACACACATATCACATACTAAGGAACAAACAACATCGACAGTATTCAACAGTCACACCAACTGACTCAACAACTTGGCCGGACGGACCGACCTGCTCTGATACCACTAATGTAACACCCCAATTTCCATCGTGGATAAATAATACATAATTAACTCAGAGTGAACAAAAAGAGTTTTTCGACAAAAATAAGGATGCCACATTTCAGAAAAACATAATCCACCTGCTCATAGCATTGATACATAACACAAAATTGAATAAATAATAGCAGGGAACTTTTTCCAACAAAAGGAAAGTTCAATTATGGAATAAAGCGGAAAGATCCATAACTGACTTGTTTTACAAAATAAATTGTTTAATAACATCAAAATATTCATACAAAGGTAATACAAAATAGATCCAACAAATGTATACATATATAACAAAAGCATTCCCCGACTCCCGTGTTACGTGTCAGAGCAGACAGACCGACAAAAGGATGGAGAACTAATCTTCACAAAAGCCTCCAAGATACTAATCTGCAATTTCCTCATAAGGCAACAAACCACAGCAGAAGGGTGAGAAATAACAACTAAATCAAGATTGCATAATAATATGCAACACATATAAATTCACATGCATAATTATTCTCACCACAAGCATCACATACTAATACATATAGCATGCCACAGATACATAACATATTTCTAATAATCCAACAACATAGCATATATCAATTATACCAACATAATCACATATTCACACATAAGGCATACCAAGGTTATGACATATGGAAACACACCACCACATCACATATATTCATATATAGCATATCAACAATAATCCAAACAATCTTTGTAATGTATACCGTCTCCACAAAACATAGCATATGTCCATTTATAAAACATATCATCCATAATCCATACATTTATCACGAATTCATATCAAATCACCAATGCTATCACTACCTCAACACATAATCAATCAATTCACAATTTCCCACACATAATCAATCCATTCATGATTTATACAAATGCACAGAGACCGACACAATGACTCTATGCATGCGGTACCATTCCATCCATCATTCTCATCATTAATTCACTCAGGAATTATTGGAATAATCGCTTGTTACTTAGTGTAACTCCCCGTCGGGCAAACGATGTTCCCCGTCGCTTTAGGTCCTCTTTGTATAAGGCTCATGACGTTTATGGATTGCTTTAGGTCCTCTTTATATAAGGCTCACGATCCGATCGCTTTAGGTCCTCTTTGTATAAGGCTCACGATCGTCTATAACGTCGCTTTAGGTCCTCTTTGTATAAGGCTCACGACCGTTATAGCAGATTCCCTCTGGAATCGTTTCGTCGCTCACACCCCACAAGGGCACACGACATCACAAGATGCATATCATGATGCTTGGCATACTAATGACTCATGACAATCAAATTCATATTCACAAATCAACAATATGAATTATCTCATCGTCATTATTCATGCATTGGAAATCAATTCAAACAATGCCTTTACTTGCCATAAGGCCACCAAATAACACACATTGAATTTCACGTAAACAATGCATTTCATCATAATCCACAAGCCACAACAATTAGAATTTTATCATATACACTTATATCAATTCACATCAAGAATTACCCACCATCAACCACAACAATCCTGCAATCATACAATGATACTCACAACACTAGGGTTCACGCCACGAAGGCTACCCACAACAACATACATTAATACCATACATTTGTATTCAAGTCAACAAAGTATTTTGCCATAAGGCCACAACAATTAAAACAACTTATCACATGCTTCAACATCATATAAACCACATAAAAGCTCCACGTCATATAACAATAGCACAACACACTATAAAACACCGACCGCACGACATTAACGCGATAAAAACCCAACAACCCAACACTTTTACACAACCACGACTTAAATAAATCATCTACTGTCCTCCAAACCATTTTTATAAGAAAGAACATCTAATTAGATTTCCAACGCTTCGAACGGCGGCTAAAACGGACTTACGGTTTGAAAGTTATGAAGAAAACAAAATAGAAAATCTGTCACGTTCGCTCCAGTATTCGCTAGGCGAACCCCAGCGAACCGTGGCAGAAAAAATCCAGCATAAAGTTCGCTAGGCGAATTAACTTGGCGAACATTCGCCTTCCTTCGCTGCCGGGTTCGCTAGGCGAACCCTCGAAAGCTGTTTGCTGGACTTCGCCCCAGGTTCGCTAGGCGAACCCTGGAAAACTCAGAATCTCAGCAGCGCTGTTGTTCACCCCAAATTCAATATTCCCTCCACCAAAACACTACCAAACCATAACATAACAACCAAAACATGTTCCAATCATAGCAACAAGTATTCTACGCAGTTTATTCCATATTTTAACTGTTAAAATGATCGATTCCTACCAATTGTTCACAATTTCAACCAAATGGACCACATATATTTTTCCACCAAACATTCAAACAAATACATACATACATATATACAAGCATGATATAATCGAAACTTCTCACCCTTACCCGATTAATCGTGCTTGAAACGGAGTATTGAAGATTTCCTCTTCTCCTCTTTTTCTCTCCTCTTCTTTCCCTTCCTTTCTCTTTCTCTTCCTTTCTCTTTTTCTTTCCCCTCTATTTCTACTTATATAAAAATATCTATTTCTAAAAAAAATATCTAACCTCCCAACATGACCATTTTACCCCTCATCTCAAATATCTCACAAACGTTCTCAAAACGCGATAAAACATAATAACGATGAAAAATAATATATTGCCAAATAAAAGTCAAGAATAAAATAATGTAAAAACGAAAATAATTAAATCGACTCGATTAACTAAATCTAACAAAAACCGGGGCGTTACATAACTAGTTGCATTTTTATAAAAAAAAGTCTATTGAATATCTCTTAAGACTCAATACTCCGATTTAATATTGATTCATGTTTAGCATGGTTTATTTGATCCTTGATTAAATGTATGATTGCTTGCATGGCTTATTAATTATGATTGTATATTCTTGAATATAAACTTTTAACTATAAAAAAAATGATAAGGAGCATGCATAATAAGATTAACCTTTCAAGATAAGTTCATGCGCTCAATATCCAATTAATTTTCAAAACCCTACTACTTTCAAACCATTTTCAAAATCAAATAAAACTTACTTTAAAACGTTTTTCACATAAACACGAAAGAAGAGGACTGTTGGAATCTAGCATTCTAGTAGAACCCTCGAATGATCGGTCTCGAGCATCACGTCTTGGGATAAGCGTTCATTCTTTTCTTTCGTCCTTAAAACACTTAATAATTAAATGGGACAAATAAGGGCCGTTGGGGTCTAGCATTCTGGCGTAACACTTTGAACAATTGTTCATTATCAGGCATTCGTTGTCCATCAAAATTTTTTCTCAATTAACCTTGAATGAAAAAGGGCCGCTGGGATCTAGCATTCTGGCGTAACTCTTTGAATAATTGATTCTTATAAAACATTCGTCATTCACCTAAAACACATCCAACTAATCAATCTATTTTTTTCGCCGCTGTGCGATCTTAAAAACTTTTTTAAAAACGAAAGACATTTTGTCTTAAGATGATGCAGAACAATGCTTCATCCACAACTGCTGAGTTGAGATAAGTGGCGTGAATGTGATTCGTAAATCCATTCAATGTGATGTAAATGTCCGCTCCTCACCTATTTTAGGTAAAACAATGTTTTACGTCGATTAATACAAGATAGCTTTCGCCAAAATCGACCAACAAACAAACTTTTTTACCCAGAACTACGTGTGCCTTGATTTCACTTTTGAGATACGTAGGAGCAGGGTTGTGAAATCTTGTCAGGCCCCCTAATAATAAAAACCTTTTAAGGTCCTTTCTCTTTAATAAAAATCCAAAAATATTTCTCTTTTCTATCTCTTTTCCCATCAATAAGTAGAAGATTAGAAACTAACATCACACTAACATTCATTCGATGCCTAACTAAATGGTTCCCGTTGAGTACAATGGACGTGAGGGGTACTAATATCTTCCCATTGTGTAACCGACTCCCGAACTCAGATATTGGTTGCAATGAACATATTCTTGTCCTTCTTTTAAGGGTTTTATTCGATATTTTCCCTTGGCGACTTTGTTAAGTCCATCCCACGAGCGTGCGATTGCGCTTCGCGAGGTCGTTCTCCTTTTTTGAGGTACGACAACCATACTTAGAGAAATTTCAAATTTTAAAAATTCAACTGAGTGCTATCAGAGTCAACGATTCCTCAAATACTCCATTCATAAGATAAGCATTATTCATCGACAAAGACCATGTTCATATTTTTCTTAATAAAACCAAATTTGGAAATAGTTAAGGGTTTTGTAAATATATCAGCCCATTGATGTTCAGAATCAATAAAATGAATGTCTGTTACGCCCTTCTGAACATAGTCTCTTATAAAATGGTGTTTGATTTCAATATGCTTAGTTATAGAATGTTGAATCATATTCTTCGTTAGACAGATAGAAGCAGTGTTATCACAAAGGATAGGAATATTATTTCCAAAAATGTGATAATCTTTAAGTTGATATTTCATCCATAGCAGTTGAGTGCAATAGTTAGCAGCTGAAATGTATTCCGCTTCTGCTGTAGACAGAGCAATAGTTGCTTGTCTTTTACTACCCCAAGATATAAGATTTTCACCTAAGAGTTGACATGTTCCACTAGTGGATTTCCTTTCAATTCTATCTCCGGCATAGTCAGCATCACAAAATCCAACTAGCTTATAATTTGAGGATTTCTTATAAAGAAGTCCAAGATTAGTTGTTCCTTTCAGATACCAAAAGATCCTCTTAACAGCTGTTAAATGAGTCTCTCTAGGACCTGATTGAAATCTTGCGCACAAGCATACACTGAATTGAATATTTGTTTTAGAAGCAGTGAGATAGAGTAAGGAACCTATCATACCTCAATATTTAGTTGGATCCACTTTAGCACTACATTCTTCATCATTCAGGTTGCAGGTTGGATGAATTGGAGTTGACATGACTTTGAATTCATCAAGATTTAACTTTTTCAAGAGCTCTATTGTGTACTTAGACTGATGAATGTATATACCTTCTTCCTTCTGAATAATTTGAATTCCAAGGAAGTATTTCAATTCACCCATCATGCTCATCTCAAATTCAGCCTGCATTATTTTCGAAAATTCTTGACAAAGAGATGCATTAGTAGAACCAAAAATTATGTCATCAACATGAATGTGAACAATCAAGATTTCTTCTTCTAGATTTTTCCTAAATACTATAGTGTCAATCTTGCCTTTAGCAAAACCATTCTTAAGCAGGAAATTACTCAGTCTCTCATATCACGCTCTTGGAGCTTGTTTGAGACCTTAGAGTGATTTCTTGAGCTTGTAGACAAAGTCTGGATGGTTTAGATCTTCAAATCCTGGAGGTTGCTTGACATACACGTCTTTAGTAATAACTCCGTTTAGAAAAGCACTTTTCACGTCCATCTGATAGAGTACAATGTCATGGTTGATGGCATAAGAAAGAGGAAGTATTATAGCTTCTAACCTTGCCACAGGAGCAAAGGTTTCAAAGAATTCAATTCCATATTATTGATTGTAGCCTTGAGCTACAAGTCTAGCTTTATTTCTAACAACTTCTCCATGTTCATTAAGCTTGTTTCTGAAGACCCACTTGGTCCCAATGATGTTTTTCTTCCATGGTCTTGGAACAAGATCCCACACATCATTACTCTGAAACTGATTTAGTTCATCTTGCATAGCCATGATCCACCCATTATCTGATAAGGCATCGTCAATAGAAGTAGGCTCTATCAATGAAATAAGTCCAAGCATTGATTGATCATTTCTAAAAGCAGATCTGGTTCTCAATGGCTCATCTTTATTTACAATGATTTTCCCTTCTGGATGAAATGATTTATATTTAAATGGTCTCTTAGGTGGAACAGAGGCTTAAGTACCATTTTGAACAATCATTTAATCAATAGCAGTAGGACCAGTTGGAGTAACTTCAGTTTCTGTAGCCTCTGGTAATCCTTCAATAATAGTAATATATTCTGAAGTATCATCATCTATAATCTTTTCCTTTGGAACATATACCACAAGTTGTTCTTTAGAATTCTGAATACCTGCGGTGATATCATTATGGGCCAAAGACTCTAACTTGTCATAGCCAGGTATTTTGTCATCAAATTTAATGTGCATAGACTCTTTAACCATTCTGGTTTCTGAGTTATACACTTTGTATGCTTTTGAGCGGTCATGGTATCCTAAGAAGATACCCTTTTGAGCTTTAGAATCAAATTTATTTAGGTAGACCTTATTATTCAAAATGTAACAAGTACATCTAAATTGATGAAAATAAGAAATACTTGGACTTCTACCTTTAAATAATTCTTACGATGTTTTATTAAGAATTGGAATAATATAGATTCTGTTCTGAATATTACAAGCAGTATTAACAGCTTCTGCCCACAAGTACTTAGGGAGTTTATTTTCATGAATCACTGCTCTTGCCATTTCTTGCAAAGATCTGTTCTTTCTCTCTACAACCCCATTTTGTTGTGGAGTTCTAGGAAAGGAGAACTCATGGATAATTCCATATCTTTCACAAAAAGGCTCAAATGGTTTATTTTCAAATTCTCCCCCATGGTCACTTCTGACTTCCAGAATCTTTACTTCCATCTCAGATTGTACTTGAATGCATAAATGCTAAATACTTCGTATGTTTCATCTTTAGATCAAATAAATTTTACCCAAGTCCATCTGATGAAATCATCAACAATGACCAAACCATATTTCTTCCCACTGATTGAAGCAGTCCCAATAGGACCAAACGGATCTATGTGAAGAAATTCCAAGGGTCTAGAGGTAGAGATAATGTTTTTTTGGTTTTAAAAGTGGTTTTCACAATCTTTCCAACTTGATATGCTCCATAGAGAGCATCTGAGTGATAGTCAAGATCTGGCAGCCCTTTAACAAGTTTTTGCTTGCTAAATTTAGAGATTAATCTCCAGTTAGAATGACCTAACCTTTTGTGCCAAATCCATTTCTCATCACTCATTATCATTAGGCAAACAACCTTTTGATAAGTCAATTCATAAAGATTGATTTTATAAATATTTCCTTTTCGTTTCCCTTTGAATATAATAGTTTTGTCAGCATTAACAACAGAGCAGAAATTATTATTGAACAATACTTCATAACCACTATCACACAATTGGCTTATGCTTAGTAGATTATGCTTCAAGCCATCTACCTGCCAGACTTTATTTATAAGAGTTTGAGAATTACCAATGGTACATGTACCAATGATTCTTCCTTTCTGGCCTCCTCCAAAACCCACACTTCCTTCCTCTCTCAGATTCAAGGTTTGAAACATATGCTTTTCTCCGGTCATATGTCGTGAGCAGGCACTGTCTAGGTACCACGATTGGCTTTCCATCCTTCCTTTTGGGCATATCTGCAACAAAGATAATTTGAGATTTAGGTACCCATACACGTATAGGTCCTTTCAGGTTAGTCTTAACATATTTTGTCCTATCATGTCCTTTTTCCATGTGAAAAGTTTTAGCTTCACTCCAAGTTTTTTGTTTTCAAAAACTTTGACTGAAGTTAACCTTAGTTACATAATCAGTCTTAGTCTGTGATTAAGATGTTGTGGATACTGAAGTTACCAGAACTTCTAAAATATCAGGTTCCGATATTACAATACCCTTCAATTTCTGATCAATAGGTTCAGTCAGATTCATAACTTTCACATTATTAGAAGCAGGACAAAAAATAGTTACTTAACACTGTTTGAGAAATGTTTGATGAGCAAGAATTTGGGAGTACTTTTAATGAAACATCAGAACTAGAGCATCCTTCATCATACCCCAAACCTTCTCTATTATTTTTTCCAACTCCATAAATCATAGATGCAAGTTTAGTTCTATCAATGCCAGATGTAATGAATTTATGAAAAGCTTGATCATGCTTACCTAGAGATGAACATTCATTTTGAGATGTGCTAATTTCTTTCTTCTTTCAAAATGAAATTATCTCTTTTTAAAACTTTAATGTGACTAACTTGATCCTTGCAATAATTTATAAGATTATTAGCGCATGAAATAAAGTTAGAGTAAGAGTATACCTCATCTTCGTCTTCAGATTCATATAAGAGTCCTTCATCAGATAAGTGTGCCATCAATGCAAGATTGGCATCATCTTCCTTTTATGAATCTTCATCATCCAAATCTTCCCATATTGCCATAAAGTTCTTCTTCAATCTATTTCTAAAGTTGTCCTTCTGATGAATTCCTTTCTTCTGATTATCTTTCTGAAGATCAAGACAGTCATATCTAAAGTGACTAGGTTTGTTGCAGTTGTAGCAGATCTTGTCTTCATCTTTCTCTTTGAATTTGGATATCCTATTTCTTATAGGAAATCTCATGTTCCTTCTGGCCATTTGCTAAAACCCTATGATGAAACAAGCCATATCATCATCATCAGGTCTACCACCAGAATCTTCTTCAGAAGTTTCATCAGGTTTACTGCTCTTTGAAGATATTTTGGACTTTTCACCATATTTTTCAGAAGCAGATCTCAAGGAAAACGACTTAAGTTTCTTTGAAGACTCATCTCCATTTAGTTCCATCTCATGGCTTTGAAGATGGCTAATTAGACTTTCAAGAGACAGCGTATTCATATCCTTAGTTTCCTAAATAGCTTTTACTTTAGGTCTAAACTTTAGAGGGAGACTTCTCAGAATCTTCTTAACATGATCTAAAGAGGAGTAACTCTTATTTAGCACCTGAAGGCTTGATACAAGAATCTGAAACCTGGAGAACATGGTTTCAATATCCTTATCATCCTTCATTTTGAACAGCTCATATTTCTGTATTAGCAAGTTAGCTTTTGCTACTCTAACTTGCTTATTCCCTTCATATGTAGAGCATAGAGATTCAAAGATAGTCTTTGCAAAAGACTTATCAATGATTTTCAAGTACTCAATATATGGTAGAGCATCAACCAGAATACCTCTGACTCTATGATGTTTTCTATATATTTTCTTTTGAGTTGGAGTTAGAGTTTTCCTGTCAAATACCATACCAGCACTGTCACCAGCGATTTTAATGCCATCTTCAAGTATGTCCCATAGATCATCATTGAGTCCAATGATGTATGTGTACATCTTGCTTTTGCTTTTCCACCATTCAAACTCAGTGGAGTCACCACTGAATATATGAGGTTTAGCAGAGTAATGATTTCTCTCAGAGCTACTATGATCATAGGGAAATCTCCTTACTGAGGAACTAGCATTAGGATCCTCAGTAGTCATATTTTTCTTGTTGCATCTTTGATTGTACCACAGTTAAGTGTTACATACAGACCTTGCTCTGATGCCAACCGTAGGTGAGAAAAATACACAAGAATGGGGGGGGGGGGTTGAATTATGTGTGCAAAATTCTTTGTACTTCTGAACTAGAGTTCAGATTCTAAACCAAAGTTCAGAATTTGATAATGAGTGCAGTGGAAAATGTAACAGAAGCAATTAAAAATAGCAAAGAACAGACAATAGTTATCCTGGTTCCATTCCAACTGAGAGTACTCCAGTCCCCTTGCCACGCAAGAGATTTCCACTATAATCAAACTCATTACAACTGCTTATACTCACCAGTATAAGACTTTTCCTACTCAGACCTACAGCCTAAGACTTCCTTGCTTAATCAGTACCTAATCAAGACTTCTTTTCTTAGATCCTCAGATCCTAAGACTTTCCTTGCTTAAACCCTCCTGGTTCAATACTTCACTGCTTAGACGCTCTACCTAAGACTTCTCTGCTCAGACGCACCTTCTAAGACTTCTTTGCTCAGATTCACGATTCAAGACTTCACTGCTCAAGCCCAAGGCACGAGACGTTTATCTAAACTGTCTGTTTAGAGAATGAATAACTTATAACAACACTTGATTAATAATCAGAGGTGTTCAAATATAATACAACACACTTTTACACAAATGATTCTTAAGTTATACAAGAATAATAACTGTTTAACATATTAGCTTCTCTTGAGCTGATATGAATGTAGTGCATGTATATTTCAGTTGTAGTTGCAACATTATTTCTTGAGTTGATCTTCAAATCTTTTGCTCCTTTTATAGATGAAGAAATATAGTCGTTGAAGTATCCTCAACAACTATAATCAGATCAAATCTTCTACTACATATTTTTTTCCAATAAAGCAGGTGTTGGAACTCGTAGTCAAGGAATTAACTACAGAACAAGGCCTTTGTCTGGAGAAAACTTCTATGAAACAAGTACAACATAATCTTTTGAAGATAATGTCAACATATCTCGAGTCCCGTGTTAGCAGAGCTTGAGTTGACACTACTCAGTTCCAGAGGCAGCCACAAAATGCTTCTGATTCTGAAATGTACTAGCAGTAACTTTCTGATCAGACTCTCTCACGAGTGTATAATCAGAACCGAACTAAAGTTACTTCTGTGTTAGAACCAGTTTCATCAAGTAAATATAATTCTGCACACAAGAACCAGCTAGTTAGAAATCTTAATTATTTTTCAAATACTTTGTTATCATCAAAACCTTAGAGGATACATGGTATGAACCAAATTTGTCTCAACATGCGATTTTACCCTCATGCTTGCTAGGATTTAAATACTATAGCTTCAGTCGTCGTAGTTCATCCTATAATGAAACATCACCTATGAGTCATTTCCGTCTCTATGATCTGATCTCCTTCCAATACTTTCACACCGTCTTTGGTAATCAAAGTCGTTTTTACCTCAGGTCTTTTTACCTCAGGTCGAGAGTCGCCATTGAAATAGAGAGGAAATAATCACTGTTACAGAAAACTTCCAATTGTCACATTAATGATGTGGTTCCCTTTCCTCCTGATGAATAATTGTGACATTGAAAATCCTCTTTCTTGCATGCGGTTTTGCATTGGATTGTGAGGTTCAACGGGTGATTGCAACTTTGGATCTAAAGATTTGACAAAACTTCTGGATCAGGTTTATTTATGACTTCCTTTAGTTCAATCAGATTTGTGCGAGAACATTGTTGTCGATCTTTGTTTTAAAGGCTGGCTAAGCTTATTCTGTCGGTGACTTTGAATTACGCATCGAGGACATCTTGCTGAGTGATGTGAAACTCATAGTCGTGCATCAGAACAGGAGCAAAGTCGGTGGGAACAAACTGCAGGTCAGATTTTCCTTCCTTAACGTCGGTAAGGGGTTTTACTCGTCCGAAGGAGCTGGATATGGAGATTAGAGTTGTCAAAATGGGCTACCCGACCAGGGTGGGTCTCGGGCTTTTTAGGGTTGGGCTAAAAAAGCCCTGTCGTAATATGGGCTCGAAAATTACTACCTGAGCTCGACCCTAGATGGGCTTCGGGCTACCCGACCCTAAACGGGATTTTTTTAAATAAAAAATTAAAATAAAAACTCCATAATATTTATGATAAATGAAATTTAAAATTATATTATTTTAAATATAATACATTTTTAAGTACAATATTATCTTTTATAAATACTATAATGTGTTTTTAAATACAACACATGTTTAAATTGTATAAAATAATACTCGAATATTTAACATAAGAGAAACTAATAGAATAAGAGGAAATAATGTTGATTATTTCAATGTATAAAATTTAAACGAGAAATATTGAATAGAATAGAGATAAAATTTAGTGAGGTGGGAAAAATCAATGTGTTATTTTGGAGTAAGACAATATAAATATTAATATAATTTTTTTAAAACTCATAACTATGCGAGTCTAACGGGCTACCCACGGCCCATACGGGCTAGCCCTAATGGGTAGCGGGTTTTTTTATTGCTGGGCTAAAATAACCCTGAAAAATATGGACTCTAATTTTAAGGTCCAAACCCTATGATTTTTCTGGGCAAGTGGGCCGACCCATATTGGCTAGCCCATTTTAACACCTCTAATGGAGATTGCATATTTGTTAAGGGAATGTTGAAAGAACCTTTAGGCCCGAATCAGTTTTATCGGGTCCCACCGCGGGCGCCAATGTTCTTGTTGAAAAACATAAACTGGTTGACCTCCCTGATGCTAGACAGGGAAGGTCGTAAATGTATGGTTGGAGTATCTGTGATTGAACTAGGATTGATAGTCACCATTGTTAGTGGACCAATGTTTGCTGCTTTTTATGTTATTCATCGTATTACCTCCCCTTTGTGTTTAGTCTTAGGGCCTATTTATATGCAGGTATAGTTCTCCCTTGAATATTGAAGGGACATGGTTCAATAAGTAACATGTAACTGATTCCTTATTAACCATCTGTAACAGACTTGTTATTAATCGTCCGTAACATCTTTTTTAAATACCTGTAACGATTTCATGACTTTTTGGACGACTTCTTTTAACTGTTTAAGGACCCATCCGCCCGACGTCTTAGGCCATCTATGTGTGCCAGTCTGAGGCTCCTACGTAACCATCTTGACCAACATTAGAAATTAGATACCTCAGGCAAGTTAGAAATTCCGATTTCATACCTCAGTCAGACAAATAATTTCCAAGATATATAAGACTAAAAGTGAAAATTACAATGTTTATGAGGACCAAAAACTTATTTAATTCTATAAAATACTAGTAACTAACCCGTGCGTTCGCACGGGCCTGTCTGTTCGAGAATTTTATGTGATGGACGTGTATTTGTTAATCAAATTGAAAAGAAAAATGGTAAAATTATAAAAACAAATATCATTGAAATTACAAATTTGTATTGGTAATAAGTATAAGAAAATGTTGTGGCAGATTATTACATGTAGTATTTAATTTGTATATAAAAAAATTTGAATCAAAATTAAAGTTATTCCCGTTTATAACAATAGTATTTTTGCGTACATAAAAGTATTTGAATCAAAATGATAGTTGTCCCCGTTTATAAGAGTATTTTTTTATGTTATATAAAAACTTTAAATGAAAATAAAAGTTATGCCCTTTGAAAACAACAATATTTTTTTATGTTGAATATAAATTTAAGTTGTGCCCGTTTAAATGAATAGTATTTTTTTCATATATAAAAAAATTAGAATCAAAATTAAAGTTGTGCCCGTTTATAACAATAGTATTTTTTCGTATAGAAAAATAGTTGAATAAAAATTAAAGTCGTGCCATTTTATAACAATAATATTTTTTTGTTTTGTACAAAAAATTGAATCAAAATTAAAGTTATGTCCGTTCATAAAAAAATTGATAAATTTCTATTTTTCAATATTTGCATCAGTAGTTAAGTAATATCCGTTTATAACAATAGTATTTTTTTTGTCTATTGATAATTTTCCTGATGCATTAATTTTTTAAAATTTCAAAATATTATATCAATTGTTCAAGATCTTTTTTTTTTTCATATAATTTTTATTTGTCTATTGATAAATTTTTATTTTTTAGACGTCAATTAAGTAAAATAGTCAATTGTTAAAAATATTAACTTTTATAATTTTATAAATTTAAAATGAAGAAATTGTCCTTATAAAACCTTAGGTTAAAAAAATGTTACAAATTTTACACTCTTTTTTATTTAATTTATTCAATTTGTATAGAATATTTATAATTAAATACTTACAATAATATTTAATTTTAAAGAATTAGAATTTAATAATTTATTCAATTTCTATAGAATATTTATAATTAAATACTTATAATAATATTTTATTTTAAAGAAATAGAATTTAATCATTTATTTTGTAACTTGTTGAGATTATAAGCAGCATGTTAAGATGACTCTGTAATGGTATTTTAACTTTTGTCTCTTCAGTACTTCAAGCAAATCAGTACATGCATAAAATGTTTAGTCTTTGTAATTTTCTGTTCCTCAAATATACCGAAACAAAACATTAATAAAAAAACTAACATTACACATAACAACACCCCACCTATTTCATAAAATCAAACCAAAACATTACTGCAAATTCAAACCAGGTTCAACTACAAATACAAAAACAAAACAAAAGCTGCACCACCTATTCATCAACTGCTACACATTAGTTCTTTCAAGACCATCAACGGTTTAACAGACATACATACATGGTTTCTGGACAGACAGTATGTATCGAAAAACCAAGCTTATCACCTCTTCGTAATTTCTTCTTTTTAGCGTACTCATACCACCCGGTCCCTATAAATTTTTCCTTTTTCAAGTTTTTTCCGTTTCGCTTTGCACAGTGAATGTTTCCTGAGTAAGTATTAGCAGTATCTTCATCAACTATTAATATTTCTTTTTGATCCCAAAATAGACAATTCATTGTGACCTCCCTTGGAAAATGTTGTACAATTTAAATTTAAAACCACTCAATATCAATTTTGTAACATACATATGATTTAGAAAATAGGTTGAGTTAGGTGGTCTTACAAGAACATTTTTCCGAGCCTTATAACCAAAAAAAATTTCCTTTTCCCAGTAAAATACCACCTCTTTTTCATCTTTAGATTCTTTCTCCAAGTCTTCCTCATTTGAGTCGTCATCATCAGACTGCTCTTTCTCACCGTTGTGTTGTTCGCTTTTCGATTCCTCATTTTCTTCATCAACTATGTTTTCTTCCCTTCAAAACATTCATAAACAAATTACAAAACATAACATTCAACATGCATAACTAATAATAACAAAGTAAATAACCCAAACGCAAAACGAAAATGTCATTGATAAACATAACCCTAACGAAAATGTCATTGCTAGATGCAACATGACCAAAACGAAAATGTATCATGAAATGCTGCATGCATTTACAAAACCTAACCCTAACACAAAAATAACATGGTACCTGTTAAACTTGTTTTCAGCAAACTCATTAACTTTAGAACTTTCACCAAAGGATGATTTTTTCAAAATAATGTCTTTGTTCACACCCCTTTTAGCAGCCTTGCGTACTTTCCATATATCAAGAACAATTGCATGTGCATGTGCATTTCCATTTTTTTCATTTCTCGATGCAGCTTCTACCTCTTGACGCACTTCAACAACTTTGTCAACATACTATTCAGTTCGTTCCTCTGTTGCTGAGATATCTGAAATAAAAAAAACAAATGTCATACTTTGAAACATTGATGAGGTATAAAAGAAAAACATTTTTTTTTATAACTTGACAGGAAAATCAAGAGCTTACCGACTTGAAGATGAAATGGGTTTCGTTGTTTCCATGGAGTGTTTGTTTAATGTACAGTTCCAACAAATGCCCTTAACCATATCTTGTTATGGTTTTCTTTACTATGAATGAATACCAATTTATACTACATAAAGTTGGGCCTTTGTCCAACTCAGCCCAATATTACTTTTAACTTCATTATGAAAAAAAAATTTGATAGAATACTAAAAGTAAGTCTAACTAATGAATATATTTATAGATTTTTATTATATCATTTAATATTTAATATTAATTATTTGATATTAATTAATATTTAATTAATTGAGGTCTTAATTCATATTTATTGATTTGACTATTATATTATTTGATATTTATTGAAATGACTAGGGTTGTTCAAAACCGAACCAACCCAATAGAAAACCGCAAACCAAACCAAACCAAACCAAACTGAAACCGCAAAAAACCGCATTTGGTTCGGATTTGTTAGGGCCATCTTTTAACAAAACCGCACGGTTCGGTTTGGTTTGCGGTTAATATTTTGCAAACCGAACTAAACCAAACCAAACCGCATTATGTTACAACCCAAACTTCACTTATCCCACATCTAAACCAAAACTTAAACCCATTATGCCTTAACCTTACAATTACGAAATATTTTCTCTTACTCACACTTAACTTTTCAGTTTTAATCTTCTCAAATCTCTCCTAATAGTATTGCGCATTCTTCTCATCTTCTTTGTCATGTACGTCTCACCTCTTCTACACTAATCTCTCATCTCATATGTTTTTTCTTTTTCATTTTCTCATTTTTATGTTACTATTTTCTCTTCTAATTATATTTTTATCGCACATTTCTTCTCTAATCTCACATCTCTTATGTTCTTTCTTTTTCATCTTCTCTAATCTCCCTTCTCCTCTATTTTCTGTTTTATTATAATATTTTGATATTGTTTTATGCTACTATTTTTTTTTTCACTTTTGTTTAAATTGATTTTTGTATATTAAATGAGAACTTTTTGTCTAAATATGATGAGTTTTGTTGTTATTTGGCAATGTGTGAATGACTAAACACAAAGTTATGTTGTTCTCTATATATGTAAATATCACTCAATAAAAAATCTTGTAAAAAACCGAACCAACCGAACCAATCCAAACCGCATTGGTTTAGTTTGGTTTGGTTCGGATTTTTTTTAAGAGCCAACCGAACCAAACCAAACCGCATGCTTTTTTCTCTTGCGGTTCGGATGATTTTTAGCGTCAAAACCGCCCAAACCGCACCGCGAACACCCCTAGAAATGACTATTATATTATTTGATATTTATTGAAATGACAATTATGTTGCATGATATTACCTTTATTCTTTAATATCTTATGACACTCTGTTTTTAAAAACCCTTCAGATTAGACCAGTCTTTCCTTGGCTTTATAACCTACCTAGCCTGCATCATTATTGTTCTTGATTAGACAACTTTTTACTGTCATGAACTGTAGCTAATGGGGGTAGGTATTAGAAGATAAATAAATTATTATAAAATTAATGAGATGAGAGAGCAAGAATAGTTAGGACAGGTACCTGATTATTGTGCAGTTCTGATACATTACTCTTTTGATGTACAAAATCCCATCAAATGGAGACCCAAGTAAAATCAAAGAAAAAACCTGTTTTGAAAAGTGAAGCTTCGCATTTGACTGCACCAATTTGAAGGCTCACACTTATCTAAGGTTGGAGATAACTGCTGTAGTTGATTTTTGCAAGACTAGTGAATTGAATAAACTATTGTTAACATTCTGCAACAAATTATTTCAATCAGTTGAATTTCTTCAGCAAAGTAAAAACTCAAATAAAATGTATCTATAATTGATCTAACAGAAAAAATATAATGGGAACATAAATAAAATCATATACCTCTTTTCTCTGGTCCACTTTTTTCCCACACATTTGTTCCACTACTAAGACAAAAAGAATACGATTAGCCATTAAGACATGTATATTTGTTCTCAAACTATGAAATGACCTCAAATAAACATAACATCAAGAAGCAGTTTAACATAACCAATATTTTGTAAGGAAATTTGCAAACATCATGTAGTTGTACCACAAAATCTTCTTCAAAACAGAAAATGAAACAAAAGTTAACAAAAACAATTAATATCAAACTAAATTTCCAAGACAAATGAACAAAGGAAGGCTCAGATTCACATATCCTCGCACATTCGAGTGAACAGGTTCCGATTGGCTGCGTCTTGCATCTGGAACAAATACAACAATTGTTGTTCAATAGATACTTTATCGCCTTGCCATGAAACAACTCTTCCCCCAATGTTCGAATCAAATATATAAAAAATCATCACTGCATTGTTAAGTGATTCTTGCTTCACTAAAGGGACAAACAATTGTAATTCTCTCGCAACACCAATTCTCCCTGTTATAATCACTTCATTAAAATATCAGACATTTCAGAAAATACTTCTTTCACTTTGGCTTACCTCATATGATTTAGTACGTATGGAAAAAATAGGGGTTAAGTGCTTCATTACATATAGATGACATTGTCTCATATAGAAGTACAAAATCCCATCAAATGGAGATCCAAGTAAAATCAAACAAACAATCCGTTTTGAAAAGTGAAGCTTCGCATTTGAATGCACCAATTTGAAGGCTCACACTTATCTAAGGTTGGAGATAACTCCTGTAGTTGATTTTTTCAAGACTGGTGAATTGAATAAACTATTGTTAACATTCTGCAACAAATTATTTCAATCAGTTGAATTTCTTCAGCAAAGTAAAAACTCAAATAAAAAGTATCTATAATTGATCTAACAGAAAAAATATAATGGGAACATAAATAAAATCATATACCTCTTTTCTCAGGTCCACTTTTTTCCCACACATTTGTTCCACTACTAAGACAAAAAGAATACGGTTAGCCATTAAGACAAATGAACAAAAGAAGGCTCAGATTCACATATTGTAGGCGCACATCCCTAACGCAAAACTCCTAACATGAATCAGATTTCTAAATTAATATCAGGTTAGATGTGCCTTAGAAAATCAAATAGAATACAATTTGTTGTATCACATTACCTTAGAAAGAGGTTATTGTAACGCCCCAGTTTTGTTAGATTTATTTAATCGAGTCGATTTAATTATTTTTATTATTATATTATTTTATTCTTGACTTTATTTGATAATATATTATTTTTCATTGTTGTTGTGTTTTATCGCGTTTGGAGAGCGTTTGCGAGATATTTGAGTGTAGGGGTATTTTGGTCATTTCACTTATTTTTCTTAAGTTAGAAACTTAAATAGAAAGAAAAGACAGAACATAGAGAGAAAGAAAAAGAGAAGAAGGAAAAGGGAAAGAAAAGAAGAAAAGAGAGAAAAACTTGGAAAGGAAGAAATCTAATCAACCGACTTTTCAAACATGATTAAATCGGGTAAGGGTGCGAAACTCGATTATCTTATACTTGTGTATGATTATGTATGTATGTATTTGGTTGAAATGGAATGTAGAACAAAAACCATAATATGTTGAAATTGTTGAAATTGATTCAAATTGTGTCTGAAATCATGTTTTAATGATCATAATTGCTGAGACATGTTAGATAGGTGTTGTTGTGCACTCTATTGGTAATTTTCAGGGGATTGGATGAGATTTGGGAGTGTTTTTGGTGGAATTTCGCAGCTGAAATTTTGCAGAAAATTCTTGGTTTTTCTCTGCCCATAAGCGTAACACGCAGGGCAATACGCGTATTGGTTTGGGCCATACGCCTATGGCAAGGGGAATTTTGGGCATTACACGTATGGAAATCCATTTTTCTCGGCCATCTGCTGATTTGTGTAATGGTACGCATATTTGGTAAGGCAATATGCGTAACGTGTGAGGCATTACGCGTATGGAGCTTTTAGTGGGATTTTTGGGGAGAATTTGGTCTCTGCCTATATGCGTATCAAGTTGGACAATACGCATATGGAATGAGCGAGTGAGCTGGGTATTACGCGTATGGCTCAGGGCAATACACGTATGACCAGAGACGGTGCAGAATGTTGCCATTTCGCGATTCCTTTTCTTTTTTAATTCCATAACTTGTGTTTCGATTATCCGTTTTGAACATTCTTGGTATCGTTGGGAAGCTATTGAGATGTACTTTATTATTATAATGGTTTTGAGATTGTTGGCCGATTTAATTATGTCGAGAATTTGGAATAGTGTTGTTTTGTCGACTTTTACTGTCGTAATTGTGTGTAATTGATGTGTATCATGCAATGTGCTTTTGATATGGATATCGTATGACTTGTGTGATGTTATATGATGTGAATGCATGTGATGACATGTTGTGATGATGGTTTGTGGCCTAAGGGCAAGAAAATGTAATGTGTTGTGTTTGGTTGTAAATGCATGATTATGTTTGCATATATGTGTGCATTTGAATGTCATGAGTCATTGTATGCCAAGCATCATGATATGCATTCTTGTGATGTCGTGTGCCCTAGTGGGTGTGAGCGACGAAACGGTTCCAGAGGGAATTCGCTATAACATCGTGAGCCTTATACCAAGAGGACTGAAAGCGATGATTATAGATGATCGTGAGCCTTATACAAAAAGGACCGAAAGCGATCGGATCGTGAGCCTTATACAAAGAGGACTGAAAGCAATCCATAAACGTCATGAGCCTTATACCAAGAGGACCGAAAGCAACGGGGAACGTCGTTTTCCCAACGGGGAGTTACACTATGTAACAAGCGATGATTCCAATAGTTCCTGAGTGAACTAGTGTTGAGATGATGGATGGATGGTACCGCATTGCATTGCATAGAGTCGTTGTGTCGGTCTCTGTGCATTTGCATAAATCATGAATGGATTGATTTTGTGTGGAATTGTGAATGGAATTGTTGAGTGATATATGTATATGTTGGTGATAAATGCGTTGAGCATGATTTATATGTATTTGTGATGGATATATGAGATATCAAATGTGTTGTTTTGTATTTGAATTATGGTGTAAGTGGTGGTGAGAATATTTTACATGTGCATTTTTGTGTTATTATATAATTGTATGCAATTATATTATAATTGTGTTTCGCACCCTTCTGCTATTTAAATGATCTATGAGGCATTGCAGATTAGATGCTGGAGGTCTTTTTGTGAAGCTTAGGTCTTCATTATTTTGTCGGTCGGCTCTGATATGTAGCACCGGGTGGTCGGGGAGATCGTTTGTGATTTTATGTGTATATGTATATATATCTTTTGGGTTGTATATGTATGAATCTATATATGACAGACAAACTTTTTATGTGATATATATATATTTAAGATTCAGTTGCAGATTTTCGACTTTTATTCTGTACCTGAATTGTGGGTGTGAGGAACTGAGTTCCTCTGTTTGTATTACTACCTGATTGTTGCATATCTTTATGAGCAGGTTTATTGTGTTTTGTCTCAATTGATGTGACTCTCCAGTCTATGCCATGATTGGTGGAATTATACTCTGATTATTTGTTATCGCTTTAATTAATTGGGGGTATTGATTAAGGGTGTTACATTAAGTGGTATCAGAGCCAGTCCGTGTCAGTTTGTGTCAGTCCGTGTCGGTCGTTGTGTTTGGGTGAGCTGTTTGTTTAACCATAGTTGCTGTTATTGGATATGAACAGAATATGGCTGGTAGGAATGATGCTGCTTTGGCTGCTGCTATGCAAGCTATGGCTCGGGCTGTACATGGTGCACCTAATGCTGGCAAGAATGATGAGTTCAGGAAGAACAAATCGCCTATCTTCAAAGGAAGACATGATCCTGATGGTGCACAGATTTGGCTTAAGGAGATTGAAAGAATCTTTCGAGTGATGGACTGTGCTGAGGAGAATAAGGTGAGACTGGGTACTCACATATTGCAGGAGGAAGCTGATGACTGATGGGTTAGTACGCGTCATGTGTTGGAAGCTGTAGATGAGGTGATCACTTGGGCTTTGTTTAGCAGGGAGTTTTTGAGGAAGTATTTTCCTGAAGATGTCAGAGGAAAGAAAGAGATAGAGTTCTTGGAGTTGAAACAAGGTAATATGTCTGTTATTGATTACACTGCTAAGTTTGTGGAGCTTGTTCAGTTTTATCCACATTATGCTGAACCGACTGCGGAGTTTTCCAAATGTGTGAAGTTTGAGAACGGATTGCGTCCTGAGATCAAGCAGGCAATCAGTTATCAAAGAATTAGGAGGTTTTCAGACTTGGTGGATTGTTGTAGGATTTATGAGGAGGATAGCAAAGCTCGTACTACTCACTATAAGAGTGTGAACGAAAGGAAAGGGAAGCAACCGTTTCGTGGTGGCCCTTATGTGACACCAGCTGATAAGGGTAAGCAAAGGGGTAATTATGAGAAAAGGCCAAGTGGGGGAGGTATATCTGGTCCTCTGCGATGTTATAGGTGTGGTGACTTAGGACATCGTCAGTTCGAATGTAGGAAGAATCTGGGGAAGTGTTCCAATTGTGGAGGTATATGACATGTCGCAGCTGATTGTAAGAAGAATGTGGTGAAGTGTTTCAACTGTGGTGAACCTGGTCATATTAGTATGAAGTGTCCGAAACCAAAGCAAGCTCAAGCTGGTGGGAAAGTATTTGCATTGGCAGGGACTCAGACTACTAGTGCAGACCGTCTGATCAGAGGTACTTGTTTTATTAATAGTACGCCTTTAGTTGCTATTATTGATACCGGAGCGACTCATTCGTTTATTTCGCCTGAGTGCGCGAAGCGTTTGAATCTTTTGTTGTCTTCGATGGGTGGAGAGATGGTTATTGATACTCCAGCAATGGGGCCGGTAACTACTTCTTTGGTTTGTTTAAGTTGTCCTTTGACCATTTATGGTAAAGATTTTGAGATGGATTTGGTGTGTTTGCCGTTAGAGGGTTTAGATGTGGTTCTGGGTATGAATTGGTTGCAGTTCAATCGGGTTCATATTGATTGTTATCATAAGTTGGTGAGATTTCATTCTCTTAAAGAAGACGAAGAATCGAGTTTCTTATCTACCAAAGAGTTGAAGAAACTTTTTGCGGATGAAGCTCAGTTGTTCGGATTATTTGCATCGTTGACCGTGGATAGTCAAGTTGCACTTGATGTGTTTCCAGTTGTGTGTGATTTTCCAGAGGTGTTTCCAGATGATATTTCAGATGTGCCTCCAGAGAGAGGTGGAGTTTTCTATAGATCTAGTTCTTGGTACTAGACCTGTATATATGGCACCTTATCATATGTCGGCATCTGAGTTGGTTGAGTTGAAGAAGCAGTTGAATGAATTGTTAGAAAAGAGGTTTGTGAGACCGAGTGTATCGCCTTGGGGTGATCCAGTTTTATTGGTGAAGAAGAAAGATGGAAGTATGCGATTGTGTATTGATTATCGCCAGCTGAATAAGGTGACGATTAAGAATAAGTATCCTCTTCTGAGAATTGATGATTTGATGGACCAGTTGGTAGGTGCGTGTGTGTTTAGTAAGAATGATTTGAGGTCGGGTTATCATCAGATTAGAGTGAAAGAGGAACATATTCAGAAGACGGCTTTTAGGACATGATACGGTCATTACGAATATTCTGTGATGCCGTTCAGGGTTTCTAATGCGCCGGGTGTGTTTATGGAGTATATGAATCGTATTTTCCATGAGCATTTGGATTAATTTGTTGTTGTGTTTATTGATGACATCTTGATTTATTCTAAGTCCCGGGAGGAGCATGCGGAGCATTTGCGTGTTGTGTTGCAAATTTTGAAGGAAAAGAGACTTTTTGCCAAGTTGTCCAAGTGTGAGTTTTAGTTGTCGGAAGTGAGTTTTCTTGGGCATGTGATTTCAGGTAATGATATTGCTGTGGATCCATCTAAAGTAGATGTAGTTCTACAATGGGAGGCTCCTAGATCTGTTACTGAAATTAGAAGCTTTTTGGGTTTAGCTGGTTATTATCGGAGATTCATTGAAGGTTTTTCCAAGTTAGCACTTCCTTTGACCCAGTTGACCTATAAAGGTAAAGCGTTCATTTGGGATATTCAGTGTGAGGAAAGTTTTAGTGAGCTGAAGAGAAGATTGACTACAACATCGATTTTGATCTTACCGAATCCTAGTGAACCGTTTGTGGTGTATTGCGATGCGTCTTTGATTGGTTTAGGCGGAGTGTTGATGCAAGAAGGTAAGGTTGTGGCTTATGCTTCGAGGCAATTAAGGATTCATGAGAAGAATTACCCTACTCATGATTTGGAATTAGCGACTGTGGTTTTTGTGTTGAAAATTTGGAGGCATTATCTCTATGGTGCCAGATTCGAAGTCTTTAGTGATCATAAGAGTTTGAAATACTTGTTTGATCAGAAAGAGTTGAATATGAGGCAACGAAGATAGTTGGAAATTTTGAAGGACTACGATTTTGGCTTGAATTACCATCCTGGTAAAGCTAATGTGGTAGCCGATACGTTAAGCCGGAAATCTTTGCATATGTACGCTTTAATGGTTAAAAGTGGGAACTTTTGGAAGCATTTAGAGATTTGAGTTTAGTGTGCGAATTGACATCTGATAGCGTGAGGCTTGGTATGTTAAAGGTTACTAATGATTTTCTATTAACCGTTAGCGAGAAATAGAAGTTGGATGTGAAATTTGTGGATTTGATGACGGTTGGAGATCAAAGTGTGAATGGTGACTTTAAAGTGGACGATAAGGGTGTTTTGAGATTTCGTGGTAAAATTTGTATTCCTGATGATTCGGACTTGAAAAAGATGATTTTGGAGGAAGGACACCGGAGTAGTTTGAGTATACATCCGGGAGCTAATAAGATGTATCAAGACTTGAAGAAAATCTTTTGGTGGTCTGGATTGAAGAAAGATGTGGCTCAGTTTGTTTATGCGTGTTTGACGTGTCAGAAGTCAAAGGTAGAACATCAGAAGCCTAGTGGATTGTTGTAACCGTTGGATATTCCTGAGTGGAAATGGGACAACATTTCTATGGATTTTGTGACAGGGTTGCCGAATACACAGAAGGGACATAATGCCATTTGGGTAGTTGTGGATAGGCTGACTAAATCGACATATTTCATTCCGATTGACATCAGTTTTTCTTTGGAGAGGTTGGCTGAGATTTATATCAGTGTGATTGTAAAATTACATGGTGTTCTGTTGAGTATTATTTCAGATCGAGATCCGAGGTTTACTTCCAAATTTTGGGAAAGTTTGCAAAAGGCGTTAGGTTCCAAGTTGAGATTGAGTTCTGCTTATCATCCGTAGACGGATGGTCAGACAGAGAGAACTATTCAGTAGTTGGAAGATTTACTGAGAGCGTGTGTTCTTGAGTAAGGTGGTGCTTGGGATAGTTATCTTGCGTTGGTTGAATTCACGTATAACAACAGTTTCCATTTGAGTATTGGAATGGCACCATTTGAAGCGTTGTATGGAAGAAGATGTCGAACACCGTTGTGTTGGCATGAATTTGGTGAGAGTTCGGTGGTTGGACCGGAGTTGGTGCAACAAACTACGGAAAAGGTGAAACTTATTCGTGAGAAAATGAAGGCTTCTCAGAGTAGGCAAAAGAGTTATCATGATCGAAGGAGGAAAGATCTTGAGTTTCAAGAGGGCGATCATGTATTTTTGAGAGTTACACCGGTGACGGGTGTTGGTCGTGCATTGAAGTCGAAGAAGCTTACTTCTCGGTTTATTGGTCCTTACCAGATATCCGCGAGAGTGGCTGTTGTGGCTTATAGGGTGGCGTTGCCGCCGAGTCTTTCAAATTTGCATGATGTGTTCCATGTTTCACAGCTTCGGAAGTATGTTTCGGATCCGTCGTATGTGATTCCGATGGATGAGGTAGAAGTAAGGGAGAACCTTACGGTTGAGGCATTACCGGTGAGGATTTTGGATCGCGAGTTGAAGCGGTTAAGAGGCAAAAATATTGCGCTTGTGAAAGTAGCGTGGGGAGGCACTGCCGAGGGCAATTTGACTTGGGAGTTGGAGAGTCGGATGCGGGAGTCGTATCCGGAGTTGTTTATCTTAGGTAATATTTTCGAGGACGAAAATTTCTAAGTGGGGGAGAGTTATAACGCCCCAGTTTTGTTAGATTTATTTAATCGAGTCGATTTAATTATTTTTATTATTATATTATTTTATTCTTGACTTTTATTTGATAATATATTATTTTTCATTATTGTTGTGTTTTATCGCGTTTTGAGAGCGTTTGCGAGATATTTGAGTGTAGGGGTATTTTGGTCATTTCACTTATTTTTCTTAAGTTAGAAACTTAAATAGAAAGAAAAGAGAGAAAATAGAGAGAGAAAGAAAAAGAGAAGAAGGAAAAGGGAAAGAAAAGAAGAAAAGAGAGAAAAACTTGGAAAGGAAGAAATCTAATCAACCGACTTTTCAAACACGATTAAATCGGGTAAGGGTGCGAAACTCGATTATCTTATACTTGTGTATGATTATGTATGTATGTATTTGGTTGTTATTTGGTTGAAATGGAATGTAGAACAAAAACCATAATATGTTGAAATTGTTGGAAATTGAGTCAAATTGTGTCTGAAATCATTTTTTAATGATCATAATTGCTGAGACATGTTAGATAGGTGTTGTTGTGCACTCTATTGGTAATTTTCAGGTGATTGGATGAGATTTGGGAGTGTTTTTGGTGGAATTTCGTAGCTGAAATTCTGCAAAAAATTCTAGGTTTTACTCTGCCCATATGCGTAACACGCAGGGCAATATGCGTATTGGTTTGGGCAATACGCGTATGGAAAGGGGAATTTTGGGCATTACGCGTATGGAAATCCATTTTTCTCGGCCATCTGCTGATTTACGTAATGGTACGCGTATTTTGCAAGGCAATATGCGTAACGTGTGAGGCATTACGTGTATGGAGCTTTTAGTGGGATTTTTGGGGAGAATTTGGTCTCTGCCCATACGCGTATCAAGTTGGGCAATACGCGTATGGAATGGGCGAGTGAGCTGGGCATTACGCGTATGGCTCAGGGCAATACGCGTATGACCAGAGAGGGTGCAGAATGTTGCCATTTCGCGATTCCTTTTCTTTTTAATTCCATAACTTGTGTTCCGATTATCCGTTTTAAACATTCTTGGTATCGTTGGGAAGCTATTGAGATGTACTTTCTTGTTATAATGGTTTTGAGATTGTTGGCCGATTTAATTATGTCGGGAATTTGGAATAGTGTCATTTTGTCGACTTTTACTGTCGTAATTGTGTGTAATTGATGTGTATCATGCAATGTGCTTTTGATATGGATATCGTATGACTTGTGTGATGTTATATGATGTGAATGCATGTGATGACATGTTGTGTTGATGGTTTGTGGCCTAAGGGAAAGAAAATGCAATGTCTTGTGTTTGGTTGTAAATGCATGATTATGGTTGCATATATGTGTGCATTTGAATGTCATGAGTCATTGTATGCCAAGCATCATGATATGCATTCTTGTGATGTTGTGTGCCCTAGTGGGTGTGAGCGACGAAACGGTTCCAGGGGGAATCTGCTATAAAATCGTGAGCCTTATACCAAGAGGACTGAAAGCGATGATTATAGGCGATCGTGAGCCTTATACAAAGAGGACCGAAAGCGATCGGATCGTGAGCCTTATACAAAGAAGACTGAAAACGACCCATAAACGTCGTGAGCCTTATACCAAGAGGACCGAAAGTGACGGGGAACATCGTTTGCCCGACGGGGAGTTACACTATGTAACAAGCGATGATTCCAATAGTTCCTGAGTGAACTAGTGTTGAGATGATGGATGGATGGAACCGCATTGCATTGCATAGAGTCGTTGTGTCGGTCTCTATACATTTGCATAAATCATGAATGGATTGATTTTGTATGGAATTGTGAATGGAATTGTTGAGAGATATATGTATATGCTGGTGATAAATGCGTTGAGCATGATTTATATGTATTTGTGATGGATATATGAGATATCAAATGTGTTGTTTTGTATTTGAATTATGGTGTAAGTGGTGGTGAGAATATTTTACATGTGTATTTTTGTGTTATTATATAATTGTATGCAATTATATTATAATTGTGTTTCTCACCCTTATGCTGTTTAAATACTCTATGAGGCATTGCAGATTAGATGCCGGAGGTATTTTTGTGAAGCTTAGGTCTTCATTCTTTTGTCGGTCGGCTCTGATATGTAGCACTGGGTGGTCGGGGAGAACGTTTGTGATTTTATGTGTATATGTATATATATCTTTTGGGTTGTATATGTATGAATCTCTATATGACAGACAAACCTCTTAAGTGATATATATATATATATATATATATATATTTGAGATTCAGTTGCATATTTTGCGCTTTTATTCTGTACCTGAATTGTGGGTGTGAGGAACTGAGTTCCTCTGTTTGTATTACTACCTGATTGTTGCATATCTTTATGAGCAGGTTTATTGTGTTTTGTCTCAATTGATGTGACTCTCCAGTCTATGCCGTGATTGGTGGAATTATACTCTGATTATTTGTTATCGCTTTAATTAATTGGAGGTATAGATTGGGGGTGTTACAGTTATAATCAAAGGCGGCAAGTTATGTCACTTTCAAATACAGACATTACTGTGTTCCAAAACTCCCGTCGATACTATTGGTATTGTCTGGGATCTCTGATTACTAAAGTTTCATTACTTGCTCTCATATCAGGAGAAATCACTCCAATTTCCTACGAACAACCATCTATGAAAATCACTCCATTTTCCTTCGAACAAACATCTTAAATGCTGTAACGAAATTAAACCATTCATATTGTAAAAAATCTATTCACATTTGATTGAGATTTTAATTGGATTCTGTAAGGTATTAATATTAGTGTAATATCATTGAAATACTAAATGTCACCTTGAATGAGTTCATCTTCTTGAGCATTTTCCACAAGATGTAGCACTGCATCAACCATCAACATTTAGCCCTATACCACCTGAAACAAAGCAACTAATTAGCATCACTTTTAAACAAATTAAATAGACAATACTTACTTAGTTCACAAAACCCTTCATTAAAATGTAACCAATCATTATAGATCACTTCATTACAATATCATACATTTTAGAAAAAACTTCATTCAATTTAATGACCAAAACCAAATTGAGAGGAAGGAGAAGAACGGTGTTTAGAACAACTTTGTAAATCACTTGATCTTTTTTAACAATTTAATGACTACAACTTTAGAACTTTGTCAATCCTTCTTCAAACACATTATAACTTCAACATTTCATACTTATTGGTGTTAGTTATATGAGATACTTTGAACTTGTTAACATGGAAGCACATGCATACGTTCAACAAACTCTTCCCCAGAATCAGTGAATGATGTAACAGTCAAATTTTTACACAGACGATTAAAACTATATAACACATAAATGGAAATCATAAAAGCAACGATAATTTCATTAAAATAAATTGAAATCCATATCATTCAAACTGCTCAATTCAGAAGCCAAAGTTACAAGTAAAAATAAAACTCCTAATAGTCAAATCTAAAAGGCCTGAACGACATGAAGTTGCTCCAACCAATTGGTGCTAAGTCTTCATCATCTGAATCGAACGTACGTTTCTTCCATATCCTTCTTGATCTGTTATTTCTCCTCCTGGTCCATCTTCTTTGAACTGCAACCGTGTGTAGGCTCTGAACAGCTTCTCGGCCTGGACTTGTTGCGCCTCAAATGGTTGTTGAACACGTGAAGTTGGTTGTTGAACATCGGAAGTTGGTTGTTGAACATCTGAAGTTGGTTGTTGGACAGTTGAACTTTGTTGGGTATGAACATCATCATTCGAACTCATGTTGGTTTTCCTTCTTCAATGATGTCAAATGTGTGAAAATAAGAAGAGCAAAAAAAGGTTTATATAATGATTTATTTGATTTCTCGTCTGCTGTTTACATTGAGATTCTAAAAGTTTTATTTGGACTGTCATTATTGGTTGGGTAGTTCAATAACCATTGTTGGTTATTGAATAGTAATGCTATTGAATACTAATGGTCAAGGTTATCATTAATTTTGAAATACATTATTATTTAATATCGGGCATTGGGAAGCAAAACATTGTATATAGTTATTATGGGCCCAAAATCATATTTACATTATAACTGGTAAATAGATTTCAAAGGCATAAATCATATTTGAATATTATATATATATATATATATATATATATATATATATATATATATATATATATATATATATATATAAGTTCAAATTAAGAATCTCAAAATTCTCAATTAATGGGATAATGAAGACTAAATTGATCAAGGTTTTGCAGAAATATGATTTACCTGCATTCCTAAATTTAGGGATATTTCAACATCATTCTTTGTAGTAGCATGACTACAGGAGAAGCCTCAATAGCAGCTGTAACAACATCAACCATGAATCATTTGGAATCTGCTTGCAGCCTCAAACTGCACTCAAACACCCACAAAGACATAATTCAACATAATTTACCAACCATACATTATAAAGAAACACTTCTTTGAATCACAAGAGACACACTTGCACATAATTTTCATAAAACACATTCTTTAAAAGACAAACGTTGAACCGGCAAAACTCTGAAGTCGACTCATTTGATGAACCTATTCATATCATACAATGGACATGATGTTGTCGACTTGTTTCAGTAAATGGAAATTAAACACAACAATCTAAATTCTAAAAATACTACTAATAAACAAATACCTCTGTTGGACCAATCCTGACGCATATTAAGTCCTAATGCTTCTAATAATCCCCAGGATAATAACCATGCTAAAATAGGCACATTCCAAAATAGCTCTGCAGATCACGTTTCCAACTCTGACGGTGCCAAAATACAACTATATGTATGTCCATCTGGTTGTCTGCAAAACACAAATATATCCACGCAGGCCTCTATGAACCAGTTGCTTGCATCTCTGCTGATGGCCATTATGTTAATCTCAAGTTCGTATCACAAAAATAATCTTTTTAGCGCTTCAAAATTTACAAACAAAAAAACCATTAATATAAAACAAATTTTCCTAGACGAATAGGCTCAGATTCACATATTTTCGGACATACGAGAGAAGAGGTTCCCAATGGCTGTGTCGTGCATGTGGACGAAATACAACATATGTTGTTCGATAGATACATTATCTCCTTGCCATAAAACAACTCTTTTACCAATGTTCGAATCAAATATATAAAAAATCATCACTGCATTGTTATCGCCTTGCCATGAAACAACTCTTCCCCCATTGTCATCACTGCCATGAAACTACTTTTCTCCCAATTAGGCCAAATTTGTGATTTCCAGAACATGTACCTAACTACAAAACTTCAAGTTTGTCATCAGTGCAAAACCAAAAAATGATACCAAGAAATCTAACCAATCATTATAAATAGGGGTTAAGTGCTTCCAAGACCTATAACACCATCATTACATATAGATGACATTGTCTCAAATGATCAATAACTCTGTAGATATTGTAGGCGCACATCCTTAACGCAAAACTCCTATGCATGAATCACATATCCATATTAATATCATGTTAGATGTGCCTTAGAACATCAAATACAATACAATATGATGTATCACATTACCTTAGAAAGACGGTTATAATCAAAGGTGGCAAGTTATGTCTATGTAGTCACTTAATCCAATCTATCAACTTTCTGAAATATATTATATATCATCAATAAAGTGTAGTTATAATACAATAGTCATTTCTAATCTGAAAGTTGTATTGTTTCAACAGTAGTTGTAACATACCTGCATGTAGGCCAATACTTCAAATACATACAATAATGTGTTGCGATACTCTGGTAGACTCTATTGGTATGGTCTGGGATTTCAGATCACGAAAGTTTCACAACTTGGTCTCATATAAGGAGAAATGTCACAATATATTAAATTCAATAGAACTATACAAACTACGAACAATATATTAAATTCAATAGAACTATACAAACTATGAACAACTAACAATGGAAATCACTCCATGGTAATCAAATAATAATTGTCACAATATATTAAATTCAATATAACTATACAAACTATGAACAACCAACAATGGAAATCACTCCATTTTCCTTCTAACAAACATCTTAATGGTGTAAGCAAGTTAAGCCATTAATATTAGAAAAAATCTATTCACATTGAATTGAGATTTTAAGTGAAATACGTTACGTATACAATCCTTCAAGATTAATGACTATGTTACAAACACAAAATTAGACTAATAACATTGAAATACTAAATGTAACCTTGAATGAGTTCATCTTTTGGAGAATCTTGTTGCACATTTTCCATAAGATGTCGCACTTAATCAACCATCAACATTTTACCTTATACCACCTGCAACAAAGCAACTAATTAGCATCACTTTCAAACAAATTAATTAGAAAATACTTAATTAGTTCAGACTTCAAGCCAAATTAATAAGACTAAAAATCACAATACTTACAGATCTAGGGTTCTTCGTTCAGATTTCGTGTCAATATAGGGTTTCACCTTCAAACATTTTACCCTATCACTTTCAAGCCAAAATAAGTACAGATCTAGGGTTCTTCATTCAGATTTCGTTCAAATCAATTACAGATTTAGGGTTTCAAAATTTACAAACAAAAAACCCTAAATATCAAACAAATTTTCCCAGACGAATGAACAAAATAAGGCTCAGATTCACATTTTCTCGAACATGCGACAGAAGAGGTTCACAATGGTTGCGTCTTGCATCTGGACGAAATACAACTAATGTTGTTCGACAGTTACAATATCGCCTTGCCATGAAACATCTCTTCTCCCAATGTTCGAATCAACAATATAAAAAATCATCACTGCATTGTTATCAAAGAAGATGAAGAAGAACATGACCTTCTGAAGAAGACGAAGAAGAAAGAAAAGAGACGACGACGAAGATGCCAGACCTAGCAGATGCTCGAAGAGAGAGAAAAACATGCATGAAATAAAAATCGTGGCACATGTTTTGGGGAAGCACATGCAAAGAGAGAGAAAAAAGTAAACAAATTAAATTTTGGATATAGTTAGTTTCCAATGAATTTTATGTTGTGACATCATCATCCCATTACATTATACTTTATTCTAGAAACTTCAAGTTGCATTTGAACAATATGACATCACTGGTTACAAAAAGTAAATTTTGGACACAAAATACCCCTAAAATCATGATGTGGCAAAAAACCAAGTTAGGGCAATGTTGTGAATTCCAGAACAAAAAATTTTCTTATATTATAGATTAGGTAACAAGAATATTAACTAAAAGAGACAATCATTTCCTATCAATTGTATAGTCTTAAACTTACTTTGTTCAGTTGAGCGTACAAGTGAACTAGAAATGCAACTCCCAAATTGTACTCTTGAATACTATGTAAATCTATGAGGTACTTAATGTACATTGCAATCACAATTTTTGTGGTGAGTATGTGCCTGAGGTCGAGCTTGCGATTGAGCATGAGCATGACATCTACCATGAGACCGAGAACTGTGAGTCTGAGATGATTCACCTCACTCGTGTTGGGAACCATAAGCGCTAGATGATCGCCTTTTCTCTCTACGTACATATGCACGTCCAAGGTACTCCACTTTGCCTTATTCTGTCACGTCCATTTGCCATTTCCCTATAATTTTAAAGAAAAAAATGAAAAATGTTCTGGACTGGGCCAGGGTATGCCCCTCGGTTGAGAAGGCCCAACCCACAGGACATGAGATGGCCTAACAAGGACCTATTTACAAGACCACTGTCGGGCACAAACACGCCCCAACATAGTCGGGCACGTGCCACCCCTCAACATTGTCGGGATCAGCAGAGACCGTCGAGCAGAGGCATCAAGCCCCTCAGGGCTCGCTCTTCCTCAACACTCAGGTGCTTCTCCCTACGAGGAGCCATCTCCTTCTTAAATAAGAGTCCTCCCTGCGAGGACACGTCTCTCCCCGACACGCAAGACTCCTCCCCGCGAGGACACATTCTCATGTAACCACCCACTCCCGATGGAATCAGTCTGCACTAATTTCAAAGATCTAGGAACGGTTACACTAGGGCGAAGACCACGTACTGGTTTTCACTATGCCACGTAAGCCCTGGAAGTTACTTGGATTGGGCCTGGCAATCCAGCCCAATGCAAGTAACCGTTGGCCCCGCACTGGGGGCTCTCTATAAATACCCTCTCACTTGAGAGGGTCAGGTTACACACACTTTTTCTTACTCTAACCTTGTACTTACTTTTACTTGTGACCCTTGCCTTACTTGAGCGTCGGAGTACCTTGCAGGTACACCCCCCCGCCGTCTTTCAACCTCACCGGAGCTGAAGTCCAGACGACGTTGTTGGCCACCAGATACTGTCTGATCTAGGTACGATCAGTGGCGCCGTCTGTGCAAACTTTTTGCTTCCCTATTTTTCCTTCAATAAACCAAAGCAATCCTCTCATTCATCACCAGCATGGCCAATCCGTCCGCTAACAAAGCTCTGGACACCGTCCTTGCACAACTCGAGAACGGAAACCACCACGAGGACGCTGCTATCCTCAACGGTGATGAAGGCGACGTAAGAGACGGGCATACCGCCTCCCCGGACTCCCAAGACGTGGCTGACAACGCCGCCCGCCAAGACGACCAGCAAGCCATTTTTCATCCAGTTGCTTCTCCGCCCAATACAGATTCGAGCACCGTGGCCCTATTTGCCTTGATGAATCAGACCAATCAGCTGATCGCACACCAGAATACCAGAATTGAAGCACTGGAGCAAGGGCGGGCACGACGATATTCCCCGTGAAGACATCGTCGTCCACCATCACCTCGCCGTTCTCCTTCCCCGCGAAGGACCCCTTCCGATGAATCTCAAACCCCCTCGCCAGTGCGCAGAGGCCGCCGACCACGTCTTGAGTGCCCCCAGCCGACGATCTCTAAGAAACGCCCTCGTTCCCTGCCTCAGAAGGAGCCCAGGGCCTCAACCACTACCAAGAAGTCCAAACAGACCGAGGAGAGGCCGAGGAACCATTCGAGGAATTCCCCTCCATGACATCAGCGATCCCCTTCGAGGTCCCCGACAGGAAGTGACGACGACGACCAGAGGACCCCTCTGTCATGGGAGATCATGAACACCCCAATTCCTGCGGGCATGGAGAAACCTCCGCAACTGGGGAACTACGACGGCCTGGCCGACCCCGACGACCATGTCGAAAGTTTCGAAGCCATGCTCGACTTCTGAAACGTCAAGGGAGCTATAAAGTGCAGGCTTTTCCCCACCAGCTTACGGAAGGGCACCATGACTTGGTATAAGGGTCTGGCACCCGGGTCGATCACATCCTGGAAGCAACTAAGACAACGCTTCACCAAACACTTTACTGCATCTCGTCGACACCCGAAGACGGAAGCTGACCTAGAAAGCATCTTCCAGGGGAAGAACAAATCTCTCCGAAACTACATTGAGAGATTCAACAGAGAAGCTGTCGAGGTCCATACGACCGACGACATGAAGAAGTATTTAATCATCCATGGGCTACATTTTGGATCTGACTTTGCCAAGTCTGTGGGCCTCCGCAGACCCCGCCGTCTGGAGGATCTCCTCCAACGGACTCAGTTGTACATCGAGCTCGAGGAGTCGAAGGTAGCACAGATCGCCCTTGAATCGAGATGCAAAGAAGGCCCACGTGGCCACAAAGAAGAAGACTCTCCTCCCCGACGAGGAGGAGAAAGAAAGAGAGATAATCGCCCCCATGAACCTCGTGAACCACGCGGACCAGCTGGTCGGTTCACTGAATACACCTCGCTCAACGCTCCCCGCGCGCGAATCCTCTCCGAGTGCCAGAACTCAGAATTTATGAAAGGAGGAGTCCGCTTTCCGAAGCCAACTGTCCCCAAATCAAACATTGACAAGTCAAAATACTGTAGGTTCCACCGGAGCCACGGGCATGTCACACAAGACTGCATCCATCTCAAAGATGCGATTGAAATTCTGATCAAGGAAGGGCACATAAAGAAATACGCCCAGAAGAATGATACTCCTCGTCCCAGCTCCCGGGAAGCCCAGAACGTCGAGGAGACGACACCCCTCCCGACGAGAGTCGGCTTCAGGTCACCCTCAGCGTCACTCGACCCGAGGACTTCTTTGTCCCTGCAATCATTGAGGGCCAAGAAGCAATTCGCAACATGTGGGCGGCCTTCCCCCACGAGGACCTCGTCACTGCCCGTAGCACCTGGGAAAGCTTCCCCAAAGCGATGGTCATCTCCGAAGGTGGTCCCGAGAAGTTGTCCATCGGATCGATCAAGCGGAAATTTGATGAATTGGAATCCGCAACATCGGTGAAGACAACCACTCTCGAGAAAGTGCGGGGGAACTCCAACCCTATCACCTTCTACCTCGAGGAACTCCCCGGGGGAGTGCCAAACGCCACTATTCCCCTCCTAGTCAGGGCACAGATGGCAAACTTTGACGTTCGAAGGATCCTCGTCGACCAGTGATGTTCGGTCGACATCATGTATGCCCATCTGTTCGGGACCCTTCAGCTCGACGAGAGACATCTGACCCCATACTTCGGTTCAGATCTGCAGGGGTTCAACGAAACCACCACTAGACCATGGGGTTACGTTGAGCTTATGGTTACATTCGGGGCCGAAGACACTGGCCGACAGGTGAAGATCCATTTCCTGGTGGTCGAATGCCCATCCCTTTACAACTGCATCCTCGGGAGGACCACCCTGGCCGAGCTTACGGCAGTGTCATCAACAGTCCACCTCAAAATGAAGTACTACACGGCCAGGGGACGAGTAGTGACGATGCATGGGGACATAGAAGCGGCCAGGAGATGCTTCAACGCCGCTGTCAAAGGCATGAGTTCCATCGGCACCAAACCCAAGTTCGTGGCCAAGCCACCCCCGGACGTCGAACATGTACCTCTCCTACTCGTCAACGCGGTCGAATTCGACAGCAGGTTCTCGGGCGAACCCGATGAAGAGGGGGCAGAAGACCTCGACCTCCAGACAGAAAACAACGGGCGGCCTCTCCACCCAACGCGCCCCATCCCCAACGGAGACTTTGAGCTCGTGGTCCTCTAGGACGATCCAGATCGTAACGTGAAGATTGGCACCGGGATCCCCGACCTGGAAAAGGAGCAGTTGAAGGCATGTCTATGGGAGAATGCTGATCTCTTTGCGTGGAGCGCATCCGAGATGCCTGGCCTCGACCTCGAGGTGGCTTGCCATCAGCTCGTAATAGATCCGGCCGCTAGGGCTATAGCACAACGTAGGCGTAAGCAGTCTCCCGAAAAAACGGAGGCTACCGAAAAAGCTGTAAAAGACCTCCTAGAGGCAAATTTTATTTCGGAGGCCAAGTACACAACCTGACTATCCAACGTTGTACTTGTAAAAAAGAATAATGGAAAATGGAGGATGTGCATTGATTATACTGATCTTAACCGGGCTTGCCCGAAAGACTGATACCCTTTGCCTAACATCTACCAACTGGTCGACAATTCTGCAGGTTACAAACTATTATCCTTCATGGATGCTTACTCGGGATACAACCAAATTCCCATGGACAAGGTCGACAAACAGCACACGACTTTCATGATTGTGTCGGGGCAACTACTATTACAATGTGATGCCCTTCGGTCTGAAGAACGCCGATGCGACCTACCAACGGATGATGAATAAGGTTTTCCAGGCTGAAATCGGCGACATGCTCGAGGTCTACATGGATGACATGATCGTCAAATTGGCGGAAGAAGTCGACCATGCCGCGCACCTCAAGAAAGTGTTTGACATAGCGAGGAGGTGCCGCATGAGGTTCAATCCCGACAAATGTACCTTCGGCGTTCGGGTAGGTAAGTTCCTCGACTTTTACCTCACAGAGCGAGGAATCGAAGCCAACCCCGACAAGTGTAGAGCTTTTTTCGAGATCCCTAATCCAGACTTAAAGAAGTCGATACAATTATTAAACGGGATGCTCACCGCTCTCTCCCGCTTCGTCGCCAAGTTCGTACAGTACGCACTCCCATTTTTCAAACTTCTTCGACAAAAAGCGGAGTTCGAATGGAGCGAAGAATGCGAGCAGGCGCCCCTCCACCTAAAACAAGTCTTATCGCAACCCCTGGTCCTCTCACAGCCTGAGGGCGGGGAGACACTTTTCTTGTATCTTGCGATCACGAGTGAAGCAGTCAGCGCCGTCCTCATTTGGGAAACCCTGGACGGGCAGAAACCAATTTACTTCACGAGCAAAGCCCTTCAAGGCATCGAGCTTAGGTATCAGCAGATAGAGAAAGTCGCTCTGGCCCTCGTCACCGCGGCCAGGAGGCTACGCCACTACTTCCTTACCCACACTATCGTCGTAAGGACCAAATAGCCTATAAGGCAGCTCCTTGGACGACCGGACATGGCGGGGAGGATGCTCAGGTGGTCGTTCGAACTCGCTGAGTTTGACATTCGATACGGAGGGAGAAAAGCCCTGAAGGCTCAAGTATTGGCTGACTTTGTAGCGGAGATGACCGTCCCAGAACCTTCGACCAGCGGATCCCAGAAATGGACGATCTATGTCGACGGAGCATCCAGCCCGAAGGGAAGCGGGGCGGGCATCATCCTCGAAAATGAGGAAGGCATCCTGATCGAGGTATCCCTCAAATTATCCTTCCAGACGTCGAACGACCAAGCAGAGTACGAGGCCTTCCTCGCCGGACTTCAGTTGGCCGAGGATCTCGGCGCCAAGGAGGTCAAACTCTTCACCGACTCCCAGCTCGTGGCCTCGCAAGTCCGAGGAGAGTACCAGGCCAAGATTGACAACCTCATAGAATACTTGGCCTTGTGTCGCTCCCAAAAGATTCGCATCCAATGGTACAAATGCGAGAGTGGCGCAGAAAACACAGAGTCGCCAGCAATGTGTATTTATCCCGAGAGAGGGAAAGGAAACACTATATAAACCTGAAGAGAAAGGGGGAAAGACATGGTCATCGCAACCATAGTCAGGGTTCGGGAGTCGGTTATGTGAGGGGAAGGTGTTAGCACTCCACGCATCCATCGTACTCGATGGGATCCACGCTTGTTGTCTAAACGGAGGGTGATCTGTCCTACTATCTATGGCTGAACAAAAGAAAACGGGGATGGGGGTGACTAAGACGGACTCGGGAGGACATATTCGATGCCCTAGGCCTACGTACTCCCTCAGTACAATGGGAAAGTCAGAGTCAACGTAGTTTGGATGGGAACTATGGGGGAAGGTTGCTCGCCAAGACAATCGCTGTCTTGTGCCTACATATCCTCAATCGGACAAGATAGAGGAATCAGAGCTAATGTAGTTCGTGGGTACGACCACGAAGGGGTAAGTGTTTTTTACGTGGGCGACGAGCTCTTTTCTGAAAATGAAATTTGAAACCCAACAATCCTGAAGGATAAAAAGATTTGAATTTGTTTTGTGTTTTTTAGACAGAAGTGTTTTTTAAGTTAGTTCATAACTTGCATCGCACCAAAGTCTAGGGCACAGGGACGAATACTCAACGAATCGTCCCAAGACAGGACGCCCGCTAAGCACTCTAGAAAGATGAGAGGAAGCCCCTCATTTCTCATTCCCCACGCTTAAGGCTCATGCGCAATACACTTTATCTTTATTAAGTGTTTTCAAGAAGTTTTGAGATGAGAAGAGAGAAGACCCAAAGGAAACTCTAAAGCGAAACTAAGAGTCCTAATGTTATCATGCAAAAAGGGTGGTCCTATGGTTAATGAGGTTTAGGAAAGAGAAGACTACCTAGGACCTAATGCTAATCCTACTCCAAGCTTAATCGAAAATTAAGTTGGACTAGGTAGCTCTAAGGGGATGAATCCGAGACTTGGTAAAGTATCGAGATCCAAAGGAATGAAATGAGTCAAGGGAAAAAGAAAAGGAACAACACCTACAACAACACACTTGCACCAAACAGCAGTAAAATCAAACACAAACACCAATCAGCATTTCACAGCATACAATCCAGCATGAAAATAGGTGTAAAAAGCCACAAACAACATGTGTATGCGAGGTAACACATATGACAGCATGTATGTACATAAACAGCCATGGAAAGGGCAGGGCAACATGCATCACAACTTGATTCAACATGGTAAAATGATCATGGATCAAACATCATACGTATCAAACAGTTGATCATGACCACAAACACATTAGAAATCACATGGAATAGACTTGAAAGCATTGTGGAAGAATGCATCACATTATGAAAGAATGCACAATATTAAGCATATGATCAAGTTTAATCAAGTATGCACCTTATGAAATCGAAAGCAAATGAACATGCACATAATTATCCAGCAATCATCATCATCATCAATTAGCAATTAACAAGCTCAAAGTGTGTTCATTATGTGATCATCACAACAATTAAACACTAACGCAAGCATTAACGTTCAATAAAAAACAAAAGAACGCGTGTCGAAAAATCATGTTCATACAGTGGTGTGTGTTGAAATAGCTCAAGAACAATCCACCTATCATCAATGCATTAATCCATGAAGTTTAAACATGTTATGGAAGTCAAACAAGCAAGAAAATGCACAAAAATACCATTTTGCTTCAGTGGTAACCGGTTACAGCCTAACTGATAACCGGTTACACAGTTCAAAAATGCACAAACACGCTGAAAAATACACAGTGTAACTGGTTACAACATAACTGCTAACCGGTTACACTGGAACAGAAGTGAAAAAAATTAATCCCAGAAGCACTTTTCAGCAGCAAATCACTTCTTTAATCATCCAAATGAACATGTAATCAATTAAGCACGAAATTACATTGATTCACAGTCAACAAACACCAATTAAATCCAACAATTATCATCAACAAGAATCAAATTCAAGCAAAATGGATCAAAAACACAAATAACCAAAGATCTACATTGGACAAATTGTGATTAAGGAAAATTAGGTATATATATAAGGAAAACCAACCTACAAGGCTGAGGTTTACCTTGGTGAATGTTGAGAACGAAAATTGGTGGATCCAAGCAAGAAAACCAAAGATCTATGCAATGAACTTCAAGATCCAAGCAAGAACAATCAAGATCCAAGCTAGAACACTCCAAATAATCAAAAGTTGCTCCAAAAGTGATTCTAAGCTCCAAACTAGTAGAAAATTCAAGATCCTTCCAAGAATTGATCAATGGATGATGGTTTAGTTCCAAAATCAACAAATTTCAATGCAAAATTTGTTGAACTTTGATGGAGGAACTTTGGGTGAGGGTTTGGAAAATGAGAGAAAAGTTTGAGAGAATTGGAGAGAGATGTGTAGAAAATTCAGAAAATGGATCAAAGTTATGTGAGGTTTGGAATGAATTCACTTAAATAGAAGCTAGGTTAGGAATTCAAATATGGTTTGGAGTGAGGTTTAGTGGGTGGAAATTGGGGTGAAAAGTGAATTAGGAAAGGAAATGAGGAATTAGAGTGGAAAATGTTGGGAGGAATTTGAATTTTGGGACGAAAATGACGAAAATATCAATTCTAGATCCTTCCCACACGTGCATATGCCAAGCACATGATCACAAATGATGCAAACTAAAATTTTCAAATTTTGCCCAGAGTAACCGGTTACAGCATATCTGCTAACCGGTTACTCAGTTCAAAAACTGAAGAAATGCGCAGAAAACCAAAGGGTAACCGGTTATCAGATACGCTGTAACCGGTTACACAGTGCAAATTTTGAATTTTGGCGCCATTTGGAGGGAAACTTGGGAAAGGGACTTCGGACAGTTGTTTTGAAACCATTAAGCCTCTGAACCCCAAAACTTGGCATTGCTACTGAGTAACACTGAAACACACTTAAAATATGCTGTGAATTCCATTTTGTGCTCGGAATACTGCTGAAAATAATCGTCTGGTGCTGAATCGCTGATCAAAAAAATGACTGCCAGAGCTTCTGATTGTCAAAATGTCTAATGAGCAAAATAAATGCTCAACAAGACTTTGAAAGCTATCTGCTTGGCTCTGAACTTTGTTGGAAATGATATTGGAACTGATGATGCCATGAGCTGCTGAAAGATACCTCGGTCCCATGCTCAAAAGAACTATGCAAATGCAGAAATGATGATGCAAAACAAAATGAAACATAAGCCAGTTAGCTTCAAAACAAAAGAGCAAATTTTGGGGTGTTACAGCTGCCCCTATTCAATCAACTTGGTCCTGAAGGTATGATAGCAATGGTTGTCATGCGTTCAAAGGATTCACGGAGATTGAATACCAAAAGAAACCTTAAATTTGCAATCCTCAAAGGAGGGACGACTCCGCTGGGGAACAAGCAATAAATGCTGGATTATCCCAACACGGACGAGTGTTAGCTATGCTGGGGATAAACACGGACGGGTGTCAAGGAATCAATGATATCAGATACGGACGGGTATCAAAAAGATACACGGACGGGTGTAAAGGGGTTCAATACGGACGGGTATCGAAAAGGTACACGGACGGGTGTAAAAAGGGTCAATACGGACGGGTATCGAAAAGGTACACGGACGGGTGTAAAGAGATTCAATACGGACGGGTATCGAAAAGGTACACGAACGGGTGTAAAGAGATTCAATACGGATGGGTATCAAAAAGGTACACGGATGAGTGTAAAGAGGGTTCAATACGGACGGGTATCGAAAAGGTACACGGACGAGTGTAAAAAGGTTAAATACGGACGGGTATCGAAAAGGTACACGGACTGGTGTAAAAAGGTTCAATACGGATGGATATCGAAAAAGTACACGAACGAGTGTAAAGAGGTTCAATTTACTGAGGATTGGCCTTACTGGGGATTAAAATGATGAATTGAACACGGACGGGCGTTATCAACAGGTCAACACGGACGGGTATTTAAATCAAAGGTTCAAACACGGACTGGTGTTAAGGTAAAAACCTTGAAGGGATGAATCAAAAGACCACCTGGACGAAAGGGGTGAAAAGAGATCATGGGTTCACAATCCTGGAAAAAAACTCTGTCGTGGGACTGTCAAATATTGCTTTGAATGACTAAACCCAACACTTGTGGAGTAAAGTCGAATGATATTTTCCTGAAATCCGGTTTTCCTGACGAAGAAAAAACTCAAACCTGGCTTATGCTTCGGATGCATATGTTTGAATTTTTCCGTAATGCTCCACACGAAGTGGAAATGCTACGCATTTAGGAGGATGCCATGCAAAAAATGCTTATGCAATGCAAAAGATCGTCCCAGCGAAGTAAACGCTGAGAACAGAAGCAGCTCCACTGAGGACGACAAACTACATTGTCATCAAACCAAAGAACATGTTGAGGAAAACTTCACCCTGCTAGAGAAGATCACAATCACCAATTCTACTGGAGATGGATGAATCTCCGAGAGAAAAAACCCACTCTATCGGGGAGGAACTGAAAACTGAAGATGGAAACTCCTCCGCCGGGGATGACCAGATGTTTCAGAACCTAGATTCAAAACCTGCTGAGGATACTAATCGCCAACAAACTCTTCTTGGGGATGGAAACCAAATACTGAAAATGGAAACTCCTCCGCTGGGGATCACCAGATACTTCAGAACTTGGATTTGACGCCTGCCAAAAACGATTGGACTTAAGACCTGCTGGGGACACCAATCACCACCAGACTCTGCTTGAGGATAAACTGAAAGAAACTTTGAGGAAAATAGATTGCCCCATGCTCAGTGGGGAAACACTGTCTCTAACCAACGAGGACACTCTATCAGACTCCTGCAGGAGAGGCTATAAAAATAACAAATTCTGGCTACCTGCTGAGGAAAAATGAGCCAAATCACAACTCTGGCTGGGGGTAAACTTCTTATATCCTACTGAGGGGGACAATCCTCAACGGCTCCGCTTGGGGAATTACTTCTTTATACTCTGTTGAGGAAAACGATCCTCGATACTCTGACTGGGGAGAGCAGCAAACTGCTGAGGATGATCAGACTTCAAAGTTGGGGAACAAATCTACTGGAGAAGTACACCTGTCATCCTGCAAAACCAACAGAAAGGTCTACGTGCAAAAATGATTACTTTGATTATCATCATAGTGACTGTCATCTAAGCAATTGCCACTGTTTTCCAACTTGTTTCACAAAGCTCAACATTTTAGCATGTAATGTTTATCAAAAATATCGGACATTTTCACAAACAAAATAGGTAAAACAAAAAACAAAAGCTCTTTGACTGAAATGCAAACTTTATTGAATGATCAGCCTGTAAATAGGCATTTACATTTGGAAGCAATTCTTGAAAAGAGGTAATTGCGCAAAAAGTAAAAGAAAATACACATGTCGGCAATGTGGGGAACAGACATCCACCATGACTCGACTCAGCTATAACCCATATGACTTGTTTATCCTCAGACGCTTTGTCCGTTGAAGATGACTGACTGGACTGATTCCTTTCCTTCGAATTTTCCAAGTGTGAATAGTGATCATAGATCGAACGCGGATCATAGTCTTTGCTTTTAAATCCCTAACTTTTGCCTGGATCGCCCTTTTCGGGTTTTCAATCCACCGAGATACCCATTTTTGCCAAAGTTGCCTTTTTAGGTTTTCAACCTTGCGGGTTTATTTCTTCTTCCTTTTTATCCCTAATTTTTGCCCGAACCTTTTCTTTTTATGGTTCGCCAGGATGCCCCATTTTTTCCTGAAGCTTCTTTTTATGTTCATCGAGTCTTTTTTATGCAAAGTATTTTTTGACTACATCCGCGTTCACAGGGGACGTAAAATCTTCGCCGTCCATAGTTGAGAGTAATAAGGCTCCACCAGAGAAAACCTGTCTTACTACATATGGCCCTTCGTAATTCAGAGTCCACTTGCCCCTGTGATATGTTTGAGGGGGAGTGTTCCTTTTCAGGACTAATTCACCAGTTTGGAAACACCGAGGACGCACTTTCTGATCATATGCTTTTTTCATCCTGCTCTGATACAACCGGCCATGCGCAATGGCTTTCAATCTCTTCTCTTCAATGAGGTTCAGTTCATTCAGCCAGGAACGCACCCACCCAGCTTCATAAAGCTTCACGTCTGTCAGAATTCTCAAAGAAGGAATCTCAACTTCTAATGGCAAAACTGCTTCCATACCATACACCAGTGAGAAAAGGGTTGCCCCAGTTGATGTGCGTACTGAAGTATGATATCTGTGCAAAGTGTAAGGCAACATCTCATGCCAGTCCTTGTATATCACTACCATCTTCTGCACAATCTTCTTTATGTTCTTATTAGCCGCTTCAACAGCCCCATTCATCTTCGGGCGATAAGGAGAAGAATTGTGATGTTCAATCTTAAAGCTCTGGCATAGCTCCTTCATCATCTTATTGTTCAAATTTGAACCATTGTCAGTAATTATCCTCGCCGGGACTCCATACCGGTAGATGATGTCCTTCTTAATAATTTTCTTGCCATAGCATGCCCATTGACATGAGTACCAAAGGAACCTTCGTGAACTTCTTCCATTAACAAGCCTGCCTTGTGTTCATCAACACAACGTAGCAAGACCATGTCAAAGTTTCTCTTGTATAACACATCGTCTTTGTTCAAAAAGAAATTTCCTGATAACCTCCTCAATGTCTTTTTATCCTTGGAAGATGCCCCAGTTGGGTATTCCTGACTCTTCAAAAAGACTTTGATATCGTGATACCAAGGCTTGCCATCTGATACACCTTCAACCGCAAATACAAAAGCAGGTCTGTCCAAGCGCATGATTCTGATTGAAGGAGTTTCATTCCAACGATTCACTTGATACATCAATGACAACATTACCAACGCATCAGCCATCTGATTCTCTATCCGGAGAATGTGATGGAAGTCCACTCTGTCAAAGAAAGGTAACAACCTTCTAGCACAGTTGTTATACGGAACAAGATTCGCTTGACGAGTCTCCCATTCACCTGTAATCTGATTAACCACCAACGCAGAATCACCAAAAACATCGAGGTTCTTGATTCTCAAATCAATCGCTTCTTCTAATCCCATGATGCATGCTTCATATTCTGCCTCGTTGTTAGTGCATACGAACGCCAATTGGGCAGTGAAGGGTATATGAGAACCCTTTGGAGTCGTAATGATTGCCCCGATTCCGTTACCATATGAATTAACAGCTCCATCAAAAACCATCTTCCACTGAGATCCAATCTCAGGTCCTTCATCAGGCAAATTTCTTCACAATCCTTCATCTTCAGATACATGATATGCTCATCCGGAAATTCAAACTTCATCGGTTGATAATCCTCAATTGGCTGTTCGGTAAGATATTCTGACAACACACTTCCCTTAATGGCCTTTTGGGAAACATACTGAATATCGTATTTCGTCAGAACCATCTGCCAACGGGCTATTCTACCAGAAAGTGCTTGCTTCTCAAACACATACTTGATCGGATCCATCTTTGAAATCAAGAGGGTTGTATGGTTTAACATATACTGCCTCAAATTCTTAGCGGCCCAAGCGAGTGCACAACATGTTTTCTCCAGCATCGAGTACCTTGACTCGCAATCAGTAAACTTTTTACTCAAGTAGTAGATGGCATGCTCCTTTCTACCTGACTCGTCTTGTTGACCGAGCACACAACCCATTGAATTCTCAAGAACCGTGAGATGCATAATCAAAGGTCTTCCTGGCACTGGCGGCATAAGGACCGGAGGTTCCTATAAATATTCTTTAATCTTTTCAAATGCCTTTTGACAATTTTCATTCCACCTGACCGCTTGATCTTTTCTTTGGTTCACACGTGGCTGTGAGATGCGAGATGAACCTAGCAATGTAGTTCAACCTCCCCAAGAAACCACGAACCTCTTTTCTGTTTTTGGCTCAGGCATTTCTTGTATGGCTTTTATCTTCACAGGATCAACCTCGATACCTTTTTCACTAATAATAAACCCCAACAATTTTCCTGATCTCACCCCGAAGGTGCATTTGTTTGGATTCAACCTCAGTATGAATTTTCTCAATCTATCAAATAGCTTCTGAAAATTCACCAGATGTTCTTCCTCCGTCTGTGACTTCGCAATCATGTCATCAACATAGACCTCAATCTCTTTGTGAATCATATCATGAAAGAGAGTCACCATCGCCCGCTGGTAGGTTGCCCCTACATTTTTCAATCCAAAGGGCATCATCTTGTAGCAAAAAGTTCCCCATGGTGTTATGAATGTTGTTTTCTCCATGTCCTCTGGGGCCATCTTGATTTGGTTATACCTAGAGAAACCATCCATGAAGGAAAATACAGAATACTGAGCAGTATTGTCAACTAACACGTCAATGTGAGGGAGCAGGAAATCGTCCGTTGGGCTTGCTGTGTTCAAATCCCTGTAATCAACACACATCCTGACCTTCCCATCCTTCTTAGGTACAGGCATGATGTTAGCAACCCATGGAGGATAATTTGTTACGGCAAGAAAACCGACATCTAGCTGTTTCTGAACCTCTTCCTTGATTTTGACAGACATCTCCGGTTTAGTTCTTCACAACTTTTGTTTGACCGGAGTACAACCTTCTTTAAGTGGTAGCCGGTGTACAACAATATCAGTATCGAGCCCAGGCATGTCTTGGTAAGACCAGGCGAAGATGTCCACATACTCACAGAGCATTTCAATCAATCTTCCCTTGACACTGTCTTCCAATGCAGCCCCTATCCTTACTTCTTTTCTGGCATCCTCGGTTCCCAGATTCACATTCTCAATTTCCTCCTGATGAGGTAGAATGACCTTCTCCTTTTGCTTCAACAATCTGGCCAACTCTTCGGGCAGTTCACAATCTTCGTCAGTCTCTTCTTCAGCCTGATAGATTGGATTGTCAAAGTCATACCGAGCTATAGCTGAGTCATGATCGGTGTCATCTGAACAAAGAGACCTGCATGATTGATGAGGTATGTTTTATTATGTATGGAACAAAAGAAACACATTGCCATTTTGATGTGGGTTTTTAATGCATAAAAATAAAACAGAAAGACAGAGATCAAAATATTTGAGTGTGAAAAGTCCTTTATTGATGATAAAGCAAAACATGCAACAGTTAAAAGCCCTACAAATAAAATCACTACGTCTTGGGCAGAACGCATGATTAACATAATAGGAAAACAAAGCAATTACTCGAAGCTAGTCACTTGAATGACTTTTTCAGAAGACCAGTTGCACAGACTTTCTCCTGGGACACAAGGGCGGATCCAGCTATCCGTATCACAATTATTGTCCCCTTCTTCCTCAATGGCATTAACTCTGTCAAAGAAACCACCGGCACTGGTGAAATGGACTGGGCCATAGAATTTGGGAGGATCCCTGGCTATCCTGGGTGGCTTGTATCCCAATCCATAGGTATTCCCTTTCGGCTGAACTTTAATCACTTGGCCCCACCTTTGTGAGCTACCAGCTTCGACTATAGCCTTGGCGTCTTTAAACGAAGACATAGAAACCTCAGGTTGATCTGCCACTGCGGGCTGCTCTGTGGTCTTGGACTGATCCTCAAACTGAATAACCTCCCCAGACACCTTCACATTATCAAACCCCTAACACAATGTCTCATGGATTTCACCATCCACGTATTTAAAGGTTGACAGCTGACTAATCATTATGTCCTCCTCTCTGCACACTGTCACTACGTGACCATATACCATGTATTTCAGCTTTTGATGCAAAGTGGAGGTTACAGCGCCTGCACCATGGATCCAAGGATGACCTAACAGACAGCTGTATGCTGGCTGAATATCCATTATATAAAATGTTGCATCAAAGATTTTCGGCCCAACCTTGATCGGAAGCACAATCTCACCAAAGACAGATCTCTTCGAGCCATCAAAAGCTCGCACCACCAAGTCTCTTGGTGTACAAATAAGTCCCCTGGTATCTAACTTCATTAATGCTTTCTTTGGCAATACATTCAACGATGATCCAGTATCAACCAACACATGTGACATCAGTGAACCACGACACTCAATCGAAATAAGCAGGGCATTGTTATGATTCCTCCCAGCGGGAGTCAAATCAAGATCTGTAAAGCCCAAGCCATTACCTGCATTCACGTGCGCTACAACCCCTTCTAGCTGGTTAACAGAAATCTCTTGAGGAACATAGGCCGCATTCAAGACCTTCAGAAGCGCATTCCTATGGGCTTCAGAACACAACAGCAACGACAGAATAGAAATCTTGGACATGGTCTGATGTAACTGGTCCACGATCTTGTAATCACTTTTTCGGATGAGCCTCATAAACTCCTCTACATTTTCAAAAAAAGCATCATCAACCGGCTTTACTGTAGAATCAATAATCACTGGAGTCTGAACAGAACCATCAGCTACCTGTTTTCCCCTATCTTGCCTAGAAGTACTGGGTTGATCATTAACAGGAGTAAGGACTCTACCACTTCTTGTTATAGCATCGGTCTCAACCTTAACCTCAGGACTAGAACTCACTGATGAAGTAGTCAATAATTCCTGCTTTTGTCCATTGACAAACACCTCTGCGCCGTAATTCCACGGAATAACCTTAGTACTTTCATACGGAATGGATCCAGCCCTCGTAATGATGACTGGAGGTGGCCTTGCCGGACCTGAAATAGTAATCGTCTTGAAAGGAATAGTGATGGTAGCAACCTTTTCACTTACGACTTCTTCTTGTTGATTACACCAATGAAACTGTAAACAGCCCTCATTAATCAGATTCTGGATACCCATCTTCAACGAATCACAACCATTTTCCTTCATCAAACAATCTGAACAATTCTCATCACAACCCGGATAGACGCCACCCTTTAGTAACCTGTTTTTAACCACAGCCAGCGGAGTCTTCTGGTCCTCAACATCCATGATCAAATTCAAAGCTTCAAATTCCTCAATTATCGCATTCACCCTTGGCCCATTGTGATCAGGCATCGGGTTTTGAATAACATTGGGCCCATCATTCGAGAAATTGATAGCCTTGGAGTCTACAAGGTCTTGCACCTTGTGATGAAACGCCCTACATTTCTCTACAGTATGCCCCGGAGCACCAGAGTGAAAATCGCAGTGTGCGTTAGCATTGTAGCCTCGTGGGAGTTCCCTGTTGGTGGAGCCAGGGTGAAGCTCAACTAGACGCAACTGCAGCAAATGTTGCAACAACTGTGCATACGACATTGGTGGTTGCTCAAAATGCCTCTCTGTATTTCTTTGTCTATTCTGATACTGGCGCTGCTGCCTGTTCTGATTAGCATTATTCCTTTGTTGCTGTGGTGGAGGTAACGTTGCTGGGATAGTTACCGATGCTACTTGTTGATTATTGCTCTGGCGATGTTTCCCTTTTCCCCTGTAAGATGATACAACATTGGCCTCTCCTTTCTTCTTATAACCATCAAATGGCTTCTTTCCATGCCCGGAGGACAATCCGTCACCACTAGAAACTTTTCCCGCCTTAATTCCAACCTCTACCTTCTGTCCGATCGCAATCACATCTGCAAACTTGCCTAGTGAACAAGGCAATAGATTTTCATAATAGTGCTTAGGCAGTGTCCATAAACATATCCAACATCTCTTTCTCTAGTATTGGTGGCTGTACCCTAGCCACCAATTCACGCCACCTTTGCGCGTATTCTTTGAAACTTTCATCATTTTTTTGGGACATGCTCAACAACTGAGTTCTGTTGGGAGCCATGTCTGTGTTGTATTGGTAATGCTTGATAAAATCTGCAGCTAACTCTCTCCAAGTACGAACATCTCTACTTTCCAGCGCCATATATCATTCCAAAGACGCGTCGGACAGGCTGTTTTGGAAAAAGTGCATCATTAGCTTTTCGTCCTTGGCATGGGCAGCCATCTTCCTGGTATACGCCTTTACATGAGTTCTCGGGCAGGTAGAACCATTTTACTTCTCCAGTGTAGGAATCTGAATCTTGTGTGGAATGACAATATCAGGGACCAACCCAAGGTCATCTAAATCTATTCCCAGATCATCCTGCTTCACAACCCCTTTCAGTTGTGCCTCGATTAAATAGATCCTCTCGTCACTGACCACAGGAGGGCCAGCGTCCAAGCTTCTGACTTAAAAAACATCATCCTGTTGATCATCAAAATGATGGCCATGGATAGCTCAAATAGTGCTTCCTTCTCCAACCACTGAAGGAATCCCACCTTGTCCTCCAGCACCATGGATAGGAATGTTGATACCAGCACCACCTCCGCCCGGAGGAATAACGCGATTAAGAAGACCACCGTGTAAGATACCATTTTCATCAACCTGCGGCACCAAAGGCTGAACTAGAGTTCTGAATTCATTCTAGCTCTGCACCACACCTTGCATCATCTCCATGAATTGATCGATGCGAGCTTGCATAACTGCCATGTCTGCCTGAACTTTGTCCATCACTCTGCTTTGATTAAACCTGATAGAATACCGATGAGCTGGTTGATCAATCCTGACTGTCAAAAAGAGAGAGCATAAGAAAACCAGAGAATCCGAGATAACCTGCTATGCAAAATGAGATGGTTATGCAAATGCAAATGCAAACATGTATGAACATTATCAAGGGGATCTATCCCTTGATTCTAGTTTTAACAACAGAAGAGAACTAAATTCCTGATCATATAAAGAGAATAAGCATCTGTTACAACACAAGTCTGAATAAGCATAAACAAAGACCCCGACCAACAAGCCTGGCGGTGATCCCGGAAATACAAAGAAAACAGCAGCAAGGAAACTAAGGCATATCATCAAGACTCAGCCATGCTAGAATTCCCCATTCGTCATTCTTTTTGCACCAATTCTACACTTCCTTGAGAAGCTTCTTGGTATTAGGGTGCTCTGGTCTCTGAATCAACTCCTGAATCAAAAGATCCCTCCTGTGCAAGATCCCTATTAAATCACGACTATGCAATTCCCAATCATCTTCTCCAGAAGCTCCACCTGAACTTGGACCTTCGCTTCTGGCTCTTTTCACTTCGGCTTGGATCTTCAGCTGTTCCATATCTGCCATGGTTTCCTTGAGCTTTTCCTCAATTGCTCTCCTCTCAAAGATCCCTGATAAAATCTCCTTTTCCTTCTTCTGAAGCTTTGTCTTCAAATCTTCAATCTGCTCCAGATACTTGTCCTCTTTCAACCTGTTGGCAGTAATTGCTGTATTCCGACGGTCACGGAACCTGTGAATTCTTGACATAGCATAAGCCAACTCTTTCTTTTTGGACGAAAGGACCTTGCTAACACTTTTCAACGCTTGAGCCACTTTCTCTCTGGCTGTGGCTTCTTTAGACAATTCTTTCTCCTTCACAACCAAAAGTTCTGATTTCAACCTGACAACATGGATAGCTTCGCCTTTTTTGTGATTCAACTGACCAACCTCTCTGCCCAGCTCACGATTCTCCTCTCGGAGTTTCTCCTTCTCAGCCCATAACTTATCATACCTCTCTATATCAACAGTCTTGGGAGCCTCGATCATCAAAGGATACAAAGGTGGTTCCACCGGGAAAGGAAGAAGCTCCTCTTCTGCTCTTTTCTTAATCTACTCTTCATAGGAAGGAAAATCCCGGTTATCACATTTCCCGAATGAATTTTTTCCCTTCTTGGTCACCTGCTTCCAAGCATTCACAATCTTCCTTATCATCTCTTGATCCCCAGTACCGTTGAAGAATAAAGACTCTTTGATATCTCACTCTTCAGGTGGACCTCTCAAAGGATAACCAAACTTCCTGATAACAAGGGAAGAATTATAGTTAATTCCACCTTTTCTCCCTATCAAGGGTACATTAGGGAATTCTCCGCACTTGCAAATAATCTCCATCCCTAGCAAGTCATGGTTGAACCAAACAATGTTGTCAGCAGTCAAGCCCATTAACCTCTTTGACCACTTTAGAGAATCTCTCGTATCAACGAAAGCGCCAGCTTCGGGGAGATGACTCAGAAACCAAGTAGATAAGAGTGGTGCACAGCAACTCACAGTTCTTCCACGCCTATTTTCATTCTTGTAGTGGACTGAGTGATACACATCACCTAGCAAGGTAGGTATAGGATTCTTTGAAATAAAGATTCTGACAGCATGCATATCCACCAGATCAGGAACATTGGGAAATAGGACAATCCCATAGATGCACATAGCCAGAATAGCTTGGAAAGCAGTCCAATTCCTCTCCTTAACATGTATGCAAGCTTGATCAAACAAGTACTTCAATAAAAAACCCTTAGCTCCTTATTTCTCCACAATATTACTGCTCAGAGCGGATTCACCAATATGAAGAGCAATGGCCATTTCTTTTATCCCAGGGCGTTCTTCAGAAAAGAATACTATGTCATGCCTGATGGGGATTCCTAAAATAAATGAGAACTCCTCCAACGTTAAAATGCAAGAAAAATGATATGCACATACAAGCATGGGATCAAGGCATCACTGCTGGATGTACTGTACTATTAACTGGACGAGAACTACAACCCAGAAAACCAGAATTCTAGAATACCGAACCACTGAGATAACCAGAAACCCAGATAATCAAACACTGGTGAGAAATCCAGAAAACCGGGTAGGTTGAAGGTTTCGGTTTCCTGCAAGCCTGCAAACACCCATCCCATCTCACATGTGGGTTCTAGAAAGGTGAGGATCCTCAATATCACGGGCTCTCAGGTCGAGAAATGATGATACGTTCACCATTTCTGGTTTGGCATCATCATTAATTGAGGAGGCCTCAACTGATTCCCCTAAAAAATAAGGTCATCCTATGCGAGTCCCTCGGTATTGGGTCCTCTGATTGATAAGTGTAATGGGTTTGCCATTTCTGGTCTGCCATTATCACAGGTCGGGAGGAGAGGCGTAACTGAGGTATCGGAGAAACGGTCACCAGAGTCGACAGCTCTCTAGATCAACACCCTGAAATGCGTAAGACACACACGTCAGAATGCGTCCCAAGAAAGCCTCGTCTGGTTGTGAATTTCGTGAACACACAAATACACTAAGATGGCATGTAGGTCCCACTACTCTCCACTCTAGTCCTAGGGTGTACTCAAGCCTGGGTATTGGGCTTATCTCTCAGAACAACCCAACCTGCCAAACAGAAACCAGCCAGCACAACACAGCAATATCCAGTATGACAGTAATAAAATGAAATGCAATGCAATAAAAGCTGTAAAATAGTAATATACAACATAATAAAGCACAACAAATAAACACCCAACAAAAAGAAATAAACAAGCGCTAGGATCGACTCGCTAACGGGGATGGACCAGCAAGAGGTCAACCAGAGTCCCCAGTGGAGTCGCCAGCTGTCGCTCTCGAAAGATTCGCATCCAACGGTACAAACGCGAGAGTGGCGCAGAAAACACAGAGTCGCCAGCAATGTGTATTTATCCCGAGAGAGGGAAAGGAAACACTGCATAAACCTGAAGAGAAAGGGGGAAAGACATGGTCATCGCAACCATAGTCAGGGTTCGGGAGTCGGTTATGCGAGGGGAAGGTGTTAGCACCCACGCATCCATCGTACTCAATGGGATCCACGCTTGTTGTCTAAACGGAGGGTGAGCTGTCCTACTATCTATGGCTGAACAAAAGAAAACAGGGATGGGGGTGACTAAGACGGACTCGGTAGGACATATTCGATGCCCTAGGCCTACGTACTCCCTCAGTGCAATGGGAAAGTCAGAGTCAACATAGTTTGGACAGGAACTGTGGGGGAAGGTTGCCCGCCAAGACAATCGTTCTCTTGTGCCTACATATCCTCAATCGGACGAGAGAGAGGAATCAGAGCTAATGTAGTTCGTGGGTAAGACCACGAAGGGGTAAGTGTTTTTTACGTGAGCGACGAGCTCTTTTCTGAAAATGAAATTTGAAACCCAACAATCCCGAAGGATAAAAAGATTTGAATTTGTTTTGTGTTTTTTAGACAAAAGTGTTTTTTAAGTTAGTTCATAACTTGCATCGCACCAAAGTCTAGGGCACAGGGACGAATACTCAATGAATCGTCCCAAGACAGGACGCCCGCTAAGCACTCTAGAAAGATGAGAGGAAGCCCCTCATTTCTCATTCCCCGCGCTTAAGGCTCATGCGCAATACACTTTATCTTTATTAAGTGTTTTCAAGAAGTTTTGAGATGAGAAGAGAGAAGACCCAAAGGAAACTCTAAAGGGAAACTAAGAGTCCTAATGTTATCATGCAAAAAGGGTGGATCTATGGTTAATGAGGTTTAGGAAAGAGAAGATTACCTAAGACCTAATGCTAATCCTACTCCAAGCTTAATCGAAAATTAAGTTGGACTAGGTAGCTCTAAGGGCATGAATCCGAGACTTGGTAAAGTATCAAGATCCAAAGGAATGAAATGAGTCAAGGGAAAAAGAAACGGAACAGCACCTACAACAACACACTTGCACCAAACAGCAGTAAAATCAAACACAAACACCAATCAGTATTTCACAACATACAATCCAGCATGAAAACAGGTGTAAAAAGCCACAAACAGCATGTGTATGCGAGGTAACACATATGACAGCATGTATGTACATAAACAACCATGGAAAGGGCAGGGCAGCATGCATCACAACTTGATTCAACATGGTAAAACGATCATGCATCAAACATCATACGTATCAAACAGTTGATCATGACCACAAACACATTAGAACTCACATGGAATAGACTTGAAAGCATTGTGGAAGAATGCATCACATTATGAAAGAATGCACAATATTAAGCATATGATCAAGTTTAATCAAGTATGCACCTCATGAAATCGAAAGCAAATGAACATGCACATAATTATCCAGCAATCATCAATTAGCAATTAACAAGCTCAAAGTGTGTTCATTACGTGATCATCACAACAATTAAACAACAACGCAAGCATTAACGTTCAATGAAAAACAAAAGAACGCGTGTCGAAAAATCATGTTCATACAGTGGTGTGTGTTGAAATAGCTCAAGAACAATCCACCAATCATCGATGCATTAATCCATGAAGTTTAAACATGTTATGGAAGTCAAACAAGCAAGAAAATGCACAAAAATACCATTCTGCTTCAGTGGTAACCGGTTACAGCCAAACTGATAACCGGTTACACAGTTCAAAAATGCACAAACATGCTGAAAAATACACAGTGTAACCGGTTACAGCATAACTGCTAATCGGTTACACTGGAACAGAAGTGAAAAAAATTAATCCCAGAAGCACTTTTCAGCAGCAAATCACTTCTTCAATCATCCAAATGAACATGTAGTCAATTAAGCACGAAATTACATGGATTCACAGTCAACAAACACCAATTAAATCCAACAATTATCATAAACAAGAATCAAATTCAAGCAAACTGGATCAAAAACTCAAATAACCAAAGATCTACATTGCACAAATTGTGATTAAGCAAAATTAGGTATAGATCTAAGGAAAACCAACCTACAAGGCTTAGGTTTGCCTTGGTGAATGTTGAGAACGAAAATTGGTGGATCCAAGCAAGAAAACCAAAGATCTATGCAATGAACTTCAAGATCCAAGCAAGAACAATCAAGATCCAAGCTAGAATACTCCAAATAATCAAAAGCTGCTCCAAAAGTGATTATAAGCTCCAAACCAGTAGCAAATTCAAGATCCTTCCAAGAATTGATCAATGGATGATGGTTTAGTTCCAAGATCAACAAATTTCAATGCAAATTTGTTGAACTTTGATGGAGGAACTTTGGGTGAGGGTTTGGAAAATGAGAGAAAAGTTTGAGAGAATTGGAGAGAGATGTGTAGAAAATTCAGAAAATGGATCAAAGTTATGTGAGGTTTGGAATGAATTCACTTAAATAGAAGCTAGGTTAGGAATTCAAATATGGGTTGGAGTGAGGTTTAGTGGGTGGAAATTGGGGTGAAAAGTGAATTAGGAAAGGAAATGAGGAATTAGAGTGGAAAATGTTGGGAGGAATTTGAATTTTGGGAGGAAAATGATGAAAATATCAATTCTAGATCCTTCCCACACGTGCACATGCCAAGCACATGATCACAAATGATGCAAACTAAAATTTTCAAATTTTGCCCAGAGTAACCGGTTACAGCCTATCTGCTAACCGGTTACTCAGTTCAAAAACTAAAGAAATGCGTAGAAAACCAAAGGGTAACCGGTTATCAGATACGCTGTAACCGGTTACACAGTGCAAAATTTGAATTTTGGCGCCTTTTGGAGGGAAACTTGGGAAAGGGATTTCTGACAGTTGTTTTGAAACCATTAAGCCTCTGAACCCCAAAACTTGGCATTGCTACTGAGTAACACTGAAACACACTTGAAATATGCTGTGAATTCCATTTTGTGCTCGGAATACTGCTAAAAATAATCGTCTGGTGTTGAATCGCTGATAAAAAAATGACTGCCAGAGCTTCTGATTGTCAAAATGTCTAATGAGCAAAATAAATGCTCAACAAGACTTTGAAAGCTATCTGCTTGGCTTTGAATATTGTTGGAAATGATACTGGAACTGATGACACCATGAGCTGCTGAAAGATACCTCGGTCCCATGCTCAAAAGAACTCTGGCAAATGCAGAAATGACGATGCAAAACAAAATGAAACATAAGCCAGTTAGCTTCAAAACAAAAGAGAAAATTTTGGGGTGTTACACCTTGGTGAAAGAAAAGATGAAAAAGTTCACCTCTGCGGAAGTAACTCACTTCCCCCGCGAGCACAATGCCCGAGCAGATGTCTTGTCCAAATTGGCAAGCACAAAGAAGAAAGGCGGGAACAAATCCGTCATACAAGAATTACTTTCCCGATCGAGCATCGACAAATCCGCTCCAGTGGCGGACATAAACGCCATTGGTGATAGCAATTGTTGGATGACCCCCGTGTACGAGTACCTCACGACGGGCAAACTGCCCGAAAATCCAAAGGAAGCCGGAATGGTCAAGCGGCGGGCATGCTCATACACGATAGTCGAGGATAAGCTATACCGACGAGCGTTCTCTATCCCCCTCCTCAGGTGCGTCGAGGAGACCAAGGTCCCCAGCATCCTCTAGGAAATCCACGAAGGAATCAATGCACAACACCTCGGCGGGCGATCGTTAGCCCGTAAGGCGCTTCGAGCAGGGTATTACTGACCCACCATGCAACAGGACGCCAAGGAACACGTCAAGAAGTGCAATAGATGCCAACGACACGGGGAAATGTGCCTTGCTCCTCCCAACGAGCTCAAAACACTGTCCTCCCTGTGGCCATTTGCGTGGTGGGGGATGGATATCCTCGGACCTTTCGTCCAGGGGTCGTATCAAAACAAATACCTCATCGTCGAGGTGGACTACTTCACAAAGTGGATTGAGGCAGAAGCATTGGCCAAAATCACGGCCTTCAACATACTTCGTTTCTACAAAAGGAATGTCCTCGCCCGATTCGGAGTGCCTCAAGCTATTGTCACCGACAACGGAACACAGTTCACCGACAAGAACTTCCAAGACTTCGTCTCCAAGCTAGGCACGAAGCAGAACTTCACGTCTGTCGAGCACCCTCAAACAAACGGACAGGCTGAGGCGGCGAAGAGAGTAATCCTACGAGGACTGAAACGTCGATTAGGCGACGCCAAACAATGGTGGGTCGAGGAGGTACACATCATCCTCTAGGCCTACCGAACGACCCCACATTCCACGACCGGGGAGACCCCCTTCCGTCTGACTTACGGAACGGAAGCGGTGATCCCCATGGAAATCAGGGAACCCTCGAGGAGGACAGAAGCCCCCCTCGACGGGGATGCGAATGACAAAGCCCTAAGGGAAGAACTCGATTTCGTCGAGGAGACACGTTCGGGCGCTTCTCTCCGAGAAGCTTCACTTAAGCAAAAAATAACACGGCGTTATGACGACAAAGTTATCAAACGTGATTTTCAGGTGGGCTCCCTCGTCCTATGAAGGAACCAGAAAGACTCGCGAGAGGGCAAACTCGCCGCGAACTGGGAGGGCCCGTAACGCGTCCGCGCGAAAACGGGGACAAGAGCCTATTTCCTCAAAAATCTGCACGAGGAAGAACTTGCTCGACCATGGAATGCTGAGAAGCTCAAAAAATACTACAGTTATGCACTGCCCGCGACTCACGAACACCGCGATTACGGGGACGCACTAAGGTACGAGCGTGACACCCCTATACAGAACACGATGGTCGAAGGCCGCGTTGTGTGTGCGCGGGGACTTTTGATCCGACGGGGACACCTCGATCGAGCTCCGCCGTCGTTGTACCAAATAGGCAGAACACCCAGATCACGATGGGAAGTTCACACCACGAAGCTAAGACCTCGACCCAGTTCTTAGCCTCGTTGGAGGTCGGAATACATCTCCGACCACCCGACCAGCTCTCCACGCGGTTAGGGACTATCAAGGTCGAGCAGATCCCAAAGTCTTTATTACTTAGACAAAAACAAAGTGTAGAAATCTCTATTACTTGGATAGAAACAAACAAAGTATAACAAATACTATAACATCACACACAGTATAAACCATAGAAACAGCACACGAGCAGATAAGCAAAAATGCATTGAAGCGGGCAGAAGCCCATTGTACAAATATTACAATCAAGTATCAAAAGCTCCTGGCACACAGGCCGGGCATACGTATTGAAAAATAAACAAAACGGCTCGCAGGCCGCACAAAACAGAGAAGAAAAGCCTACTCGGCGACAGTCCCTTCGGGCTCCTCGTGTTCATGAACCTCGTCCACCCGCATTGGCTGCACGATTTGACCATCGACCACCTCAGAGTCGGGGTCAATCCCTTCGGTTGTGAGGTCGGGGTTGAGAACCCGAAGCTGCTGCACCGCATTTCTGAATCCTATGTCGACCACTTCGAGGTTGTCCTCCTCGGATTCTCGGAGCTTCGCTATGAGCGCTGCCCGCGAGGTCAGCAACCTATCTTCCTCGGTTTCCTCATCAGCGGGGCGGACAACCTCCTCCAACTCGACATTCCTCGCCAAGAGACGATCCCTCCCCTCTTCAATCCCGGCGAGACGTCTCCGCTCTTCCTCAGCATTCTTCAACTTTTCCTCCAACTTCCCTTGAAGCTCGACTTGGGCCTGGTTCTGGCTTTTGCCATCGGCCAGCTCCTTGCCCACCTTCTCCATTTCAGCTGAGATAGACTGGAAACTCTCATGCAACCTGTTCAGTTCACTTTCCGGACACGCCTCGTCGTTCAGAACCAGGGCAGCCGCACAAAACCGCATCACTGCGGACACATCCTCCACCAATGCCTTTCTCTGAGAGACCTTATCGGCACCTAAGATGGCTTAAGCTTCGGGGGCACCCACGCAAAGGGAATTATTCCCCATGAAAAAGTTCGGCCTCGAGTGACAAGGCGGGAGCACAAATTTTACAGCAGGGGGACTCTCGTTCGCAGTAAGGTCGATGGCCACTGAGTCCGCAACCCGCCGCCTCTTCGGGGAGACCTGGGGGCTGGGAGAATCACTATCTTGGTGAGAGCCAGAAGAACCCCCAGTTGCTTGAGTGGGAACGGGTTCCTGCGCTCGGACCTGCTTGAGGCGGCTTTTGCCTCCCTTCTTCGTAGCGCGGTTAGCCTTCAACTTTTTGAGACGCTTCTCGGCATTCGACATCTTACCTGCACAGAAAATAAAGAGGTCAGTAATTCGAAAAGAAAGACGAAGGGAGAGGCAGGTCGAGTAGGCCACCCCACCTAACAGCTCGAGAGCCTCCTCGTCAAAAAACGTCTCGAGGAGAGCCCTAGTGTTGATCGAACGACGCTTCGTTAAGATCTCCCCATCGTCGCCCGAAGGAAGACCCCGTTCGGCGTCAAGAACTTGGCTTTATTAAACCCATTAACGAAAGCGACTATTCTCTCATAAGCCAGGCGATCCCCCTCGTCCAAACGGCTAGGACTGACTTTGTAGCTGTCCGCCCCCTTTTTGAAGTGTTCTTCTGTCCAGAACAAGGGGAATCTTGGCTCGAGGACCTCCTCCGTTTGCCTATCTGCTTCACGGGAAACTCGACAATACACCGAATTCACAGCTTCAAGAGTGACCGGCCTCACGATATAATACCGGTGTTTAAAGTCACGAACGGAATCCAAGTAGGTATGGAAGAGACTACTCGTTTGTTTGAAAGACACCCAGCCATGTTTTTCATTGGAGGCCTGCCGCTGGAGGTGAAAGATGCGAAAGAAGAGAGGCACAGTCGCCCTGATTCGGAGAAATTTGCAGACGAGCTCGAAAGCTCGGATGAAAGCAAGGGAGTTGGGGAGGAGCTGCGAAGGCGCCAGGCGCAACCAAACGAATACCGCTTGTTGAAAATTCGTAAAGGGCAGACGCCACCCCGCCTTGTCGAACATGAACTCGTAAAGAGGGAACCTCATCCCTCGGTACGTTGAGCATATGCGATGGTGGGCTTGAGGTCGGAACACCTTCCGCGACTTTGAGGAACCCACCAGTCAGTGCTCGACTGTGCAAAAAATAGTGTCCTCGTCCTCGTCAACAAAATGGGAAGCAATGTTCAATGGCTCATCGATGACCCACTCCTCGAGGGGACGTTCCTCCACCCTAGTGATTGGCGCCATTGGAGAGTCAGGTTGGTCGTCAACGTCCAAAGATCCCTCAGCCACGGGCAATACGTCCATTTACCTGAAAAACAGAAGGAAATGGTGAATTCGATGACCCATATCAAATCCACCCCTTCCACCACTGATCAAGTGAAAGGGCGAGGAGGGAACGTCGGGGATGCGAACCTGCGACCATCCTCAGGTCCGCTGGGAGCGAAATTGGGCGGGACCCCGGGGTATTCGACCCATATCCCCGAGATAAACGTTGGCTCCCCGGGGATTCCGTCCTTGATCCCCGGAATGTTCAACAAAGAGCTGAGAAACCTTCATCTCTTGACCCCGGGATATTCTTCGTGTCCTCGGGGATTTCATCGCCTCTCCCCGCGAGATTCAACAACTAAACTACGAAATTCCGCCGTTTTCGCCGGATATTTCGTGATTTCCATGGGAACTTCATCAGTTCACCATAAGATTCACCCTACAAATGCAGATGAAAGGAGAAAAAAGAAAGAAACTTACTTGAAATACGCTTTTTAGGGTTCCGGCACGACGATCGTCGGTGGAGAAAGGTGGAAGGCAGCAGCGGAAAAACGGAGAAGAATAGAGGGAGAGTTTGAGAGGAAAAGAGCAAACGGCGCAAATGAAACGAGGTGGGGCCTATTTATAGGATCCTCACGGAATTCGAAGGTTTTTAGACTACTAGTGTACACTACCCTAGCCTAGTCGCCCCTAGGCAATGATGGCGTCTGACACGTGGCATACATGCGACCGTTCGCTCCCCAACACGTGTCTCTCCATTTGTTTCGACACCCAAGTTCAATCTTCTCGGATCCCCGCTGAGTCGACCATCTGCAAACTCCCACGCTCGAGTCTGCTCGTCGATTTCTACCCAACGAACATTTGGCTCCCCGACGATACGGCCAGAAGATCTCAAACAAGTTCCCCTCATCGCGGTCACTCGATCGATACTTCCCCGACATGCTTGTTGGCCCTTAAGTCATTACTCCGACACTTCGGAGCAACGACTTGGGGGCTCCTGTTCTGGACTGGGCCAGGGTCTGCCCCTCGGTTGAGAAGGTCCAACCCACAGGACATGAGATGGCCCAACAAGGACCTCTTTACAAGACTACTGTCGGGCACAAACACGCCCCAACATAGTCGGGCACGTGCCACCCCTCAACATTGTCGGGATCAGCAGAGTCCATCGAGCAGAGGCATCAACCCCCTCAGGGCTCGCTCTTCCTCGACACTCAGGTGCTCCTCCCTGTGAGGAGCCATCTCCTTCTCACATAAGAGTCCTCCCCGTGAGGACACGTCTCTCCCCGACACGCAAGACTCCTCCCCACGAGGACACGTTCACATGTAACCACCCACTCCCGATGGAATCAGCCTGCCCTAATTTCGGAGATCTAGGAACGGTTACACCAGGGCGAAGACCACGTGCTGGTCTTCACTATGCCACGTAAGTCCTGGCAGTTACTTGGATTGGGCCTGGCAATCCAACCCAATGCAAGTAACTGTTGGCCCCGCGCTGGGGGCTCTCTATAAATACCCTCTCACTTGAGAGGGTCATGTTACACACACACTTTCTTACTCTAATCTTGTACTTGCTTTTACTTGTGACCCTTGCCTTACTTGAGCGTCGAAGTACCTTGCAGTTACACCCCCCCCCCCCCCCCCCCGTCGTCTTTCAACCTCACCGGAGCTGAAGTCCAGACGACGTTGTTGGCCACCAGATACTGTCTGATCCAGCTACGATCAAAAAACAAATACAACGCCATTACTATCATGGCTTCAAAAAGTATCCATTTAGACGGTACAAAACATAGCTCTATAAGGATCCATCTAGAGGTTACATAACATGGTCTAGAAGGTAAATAGTAACATAAACATTGGAAATTTAATCATACCTAGTACATTGATTGATGATTAGAAAATGGCTGCAGAGATCTTAAAGTCTGTATGGTAAGACATAAAAAAGAGCTTTTAGCTTATAGCTTTTAGTTTTTCAGCTTACATTAATGAAAAAACTTTGTTTGGTAACTGTCTTTTAATTTGTAACTTTTTTTTACTAGCTTTTAGCTTTTTTTTTCAAAAGCTATTTTAAGTAGCTTTTGAACTTATAGATTTCATTTTATGACTTTTTCTTCCATTTGTACCCTCACTATTTTATCAAAACCAAATTTTACCCTTTATATTATTATGATTTAAATTAAAATAATTGTGTTTTAGTTAAGGAAATAAAAAAGGTTAATAATTATTTTTACCAAACAAATTTACAATGCAGTTTATCTTCCATTTTATTATTAATGGAATGTTTTGATTCATCACATTGAATTATTTTTTTAATACTTTTAAATTATTATTTTAATTATTTATTACTTGAGTTTTTATTATTAATGTATTATTTTTGGTAGTGCTTGTGATTGGCTGAAATTTTGGTAAAACAATGTTAATGTCATGGTTGATGTTTCAACATGAGCATCTAACATTATTGTTTATTTAACATTCTGGTGTGGTAAGGGTGCAGTGTGGGCTGATGTTAAACCTGATGTCTTAACATCAGTTGTGAACATCAGTCAGAGATGTTTTATTAGGGATGCACGTATTGCTGGATATTCTGCTGAAGAGAATCAGAGATTGCAGGCGAATATCATGGGGTAGATATATTATGGTGCAATCATTTATGAAGAGATTAGTTTGTTGCTAATTTAATGCAAAAAGATATGGAGAATAATTAGAGTTAATTATGAAGAGTTGATCGAAGATTTAATTGAAGATCTATTTAGTAGCAGAATCTTTTGCAGATTTGGTACAGAAGATTTGTTGTGATTTGAAGGCCCAAATCCAGTTGGGAAAATGTTATAAATAGAATGCTTGTAATCTAGAAGAGGTACGGGTCCAAGATGTAGATCATTAGGGCTTAGTCTAAGTGAACCACTCGGGTTGTGAGATGGTCACTCTGTTCTTACTCAGAAACCTGTAGGTAATGAGTATTGTATTGTTCTTGGAGGAAGCTGTTAAGCAACTCCAAGGGGTGTCATGGAAGTGTGACTTCTACTTTTTTTTTTTTGAAAAGTTGTTGGTAATCAATCTGTTGATGCAGTGGCAGAGATGTTAACTACTAGACATCATTGTGATGATTGGGAGTGAGATGGAGTCTCTTATCTGGGGAGAACTTAGATAGAAGGGTCATTGGGTAGGGATTAAATTAGGTAGATTGTCAACAGGTCTGTTGAGTCTGTAATTTGATACTACTAATAGTGGACATCCTTCCTGGCTTGGTATGTCCCCAGATGTAGGTTGTTAGACCGAACTGGGTGAACAATCCTGGTGTGCAATTTTGTGCTTTTGTTGTCTTGTTTATACTGCAGATATTAATGTTGTGACATCACACTTAACATCACATATCTGATACCAGAATTTCAATTGGTATCAGAGCAGGAATCCTGTCTGTTTCTGGATGAGATCGAGGGAAGATACTTTTGCTGAGTTTTGGACTTGGTCAGTTCATATAGTTGTTTGTATGTTCCCTTGAAGTGAAGGATGGACTATTCATGATAGGGTATGTATTAGACCTGTCTATTGTTATCAGGAGAACTGATGTTGTGAGTTTGATTTGTTGGCACTTGGTTTATGGTGATGGTGTGCAAGGATTATTGAGTAGTGCCTGAAGGTTGTTGAGGAGTTGTTGTGTGTTCCGCTGCATGGTATCTGATGTAACCCTGGTTGGTTCTTGTTCTCTTGGAAAGACATTAGGGTTTGGTCTCCTCAGCAGGATACTCTATGATGTTGTAGTTTATGCAAGGCAGCTTCAACCGTTTGGTTAGAGATGCCAAAGATACTTGAGGATTATCTCATATCTTTGTTTTGGGAAAGAAGTGATCATAAGGTGAATGGATCTTATTAAAGACTGTATGACATGGAAGTTTCAGAAGAAGAATATATTTTAAATCAGGCATTGAAGACCAATCTATCCAGATCATTGATTCCTTCTTTATCAATTTTCTTGATGGTGAAAGAAGAGGGTGGAGCCAAAGCAAAAGAGTATCACTGTCAAATCTTTCATGGGGGAGTGAAGATCTTGATAAGTTATCTCTTAAGCTTAGTTGCGGTGACCTAATTAGGAGGATCTTCCTGGTTATGATAAGATACATGTTTCTGATTTTCAAAATCATGAACTGGAGGAAGTTTTATCAAAAAAGAAGCTGAGCTTAATATTTCAATGTCTCGACATCGCGCTACACATCAGCAGTTTATGGTAAATGCTAAGTCAAAGACCTATTAGATTATAGTTGTTTTGAAGGATCACTGAAGCTATGAAGTTGAACAATTTTTGAGATGCTATTCATAATGTCATAGCATTTCAGTTGGAGCTGGTTGAAGAAAAGGTAGTTATCGTGATAACAGAAGAGAAGGAAATGATCCTTGTTTAAACGAAAATGTCTGAGGACAATTTTATAGGGAAAATGCATCCAAGAGTTTGTGTGCAGTAGCAGGGTAAATCAGCCGGTGGTTAATTGGTGTTTGCATGAGCTCTTTCATTTTTGTGGCTTGAAGGATTGGAAGTAGCAGATTGTCTATGGTATGCAGAAGGTTGGCAGTTATCACTCTTAAGTTAGACAAGAGGTCTGAACCTTGTGCTTATAAGAAGAAGCTTCTGGAAGAGTGTATTATGCAAGTTACTGCAGTTGATATGTTCTTGGGTGTTCCCTACAAGAGATATGTGTGGATTAATTTGGTTGTAGTCTCCAAATCCATAGGAGATGTTTAATATGATTTAGACTAATGTCAGAACTGATGTTGAAACATCATTTCAGTTCTTTGCTCAGGGTAGAATAAAAGATCAAGACACTGACCTAACTTGGAAGACTATGAAGACATCATAATCTTGATGGTTACAACTTGGATCAGTTTATTTCTGATCTAAGTGGTTTGGAGCACGGTGTTTGCTCTGGTTGTGAAGGTGGAGGATAAGTGGCAGTTATCTCTGGCTTTCTACTGACGGCTCTCCTAAGGGAAGTGACCTTCTTTAGTATTGCTATGGGGTAGTCTTGGACTACTTATTTTCTGAAGATTCAGATGTGGTAGGTTTGAAGTCTTTGGAGTTTCTAAGTAGGATGGAGGTTGTCTACTCAAACTTGATTATTGAATCAAGTCTATGAGAGCATGGAAATCTGTTTTTGCAAAGGGAGGAGGTTCTTCTGAGTGCAGAAGGTAGAGCTGAATTCAACAGTTGGATGACACAATGTTCTGACATCTAGCTTAACATCAGGAGTCTCAGCTGGTGATGTGGCACATCAGCTAATGATAGGCTGATCTACAGGAATGAACAATTGGATGCTTCAAAAAGATCGTTCTCATGGCAGTTTGCGGGAGCTGCAGGAAGGAGAAGATGTTACATGACCATGGCTCAGGGAGTCTAAGTTTGTTTGCTTTTGAGCAAGTGGAACATGTGACTTGAAGATCAAGTTTCCTTGGTGGATCAAGATACCTTTGTGAGAGTTCTGACAAACGTGAAAAAGGTCAAAATGTGGCATTTGGTTGTTTTCATATGAGGATTCATGAATGAGGTGATCAAACTGTGGCATTTGGTTGATCTCAGAAGTGGATTCGAAGAATCAAGATAATCAGAGTGTGGCAGCTGGTTATTATTGAGGATTGTCTTAGAATAAGTTACTCTTGGGAAGAAGGGTGATGAGTTGAAGACTCAAGGAGATTATTCTTGTTGAAGGTGGATGAGAGTTTAATCCTCTAGTTCTTTGGATTACTATGCAATAGTAAGTCCAGTTGGTGGAGCATATCAAGAATCATGGTGATGATATCTTGGTGTGTGGCAAATGTTCTAACTTTTGTTGGGACATTATCTGGTTGAATATCCTTGGTGAAGGATGATTTTGTTCTGGTTCTGAAGCTTGGTGCATACATTATGCCTAAGGAGCGTCTACATAGTCATACGGGAGAATGATGAAGTAGAAGGTCTGCCTTGGATAGAGAATGTAGAGAAGACTGAAGTAGATCAGGTATTGATTGATTGGAAGTCTGAAGATGAAGAGTATGATAGGGAATGTCTGTCTTTGGAGAAAGGGACAATGATACCAAAGTGCATGTGCTCAGCTAGTGTGCTCAAATGATCATCTTCATCTAGAGCATTGGTTAACCATGACAGGGGGAGTACTTGTCTATGGATTGTGCAGCAAAGGTACATATATTGTGAAGATTGCATGCTGATTAAGATTGTGAAGATTGGTTGAATCTTATGAGGATATAATGTCAGATAACATTTTATGACATTAGGCTGTTGGTTGGCATTGGATGGTTCTAGCCATGTGAAGCTAAGTTTTTGAATCATGTGTGCAATACTTCTGAGGAGAAGTCTGAAGACAATTTTATTGGAATGTATAATCTTCTGTGGAGTCTTGGGTTACTGTGAGCAAGCAGACATTGTCTGATAAGATGTCAGAACATGGTACAGGACATGTTTTTCTTGAGCCAAACAAGGAATTATTCTGGACGGTGGTGTTAGGATAAGGGGAAACACGTGTTTTCGACTATGCATGGATCTGTTTTGGCACTATTTATGGTAAGAATAAGTTTAGTAGCAATAAAGGCGGTCAAGACTGTTTTGGATGGTAGACATTGAATTTGGATGGAGTTTTTAGTTCCTAAAATAGCGTTTCTATGACCAAGAACTTTGACTATTCAAAGCTCGTTAATTCCAAAGTAACTGGTCAGCTATTTATAGAGGTTATTCTTTGCTCCTTCAGCCAGTGAGTGTTCTTGTTTCATAAGTCTTATGGCGTTTGTTCGTTTTTGGGCGAGCACTGCTTGGGTCTGGTTCTGTGAGGGCTTTCTTTGCCAATTTATGGCTAAAAAGGGGGAGAAAGGAAAGGGTTTTGCTAAATGGTTTGCGCAGATGCTATGTCTGGAGTCTGCAGTTTCAGATGTGGTTCAGAGATGTCAAAGAGGATGTCCTAACCTTAGGTTGGTGTTGAGTCTTTGTGACTTGTGTCCTGAGTTATGAACACAGTTGTGACTTGTGTTCTGAGTTACCTGGGTTGGCAGAATGGCACTTCTGGAGTTTCATCTTATGCCACAGTTTAAACCCGGTGTCTGATCAAAGAAGGTGTGCAGAATTCTCTTATGCCACCATTGGTCTTTTATGTATAGACATACATTTATTTTCTGGAGGAGTCTTCTACATTTGTTCTGGGTCTGTCCTGGAAGGAAAAAGAAATGTGTTGTATTGAGGGGGAGTGTCAGATATCTTCTTCCTCATGTGCACCAAATGACTTCAGGACTTTCTACCTCTTAGGTCCTAATGTGCTGCCTGAAGTTGTTGTGCTGTGGTGATGTTATGTCAAGCATGATGTCCTAACATCATTCAAAATTAGCCAAGAAGATGATTCTCCATGATTGCTGTACACAGTAGCTACTGATGATTTTTGTTAGGACCAGATAACTTCTAACAGTAGTATAGGGTTGTAACTGCTACTGTAATTTGAGCTGTAATGTTTATATATTTGTTTTAGCCAAAATTAGCCAAAGGGGGAGATTGTTAGTGCTTGTGATTGGCTGAAATTTTGGTAAAACAATGTTAATGTCATGGTTGATGTTTCAACATTAGTGTCTAACATTATTGTTTATTTAACATTCTGGTGTGGTAATGGTGTAAGGGTTGCAGTGTGGGCTGATGTTAAACCCGATGTCTTAACATCAGTTGTGAACATCAGTCAGAGATATTTTATTAGGGATGCACGTATTGCTGGATATTCTGCTGAAGAGAATCAGAGATTGCAGGCGAATATCATGGGGTAGATATATTCTGGTGCAATCATTTATGAAGAGATTAGTTTGTTGCTAATTTAATGCAAAAAGATATGGAGAATAATTAGAGTTAATTATGAAGAGTTGATTGAAGATTTAATTGAAGATCAATTTAGTAGCAGAATCTTTTGCAGATTTGGTACAGAAGATTTGTTGTGATTTGAAGGCCCAAATCCAGTTGGGAAAAATTTATAAATAGAATGCTTGTAATCTAGAAGAGGTACGGGTCCAAGATGTAGATCATTAGGGCTTAGTCTAAGTGAACCACTCGGGTTGTGAGATGATCACTGTGTTCTTACTCAGAAACCTGTAGGTAATGAGTATTGTATTGTTCTTGGAGGAAGCTGTTAAGCAACTCCAAGGGGTGTCATGGAAGTGTGACTTCTACTTTTCTGTGTTTGAAAAGTTGTTGGTAATCAAGTTGTTGATGCAGTGGCAGAGATGTTGACTGCTAGACATCATTGCGATGATTGGGAGTGAGATGGAGTCTCTTATCTAGGGAGAACTTAGATAGAAGGGTCATTGGGTAGGGATTAAATTAGGTAGATTGTCAACTGGTCTGTTGAGTCTGTAATTTGATACTACTAATAGTGGACTTCCTTCCTGGCTTGGTATGCCCCCAGATGTAGGTTGTTAGACCGAACTGGGTGAACAATCCTGGTGTGCAATTTTGTGCTTTTGTTGTGTTGTTCATACTGCAGATATTGATGTTGTGACATCACACTTAACATCACATATCTGATACCAGAATTTCAGTTTTTATAAATATGATAATGAATGATTGAATATATTTGTTTATTAGTAGACATATCATGGATTTTGAGAAAAAAAAAAGCTTAATGTATCATTTGGTCCTTTAACTTAATTTCAGGTTTCAGTTTAGTCCCTTATTTAATAAACGTTCGTTTTATGTCCCTTAAGTTTACTTCCGTTAGCCACTTTGATCTTGTCTGTTAAATTTTGTGAACTTCCGTTAGTTTGTGCACGCGTGGCATTCCAGCTGGGCGTTTATTAGATAACATGGAATTATTATATTACATATTTATTTTAATTTTAAAAAAATATAAAATAAAAGCTGAAACATTTCATTATTTCATTTACACTTCGCTAGTTTTCATTTTCCCTCTTTCTTCTTAGAAGAAACACTAGAACTTAAGCACTGAAGAAGAGATCTAAAACCCAGGTACAAGTGGTGGATATTGAGCTTCTGCTGAAGCTATTCGTGATGCTTTTCAAATTGAATTTGGTGATGAATACAAGGTAGTTACTATAATCACACAAGTATTTTTTGAGGTGTTTGTGTTTCTTGAGGTGTTTGTGCTTCTTAATTTGCTCAATCTATCTAACCTTGTTTTGGATCTGTCATAGTTTTTGTTTCAAAAACCGTCAATTCTACTTCTCTTTTCTTCGCTTGTTCCTCTTGTTTCACGGTAGAATAAAGCATTTCAACATCAAACTTTTCCATTTGTGCTTATCGAGTTGAATAGTGGTAGTCTTACTAATATGTTTTGTTTTAAAGGACTTTGGAAGCATTGAATCATTGATGCCTCTTCATATTGCGATTTCTCAAGGTACTACTTCCGTTTACTCTCTCTTTTGATGTTTGTGACGCCGTTGTTACATTTTATGGTTAATTTTTTCTGTTAAATATTTATTGAAATTTGATCTTAGCATCAATAAACATAACATTACATCTTGATAACAACTTCCATACATCATATTAGCCTCATTTATGGTCTGCTTTACAAATTCCAAATCAAGCAGTTAAAAGATGTGTTTAGCCTCGTACCGGCAACCTTGATGTGTTATCCGACATTAGACCATACAATCTTAAAGGATGTGTCAAATACAAATTGTATAGACTTTACAACATTGGTAAGCAGTGGTAAGCAATAGATGCAACTGTCAAGGATTTGAAATTGATTGTAAACCCTGTGGTTACTCCAAATTTATCACTGATTTTGGGAGAATATTTGATTTCGTTCACACCCATCTTAAAAAGTTTACTCAAATTTGATTTTATTATTGAAATTGACTACCATTTTTCTTGAAATATCAGAGGAAATAGTGTTATTCTGAGACCTCAATTTGACCAAAAAATAAAAGGCTACACCAAAGGAAATTCACGTCACACAAAGTTTGTTTCGAATTTGCCACAGGTTTTTTAGTTCTTAATTTATATTTGAAAATGTACATTTGTTATCTATATAAACAGGTTATTTAGTTAATTTTTTAGTTCTTAATTTATATTGAAAATGTACATTTATTATCTACATAAACAGGTTCTATTTACTTAAGTGTCATAAACATTTTTTTATATGGTTGGTTTCATTTTATATGGTTGAGTACTTTGGTGGGCAGTTGTCAGACTTTGCATTTACTGCCAATGAGTAGGTATAATCCTATGGATCTCGTTGTGTTAAGCTGCCAATCATCTAAGGTGATGTGAGCCGCCCAAAGGCAATGAGTGTCTTTTGGTCAGCTCTTGCCCAGAGCTTTATCAAGAGTCCAATGAAGGAAATGCTTACAAGCCCTGTCAAAGAAGAAAAGAAGACTCCAAAAATGATCAAAATATGTTTTGAGCCAACAATAATCATGTTTATCTTTTATGAACATCTTTTGTAATAGTGCTTGTATACACATTTTGTAGTTGTGTCTGTGTAATAGTGCTTGTATACACATTATAATGTTTGATTTGGATAAAAATAAGATATTGATAATATTTTTTTTTTAAAAGCAAGAGAATATTATAAAACATGAATACTAGGTGTATTCAAACCTTACAAAAGTTCCAACAGAATAGAAATGAAATTCCACACCAACACCAATCTAGCTAATCTCTAAGAGGATTCAAACAAAAGGCTAGATAGTCAGAGTTGGAATGAGAAATATCATTCAAAATAGACCACTTCCAAGCTAAAAATTTAATCTCCCACCAAATATCTGATATACTAATTGGAACAGAATTGAAAATAAATTTGTTTCTGGCTTTCCAAATGCTCCAAGTCGTCGCAAACCATATCGAACCCAACCTTGATTTTTTAGTATTTCCTTTACCATTACCACACCAATTGACAAAGAAAGACCAGCAGCACCCACCAAAGGTCGTATTGATACCACACCATTGGCCTATGAGATGCCAAACTATTTCTGCCAAAGGACAAAGAAACATTAGATGAAGCATATCTTCTTCCACCCATTTGCATAACACGCAAAGGTTCTCAATAATCGGAACCCCTCGTTTCAACAGTTGATCCACAGTCGCTATTCTATTCCAGAACATTCTCCAACCAAATATTTTGATTTTTATTGGAATCTTGATTTTCCATAACAGTATAAAAGCTTCAGACTGATCTGAATGAACCAAAAACTTTAGCCTATCATTCAACAAAAGCTTGTACACTTCTTTAACTTTGAAGACCTGCTTGTTTTCAATATTCCATATGACACAACCAGACTGCTTCGAATCCGGCACTGCAGCAGTAATTTTGGTCCTTAGATCCTGCACTTTCTCCGATTCTTCCAGAGTAAGATTGTTAGCTAACCCCGGATCTCCCCATCGCCAAGCATCATTCACGAAAATACCCAATGAAGCCACCGAGTTGTTTTTGGATTTGCAGTTATCAAACAGTTCTCTAAATTAGTCCGCCAATGAAATATTATTTAACCAATTCGTCGTCCAAAAAGGAATCGAATTCCCGTTTCCAAGTTTATGTTTGATTATACCTGCAAAATAAAAACCATTCTTAGAAGTAACTGTCCCTATCTTGAGAAGGTTCTTCCACCAAAAGGAAGTCGCGCCCCCCTCATTTCCTTTCTCCGACAAAAGCTTACTTTCCATAAAACTGTATCTCCCTTTTAAAACCTCCTTCCATATTGACCTCTTATTATCCAAAATTTTCCACTTCCACTTAGTTAGGAGTGCAAGATTGAAATCCGCTAATTGATAACTCCTAACCCGTCGTCGATCTTTGGTCTGCAAACTACCTCCCAATTAACCCAGTGAATTTTTGATTTATTCTCGCATCCTCCCCAAAGAAAACTCTTACGAATTTTATCTATACGACTCAAAACATACATAGGAGCTTTATAAAAAGAAAGCCAAAAAATCGGAAGGCTTGATAATACGGAATTAATCATTGTAACCCGACACTCCAAAGAAAGATATTTACCTCTCTAACTTGCCAACCTGTTAGAAAATTTGTCTACCAAATAGTTCCAAGATTTGATTCTACGAGAATTGCATTCAATATTGATTCCCAGAAAACGGAAAGAAGGAATATCAATTCTGCAGGAGAGAAAATTCTTGATTCCCATAATCCTGCTCTTGTGAAAATTGACCTTCAACCCCGAAATGAGTTTGAATCCCCTAAGAATTGACTTTATGCTCCAAACGTTTTGCCATCCTCCTTCTCCTATTATAAGCGTATCGTCAGTGAACTGAACCATCTCAACTGATAATAGAATGAAGGAAATGGAAGGTTGACTTGATAATATTGAAATAAAAAAATCAGTTGAAATGGATAGTAATTCAGACTATTTACGCAAACGAATATAGAACGAGGGAAATGGATAAACCCTAAACATATTTACGCAAACGGAATTAGAAAACGTGATAAACCCTCAACATATTAACTTTGCAAACATATGTTGCTCAAATAGAGTTGTCTCATATTTTGCTTAAGTTTTGGTTTAAGTATTTCTGTTAGCATAAACACCTCTTTCAGTATGAACAATATGTATCTACCTCTTTCTGGCTCCGTCTACCGTGAGAGACCTCAATAGGTCTCTCACGTGAGCAATGCTATTAGCGACCGATTTTTACCGTCACTAAATGTTACTATTCATTTAGCGACAAATTTTTTCCGACACTAAAAATGAATAGTAACATTTAGCGACGGTAAAAAGCTGTCACTAAATGTTACTATTCATTTAGCGACGAATTTTTACCGTCACTAAAAATGAATAGTAACATTTAGTGACGGCAAAAATCTGTCGCTAAAATGAATAGTAACATTTAGTGATGGAAACAATCCGTCGCTAAATGAATAGTAACATTTAGTGACGGTAAAAATCCGTCGCTAATGACATTTCTCACGTGAGAGACCTATTGAGGTCTCTCACGGTAGACAGAGCCCCTCTTTCAACCCTTCTCAACTATAGGACCTGCTAAGCTATATAGTTCTTGGAAAATTTATGACCCAAAATTCAACTCCTCTATACTTTCTCTAACAAAAATGTAGAATTTTTATTACACCCTATATACTTCTTGTTAGTGCGTGAGACACCTTTAGTGAGGAGAGAAAAGTAGAGAATAATGAAATAAGGATTGATATTATTGAATGAATAAAACTGAATTACAAAGTGTCTATTTATATACACCTAAGTGACTTGACTACTAAGTAAAATAACAAACTAAATAACAAACTCTAAACCCTAATTAACTTTGAGCTTGGGCTACATAATTTAACTTGGATTACATCTAATATCTCAACATACCCCCTATAACCTAAGTTGTCGAAACATGTAACACCCTTTTCTACCCCACGAATAAACACGGCAAAATACACAAAAATATCTGAGTAATAATCACCTCAAAGGGTGCGCATTTCTCAATAAACTCAAAATAACACAATTTCCCTATACACCAAGGGACTTCCATCAAAATTAAATCAGTAGCCTTCACATGGCAGCGGAATTCAAAACTTCCAATTAAAACGGTTTTCAACAAACGTCAAAATAATTCAAATAAAACCACGTCATCAAATAGCACCAAAATAAAGAAACAACATATTTCAACTCAAAGGACCCCAACCCAATGTTACACTATCAGAGCAAGACCCTCTAAATCGACCAAAGTAAATAAACTTCAAGTCCTCGAAAACGTCCACGGCTAAACCTGATCACCTGCACGTTACCCACGTGGAGGCAACATTCAAACAGGCAGGGTGAGTAATCACAATTCAATATAAATCACATAAAGAAAAGACATTAACAGGGCAATAGTTGTTTACATCAATTACTACATCTACTCACCCAAACCATCATCTAAACATCACATCACCAATATCACTCATATGCAATCATGCAATGCCACCAAAATGAAATGCAACGTCATAAAAAATGCATGTGGTGCCAAATCGTCATAATAATGGACACTAGTCCATCAACCCTCCACAAGGGAGCACGTCACAAAATAATCCAATCCGCACAATGGGATTGAAGCCACCACTAGACCGAAGTCCTAAATCGTCACTGGACCAAACTCCTAACATCATCAATAGACCGAAGTCTAAATGCTATGAATGCATGATGCACAACGTCATAATCATCATCATCAAGAAAAGTTATTAAGTGCATCATCATTCATCAAATATCATGTTAATCCACATCGTCATTTAATCATAAAAACATCATGAATCGTCATCTCATAATCGTCAATATACTCATGGTACTTCACATCATCATTTTATCATCAAACATCATAAACAAACATCTAATAAGCATCAATAACGTCATATCATCATATAATCATCAAAACATCATTTTCATCACATATAACACGTCAACACATAGCAGAAATTCACCACAACATCACAGCTTCAATATAACACAAGACAGATATTTTTCATGAATTTTAATTCAATAAAAAATAATATTTTCAGTTCCAGGTTGCGCTAAGCACGCTACTCACTGCCTCGAAGAGGCGAAATTTCTTCAGACCGCGCTAAGCACGCTAGACCGCGTTAAGCGGGCTCTGCGATTTCTGCAGAAAAACCCTACGATAACAGCACTTCCCCATCTACGATTCCACACTCCAAAACCCAGATTTTTCCTCAAATCACCACAGATTATGTTATTATAACCTATAACTATCATATATACATCAATAACAACAACCATCACATAGTAAATCATCACAATTCATCATCCCTAATCTCAATTCCTAGGTTTTCCCACAAAACCCCAATTACCCACAACACCTAATCTTTATATCACAAATATTGCAAAGCGATACTCCCCATACCTTAGAGTTTTGCTTCTTTCGATCTTCTCTCGAAGTTTCGCCGGAAATCTTCTATGCCCTAGCCTCCCTCTCACTTGTTCTTCAGAGCACCTTTTCCTCTTCCTCAAGAAAAATACAAATAATGAGTTCCTTTCACTATTCTCTCTTAAAATACCCCTAAATGTGCTATTCCCATCTTACCCCCACTAATTCTCCTCAAATGTCCACTTCACCCTTAATTCCTCTAATATTATTTAATTTAAATAATAATACATCATATTCCATATCATATGCTATTATTTAATTAAATAACCCAAAACTTCATAAAATCACCGACATCCACACAAATCACCGAAATTCACGAATATAATATTTAAATTAATTAATTAAATATTCTACGAAATTTGGGGCGTTACAACTCTCCCCCACTTAAAGAATTTTCGCCCTCAAAAATTACCTCAAATGTGAATCACACCTAGCAAAAACCATCATCGGTAGATGAAAAACACAAAATGAGGTACTTTTCACTCACACAACAATCTTGCAAACAAAAGACTAAATTATGCATTCATCCAACAATCATATTGAAAACATAAAAGCAAGAATCACAAGGGCTTTCAAGGTTGTAGCGTGGTCGGGTAAACAAACAAGAGGTAATTTCTAAATGTAATTGAAACAAAAACTTGCATAAACCTAAGGGAGTGATCAACTCACAAAGACTCAAACACAAAATTCCGATCAACTTCTTCCAAAATCCCAAGTGTTACACAAAACACAATACTTATTTAGCACAATTATTTGAACTCTTTTTGTTTCCTTTCGCAAGAATTTTCTTTTTCTTTCTTTTTTTTATTTTCTTTTCTTTTATTTTTCAACCTTATAGAAACCGACCAATGAGTAAACAATCATTCTCTCCCCAACTGGAATTCAACCACATCATCATGTGAATACTCCCTACTTTCAAAGGCAAGGCAAAAATTTATATAACAACACAAAGTTGAGGGTTCAAGAAAAAATAATCACATGCTCACAAGGTGAACTGACTATTTGGATAGGTAGTTGTGCTCAAAATGAAAGAAAATTCCTTGATCCTTTTCATGCTTTCATATAATCAACACAAACAAAAGATTAAACATAATAAAATCAAGTTAGAACAAGAATGTTGGTACTCCGCGCATATATGAACAATGGAAAGCTACCTCACAAAGAGGGTGAGAACTAAAGTGATTCACATCAAGAACAAGTATACAAAAGAATGAATGACATGGAAGTTTGTAAAAAGCCTAAGTATCATGAATATGCTAAAGTCTAAAAAGCGATAAACACATACCTTGGACGTCTACAAAACTTAACAATATCATTACCATACATCCGCAAGTTGAAACGATCAAACTTGGAACATCACCACGAATTTCCTCAAGCTACTCAAAATAAAAGCTCATTGAAAAACACAAAAATTATTAATATAAACATACTAAAAGATCGGGTGAAATTGGATTAAACAAGTTGTAAAGTGAAGATTTGAGAATTTTACGAACAGTCCGAGTACAACCTGTTTAAAGAAAGTTCACCACACTACCTAAGCTAGAATGAGAAAGTAATAACGAAACAAAAAACGATAAAACATGCTTGTTTTACGTCGTGAGCTCGACGCCTTTACTGTGCTTAGCTAGTAACTTCCTTCCTTCATGCCATGGTGATGCCTCACCGCGCAAACCAAAAGCAAGTGTCCTAACCAAACACTTGAACAAACGTTACGGGAACAAAATGTACAAGTATCAGTATAAACAAGTGAAAATATACAATATATACGATATCTAAAAAACTAAAAAACAAAGAAACTATCGCAATGCGAGTCAATAAAAACACCAATCCCCGGCAACGACGCCATTTTGTTGGGGCGGTAAAGCGGCAAGCAACAAAAAGATTTGGAAGTATTTTTCCCTGGAATTTATCGTGTCCACAGAGATCGGTGATATTGAACTGCCGTTCGACAAGTCTCGCGTTTACGAGTTTGGGTTTAAATGGGTTTAAGTAAAAGCAGAAAAGTAAATATTAATACAAAAAGAATTCATTCTTCAGAGAAAAGAAACTTATCCTTTATACATATAATCGACTCCTCACAAACTTAAACTTACCGACCAGTTATACTCAACCTACAATACTCTTCAATATCATCCGGCATCTCTCACAATAGTGTCTATCTCTGACACACTGAGCTGAGAGAACAATCGTGTTACCCTCGTCGACACTCTCACACCCGACTCAAGATACATAGTCATTAAGCTTCGACACCCATAAAGATTGTTAGCTCTAAATCTATCTCTAGCATCCAGAAACTAACAGATAATCATCCCTAATCAAGGTTTGCGATGTTTATCTCTAACACAACTCAAATCCTGACCATAAAGCAAAAATCAAGGAAAATCACCGATAAAGATTTGTAAAGCAGATTTTATACAATGCCATGGGCGACAAATATACATGAGTTCAAAGTAAATACATAGAAAACAACCCAACAAAGAAGAAATACACAAAGAATAAGAGAAATAAACCAAACATCTTGCGGTTTGTCGGCGCCGATCGATGAGAAATCCACCTCGAATCATTCGTGTGCAAGCTTCAATGTTGTTTTCTAAGCTAATCTATTGAAAAATGAGTTTGATGGAGTTGGGAGCAAAAAACCCCAAAACCATAACCTAAAAAATGAATGAAATGACTTATATAGTATGTCAAAATCCATAAATTTCACAGTGCGAACTTTTAAAGCGAACATCAAAAATTGTCACTTAAGTGCCTCAGAATAGCAAAACCGCCTCTGCGTTTCTGTAGAAGTTCACAATGCGAACTTTTATTCGCAAAGCGAATATTCGCTAGAAAGTTCGCAATGCTAACTTTGGTCCCTTTTTCTACTGCCTCCAGTCTGGGAGCATTCGCTGGGAAGTTTGCAAAGCGAACATTCACTGGAAATTTTGCAAAGCGAACTTGACAGCAAACCAGCTCTTATTTTGACCACAACTTCTGAACTGTATCTCGTATTGACGCACGGTCGGAAGTGCTGGAAAGCTTATTCAATGCTCTATACAACAATGGAAAAATATATTTGCTTGAATACCTAAAAAAATGAGAGAAAATCAATTAAACTCAATGATATTTACACGATACGCAATATATACACTATAACGTAAAGTAAACGTATTTACAAACAAAACGGGGTTTATTCGAACAATATTAACAAATAGTATCGATAAGTGCAACAAAACTTATATACAAAAGTTGTCGACCATAACCTATAACCTAAGTTGTCGAAACACACTAATCATTGTCGATCTGAACTATTCCCAATTTCTTTCTCAACATTAGGAACCTGTCGATCTTCAATCCTTTGGTAAAAATATCGGCCAATTGTGCGTCACTTGAGCAATGTCTTACTTCAAGTTCACTTTTATTCACCTTTTCCCTTAAGAAGTGAAATCTAGCTTCGATGTGCTTACTTCTTCCATGCAAAACTGGACTCTTCGCCAAATTTATGGCTGACTTGTTGTCGATCTGCAGTACCAGAGGTTTCTTCACTTCGACCTCCATTTTTTCAAGCACAGATCTTATCCAAATTGCTTGACACGCATCATAAGATCCTACTATATATTCAGCCTCACACGATGACAATGCCACCATAAGTTGCTTTCTCGAGCACCATGAGATTGAGGCACCAAATACTTGAAAGAAATATCCAACAGTGCTTCTTCGATCTTCTTTATCTCCACACTAATTAGCATCTGAATAAAAAGTAACCATAGCTTCTTTGCTTTCAGAGTCTCTTCGAAATAAAATTCCATAGTTTGTTGATCCTTTTAAATATCTTAAGATTCTTCTTGAAGCCTTCATGTGTGACACCCTTGGTTCACTCATATATTTGCTTAATAATCCGATTAAGAAACATATATCAGGTCAGATATTGCACACATATCTCAAAGATTCGACAATTTGTTTGAACAAAGTCGCATCGACTTTGTCTTCCTCTCTATGCTTCTCCAACTTCAAATTTAATTCGATAAGCGAAGATGCATGAGTCGAATCATCCATTTTGAACCTCTTGAGTATCTCTTTTTGACATACTTTCTTTGTTGTAGCACCATACCTTGCTTCGACATTTGAAATTACATGCCTAGGAAGTATGACAACTTTCCCATATCCAACATTTCAAATTCCTTTTTCATCAGCTCTTTAAACTTCGATAAGTTCTCCAAGCTAATACAAGTTACTAACAAGTCATTGACATATAAGCGGATAGATGATTGTTATATCTTGTGCCACAACCTAAACATAGACCCCATACTTAGATTTGCATTTGACGAATCCCAATTCGACCAAGTATGAGTTGATCTTCTTGTTCCAAGCCCTAGGTTCCTGCTTGAGGCCATAGAGAGCTTTGAGCAACTTGTATACTTTCCTTGCTTCCTCCTGAATCACAAACTCAGGAGGTTGTGTGACATACACCTCTTCATCTAAAGGTCCATTCAAAAATGTTGATTTCACATCTAAGTGAAATGTCGAACAGCCTTGATCGCATTCCAAGGCTACCACTAGTCGAACAGTTTCCAATCTTGCGATAGGTGCAAATACTTCAAAGTAGTCGAGTCCTTCTCTCTGAAGAAATCCCCGAGCTAATAATCTCGCCTTATGTCTTGATATCGACCCATCAACATTGTGCTTCAACTTGAACACCAAATTCACTTTGATAGCTTTTGTATGTGCTGGAAATTTCACTAACTCCCATGTGTTGTTTCTTTCGATTATTGTAACTCGTCAACCATAGCAGACTTCTATTGTTTATCTTTGAAGGCTTCGCTATAGTTGATTGGTTCAGCACCTACAAGTAAAGCAAAATGAACTAGTTCTCCATCTGTTGTGACTTCATCATCACCAACCACTTCATAGTCTTGAAGTCTTGTTGAACGAGCTCTAGTTATTTGAGGTCTCTGGCTTGTGCCAGTCATATCCTCTCCGACTTCGACTGTGTGGGGTATGTCAGCAACAACTTCTCTTCAACTGGAATATCGACAATATCTTCGAATTTGACATCATTACTTGCTTCTTCAAAATTATAGCTCATAAATAGCTTGTTATTGGCATTACTAGATTTCCAATCCCAGGCAGAATTTTCATCAATCACAATGTCTCGACTCATCATGATCTTATTGTTCATTGGATTGAATAGCCTATATGATCCAATCTTATGATATCCTACCAAAATCATAGATTCACTCTTGTCATCAAGCTTTCTTCTTCTTGCATCAAGAACATGCTTGTAGCAAATAGAGCCAAACACCTTTAGATGACTCACTGATGGTCGTTTGCCACTTCACACTTCTTCAAGAACCTTTTTCTCCAGCTTCTTGGTAGGGAACCTGTAGCGGGCGATTCTGGACGTGGTTGCGAAGTGTAACGCCCCAGTTTTTGTCAGTTTTATTTAATCGAGCCGATTTAATTATTTTCTTTTTATATTATTTTATTCTTGACTTTTATTTGACAATATATTATTTTTCATCGATGTTTATGTTTTATCGCATTTTGATAGCGTTTGGGAGATAATTGAGCGGAGGGGTAAAATGGTCATTTTGGTGGGTAGATATTTTGTTAGAAATAGATATTTTATATAAATAGATATTTGAGAGAAAAAGAGAGAAAGATAGTAGAGGAAGAGAAAGGAAAACGTGAGAGAAGAGAAGAGAAGAAGAAATCATGGATTCATCATCTTCTTCAAACTCCTCTTCGATTAATCGGGTAAGGGTGAGAAGTTTCGATTATATTTCGATTGTATATGTATATGTATGTGTTGTTTGTGCTTGTTTGGTTGGAATATATACTTTTCTTTTTGGTTGGATTGAAGAACAAATGTGTAGAATCGATGTTTTAGCGGTTAGAATTTGGAATAGATTGTGTAGAATAGCCGAGTAATGTTTGGGTTTAATCGGGAATACTCGTTGGTATGATTTAGGAAGTTTTGGAGTGAGTTACATAGTTTGTGAGAGTTAGGGAAATAATGATGAAATGGTGTGAAATTGATGTTTTCAGGGTTGGAATGGGGAATAAATTGCGTAGTATAGTCGGGTGATGATATGATTTACTCGGGTAAACTTATTGGTATGTTTCCATAGGTGTTGATTGAGTTTTGGAGTGTGAATGTATTGATAAAATTATGTTTCAAAATATTTCAAAAATGTAAAATGTGTTATATGGCTTTTTAATGGTGAAAATATTGTAGTATATTGAATTCTGAGATCGCAGCTTTTAACGGAATCGAAATCCGAGTTCCGGAAGTCATTTAACGATCGAAAACTGATTTTTCAGCAAAATCTGCACCTCGTGCGCTAACCCCCGGAATCATGCGCTAACCTCAAGATTCATGCGCTGACCCGGGCGAATTTTCAATGTTCATGCGCTGACCCCAAGCTTCATGCGTCGGCGCATGGTTCTCAATTTTCCAAAATGTCCGATTTTGTTTTCTTCATAACTTTTGAACCGTAAGTCCGTTTTGACCCCCGTTTGAAGCGTTGGAAAGCTAATGAAAAGTTATTTCTATTAAAAATGGTTTGGAGGTCAAAATATTATTTAATTAATTTGTGTTTTTGGAAAATAGTCGGGTTGTCGGGTTTTTATCGCGTACAATGTGTGCAATTGGTGTGTTATCATGCTATATGCTTTTAATATGTGACGTGTAGCTTGTGTGCTGTTATATGATGTGAATATACATGATGAAATGTTATGATGATGGGTTGTGGCCTTATGGCAAGTATGTGCATTGTTTTGGATTAGACTTCGATGCGTGATTAGGGATGTTGTTGTGTGGTAAAATACATTGTTTGATTGAATATCAATGTATGTTGTTATGATGTGCTGTGGGTAGCCTTTGTGGTGTGAATCCCTTGTGGAATAATTGTGATGGCATGATTGTTGTGGTTTGTGGTTTTTGATGATATGCATTATTTATGTGAAATTCAATGTATGTTGTGTGGTGGCCTTTATGGTTTGAAATGCATTGTTTGAATTGATTTGCAATGCATGAATGTGATGAGGTTGATTAATTCATATGGTTGAATTGTGAATGTATGGAATTGATGAGTTGAAATATATGCATGATTATGAATGTATTTATGTGTGTGCATATTAAATGTCATGAGTCATTGTATGCCAAGCATCATGATATGCATTGTTATGACGTCCTGAGTGATGGTTTGGTTCCAGAGGGAATCTGCTATAACATCGTGAGCCTTAAAAATAAGAGGTATGAATCGCCTAAGGACCTAAAGCGATGGTTATAGACGATCGTGTGCCCATGTGGGGACCTAAAGCGATCGGATTGTGTGCCCATGTGGGGACCTAAAGCAATCCATAAACGTCGTGTGCCCATGTGGGGACCTAAAGCGACGGGGAACATCGTATGCCCGACGGGGAGTTACACTAAGTAACGAGCGATGGTTCCAGCAGAGTTCCTGAGTGAACTAGTGATGAGAAACATTGGAAGTCGGTACCGCATGGCATTTGCATAGAGTCGTTGTGTCGGTCTCTGTGCATTTGCATAAATCATGGATGCATTATGTGTGGAAAATCATGATTTGATTGATTATGTGTGAGAATTGTGAATGGATTGATTATGTGTGGAAATTGTGAATTAATTGATTATGTGTTGAGATTTATGTTTGAATTGGTGAATTGATGTGCATATGTGATAAATGCATTGGTTGTGGATAAAATGTCTTATGCGTAGATATGTGCTATGTGAGGTGGTGGTGTGTTTCCATATGTTGTGACTTTGGTGTGCCTTATGTGCAAATATGTGATTATGTTAGATAATAGATATATGTTTTGTATTTGTGGCATGCTATATGTGTTAGTATGTGATGGTATGGGTGAGATGATTTATACATGTGCTTGAATGTGTGTTTGCATATTATTATGCAATCTTGATTTAGTTGTTATTTCTCACCCTTCTACTGTTTTATAATGCTCTATGAGGCATTGCAGATTTGTAGTCTTGGAGGCTTTTGTGGAGATTAGTCCTCCGTCCTTTGTCGTCTGTCTGCTCTGATACGTAGCAAGGGAGTTGGGGAACGATTATGTTATATATGTATATAATTGTTGAATATATTTTGTATTACTTTTGTATTTATATTTTGATGTTATAAAACCATTTATTTGTAAAACAAGTCAGTTATGGATCTTTCGGCTTTATTCCATAATTGAATTTTAATTTATATGGAAAAAGTTTCCCCTTTGAGGGTATTCTATTTTATGCTATGTATCAAGTTTATGAGCAGGGAATGTATTTTCTTTCTTCAAATGTGGCATCCTTATTTCTGTCGGAAAAATAAATTTTTAGTTACTCTGATTTATTTATGTATTATTTATTCGCGATGGGAATTGGGGTGTTACACGAAGCACTATCGATTTGGTACTACAGTTCGATTCATTTTTTATCCTATTGAAGCTGATGAAGGAAGGGAAATAGATGTCTCCAACTAACCCTGCTTGCAAACTGAGTTTGAACAAATAACTGTTGGTTTACAGATGCTACAAAGATTATGGGTCTCTCTTAGGTTATTTTGTTAAAATAGTGCTAGGGAAATTGGTGGGAGATTATGACTGATGCTTTTGACATGTGAGGGTACGGGATTGGGGTTTTGGATTAGTGTGCTCGCTAAGATTTTTCTTTCAATCTTATGCCTACGTATTCCCGTTTACCGAAACAGGGAAATCAGAGCGATCGTAGTTCCTCCTATTCTATGGGAGGAAATGGTGTTTTGGTGTCTTGTTAAAAGCCCAAGACGTGAAGCTGAAGGTGGTTTATATCTTATTCAAAGCCCAAGATGTGAACCTAAAGGGTCTATTTGTATCTTTTTCGAAGCCCAAGATGTGAAACTAAAGGTTCCGTCTCTAGAGAGAATTTGTCATCTCTAAAGGGGTCTGTTTGTCACAACTGTTGGGTGACTGACTATAAAGGAGGATTACTTTAATCGGGATATGTGAATCCTAGAAATGTCATAATTTCCTTTATAGGGGATTTTTAACCTGAAGGATAAGACTTTAACTCATTGTAGAGCAATGCCATCTTTCCTTAGGAATTTCTCATGCTAAAAGAGGGACAGTGGCATGGATGTAAATAATCCAGAGGCGTGCCGCTTACAGCAATTAGATGAAGGGAAATGATTTGTTGATGTTTGTATATTGTGAATGAGGCACAGTTTTGATGCTAAAAGGTTGATTGGTTCAACCGGGGTTTCCTTATACAAAGCCTAAGAGGAGGCTATCAACCCAACAAGAGAGTGGTTTTTGTGTGTCTCGTACAAAGCCCGAGAGAGAGGCTAAAAGGGTTGACTCTACAGGAGAATCTTTTATATGTGTCTTGTACAAAGCCCAAGACGGAGGCTAAAGGTTGGACTCAGCAAGAGAGTCTTTTATACTCAACAAGAGAGTGTTTTGTATCTCTTACAAAGCCCGAGATGGAGGCTAAAGGTGATCGACTCAACAAGAGAATCTTTTTATACTCAACAAGAGAGTGATTTGTATCTCGTACGAAGCCCGAGATAGATGCTAAAGGTTTGGACTCAACAAGAGTGTCTGAAAAGGTTAACTTCGCCGGGGGAGAATCTTTGTACAACGCCCAAGAGGAGGCTAGGGTTACTGTTCCAGTTGAGTGACAGGTCCAGTATGCTGATTTAAAGAGAAAATCAGTTCTTATATGAGTACTGTTTGCACTCAGGGATTTGATTCGAGGATCAAGGTTATTTCCTGTTCTTTAAGGAAATGGGAAATCCAAAGGGTATTGAGACTGTCTGAGTCTACGGGTTTCATCTCCTAGCTTTGAGAGGAACTTGAGAATATCTTTGAGACTCAAGGAAATTAGACTGTCCAAGTCTAGAGTTTCATCTTTTGTACTACGTTTAAGAAACAATAGTAGCAAGATCTAGACTTTTTGAAAGACTGTTATATTAAGATGACTAATTTCTGTTCCTATACCTCTAGGAGGTCATCGGGACAATTTGTACGAAGCCCAAGAGGAGGTTGGAAACTTTTAAGAAGCCGAAGGACAATTTGTACGAAGCCCAAGAGGAGGCTATCATTCCCGGAGGAAGAAATCATTTATACGAAGCCTAAGAGGAGGCTGTGAATACTTCTAAGAAGCCGACGGGTCCTTGTACAACGTCCAAGAGGAGGCGGGGATACTTTTAAGAAGCCCGTGGGTCCCCAAACCCCGATAAATTCAAGACAGGCTATTCACAGAGAATAGATCAAGCCAGGAAAGTTCGAGAATTTGGAAGAAACTCAAGAGATGCCATTCATGGAGAAAAGATCATCTCTGGGGAATAGAGTTTCTTTGACAATTTCTAAAGGTGACAGTCTGTGAAAGGGTTCACCAAGAATGCTTCCTTTCACGTCTCCATATTGTTTAACCCCAAGAGGAGGGAAAACTGTATCTGGTAATCCTATGGGGATCTAGTTTTGTCTATTTTAAGAGTAATCAACATGGCTTAGTGCTAGACGTAGTTGCCGGGGAAACTCTAAATCTCTATAATATTATTACACAATCGATATGAGTTTATGAAAGAAGACTTACAGTGAAACAGCCCCACAATACAGTTATATGTATATGAAAGCGGATAAAGAAAGCATATAACCACTTACTCGGTTGTAGAGCTTCCATGCTGTTTGGTTAGTTGTTCAACAAAGAAAGATTGAAAACAACAGTACATTCAAAATCAAAGGAGAAAGTGCTTTGAAATGAAAGATTGGGGCTTACAGCTCAAGGAGAGGCCCAAGGTTTTTATCAGTGATCGCACTATCGTTTTGTACAGAGGGATTTATACAAGTGACTGAGGCCCAAGAAAGATTTTCTGTACAAAGGGATGGGTCTTACACTCTCTCAAGAGGCCCAAAAGATTTAAGGAAAAAGAGTGGGGCTTATAACACGAGGGTAGGCCCAAATGATTTTTTGTTTGAAATGGCGATCGCGCCGAGATTTTTTGAAAACGCAGTGGGTCTTATACAATGACTGAGGCCCAAAATGGTTTGGTTTTCAAAGGGGGTTGGGTCTTACACTCTAATAGAGGCCCAAAAGATTTTTAATGGGTCTTATAGCTCGAGGAGAGGCCCAGGGTTTGTTTTTCAACGGACGATGATCGCGTCGAACTTTTTGAAATACAAAGGGACTTATACAATAAGTGAGGCCCAAAATAGGTTTGTATTTACAAAGGATTGGGTCTTACACTCTATTAGAGGCCCAAAAGTGTTTGAAATTGTTTGATGAGGGTTGAATTAATCAAAACCCTAATTTGTTTCCAAAATGTATTTTAATTGAATAAAAAATTCAATTAAAATGGTCAAAATTGTTTAATATATGGAAAACAAATTATGATCTTGGATTAATGTTTCAACAATCATGTTTTGACCTACAAAATGATTAGAAATCATAAAAAATTTGTAAAATCAAGAAGGAAAAAATATTTTAAATGTCAAAAACAATTAAAATATTAATTCTTTGCAAAAATATCAATTATATGAAATAAATAATATTTTTGGGATTTTTGGGGAAAATAAAATATTTTAACATTTTTGTGAATTATTAAAAAAAGAATCAACTCAAAATCATTAAAACTCAGAGAGAAATTAATTTTTGAATCAATTAAATAAAATCACAAAATTCAAATATTTGAATTTTCAAAAAAGGGCGCCAAGAACACCCAAGAACACGCGCGTGTTCTGAGTTTTGCCCAGATTTGCATTTTCTCCCCAATCTCACTGAATACTTGATTATATCATGCAATCCACATATCAATCTGCTCGTTTCAACCTCACGATCATGTCTATGGTCTTTAATTTCATTTATTTTTAACATGGAATAAGAAATTAAGACAAAACCTCAAGAACCCTAAAATTTGCATGAAGGCTGAGAATTTTGATACACGATTCAAACAAAGTAATTAATTGAGGGGAAACATTCTATGCATGATTATGAACATTTGGCAAAAGTATTGTGCGAGGAATATGCATAGATTAAGAGATGACCAAGTTTAGGCTTATTTGAAGGTCGTGACAGCAAGAGCAATGTGATTTTTGAGTTGGAGGTGTTACAGATGAGTTGTGATGATCTGAACAGATTCCCTACACCCTATGGAGTGTGTTTGAATGCTTGGACTTGATTGGAAATGGCTGGATCACTTCATGGCATCTCAGCTGCAACTTGGTTAAAACCTTGAGCAACTGGCTGGTGATTCTGAGAAATCAGTGTTCCAGATGTTGTTTAAGTGTTTGGATCACTTCTATATGATGTTTATGAGGTGTGTGTGTGTGATTGGTTTGATTGGAAAAGCTCTCAAACTCAAAACCCGATAGTGAATGCCTTAGAAGGCAAAATTGGAGTGAAAGAAGAGATTTTGAGGAAAGCATCTGTTTGATGGCTTTGGTGTACTCAAACTGATCACAAATGAGCTCTATTTATAGTAGAGCAAGTTTGTTTTGCAAGGAATAGTGAATGGCAACTGCAACAGAGGTTTGACCAATGTTGGCAAATGAAAATCCAAGTCTCCACTAGCCATTGACTAGAGGTTAGAGCACAGAGCTTTGGTTCCCTACTTGTTGGAGGAATCTTGACTGAATTCAGTTGCAAATGTGTCAGTCCATGCCACCTCTAAGCATCTATTAAATGCTTCAATCCAAAATTGGAGTCGTGTCCCTCTTTTAGGCAATTCTAGGTTTGGCATACTACTTCTTGTTCCAAGGACTTTGGAGGCTTGGCTCAGTAATTGTCCCCTTTAGATTTGATCCTCTGATGTGTCCAAGATGATGACAAGGCTTGGAATTGGCTGATTTTGGAAAATCGACCAAAAATGCAAAATTCTGCCTTGCCTTGGCAGTTTTCAGCAAGGCACTTTGCCACTACCATAACTCTTGGCTCAAATTGAATTTGGTGATGTTCTTGGCCATTTTGGAAAGCCCTTATATGATACAACAACTGTTTGATCATATTTGGTTTTGATACCTTTTGGATCCAAGTGAAAAATCCCCCTACATTTGGAAAAAAGTGAAGGCAAATTCTGACTTAGTGAAAATTTCACGGCTAAATTACCTGCAGGGTCCTGTAAGTTATTTAATTGTAACACTTTGGTCCTTTATGTTTGTTTTGCTTTAAGTAGGTCCTTTAAGTTATTTTAAAATATCAAGTTAGTCCCTTAAGTTGTTTTTGTAATGCTTTGGTCCCTTTTTTAAAAATCTCCGTTAAAATAAATTTAAACTCATATACCTTTTGAACTGGTTTTTCGCGCTGATCACGAATATGTAACTAGTTTTGCGTTTTATTGTGTATTTTGGTCGGATCGATGATTTTTCCATTATGTATTTAGTCCATTTTTAACTAATTCTCATGAATCGTAACTTGTTTGATAAATTTGATGGCCTATTCATGATCAACGTGAAAAACCAGTTGAAATGATGTATGAGTTTGCAATTTATTTTAACGGAGATTTTTAAAAAAGGGACCAAAGCGTTACAAAAACAACTTAAGGGACTAACTTGATATTTTAAAATAACTTAAAGGATCTACTTGAAGCAAAAAAAACATAAAGGACCAAAGTGTTACAATTAAATAACTTAAAGGACCCTGAATGTAATTTAGCCAAATTTCACTAAGTGTTGGAAAAAAGTGACATTTTCACTTTTTGTGATTTTGATCAATCCATAACTCAAAATCCATGAAGAATTGGAATGAGGTCTAGTTGAAGTTTTTGTAGAGGTCCATGAGATCTACAAATCAAGCTTTGGATGGAGAAAAAGGGCTTTGTGGTTTAGGAGTTATGATCCTCCAAAGTTGGTACCCTTGCCACTTTGTTCATAACTTAGAAAATTTTCTAAGTTTTTATGGTTACCCCTTTTACAAGTTATCCCACTTTCTTTAATTTTTCTTGATGAATGATGATTCAAATCATACATTAACATCATTTTAGGGTTAAAAATCCATTTTTGTGAAAAATCTCAAAAAGTCAAAGTTGACTTTTGTGCACAGTTGACTTTTTATCCGATGAATTCCAAACTGTGCAATCCTTTAGGAAATCATGTCCTTGACCTAAATCAAACTTGATGGACATGTTCCATGGGTGTTATAGGGTGTATTGAATCATGTCTTAGGGCTTGGGAGCATGTCCTGGTCAAAAGTCAAAGCTACAGTTGACTTTTCTCGCGAAACCCTAACTGTGGTTCAAATGAAATTGAGACTTGTTGCTCAAGCTTCCTAGATCAATCCATTATTGAAAATGGATATGTTGGAGACCCTCAAATCCTCTCTTGAGGTCTTGGCTCATGATTTGTCCCAATAGTCAACTTAGGGATGAATTAGGTCAAGAAACCCTAATTCCTGATTTTTGATGAATGCATCCCCTGAGGCAAAATTGACTTGATAATTGGGTCCATGAGGTTCCATGGAGCATATTAGGATATGCTTTGAAGTATTGGCTCATTCCCAGAGGAAAATTTCCAACTGGAGGCCCTGGTCGACCAAAACCCTAATTCGGTGACACTGGCGATCTTGAGGCTTGATCCACCTAGAAGGGAGCAACCTTGTGCTTAATCCTTGATGTGGGAGTCCTCTTGATCCATTGTGGATGTTTGAGAGGTTAGACAAGTTGAAAATCATGTTATTTCTTGGAAGATCATTTGTCTAAGAGCTCTGAGAGGGCTTGAAACCCTAATTTTGATAGTAGTGAATGCTCACCCATCTTTGGGGAGACTAATGAAGCATAATGATTCATCCATATTGTGATGATGATTTGCACAATGATGGGAAATCTTAGTGGTCAAAATTTGGGGTATGACAGATGCCCTTATTTAATCTTCTTGGACCCGAAGGTGCGAATGACGAAGGTGTTCGGGCATTCGGGGTGCAAGAGGATTAAATATCGGAATACCTGAAATTTTGATGGCGGTTATGAATGGTAGCTTACGCATTCATCTTCTTTTGCTAAGGGATGACGCTTATAAAAGGTAAACTTCCCCTCGATCCTGGTTGTCTACCAAGGAACTGGTCTTAGTTACTGAATTGAACTTCCCCTCGATCCTAGTTTCCTACCAAGGAACTGGTCTCAGTTTCTGAAATAAACTTCCCTTCGATCTTGGTTTCCTACCAAGGAACTGGTCTAAGTTTCTGATATAAACTTCCCCTTGATCTTGGTTTCCTACCAAGGGACTGGTCTAAGTTTCTGATATAAACTTCCCCTCGATCTTGGTTTCCTACCAAGGGACTGGTCTAAGTTTTTTTTTTCAATAAACTTTATTGACAAGGGATGCTATTCGTAGCGGTTTTCCTCAAACTTCTCGCCGAATTTTCCTGGGGAGATGCCACTTGATGGGAAAAATAATGATGTCAGACTTGCTGGGGAACCCAGTCGTCTGAGCTGTAGAGGTGTACAAACTTCTCTGTTGGAGATGCCATTTGTTGACTCTATCTGGGGAAAACGAGTTTCTTGAGAGACTGCTTCCGTTTGGGGTTTTACATCATACTTTTCTCGGGGTCTTCCCTGAGAAATGCCATATGATGGGATCCAATTTTGAGGTGTCGATGATCTTTTCATCAGTGGATTTTCGGAGCAAAACTGTTGTATTGCCGAATCTCTGGTTAAGAGGCTTTCTCTGGGGATTTTCCTTAATTCAAGAAAGCGAAAATATCATCTTCAATGGCGAAGAGTGACATCGGTTGAAGGTTCTCTGGTCTTTCAGAGGTTCAAGTTATCAAAGTGGTCAAGGGCCAATTCTGATTCAGAAATAAACTGGAGGAGAGAGATTGTTCAGACACAACATTTCCTGACGAGGAAAGAACTGACAACTCGATTGTGAAGACTTTTATCACTAGGGGACAAGGCCGACTAAAGTGAACGTGATGCAATATGAATGTGAATGCAGATCAATAATGCATGATGTATGTATGTATATGCTGACAAAACTGACGCAACATACAGACTAAAAGATGAACATGATGGGATACTCGGCCATCGCGGGGCGAAGTCGTATCGTTAGTTCAAAAGCAATTCCGTCTTGCTTAGGAGAAACGGTCCCTGTTGGGAGCGACGCTGGTCGGGCTTAGGAGATGTGAACTCGGCCGAGGGTGTCAGATGGGAAAGCCATATCTGATACAGCTGATCCTTCATTCAGGTGCACTAATTTAGAATGAGTACTTTGATTTTGCACTTTGAAGTTCGATTACCTCTGGCGAAGCGATCGATGTTCAACAGTCAAAAGAAATTGCCGTCTTTAGTTTAAAGCAGAAAAGTTTTACAAGTAAATTCATTTTTGTTTCGTTTCAAGAATCGTTAATCATGTTAAAATTTCGTTCTGTAAAGCTGAAACAAATAAGAATTGCAAACAAAAGCACTAGGGCTCAAATTTTATTGATTGGATGGAAATCAGCCAAAATCGTGATTCCACAGAGTATTTACAAAGTTAGAAAATGGTAATTTACAGGGAAAATGGCTAAATTGAAACATAACGACCACTATCCTTCTACCAACTTTGAATTCTGGGCATCCTGAGCTTCTGTCGAAGATGACCGTGACTGGAGTTTTTCAGATGGACGACATAACTGCTGCTGAGGGATTTGCCCCTTTGTTAAACGTAGTTACTTGCCATTATCCCTAATTTTTGCCTGGATTATACTGTGATGTTTCTAATCCATCGAGATGATTTTTTTTATTATGTCTCTAATTTTTGCCTGGACCGCCCTTTCGAGTTTTCAATCCACCGAGACATTTTTTAGGCGAAGTATTTCTTGACTACATCAACATTCTTGGGATAGGAAAATTCCTCTCCGTCCATGGTTGCGAGTCTCAAGGCGCCGCCTGAGAAAGCTTTCTTGACCACATAGGGGCCGTCATAATTTGGAGTCCACTTGCCCCGAGAATCAGTGAGAAATGATTGTATCTTCTTGAGCACGAGATCTCCTTTCCTGAAGACGCGAGGTCGGGCCTTTTGTCAAAGGCCTTCTTCATTCTCTGTTGATACAACTGACCGTGGCATAGTGCTATTATCCTCCTTTCTTCAATCAGATTCAGTTCGTCGTGTCGACTTTGACACCATTCAGCCTCTGTAAGCTTAGCTTCCATCAATATCCGGATTGATGGGATCTCTACTTCTATGGGGAGCACTGCTTCCATGCCATATACTAGAGAGAAAGGGGTTGCCCCTGTTGAAGTGCGGACGGATGTGCGATAACTGTGAAGAGCAAAGGGTAGCATCTCGTGCCAATCTTTGTTGGTTACAACCATCTTTTGAACAATCTTCTTGATGTTCTTATTAGCCGCTTCTACCGCTCCGTTCATCTTGGGTCGGTAGGGAGATGAGTTATGGTGTTTGATCTTGAACTCTGCGCACAACTGTTTCATCATCTTATTGCTCAAGTTATATCCATTATCAGTAATGATCTGGCTTGGAACACCATAACGGTAGATGATATTGTTTTTGATAAATCGGACCACAACTTGTCGGGTTACATTAGCGTACGACGCTGCTTCGACCCACTTGGTGAAGTAGTCAATGGCTACCAGGATGAACCGATGTTTGTTTGAAGCCTTGGGCTCAATCATGCCAATCATGTCAATCCCCCATATGGAAAATGGCCATGGGGAAGAGAGAACTTTGAGATGTGTTGGCGGTACATGGATTTTGTCTGAGTATATCTGACACTTGTGACACTTTCTCATGTACTTGTAGCAATCAGATTCCATGGTCAACCAGTAGTACCCTACTCTCAAAATTTTTCTCGCCATTGTATGTCTGTTGGCATGAGTTCCAAAGGATCCTTCATGAATTTCTTTTATTAGCATGTCTGCTTCTGGTTTGTCTATGCATCGGAGCAAAACCATGTCAAAGTTCCTCTTATAAAGTGTATCACCGCTCAGAAAGAAACTGCCTACCAGCCTGCTGAGGGTTTTCCTGTCCTTCCTTATTGCCCCAGGTGGGTACTCTTGTTTCTAAAGGAAGCGTTTGATATCGTGATACCAAGGTTTGTCGTCTATGACTGCTTTAATCGTGAAGATGTAAGCGGGCCGTTCAAGGCGCATTATGTCGATCTTAGGTAGGTCGTTCCATTGACCTACACTAATCATGGAAGAGAGAATGGCTAAAGCGTCAGCCATGTGATTCTCCTCACGAGGGATATGATGAAACTCGACTTTGTTGAAGAAGGGTAGCAACCTTCTTGCATAATCTTTGTAAGGAATCAATCCTGATTGGTATGTGTTCCAATCTCCTTTGATCTGATTGATAACCAGGGCTGAGTCTCCATATACGTCCAAGTTCTTGATCCTTAAGTTGACCGCTTCTTCGAGACCCATAATACAAGCTTCGTATTCGGCCTCGTTGTTTGTGCACTTGAACGTAAGTCTGGTAGTGAAAGGAATGTGGGTACCCTGAGGTGTTATGATGACTGCCCCAATTCCGTTTCCGTAATGATTGACAGCTCCGTCAAAGATAAGCCTCCATTGGGAACCTTGTTCTGGCCCTTCACTGGGTAGCGGTTCATCGCAATCTTTCATTTTTAGATACATGACATCTTCTTCTGGGAAGTCAAATCCGATTGATTCTTGATCATCAATCGGTTGATGAGCCAAATGATGGGCTAAAATACTCCCCTTAATGGCTTTTTGAGCATGGTACTCTATGTCATATTCTAATAGCAACATCTGCCAACGGGCAATCCTTCCCATGAGAGCAGGTTTTTCGAAGACGTACTTGATTGGATCCATTTCAGAGATTAACCAAGTAGTGTGACGATTCATGTACTGGTGCAGACATTTGGCTGCCCAAGCCAAAGCGCAACAAGTTTTCTCGAGCATCGTGTACCGAGTTTCACAGTCGGTAAATTTCTTGCTCAAATAGTAGATGGCATACTCCTTCCTTTTGGTTTTGTCTTGTTGGCCAAGTACACACCCCATGGAGTCTTCTAAGACTGTTAAGTAAATGATCAGTGGTCTTTCTTCCATTGGAGGTGATAGAATCGGTGGGTTCAACAGATATTCCTTGATACTGTCGAAGGCGGTTTGGCAATCTTCTGTCCAAATGCAGTCCTGATTCTTTTTGAGTAGTTTGAAAATCGGCGCACATGTCGCGGTCATGAGGAATATGAATCTGGAGATGTAGTTCAAACGTCCCAGGAATCCTCTAACTTGTTTTTCAGTCTTCAGAGAAGGCATTTCTTGAATGGCCTTGACCTTGTCGGGATTGACCTCAATTCCTTTCTGGCTGACGATGAACCCTAAGAGTTTCCCTGAACGGACACCGAAGGTGCACTTGTTGGGATTCAAGCGGAGTTTGTACTTTCTCAACCGCTCGAATAGTTTTGACAAGTGTGTCACATGCTCCTCTTCTGTCTTAGATTTTGCAATCATATCATTGACATATACCTCGATTTCTTTGTGTATCATGCCATGAAATAGAGTAGTTATGGCCCTTTGATAGGTTGCCCCGGTGTTCTTCAAACCGAATGGCATTACCTTGTAACAAAAGGTACCCCATGGGGTAATGAACGAAGTTTTATCCATGCCTTTCGGTGCCATTTTGATCTGGTTATAGCCCGAGAATCCATCCATGAAGGAGAAAACTTTGAACTTTGTTGTACTGTCTACCAACATGTCAATGTGCGGTAAAGTAAAGTCGTCCTTTGGACTAGCCTTGTTTAAATCTCTGTAATCGACACACATTCTGACTTTTCCGTTCTTTTTTGGAACGGGTACGATGTTGGCTAACCATTGAGGATATTCTGATGTGGCGAGGAAACCTGCGTCAATCTGTTTCTGTACCTCCTCCTTGATTTTGATGGCCATGTCCGAATGAGTTCGTCTCAACCTTTACTTTACTGGCGGACATTCTGACCTTAATGGTAAATGATGTTCCACGATGTTGGTATCCAACCCTGGCATGTCCTGATAGGACCAAGCAAACACATCGGGAAATTCTCTGAGAAGTTTTGTCAAACTCTCTTTGGCAGTTGGACTGAGCAGTGCCCCAATCCTAATTTCTTTTCTCTCTTTTTCTGAACCCAAGTTGACCGTTTCCAACGGCTCTTTGTGAGGCTCAATGGACCTTTCCTCTTGTCTGAGTAGTCGGGAGATCTCTTCTGGAATTTCTTCGTCAACTTCTTCTTCAGCCCCAAATACCGAGAACTCAAAGTCGGGAGAAGGCATCGGATCGCATGTTTCAACGGGGTTTAAAACAAGCAATCTGCATGACGGTATGATTTGTGTTTAGAAGAGATAGAGAAAATGCAAATGTGTGCAGTGTATTTCTTTTACTGCTTGTTTTTATTATTTGAGATGTTTTTTAGTATTACCATTTTCTGAGAAAAGCAAAAAGAGAAAATATCAATAACTACGGAAATTACAGAACGACGTTATTTTATTAATGAACAAGTCGATTCTTGAAACTACAGCCCTATAAAACAAAACTTTGTCGCTTTGGGCAAAGCGAAGAGGGAAAATTTACAGAAAGCGAGCCCTATCAAAACATCCGTTTCACCTGGGTAGGGTGAAAGGTTAAAGATGGCAATTACTTTGACTTGTGAACAATCTTCGGAACATCGACAGCAACCCATTGGCGGGGAACTCCTCGGTGTATCACAAAGTCTGGTACCTTCCTTGATTTGTCTTCATAAATAACACTGATTTCTGGTGGAACAGGATCGTTGGAATCTGTCTCCCAGGCAGAGTTGTCATAGGAGGATTCCTCTATCGCATTTTGCATAACATTTGTGCTCTCAAGTAGATCTCCCCATCTAGTTGGCTGGATGTCTTCGAGCCTGATACGAGAGCTTTCGGGAGCGGTGTACTTGACGAAGTAGTCGAACTTACCACTCGGTTGTCCCAAGGTGTCCCATACTTCTTTGGAACTGGAGGAGTCATCTCTCTCGATGACGTTGACCTCGGGAAAAGCATAGTTGATGAACTCTAATCCTACGAACGTTGCGAATTCATCATCGTGCGGGGTATTTTCAGGATACCCTAGGTGTTGATCCCATGACATAGTGGGGACACAAGTATTCTTTTCAATGATGTTCAGCTGATTTTCATTGTTCGGCTGATACCCTTGCCCCAAGTCTCCTGGATACGGCTGCCACATTGGAAGGCCATCCATCGGGCCATAATAGTTATGGTCGAAGTTGTCTTTCATCAGAGTGTCCTCCTCTAATGAGTTTGGTGGAGCATGACATCCTTCCGGATCGCAATCTCCATATATCATTCTGACATCTGACCTTGGTATAAATCTCGGACTCTGTGCAGGAAAGCAAAATAGAGTCTGCGTTTCGTCCTGAGACATATAACCGTCCTCGTTAAGATAGGACTCCCATTCTTCCTCCATATCAAAGGGATCATCTTTATTGATGGTATGCACTTCTTGGGTCACCGGTTGAAGGAAACCTCCACTGTGAAAGAAGTTCTGAATGGGATGAAGAATTTCATCGCTGGTAGTAGCTGTCTGGGTGCAGGTTGTAGAAAAACCAAGACCCTTCTTTGTTTTATTGTCAGTAGGAAAGACTAGCCGTCCCCATCCTGTTGTATAGGTACTCTCGACCGCTTTGATAGCATCTTTGTATGAGGAAATGGAAGTTCCCTCTTCGGATTGATTGTCCTTGCTCACCGAGAGCACTTGGAACTGAGTCCCAACAATCTCCTCGGGTTCTACACAAGTAGATGATGATAAGTTACTCACAGGCAAGGCTTGTTCTCCACAGACCGTGACGAGCTGGTTGTTCTGAACGAACTTTAACTTTTGGTGGAGGGTCGAGGTGACCACCCGAGCCTGATGTATCCAAGGTCTTCCTAATAAACAATTGTATGTTGCCCGGATGTCCATGACCTGGAAAGTGACTTTGAAAGTGTGAGGACCGATAGTTATGGGAAGGTCGACTTCACCGATAACCGTTTTTCTGGATCCGTCAAACGCTTTGACAATGACCTCGCTGGTTCTCATCGGGGGTCCTTTGAAGGATAATTGCATCAAAGTGGACTTCGGCATAACATTCAAGGCTGACCTTGTGTCTACCAGTACGCTGGCTAAAGCATCGTCCTGGCAGTTGACTGTAACTTGAGTGCCATGTTATGACGGCGACCTTCTTCAGGTAATTCCTCATCGTTAAATCCCAAGTTATTGCAGGAAGTGATGTTAGAGACAATACTATCGAACTGTTTGATTGTTACATCTTGTTCCATAAAGGCTTGCTCCAAGACTTTCTGTAGAGCCTCCCTGTGCGCTTCTGAACTGAGTAACAGTGATAATACCGAGATCTTTGAAGGAGTTTGTAATAGCTGATCAACAATGTTGTATTCACTCCTTTGGATGAGCTTTAGCATCTCATCATCATTTTTTGAAAGGTCGGGATTACTGGACTGACCGACTGGTGGATTAGGAACTTTTGTCTGAGGTTCCTTTTCTTTGTTAAGTTCTCCAACTCCTCGGTTGAAGATTCGACCGCTCTGTGTTACTCGAATGATGTCTGCAATACTTACGACGGAGGGTAATGGAATTTCCTTTCCATTTTCAATTATCGTCGCACTGTATTTGTAAGGGATAGCCTTATTTGATTCATATGGTGGTGGTCCCGGTAGATAGATGACTATGGGAGCCTTCTGATCTTTCTGACCATCCTAAGTAATTTCGATCCGTTCCTGGTTAGGAACTCTCGATTCGTCAAGTAGAGGAACATTGGAAAAAACATCCATGTTCTTCTCATAATCGGAGATTACGACAACGTCCTCTATTTGCTCAGCTAGATAGTCCGGCGGCCATTTAATTGGTCCGGAACCCGGATATGGGCGAATCTCTCTACGATCCTCCTAACCCTGAAGAGCTGCTCGCACAAGGTAACATCCTTGGTTACTTTCCGAACATACTCTACAACATTCATAGTTGTGTGGTGGCACCTGGCCACACCCGCTTTGAATACAGTGTAACCTCACTAGGTTAGCTTCCAAAGATCGGACATCCTGACTTTGACGCTGAGTAGGGTTCCTGTTATTGATACTAATTTGCTGAGTATCTTCATCCATATAGATTGGCATCCACCAGTGATTTAACAAGTGCTGAAGTGCCTCCTGGACAAGGGCATAACCTTGATTGTTTTCGCAACCCGCTTTACAGCTCTGGTAATCATGTGATACCAAGAATCCGAGGCAGACCTGCTCAGCATGTAACTCTACCAGGTTGGTATTCATTAAACAAATATTGAAGATCTGAACCATGTTGATCTGATAGGGATTCCTATCATGGTAGTCTTGGATCTATCCAAGATTCATCTGACGCTGGAGGGCTTCTTGTACAAAAGAGCATCCCTGTTTGTTTACCGAGCAAGTCAGACAAGAACTGTAATCGTGCTGTGGTAGATTATGATACTGGATTTGCCTTGAGTGCATTTCCACCAGGTTGGCATTCATCACACAGATGTCGTGGTTTTGAATGACGTTAGAATTCGTGTAAACCATGTTAACTCCATGAACTCGGTGCTCTTGGATCCATCTGAGATCCATCTGTTCCTGTAGAGCTGATTGCACCACATAACATCCCTGATTGCTTTTAGAGAAGATATTACACTGGTGATAGTTATGAGGTGGCACATGGCCATACCCGCTCTGCCTACAATGCATCTTAACCAAGTTGGTCCTTAACAAGAGTACATCGTGAATTTGATAGACATTATTAGACTCTCCCTCTTTCAGATTGACTGAAGCTTTCTCATGTTGAGGCAGCGGGTTCGTGAGAACATTCGGATTCGTATCTTTGAAAGATAAGACCCTGCTCCTAACAAGCTTTTGCACGTCAGATTTAAAATTGAGACAGTTCTCTATGTTATGCCCTGATCCTTCTTGATGATAAGGGCAAGTCTGGTCCACCTTAAACCAAAAAAGAGGATTTTCCGGTACTGCAATAGGGGATTTAGTCTGGATGTGCCCCTTGGCCAGTAGTAACGGAAATAGTTCTGCGTACGATACGGGTATAAGATCAAATTCTGGTGGCCGCGTTGTACGGTTGTTATTGTATGGAGGACGAGCCTGCTGAAGAGGCTATTGAGTCCTTTGCTGATTAGGTTGGCTCTGCGCAACCTAAGGTTGATACGTAGAAATAGGCCCATGATTGATAGCAGGAGTCACAGCTGCTCTGGCTGATAACTTCATCTTTGCTTTCCAAGAGAGATATTCCCAATATCTTGCTCTTTTTTCTTAGGGAGAGCACTACCGTATCATTTTGTACTACTTGATGGTCCAGCATTTTTTATTAGACGTCCTTCTTAAACAGCTTCCTCGAGACGTGCCCCCATACCGACCATTTCGGTGAAATCACTGGGCGCACTGGCAACCATTCTGTCATAGTAAAATGAGCTTAAGGTCTTTAAGAAGATTTTTGTCATCTCTTTTTCCTCAAGAGGTGGACAAATTTGAGCGGCAATTTCACACCATCTCTAAGCGTACTCCGTAAATGTTTCCTTGTCCTTTTGTGACATTGATCTGAGTTGATCTCTGTCCGGTGTCATGTCCAGATTGTATTTGTATTATTGGACAAAGGCAATGCCAAGATCTCTGAAAGTGCTGATCGTAGTTCGGTTTAAACCCATGTACCATTTTAAGGCGGCACCGGTTAAACTATCCTGAAAGTAGTGAATCAGTAGATCCTGATTTTCTGTCTGAGCTGACATTCGCCGAGCGTACATCACCAAGTGGCTCTGAGGGCAAGAGTTACCCTTGTATTTTTCAAAGTCGGGCACTTGGAACTTGTGCAGAACTTTCACATTGGGGACCAGACAAAGGTCTGCGGCGTCCTTCCCAAATAAATCCTGACTGCGGATGGCTTGCAGTTCCTTTTGTATCTCCAGGAACTGTTCCTGGAACTCGTCCATCCTGTCGAACATAGTTTCCTTTCTTCCAGAAGGTATCTGTGGAATCTGTCCTTCTGAGACAGTGTGCACCACATAGGGTGGTACCTTTACTACGGCAGTGAATCTTGGCGTTTCCCAAAGTTTGTAACCTTCAGGAGTCCTCAGTATGCCTCTGGCATCTTCGCTTTCCCGAAGTTTGTAACCTTCAGGCCCAGCGGCTTCTGCTGAAGTTTCTGGATCTCCAGTGATCGGCGGAACATATCCTTCCGGGATATAGTTAACAGGCATGCCCCAGGGATGATCTTTTGGCATTTTGTACCTAGGATCATACTTCTCCACTATGGGCGTTGAGGTGATCTCTGAGATCACAGTTCTTTGTAGCTGAGCTTCTGCCATGGCTTGCATGTCGTTACGAAGCTTTCTCATATCCTCTCTCAGAGCGTCGATCTCTTATTTCAACTCTCTGTTCTCTTCCTCAAGATCATCCATCTTTTTCTGACGATTGGCCCGAGTATTGTACGAATGAGACAGTTTGACTCTAGAACCGAGACACAAATGTGAGATTCGTAGGTAAGAAGAATACGTGATGTGAGAATGATGAATGCAATGATTATATTAATTGTTTTTTTTTGTTTAATCAAAATAAACTTCGACAATTAGATTGCGAATATCAAACAGTCTGGAAACCCCATTTTATTGAATTCAAAGGATTGCGAAAATAAAAATACAGTAGATTACAAGGTGCGGAAACAGAAACCTAAGCTAAGGGGTCCCGAGTCCTCTCTGAGGAGAAACCGGGTGCTGATTCTGGTACTTTCCTTTTCTTGGACCGGGGCTCTTGGGCCGTTGTCGGGTTGTCATTCCTTTGCCACGCGAAAGGAGTGAGCAAATTCCTTTGGTCATCCTGATTATCCACAACATGCTGCTCCAAAATTTCAATAAGAGCATCTTTATCCTTCAGTAGTTACTGTATTTTGATACACTCCACATTGAGAATGCAATACTTGTTCTTCCAAGACCTTCTCTCCCGCTAAACTTTGTTGAGAGTAACCTGGAGTTTTTCCATTTCAGTCATGAAGTACATGACAGACTCCCTTGGCGGAATAACTCCGTGACGAGGATAACGCAATTTTAGCTTGAGAGCTCTAGTTTGTACCCAGTGGAGGTAAGGCTCCACCGAGACACAGTCCGGTTTTCCTAGAGACTCTCGTCCTTTCTTATGAACATGTTTCCAAGCGTGCGCTATTTCCATCTTTAGTGCTTTGTCATTTTCCCCTTCTTTGAATAAAAGACCTTCCAGATAAGCATTCCGGGGGACATGCCTCATCGGGTATCCAAATTGACGACGAACCAATACTGGATGGTAATTGATTCCTCCCTTAGTTCCTATGAGGGATACGTTGGGGAAGTTTCCACAACGGTTGATGATCCTGATTCCCTCATAAATCCTATTGCACCAATCTATGTCAGAGTTGGTAAGAGACATGATTCTCTGCGACCAACGTAAAGTATTCTTTTGATCCCAAAAAGCAACAGACTTAGGCAAATGGGAGATAAACCATTTGTATAGTAGAGGTACACAACATGTGATCTCCCCTCCGATGTACAAATTCCCGAAGTGTACAAAATGATATGCGTCTGCGAGTAAAGTCGGCATAGGATTTCCAATGAGAAAAACCTTAATGGAGTTGATATCGACAGAAATAACCCGTAAGTGAGTAAGACAAAGATGCTTTCAAAAGCAGTAATGTTCCCTATACTAGCGAAGTACAGAGCCTTCTTTGTCAAGAACTGGGCTGGCAAACCTTGTATGCCACCCTTAGTGGTCATGTGAGTCCTGACCTCTGACTCGTCCAAATAAATTGCTCTTGCAATGGTCTGATCCTTTAGAATTTCTTCCAGTCCAGAAAAAGGAGCTCGATCAGTGATGTGTAAATCAATCAGATGAGAATATTCTTCCAGCGTTGGTGCGAGCTGATAATCTAGGAATGTGAAACAGTGATAAACCGGATCGTAAAACTGAACAAGTGCATCCATGATTCTTTCAATTACTTGAACCCTTAACAGAGGTAGCAGTCCTCCGTACTTGGCTCTGAAAGCTTCAGGGTTAGTGACCATTCTCGCCAAACCTCTTAAATCCTCTAACTTTGGAACCTTGAAAGTGTACTGATGAGTTCTCCTCCTACCAAAATCCATGAGCGCAATCTTTTTCTCTGACATTTGCAATCATTGTCTTAGTTTAATTTGAAAAAAGGAGAGACTAGAAGAGAAGATTTTCTTTGATGTAATGTTTTTTAAATGAATGTATGAATGCAGCACACAAAAATATAGAAAAACATGGGGTCAAAGGGTCGGTGTCACGGAGTCAAGGTTCTACCTTTCCCGAAGGTTTATACTAGTGATTTTTGTACCTGTCTCTCAACATCATCAACTCTTGTCGAGAAAAACACCAGGGGGCCGGGAACCGTGCTAGGTGATGTTTTTTCGAAGAGTCCTCAGAAGAGGGTGGTATCGTGTGACAACTATTTCTGATAGCTTCCGCACCACTAAAGGGGTTTTTCCTAGGTGTATACTCAATCTTTCCACATGCGGCATCACACGCATTCCCATTAGCAGAAAAATAAACACATATATCAATTAGGAAAAGCAGTATATATTCGTCCTAATGTCATAAGAGCTATGAATCCTATGTTCCTGATAGAAAATGGCTCCCCGGCGGAGGCGCCACTCTGTGGTTCCTTCCCCATTTAAAGGTTTTGACTTAAGATCCTAGTGAAGTCAACAAAAGTCCTATCCCAGTGAAATTCCAAGGAAAGAAAACAGGCCCCACGGTGGGTGCCACTTTTCTGTGGCACTTTTTAAGGTTTCTACCTAAGAGATGGGAAGAGAACAAGATCTCGAGCGTCCCCAGTGAAGTCGCCATTCTTCTATAGCGAGCGATTTTGGACGTGGTTGCGAAGCACTATCGCTTTGGTACTACAATTCAATTCATTTTTTATCCTATTGAAGCTGATGAAGGAAGGGAAATAGATGTCTCCAACTAACCCTGCTTGCAAACTGAGTTTGAACAAATAACTGTTGGTTTACAGATGCTACAAAGATTGTGGGTCTCTCTTAGGTTATTTTGTTAAAATAGTGCTAGGGCGATTGGTGGGAGATTAGGACTGATGCTTTTGACATGTGAGGGTACGGGATTTGGGTTTTGGATTAGTGTGCTCACTAAGATTTTTCTTTCAATCTTATGCCTACGTATTCCCGTTTACCGAAATAGGGAAATCAGAGCGATCATAGTTCCTCCTATTCTATGGGAGGAAATGGTGTTTTGGTGTCTTGTTCAAAGCCCAAGACGTGAAGCTGAAGGTGGTTTATATCTTGTTCAAAGCCTAAGATGTGAAGCTAAAGGGTCTATTTGTATCTTGTTCAAAGCCCAAGATGTGAAGCTAAAGGTTTCGTCTCTAGAGAGAATTTGTCATCTCTAAAGGGGTCTGTTTGTCACAACTTTTGGGTGACTGACTATAAAGGAGGATTACTTTAACTGGGATATGTGAATCCTAGCAATGCCATAATTTCCTTTATATGGGATTTTTAACCTGAAGGATAATACTTTAACTCAGTGTAGAGCAATGCCATCTTTCCTTAGGAATTTCTCATGCTAAAAGAGGGACAGTGGCATGGATGTAAATAATCCAGAGGCTTGGCCCTTACAGCAATTAGATGAAGGGAAATGATTTGTTGATGTTTGTATACTATGAACGAGGCACAATTTTGATGCTAAAAGATTGATTAGTTCAACCGGGGTTTCCTTATACAAAGCCTAAGAGGAGGCTATCGACCCAACAAGAGAGTGGTTTTTGTGTGTTTCGTACGAAGCCCGGGAGAGAGGCTAAAAGGGTTGACTCCACAGGAGAATCTTTTATATGTGTCTTGTACAAAGCCCAAGACGGAGGCTAAAGGTTGGACTCAGTAAGAGAGTCTTTTATACTCAACAAGAGAGTGTTTTGTATCTCGTACAAAGCCCGAGATGGAGGCTAAAGGTGATCGACTCAACAAGAGAATCTTTTTATACTCAACAAGAGAGTGATTTGTATCTCGTACGAAGCCCGAGATAGAGGCTAAATGTTTGTACTCAACAAGAGAGTTTGAAAAGGTTAACTCTGCTGGGGGAGAATCTTTGTACAAAGCCCAAAAGGAGGCTGGGGTTACTGTTCCAGTTGAGTGACAGGTCCAGTATGCTGATTTAAAGAGAAAATCAGTTCTTATATGAGTACTGTTTGCACTCAGGGATTTGATTCGAGGATCAGGGTTATTTCCTGTTCTTTAAGGAAATGGGAAATCCAAAGGGTATTGAGACTGTCCGAGTCTACGGGTTTCATCTCCTAGCTTTGAGAGGAACTTGAGAATGTCTTTGAGACTCAAGGAAATTAGACTGTCCAAGTCTAGAGTTTCATCTTTTGTACTATGTTTAAGAAACAGCAGTAGCAAGATCTAGACTTTTTGAAAGATTGTTCTTTTAAGATGACTAATTTCTGTTCCTATACCTCTAGGAGGTCGTCGGGACAATTTGTACGAAGCCCAAGAGGAGGCTGGAAACTTTTAAGAAGCCGAGGGACAATTTGTACGAAGCCCAATAGGAGGCTATCATTCCCGGAGGAAGAAATCATTTATACGAAGCCTAAGAGGAGGCTGTGAATACTTCTAAGAAGCCGACGGGTCCTTGTACAACACCCAAGAGGAGACAGGGATGCTTTTAAGAAGCCTGTGGTCCCCAAACAGCCCCACAATACAGTTATATGTATATGAAAGCGGATAAAGAAAGCATATAACCACTTACTCGATTGTAGAGCTTCCATGATGTTTGGTTAGTTGTTCAACAAAGAAAGATTGAAAACAACAGTATATTCAAAATCAAAGGAGAAAGTGCTTTGAAATGAAAGATTGGGGCTTACAGCTCAAGGAGAGGCCCAAGGTTTTTATCAGTGATTGCACTATCGTTTTGTACAGAGGGATTTATACAAGTGACTGAGGCCCAAGAAAGATTTTCTGTACAAAGGGATGGGTCTTACACTCTCTCAAGAGGCCCAAAAGATTTAAGGAAAAGGAGTGGGGCTTATAACACGAGGGTAGGCCCAAAATATTTTTTGTTTGAAAGTGGGTCTTATACAATGACTGAGGCCCAAAATGGTTTGGTTTTCAAAGGGGGTTGGGTCTTACACTCTAATAGAGGCCCAAAAGATTTTGAATGGGTCTTATAGCTCGAGGAGAGGCCCAGGGTTTGTTTTTCAACGGACGATGATCGCGTCGAACTTTTTGAAATACAACGGGACTTATATAATAAGTGAGACCCAAAATAGGTTTGTATTTACAAAGGATTGGGTCTTAAACTCTATTAGAGGCCCAAAAGTGTTTGAAATTGTTTGATGAGGGTTGAATTAATCAAAACCCTAATTTGTTTCCAAAATGTATTTTAATTGAATAAAAAATTCAATTAAAATGGTCAAAATTGTTTAATATGTGGAAAACAAATTGTGATCTTGGATTAATGTTTCAACAATCATGTTTTGACCTACAAAATGATTAGAAATCATAAAAAATTTGTAAAATCAAGAAGGAAAAAATATTTTAAATGTCAAAAACAATTAAAATGTTAATTCTTTGCAAAAATATCAATTATATGAAATAAATAATATTTTTGGGATTTTTTGGGAAAATAAAATATTTTAACATTTTTGTGAATTATTAAAAAAAGAATCAACTCAAAATCATTAAAACTCAGAGAGAATTAATTTTTGAATCAATTAAATAAAATCACAAAATTCAAATATTTGAATTTTAAAAAAAAGGGTGCCAAGAACACCCAAGAACACGCGCGTGTTTTGAGTTTTGACCAGATTTGCATTTTCTCCCCAATCTCACTGAATACTTGATTATATCATGCAATTCACATATCAATCTGCTCGTTTCAACCTCACGATCATGTCTATGGTGTTTAATTTCATTTATTTTTAACATGGAATAAGAAATCAAGACAAAACCTCAAGAACCCTAAAATTTGCATGAAGGCTGAGAATTTTGATACACGATTCAAACAAAGCAATTAATTGAGGGGAAACATTCTATGCATGATTATGAACATTTGGCAAAAGTATTGTGCGAGGAAATATGCATAGATTAAGAGATGACCAAGTTTAGGCTTACTTGAAGGTCGTGATAGCAAGAGCAATGTGATTTTTGAGTTGGAGGTGTTACAGATTAGGTTTGATGATCTGAACAGCTTCCCTACACCCTATGGAGTGTGTTTGAATGCTTGGACTTGATTGGAAATGGCTGGATCACTTCATGGCATCTCAGCTGCAACTTGGTTAAAACCTTGAGCATCTGGCTGGTGATTCTGAGAAATCAGTGTTCTAGATGTTGTTTAAGTGTTTGGATCACTTCTATATGATGTTTATGAGGTGTGTGTGTGTGATTGGTTTGATTGGAAAAGCTCTCAAACTCAAAACCCGATAGTGACTTTCCTTAGAAGGCAAAATTCGAGTGAAAGAAGAGATTTTGAGGAAAGCATCTGTTTGATGGCTTTGGTGTACTCAAACTGATCACAAATGAGCTCTATTTATAGTAGAGCAAGTTTGTTTTGCAAAGAATAGTGAATGGCAACTGCAGCAGAGGTTTGGCCAATGTTGGCAAATGAAAATCCAAGTCTCCTCTACCCATTGACTAGAGGTTAGAGCACAGAGCTTTGGTTCCCTACTTGTTAGAGGAATCTTGACTGAATTCAGTTGCAAATGTGTCAGTCCATGCCACCTCTAAGCTTCTATTAAATGCTTCAATCCAAAATTGGAGTCTTGTCCCTCTTTTAGGCAATTCTAGGTTTGGCATGCTACTTCTTGTTCCAAGGACTTTGGAGGCTTGGCTCAGTGATTGCCCCTTTAGATTTGATCCTCAGATGTGCCCAAGAGGATGACAAGGCTTGGAATTGGCTGATTTTGGAAAATCGACCAAAAATGAAAAATTCTGCCTTGCCTTGGTAGTTTTCAGCAAGGCACTTTGCCACTACCATAACTCTTAGCTCAAATTGAATTTGGTGATGTTCTTGGCCATTTTGGAAAGCCCTTATATGATACAACAACTGTTTGATCGTATTTGGTTATGATACCTTTTTGATCCAAGTGAAAACTCCCCCTACATTTGGAAAAAAGTGAAGGCAGATTTTGACTTAGTGAAAATTTCACTAAGTGTTGGAAAAAAGTGACATTTTCACTTTTTGTAATTTTGATCAATCCATAACTCAAAATCCATGAAGAATTGGAATGAGGTCTAGTTGAAGTTTTTGTAGAGGACCATGAGATCTACAAATCAAGCTTTGGATGGGGAAAAAGGGCTTTGTGGTTTAGGAGTTATGATCCCACAAAGTTGGTACCCTTGCCACTTTGTTCATAACTTATAAAATTTTCTAAGTTTTTATGGTTACCCCTTTTACAAGTTATCCCACTTTATTTGATTTTTCTTGATGAATGATGATTCAAATCATACATTAACATCATTTTAGGGTTAAAAATCCATTTTTGTGAAAAATCTCAAAAAGTCAAAGTTGACTTTTGTGCACAGTTGACTTTTTATCCGATGAATTCCAAACTATGCAATCCTTTAGGAAATCATGTCCTTGACCTAAATCAAACTTGATGGACATGTTCCATGGGTGTTACAGGGTGTATTGAATCATGTCTTAGGGCTTGGGAGCATGTCCTGGTCAAAAGTCAAAGCTACAGTTGACTTTTCTCGCGAAACCCTAACTGTGGTTCAAATGAAATTGAGACTTGTTGCTCAAGCTTCCTGGATCAATCCATTGTTGCAAATGGATCAATGTGGTATGTTGGAGACCCTCAAATCCTCTCTTGAGGTCTTGGCTCATGATTTGTCCCAATAGTCAACTTAGGGGTGAATTAGGTCAAGAAACCCTAATTCCTGATTTTTGATGAATGCATCCCCTGAGGAAAAATTGACTTGACAATTGGGTCCATGAGGTTCCATGGAGCATATTAGGATATTCTTTGAAGTATTGGCTCATGCCCAGAGGAAAATTTCCAACTGGAGGCCCTGGTCGACCAAAGCCCTAATTGAGTGACACTGGCGTTCTTGAGGCTTGATCCACCTAGAAGGGAGCAATCTTGTGCTTAATCCTTGATGTGGGAGTCCTCTTGATCCATTGTGGATGTTTGAGAGGTTAGACAAGTTGAAGATCATGTCATTTCTTGATTGATCATTTGTCTAAGAGCTCTGAGAGGGCTTGAAACCCTAATTTTGATAGTAGTGAATGCTCACCCATCTTTGGGGAGACTAATGAAGCATAATGATTCATCCATATTGTGATGATGATTTGCACAATGATGGGAAATCTTAGTGTTCAAAATTTGGGGTATGACAAAACCTGTTCAGAATGTAAACAGTAGTCAAAATAGCTTCACGTCATAAGGACTTTGGCAAATTCTTCTGCTTCATCATGCATCTCGCCATGTCCAATATGGTCTTATTTCTTCTTTTTGCTATTCCATTATGTTGAGTATAAGGAGTACTTACTTCATGATCAACACCATGTTCTGCACAGAATGCTTCAAATATCTTGGATGTGTATTCACCACCTCCATCTGTTCACAGAAGTTTGATCTTCTTCTCACACTGGTTTTTGACAAGTATCTTGAATCTCTTAAAGATTTCAAATACTTCATCATTTCGTTTGATCACATACATCTAGAGCTTTCAACTATACTCATCGACAAATGAGACGAAAAAGTTGTTGCCACCAATGGTATGCTCTTCAAAAGGACGACCACATACATCTAAATGTACAACTTCGAGTATGAAGAACGATCTCATTGGGATAGTCGAAACAAAAGACTTCCTGGACTACTTTCCCACTAGACAACCTTCACAAAGTTTGTTAGGCATCTCAAGACTTGGTATACCAGTTACCATATCTTTAGTGATCAGTTGATTGAGCAACCTAAAGTTTAGACTAGTAAACCTCAGATACCACAACCAACTATTCTTGTGGTCAACAACTGTTTTCAGACATTGTACCCCAGTCGAACTCATCATGGTCTTAAATGTTCTATTCTTCGACATAGGAGATTTCAAGACCAAGTTATTATGGATGTCGAAAAGTTCTAAGGATCCATCTTTCATAACCATTGAGAACCCCTTTTCGACCAGTTGTCCAACACATAGCAGATTGCACTTCATTTTGGGGACATATAATACATCTTTGATCAAGGCTTTTGCTCCATTACTCCTTTGAATAACTATGTTGCCAATGCCTTCTGCTTGCAATGAGCTATTATCAACAAGTTTGACCTTGCTCTTCTTCGACTCGTCGAAATCTACTAACCATAATTTTCGACCAGTCATGTGATTCGAGCAACCTGAGTCGAGGAACCAGATCTTGGATTCGACATGATCAGCTGCAACTGCGGCCATAAGCACCATATCATCAGAATTATATAAATCTTGACGTACAAGGTCCACTCCTTTGTCGTTGCCTTTTGTCGATCCCTTGTTTTTCATGTACCAAATATGCTTGGCCAAGTGACCCCACTTTTCACTGTTATAGCATTGCACACCTTTTTTTCTCTACTTTGTATTGATTATAGGAATTTACTTCTCCTCTTTTCGAGGATTCAGAAGTTCTACCATTGACCTTATTCTTGTGAGGATTCAACCAAGACTTCTTGCCATGAGTCTTGCCGATTTTGCCTTTGTACTTGTTGGAACCATTATTCTTCTCCCACGACCGAGCCTGTAGTGCTTGTATTAAGTCTTAAACTCATTTCCTTTCGACAATCCTAATCTCATGCGCCTCCAACGAACCAACCAAATCTTCCAGTTTTAGGGTTTCAATATTGTTGGGTTCTTGAATAGCTACGATAATGTGATCAAAGTAAGAGGTCAACATACGCATTACCTTCCCAACTATCATCTTATCAGTTAGGGTTTCACCATAACCCTTCATGAGATGGATAAGTTTCTGCACCTTCGACTGCAATCTTTTCGTCTTCTCCCATCGATAACAATTCATGTTTTCGTTGCAAAGTTTGCAACTTGACAACCTTGACTTTCTCGCCTCCTTCATAGTACTTGACAAGAATATTCCATGCATCCTTCGCCGATTCAGCATGAACGATTCTGTCAAAATTAGTTGCATCAACCACCGAATGGATGTAAAACGTTGCCTTGCAATCATTCTTCTTAGCATCCTTGTGAGCGGTTCTCTGTGCATTGATTGCATCTTCACCAAGCGCAAGAACACCGTTAGTAACCACTTCTAGGGTTTCATGAAAGCCAAATAGAGATTGCATTTATTTTCTTCATCGAAGCCAATTCTTGTCGTCAAGAGTTGGAAGAGAGTTTGGTAAATTTCCGTTACCATTCATCTTTACAGCGATTGATGAAAAGCAACCCACGATCCTGGAAATACGATCTCTGACGTGTAATTCTTGAAAACACGATCAAGAATCTAACCAGAGCTCTAGATATCAATTTATTAGTGCGTGAGGCACCTTTAGTGAGGAGAGAAAAAGAGAGAATAAGGAAATAAGGATTGATATTATTGAATGAATACAACTGAATTACAAAGTGTCTATTTATATACACCTAAGTGACTTGACTACTAAGTAAAATAACAAACTAAATAACAAACCCTAAACCCTAATTAGCGTTGGGCTTGGGCCACATAATTCAACTTGGATTATATCTAATATATCAACACTTCTAACGCACCATTTGAATTTCCACATATGCCTCTCGGTTCCAGAGATATATCTTCGGACGCACCTTTTGCATACTCAACCAAGGTCATTCTGAGTTACGCCTCATACATTGGGTTAGTTTTATTTCGGGGATATATCTCCGGAACATTTTAAGGAAAACATTTTAATTGTTCAATTCAATAGATATTCTGGAGATGCATCTCCAGAACATTTTAAGGAAAGCTTTTTAATTGTTCAGTTCAGTAGATATTCCGGAGATGCATCTCCGGAATTATGGGCGGCATTTAGAATTTTTTTGTCACCTTTGCATGTCAGGTATTTTCGGAGATGCGTCTCACAAAATATTTGATATAGCTTCCACCTGCATGATCACTCCTCCATTGTTGTCATACTTCATTCTTAACCAAACCCTTCATCCTAAAAATCCTTCAATCTCAATCCATTTTTTCACTCCAAATCCCCATCCTTTTGGTTCAACATATCACAAGGAGCAAAAGAAGATATAATTTCAGGTAAATATTGTTTTTTTCCTTCTACATTGCTCAAATTAATCATCAATTTTTTCTGAAAAAACTTACGCTGTGTCCGAAAATGTATCTCAGGAACGTGTATGAACTTGTCCGAAGATACATTTCTGGAAGTTGTCTGAGTTCATTTTTCCAGTCATTTAGCAATAGTAGTTGAACTAATGTTGTGTTATTATTTGAATTATTTTTAATAGATATGGTGCACCCAGATGTTTTCCCAAAAACAAGTTGTTTCTCCGAATGTTCGAAAGGTTGTTGTGAAGGCGGTAAATGTTGGCAATGACTTTAAAAACAAGCAAGAGTTTGAATCTCGTGATCAAATGCTTGAATGGATTCGTATGAAGACCTCTAAACTTGGATTTGGTGTGGTTATCGGAAGGTCGATAATGGTTCGGATAGAAGGTGCGCCTTTGTGAAAATGGCGTGCGAAAGAAGCGGGAAATATCGAACTCCTCTCCAGAATTTTAAAAGAGACAACACGGGTAGTAGAAAATGTGAGTGTCCGTTCAAGGTTCGTGGTTACATGGTGGTAAACCAAAATTGGAGATTTAATGTGATATGTGGTTTGCATAACCATGATTTATGTTTAAAATTAACCGGTCATCCTAGTGTATGTCGGCTCAAGCCGAAAGATAAGGAATGTATTAGTGACATGATCTTGAATCTTGTTCAACCGAAAAAATATTCTTGCAACATTGAAATGAAAGTGACCCGACAATATATCAAATATCAAGCAAGTGTATAATATTTGGGACCTCACTAACAAGGAGATTAGGGGGATAAAACTGAGACGCAACAACTCTTGAAATTGCTGGATGATAACAGTTACGTGTCCCGGTACCGAACATGCGATGTCGTAGTTACAGTTAGAGATATTTTTTGGACTCATCCTGATTCCATAAAGTTGTTCAACACGTTTCCTACCGTGCTTATACTTGATTCAACCTACAAAACCAACAAGTATAGGCTTCCATTATTTGAGATGGTTGGGGTTACCTCAATTGAGAAGACATATTCTGTTGGTTTTACTTTTCTTGAATGTGAAAAAGAGGACAATTTTACTTGGGTATTAGAGGTGTGTCGGTCAATTTTGAAGGTCTAAGATGAGATGCTTAAAGCGATTATTATCGACCGCGATACCACATTTATGAATTTGGTTGTAAAGGTATTTCCTTCTTCTTATGCATTACTTTGTAAGTATCACATAACAAAGAATGTGAGAAGTCGTGTTAAACCTGTGGTAGGGACGAAACAAATAGATTCCGAACTTGGAAAATTGGTGAAGGCGGGTGTGATTGTGTAAAAAATTATGGATGCATGGAATCGTATAATAAATTCGTCCACAAAAGAACTATATGCCAATTCCGTTATTCATTTTCGGAAAGTGTGGGAAAAGTATCCAGATTTGTTGAAGGAGAAGATAGTTTGTGTGTTGATTGATAACGTTAGACGCCTTGGAAATATAACTACTAATAGAGTTGAGTCTACACATCCTACTTTGAAAAATTGGTTGGGAAATAGTAAAAGGGATTTGTGTATAGACTGGGACTCCGTGGACCACATGATTCAAAACCAACATAATGAGATACAAACAACATTTGGTTGGAGCATCACGGTTTTGGAACACATATTTAAAGACAACACTTTATATTCTCAGTTGTTTGGTAACATTTATCGGGTGGGTTTGAACTATATTTTTCCCGAAGCTAACCGAGCTGATAATGTAAGCTCCGATAGCGCAAAGTGTGGATGCACTATTGTGAAAACATATGGTCTCCCATGTGCTTGTACTATTTCTAAAAAGGTGAAACTTGGTGAACCAATAAGAATGGACGAGGTTTTCTCTCATTGGAAGAGACTTAGGTTCGATGATCATGGATGCATGGATGACGGGAAATCAAATATCTCTATTTTGACCGAATGGAAAGTGATACAAGAGAGATTTTCGAAGGCCGATGACAACTTGAAACTCCATATCAAAGAACAATTGAGGAAGATTGCCTATCTCGAAACCACCGACATGAAACCGCCTTCTCAACCGGTAAAAACAAAAGGTGCTCCAAAGAAAATGAAGCCTATACCGAATGACAAATCGCTTACACAATTTCCTTCATATTTTGAACACTTGACAAAGTTTTTCCCGGCTCACTGAATCCAAAATCTCAAAAAAGTGGTGTGAAAGGAGCCCACATTAGCAAACCACCTTCGACGCCGCTTCCACCAAAGATTCCATTAATTGATGAGATGTCGGTTTTTATGCACAAATATATCTAGCGGATCGTCAATGTTATGGGGAACGGTAATTAGGGTTACCGAGCTATTTCGACTTTACTCGATAAAGGAGAAGATAGTCATGCACTTGTCCGACATCAACTTATCCAAGAGTTGAAGACACGTAAAGAATTGTACACGCAGTTGTACGGAAATAAAGAAAAATTCAAAGAGGTTTATGAGTCTCTTGTTCCTTGCTTGAGCAGCACGTCACCGGAGGGTAAATGGATGAGCTTCCCTAAGATGGGTCACCTAATAGAATATGCATATGATAGAGTATTGTCGTGCGATTTTCGAGGTTGCCCCACAAGGAACTTTTAATTTATCCCAAAAGATGGAAGGGGAAAAAATTTAAATAAACTCGTGGAGTAAAGTGTGCAATGTAAAACAATGCAAGAAGAAATCTGGAATCGGGGGTTGGTTATACTAAGGGAGGGTACTAGCACCCTAAGTATCTATAGTATCCTATAGGAACCTCTTGTGTATATTTGTGTTACTGTTGATTAAGTCATCTATTGTGTATTGGGGATTTGTTGATTATTCTGAGTGAGTGATAAGAGTGGGAAATGTTTTTGTTGTTTTTGTAGGGTATGTTGAAATAAACTAAGACAAAGGTGTAGGAACCTAAAGATTTTAATTATTATTGTGCTCGCTAAGATCTCACAATCTTATGCCTACGTATTCTCAAAAGGAAGTTGAGAAATCAGAGCGCTTGTAGTTCCACCTACTAATGGGTGGAATTGGGTTTGAGAGAAGAGACAAGCTGTCATCTTAAGGGAGATATCTCACCTATTCACCACAAACATTTTGAGAAAGAAGATAATAAATGAAGAAGCTTTAAACTTGGATGTAGAAAATCCAGAGTAATGCCACATCTTCCTTTAAATGAGTCTTTGCATACTAAGAGAAGGACCTTGACTTGGATATAGAATCAACAAGTGTGCCAATTATATCACTTAAATGAAAGAAGTGTTTTTGTACCATAATAAGAGAACGACCCCATCTTGGATTTTGAATCAACAAGTGTGCCACTTACATCACTTAAATGGAAAAAGTTTGAAATGTTTGATTTATGTTGTGGGGAATAGAAGAGACATCTCTTCTATAGAGATGATTCATGTCTCATCTCTGGGGGGAAAGTTTTGAATTTGAAGCCAAAGGTTGGCTAGGGTTTGACTTGAAGTTTGAGGTTTGAAGCCACAAGGGGCTATGGTTTTAACTTGAATGAAGTTGAAAACTTCAAGGGGAATCCTAAGATTTTATTGAAGTTGAGACCCTCAAAGGGGATCCTAGGGTTTTAACTGAGTTATAGTTTGAAGGGGATCCTAAAATTTGAACGGAGTCTAAACTTAAGGATGGGTATTGAAATGCAATAGTTGTATGAGTGCAAGTGTTATAAACATAAATGTCAAGAGAAACTTAACAAGACAAAATTGATTAAGCTTTTAAACAAATATAGTCATCAAGGATGAAATGAACATGATTGTGATCAAGCATGGTATATCAACATGTGAATGAGCATCAGACAAGTAGATATGTTCATCATGGTGAGAGTTTATGAAGGAAATACTTGAGTATGTGAGCAAAGATTTAATCAATTGAAGCAATCACAGAAAAGTTCAAGTAAGCATGTATTCAAAATGAATTAAAGATCAGATGAATATAGCAAAGGGTAAACAAAACCCTAATGGAAATTTATGGAGATAAGCACATGAACAAAACATTTAAACATGGTTGAATCAAGGGCTTTGGGGAATCCAAACTCAAGTGGAAGCCCTAGTCATGTATCAAGATGTTTTTCAAAAGATTAGTTGAACAAAACCCTAAGGTTTCAACTAAACAAAATTTAATTAAAGTATTTTTCAAAGGAAATATCATCTAATCATGGTATGTATAAGTCAAGACAACATGTTATGTACATCAACAAGACTTAAACAAAGTATATTATGACCATAAAGACACATATGTACAATTAGGTCAAGGGAATAATCAAAAGATATTAAGAAAAGGTATGAAAAACACTTTAAAAAGCACTAGTTTTCAACCTAATAAAAATGACAAAAAAAAATATTATTTTTGGGATTTTTTTATGGATTCTCAAAATATACAAGATAAATTAAAAGTGTGCAAACAATTATTAAAAAAATAATGATTTTTACTTGGTGAAATAACTGGATGAAGTTGTGAAAAAAAACCATAAAAAATAGTGATAAAAATAGAGGGAATGACTTCCATGAGGCTTGAACTCACGCCCTCTATGCGATGGGCTTAAAACCTTAGCCATTGGGCCAAGTGCTTGTGTGGTGATGAATAACGCGTGCAATAGATAATATATGTTGTTTCAAGTAGAAAATGTTTAAAAAAAAGTGCAAAAGTATGGGGTGAGGGGGATTCGAACCCCAGACCTTGCACACAAACACACTTCTAGACCAAACACACAACCATTATGGCGCAATGCCCAAGTCGTTAATGACTTGTAAAAAAATAATAATATATTAAAAATACGTTTTATTTTGAAAAATGGTGCCACCACCATTGTTGTTCTTTAGCTTCGTGTTTATCATAACCTTCATCGTCTTCAAATGCTAACTCTCTCAATACGCAATGAAATAACATGATGTAAACACTGAAGTTGTTTGATTTTTCACGAGGAATTATATGGTGTAATTGAATTTTATTTATATTCAGTGTATCAAAAGAAATCAATTTGAAACTCTTATGAACCCTAAATGCAAAATCTGATAGGAAATCTCATATGATAGAGATACATAGCAATTGATATAGGGAAAATGATCCTTACATTACCAGAAACATGTTGGTAACTCAAATAATCACATATGATGCATGAATTATGGAGTTCAGATTTTGAAAACTTACCTTGCAAGTGAAGATCGAATTCTTTGATAGAGGTGTTACAGAAGCAATCTCTTGATGCTAACAGCTTCCTTGACCTCCAAGGTGTGTGTTGCAATGCTTTGAATGAATTGAAACCTTCTAGAACTCTCAGCTCGAATCAATCTGCAACTTGATGCAAGTGGGATATGAACTTGATGATTCTGGTGTTACAGTTGGTGGATGAGTGTTTGGATTACTTCTACATAGTGTATGTGAAGTGTTTTGATCACTGGTTTGAATGGAAATTGGTTGGAGATGAAGTTTCAATTTCTCACTTCTTTGGAACTTGAAAGAATTGGAAGGAGGAGGAATTGGAGAAAACTAGCTTTTTGCTATGTTTTGGTGTCATTTGAATGATCAAATTGAACGCTATTTATAGGAAAATGTTTTAGATTTTTGTAAAGATCTTTGGATTAGGATACATGCTATTACCCAAGGAGTAATGACATGTAGCTATTACTTCAATGCTAAGCTACATAGCCTCCCTTCTCACATGGCTATAAATTCTGATATTTTGAGCTTGATTCTATCCTATTGCATCTTGATCCTTGGTGTTTTGATCATTCTTTGACAGATTGTGGTGGTTTTTGGTCAATTCACTACTACACTTGAATGCTAGAGGACAAAACTTAAGTTCTTAGCTTTTTGGAATGATTCTTCACATGCAAAGGGATAGAATTTTGGAAATTCTGTTGCTATCTTGCAGAGCACATGGTGTATTATGATTTTGAAGTTAATCTTGTGAAGAAATGAGGATTGGAAAGTGATCAAAACTCACTCCAAATATCGTGTAGTATTATTGTGTAACAAACCTGTCTTGAGAATTTAGTTGCAACAAGGCTCATTGTAAATTCCATAACTTCTTGCTCAAGTAAGATAATTTGATGTTCTTGAACATTTTGGAAAGCTGAGATAACATACTTCAAGTTTGATGTTCAAGGTTTGTCTTGAATCAATGTGGATCATGGAGAAAAATCCCTCTCAAAATTGGAACTTTGTGGCTGAAAAAATACTTAGGAAATTTCACTAAGTGTTGAACATTGAAAACAAATAAGTCCTCCTCTTCATGGGCTCACATACTTTTATCCATGCATTTTTTGGAGTTCACCACTTGTGACAATCTTGAAGTATGAAGCAAGACCTTTAATTTGAACATTGGAGCAAAGAAAATGGTGGCTTGGATCACAAGTTATGGCCTTGGAAAGTTAGGTACTTTAACATGATTTTTAGGGACTTAGTGAAAATTTCAAATTCTCCATCTTTGCCCTTTTTGCAAGTCATCTTGATTTCTTGATTCAATCTTGATCAAATGCAACTACCCACCATATTTCCTTAAATAATAGCTCATGAGACTTAATGTTGACCAAAAAGTCAAATTTTGGTCTTGGGTACCAGATGAAATTTGATCAGATGAATCCAAATTTCCAATCCTCAATGAATCAATCCTATGGGGCAATTTTGATTATGTGAATGGACTCCAAGGGTACATTTGAGGTCCTTGGATCATATCTTGAAGTATGATATCCTCCTTAAATGAAAAAGTCAGTTGTGTTCCTGATTAGGTCAAAACCCTAATTTTGGTTCACTGAGGATCTAGAGGCTTGATCAATCTGAAATGATGCAATCTTGCACTTGATTATTGATGGATGAAAACTCTTGATCACCATGAATGGATAAGAGACTTGAGATGTTGAATATGATGTACATCCTTTGATAATTCATCTGCTTGAGCCCTCGGGGGACAACCTAACTTCAAAAGCAAGCAAGCAAACACATCTTGTACTTGTAATGGGTTAGTGATGCCTAAAGACACACATATATGTAATGATGAATGTTATACAAATGAGGTGGCATCTTAGGGGTAAAAAATTAGGGTATGACAAGTATGTATTGACTTGACACGCTACGATTTTTCGGAAACCTTTTTCCCACTACGCACCGCCCCACCCCAAAATCCAAATGATCGTATCATGTGTATTAGATGGCTTTCAAAATCAAGTCAATTTGTTCAAGTTTACATGAAACCGGGATGCCCCACACCACTTACATCACCGGAGTGGACGACTCATTCAACCACAAAAGTCGAGATGTGGCCAGATCATTTTATGGAAAGTATGCAAGAATTTGAGAGATTGAACAACATTGAAAAAGAATCGAATGCATAAATGTCCAAGGGGTACCGCCTATAGATTTAACCGGCGACATATGTATCAATTCGTTTTGATTTCTTGTTTAACCGGACAAATAATTGTATGTAATTCTATCTCAATATAAATCAAGTGTTATATATTCACATTTTCTTCATATTTTGTCTTTATGCTATTTTTATATTCCCCATTACAACATTTTTGATTTTGTAATTGGAAAAATAATGGTTCTGTTATATGGTTCTGATGTGGTTTTGGTTTAGGAGAAGTTCTGGAGATGCATCTTTGAAGCATGATAATAGAGTGCGTTTCTAGAGATATACCTTTGGAATCAATGTGCCAGTTAATGAATGGTCCAAATTGATCTTTGTGTTCTATAAATTTAGGTGCTCTAGTGCTATATTTCACACAAACTCAAAATGTCTCAAATGTCACAAATAAAAATCTATTAGTATGTCGCAAATGTGTCATTCTCTGGCTTTAAACCCAGCCGAACGTTTGTTGGTGCGGTAAAGTAACAAGACAAAAATTAATTAAGTACCCAGTTTTGTCGTCTCCACAGGGATCGGTGCGAGAAAGAATGTCGTTCGGCGGTCTCTATATTTCTAAGCTTATGGTGCAAAAGTTTTGGCTTAAAAGATTTAAGGCACCAAAATTAAAGGCATAAAATATAAAGACTGAAAATATAAAGTAAAGACTGAATTATAAACGGAGCCTTGCTGGGATTGGATCTCATCAATTGATAACACATGCATTCTTCTAATCAAGTAAACACAAATCAATCATTCGTCTAATATCCTCACGTATCACTCACGACATACATATCCTCTCAGTCCCCGCATGTTGTGAGTGATTTTGTACCAATCAATAATTTCTCTCGCACATTACCAAATAATATAAAGTATTTAAAACCTATATAAATGTTAAGCCTACATCCATTTCTGGCATCTAGACCCAACAGATATTACTATAGCATCCATATCAAACTAATGAGTAATTCATATACAAAGCTATGATCAGAATACGTACATATGATTAACCCTTTTTACATGCATTCATCTAATTGGCCAAATGTATGTGAATATCGTTCTTCGTCACTATTATCACGCATCCTCGTAATACCGCATCGATCCTACTCATGCTACTAATCAACTCAATACAATAAAAGATACAATGAATATCAACTCACAAAACCATGTCAAAAGTTTACTCATTGATATATGAAAATCCAAGATCAAGGATTTGAAATAGGTTTTGTCAAGACCGACAAATAAGCAATCAAAGACAATCAACAATAGAGAATCAAAACTAGTTCACAAATAGACATTAGATGAAATACATAAGGTATCAAAAGATTACATCCAAACCCAACAAGAGATTGAAGATCTTACCTTCTCTCTCTTAGGGTTTGAGTTTCTCTCTCTAAAATATTCTTGAAATGAAGAGAGATAAAGTTCTGATGTTAAAATTACAAGTTATATCTAAAAATTGATGAAAAGTACTTATGTAATACATTCTAAATCTGCCATGTTCGCACTGCGAACTTTTATTCGCCCAACGAACATAAAAAAGGCACCTGATGTGCCTCTGCACATTTAAACCACCTCTGCGATTCTGCATAAGTTCGCAATGCGAATAATTATTCGCAAAGCGAATATTAGCTGGAAAGTTCGTAGTGGTGTCTTTTCTTATTGCCACAAGTCTGGGAGTATTCGCTAGAAAGTTCGCAAAGTGAACATTCTCTAGAAAGTTCGCAAAGTGAAGTTTCTTCATTTCCTTCATTTCCTTTGGCAACTTGCATCTCTTTTCTTGTGTCTTACTTCTATGATGACTTAATGCCTTTTTCTGCACAATAACACACAAATTACAAGTACCAAAGGTATTTTCACAATAATTGAAGAATCACACAAGAACATGAATTAAATCTATGAAAACATGAGAATTGAGTTAAAAAGTGCCAAGAAAGATGGTTCAATTTAAGTCAAAATTTACACTTAACAACGTTCAAACTCACCGAGTACACCTCCCTCGAAGATATCAAAGACAAAATCCACCATCTCCTACCTTACAACGACAATCGAAAGATTGTGAAGTTCGAGTGTCGTTCACCTTCGATTGAAAACGAAAGGAAGATTTAGTTCACCAAGTTTGAGCTCAAGACGCAAGCAGATGTTAGGGCTATGCTGGATATGTTTTTCGGTTTCGAAGAGAAAGTTTCGCTCGAGTTGGAAGCAATGATACAATGATTGGTCGAAGATATCCTGAAGGTGTGCCAGTGTCCACCAGGATATTGAAATGTAATATTGAAATTTCTATTGAAATCATCATTATAATGTTCATTTTTTGTTATGAATGTCAATTTCATTTTGGATCTACTGAATCTGTTTCTGGTGTGAATCTGGAGATGTAACTACGAAATTATTCCGGAGATGCATCTCCAAAATAAATTAAACCAAAAGAAAGGGCGTAGCTCATCATGGCCTTTGTTGAGTATGTGTTGGGTGTGCCCAGAGATGTAACTACAGAATTATTCCGGAGATGCATCTCCAGAATAAATTAAACCAAAAGAAAAGACCTAGCTCAAAATAGTCTTTGTTGAGTGTGTGTTGGGGTGCGTCCAGAGATGTATCTCCGAAATTAAGAAATATATTTGAAAATTCACACGCTGCATTATAAACACTTAGGGTGCAATAAAAAATTCTCACAAAAATAATGTATAAACTCTACATGAAGACATGTAGTGACCGTTAAGATTCATGATTAAAAGTGGCTTAGTGAAAAAAATGATTGAAAGTTGGGCTTTAGAAATTGGAATGATGAATATATAACGAGCTGATCTCATGTTCTTCATAAGAAAAATTATTAATAATATTTTGGTATCATGCTCCTTAAATTTTTTAAACATATATTTACATAATACATGTTAGTGTTTTTTTTTTTCTTTCTAAAACATGAATCGACATGATTTGTTTGCAAATTTCAATTCAACAACCGGGCCTCACTACCTAATGACAAACTTTTTTATAAATTATTTTTGGGCAGTACTCATCCAGTCCCACCTAATAGATGCTCTCTAACGCAGTGAAAATTTTAAAATGCTTCTAAATATTGGATATGTATATTTAGACGCATTTTTTTTGTACGCATATTTCAGGATTTCGTAAGTGAGTCACTTTTAATTTTTTCAAAATATACTTTCATACACTGCACAAGTTTTCTAATATTTTTGCTACAACACCTTTAAAATTTAGACAACTCTCAATTTTTTCAAAACACTCAGGACAAACAATTTAATCTTAACTGAAAAACTTTTAATAACTTTGTTTATAAACTCTCTATATTCAAATACCAGATATCAAATATGCTAACATCAAGCATAAAAATGAAGAACTTTATTAAAAGGGAATTATGTGTGTATTTTTCTATTTTTCGACTTACAAGTAAAATCACAGACCATAATTTCTTAGAAAACCATATAACATAAAGAAGATACTATTATATGTAAAAGAAGGGGATCAACTTTATCATATAATTTAAGTGAACAAAGAAGTGATACAAACCAAAAGTCAAAAAAGGATCAATTAAGTTTTACCATTATAGTTTATAAATTTAAACTTTGTTCTTATTTAAGAAGAAGCATAATTATTGTTGTATCTTTCAAGATGCAGAACCTTAAGTCCATTTCGAAAATCTTTCCATCTTTGTAAATCATTGGCGGAGTTACTATAATAAATAACGTTTTTTATGACGAAGCTTTCATAACGAACAATATAAAACCAAGGGTATATGTATCGGGAACGCCTTGGTTTTAAAAACAAAACAATCTGTTACCTCGGTTCTTTGTAAAGTCGACATAACAATATGTTCAGTGTTTGAGACTCGATTCCCAGCTCATGCAGTTTTATATTTTATATGGAACCAAATAGGCGTCTTTAATTTCCATAGATTTTACGCCGGATATGTTACCTCAATTTTTAAGAAAACCGAGATATATAGTCTCTAATTTTTTATTCTTTTTGGAATAAAAAAGGCACCCTTATTTTTTAAAGTTTTACGTCGGATATGTTACCTCGGTTTTCAGTAAAATAGCGATAAAAATTCTTTATATTTTTTATTCACTCAGTGTCTACCTCATTCACTTCTCGAGCCAACGAAAAAACACTTATTCTCCAAAGAGCCCTAGCAAAAGAACACTTCTTCTCCAGTCAACGAAAGAATACTTATTCTCCAACGAGCCCTAGCGAACGAAAAAACACCATTAATCTCCGGTATGTTATTATTGTTGTTGTTATTCTTGTTGTTGCTTTGGTCCATTAATGTTGTTATCTTGTTATTCTCCATTATTGTTGTTTTTGTTATTCTCCATTACTGTTGTTTTTGTGTATTATGGTTTGTGTACTATTTTTATTTTTTTCAGAAGCTTTATGTGATTATGGATCGTAGTTGGATGAAAGTCAATATATTAAGAGTAGAGTATGAGAATGGATTGAAAAAATTTCTTGATTTCGCAGAAAAAAAATATTCCTGACAATAATGGGATTTTTTACTGTCCATGTCAAAACGGTTTTAATACGAAAAAAATATCATAGGGATGTTATATTCAATCATTGTGGCTGTGATGGAATCATTCAAAATTACACGAAATAGGTATGACATGGTGAAGCGACAAATAAGAGACTCCTGTCACATACAGTTGAAGATGATGAAGTTATGAATGATACCCTAGAAGACATCATTCGTGATATTGGAGTTGATGCTTTCAAAAAGACATCAATGTTAGATACTTTAAGAAGAGACATGGAAGTTTCGTTGTATCCGGGATGTAAAAATTTTACAAGATTGTCGGCTATGTTAAGACTATTTAATCTTAAGGCAAGAGATGGGTGGACGAATAAAAGTTTCACTGAATTGCTTGAATTGTTGAAAGAAATGTTTCCCAAAGGTAACACGCTGTCGAACCGTACTTATGAGGCCAAAAAGATATCGTGTCCAATGGATTTGGACTATTACAAAATACATATATGTCGTAATGATTGCATATTATATAGGAAATATTTTGAAAACTTGAAGGAGTTCCCGAGGTGCGGGGAGTCACGCTACAAGAAGAAGGACAATGGTGTTGATGACGTTGATGGTGTAACTAGCAAGTGTGTTCCTGTCAAGGTGATGTGGTACCTACCGATAATTCCAAGGCTCAAGAGATTGTTTGCTAGTGCTAGTGAAGCAAAGAATACTAGATGACATGCAGATGAAAGAGTGTGTGATGGAAAAATTTTCCATGTAGCTGATTCATTGCAATGGAAGAAAATTGATTCTTTGTATCCAGATTTTTCCCTTGAACCAAGAAACCTTAGGCTTGGACTTGCCACCGACTGAATGAACCCTTTTGGTAATTTGAGTACTAACCATACACCATGGCATGTTCTTCTCATAATTTACAATCTATCTCCATGGTTGTGCATGAAGCGCAAGTATATGATGCTATCGATGATGATTTTAGGTCCACAACAACCAGGCAACGACATTGATGTTTATGTAATGCCATTGATTGAAGATTTGTGACTTTTTTGGGAGGAAGGTGTTGATGTTGATGATGCGTATACAAGTGATAACTTTAAGTTGTGTGTCATGTTGTTTTGCACAATCAATGAATTTCCTGCATATGATAATTTATCTGGATACAACATCATGGGACATAGAGTGTGTCCTATATGTGAAGTTGATACATGTCACCACCAATTACAAAAAGGAAAAAAGACAGTAACACTGGTGTAGAAACCAATGAATTGGGATTCACGCGGGTTGACATTCGTAAGGAAACTTATAAGAACAAACCTTTCATCATGGCATCCAATGTAAAACAAGTTTTTTATGTCACTGATCCTTCTAACACTAGATGGTCAATTATTCTTCAAGGTAAACATCTTCCCGATAGTACTGATGAAAATAAATATTTTAACTATGAGACGCATTGTTTAGCAACACATGTACGTCAAGCATCTGAAGAAAATAATTTAGATGATGTGCATGCTATTCATCGTGATCATGAAGAGGAGATATGGGAAAAATACAAAAGTAAATGTTTTATATCCCTTTAAAACTAATAATTAATCATTTTACTCCTTTTTAATTATTGTACTATATGTTTAAAGTTGTTGTTGATTGACATAATTAGTTCAAATGTTGTTCAAACTATAGGTGCTAAAGGACCAGTGTCAAATCCTATTGGACATACTACACAACTTTCCATTTTGGTTATTGCTTTTGTTTCATAATCCTTTGTTTTAGTTTTGAAAATGGTTATGTAATTGGTTCTGTAATACAGGTTCCAAAAAATATGGTTCTATAATCCTGTAATTGGTTCTAAAAATAAGGTTCTGTAATATAGGTGAAAACGACAGTACAAAAAAAATACACCCAAAAACCGAGGTAATAACATTGAGATATTACCTCGACGTTAAATAAACCGAGGTAAAAACGTTGGCATACCATCCAGTTCTGAAAATGCTAAAAATGATGATGTTGGGGATCGAACCCACGACCTTTTAATTTCTAACCTTGGATTTATATTAACCAAGGTGACAAATGATTTCTTTTCATGTCGTCGTCCATTACCTCGCCTGTGTAGCTGAGGTTATATGAAATTTGCAGCCGTCGTTATATGCATTATTTGTAGTAGTGAGTCTAACTAGCACAAATATTAGATTGTTCCAAATTAGATATTAAAATAAATAGGGGTGACAACACTTTACGGAGATGCATCTCCAGATTCCGCATCTCTGAATATTATTTGAACAAAATATAGGTGTCACACTTGCAACGTCTTTGTTGGTATGACTTTATGTGCGTTCAGACGTGCATCTCCGAATACAGCAATGACATTTTTGGGTTTTTAGAGATGTTGGGCATCACCCTATGGGGTGGGGTGAGTATTTTCCTTCTTTTTTTTTTGACAAAAACCACTTGTAAATATTTTCACGCTTTAGTCAATTATATATTATTTTACATATATTTAACCGATTTTAAAATAGGATGGTCAATGTAAAAGATTTTTACACTTAAATTCACTATTTGACCTCATAAATATACTTGAAGCAAATAAATTAATGTTTTTGTTGATGCAAGTTATTAAAAGCCTATGCAATAGAGCATCGGGACCTTAGGTGTCTCATCTTTTTGTAAATGATCTTCTTCTTTTCACAAAGGTTATCATAAAGAAACCTTATTGTAAAAAACATTGCTTGAATCGGTTTTGCCAAGTCTTGAGCCAAAATATTAATGCTAGGAAGACTAAAATTTATTTTTTGGCTGACGCAGATCCCCAACTTTGTGAGGAAACCATGAAACATACATGATTTAGAGAAACCTCCAGCCTGTAAGTATATTGGGGGCAAACATTAACCATGGTAGAAGCTCTAGAAACAAATTTAGGCATATTATCGAGCATGTTCAAAGGAAACTAAGTGGTTGGAAGTAACAATGTTTAAGTTTAGTCGGAAGAATTTGATTGAGTAAATATATGTTATGTTTTATCCCTTATTTTCATATGCAGTACACAAAAATATTTACTACTATTGGTAATGAGTTAGAAAACCTTCAATGATAATTTATTTAGGGAGACACAAAGACAACTCGCAAGGCTCATCTAATCAATTGAGAGGTTTCTTGTATGCCTAAGGAACATGGTGGCTTATGCATCAATCGATCTATGATAATGAATGATGCATTTATTTTTAAAATGCTTTGAAATTTATTAACTAAGCCTAATAATTTGTGGTAACACGTTCTCGTTAATAAGTTTGACAAGAATTAAAAGTTGTTGGAGAATATAATTTGCAAGTCGATTGATTGTCCATTATTGAATTATTTTGCCGAGATTTGGGACAAATTTTAGAAAAATAATAATTATAAGCTTGAAAATGAAATAAGGGTCAATGTTTTACTAGATCTCTAGATTCCAACCTAACAACCTCTTTTCTTCAATTTTCCCAATTCTTATATGACTTAGGATACTACCCTGAATATTAAAGATGTTGTTTCAAAATTGAGGCACTATTGAGATGGTTAACCAAATTATTTTCATTCCTTTCCCTCTTCTTAAGGATGATGCATACAGGTTAATGTTAGGGAAAATAAAGATAATGAGTTTTCTATTAGAAATGCTTATAAATATATTTTGTCTTATCTGACTGTTAATAATATTGACATAGACTAAAATATCATTTGAAAGTGGAAAATCCCCCATTAGATCCAGAAATTCACTTGACTCGTGGTACATAAGAGATTTTTGTCAAACTCTAGGCGCCACAAGTGGAACACAACAATTCTTGTTGAGTGCAACCTGTGTATGGACGGTGAAGAGATATTGGTTCATGTGATATGAAATTCCCCCTATGCAACACATGTATGGATTAAACTTATTCCTTCTAACAATATGATTCATTTTTACTATTTTTCTTACGAGGATTAGATTTTGTACAATATCAGATGATATGTTGTAAATTTTCACATAGCAAACTGGAGATCTATCTTTTGATCTTTTGTTGGTACTTGTGGAAGTGAAGAAACAAGAATATTTTTGAAGAGGAATTTGAGCATTCTTATAACTCAACAAAAACAATCATGGAGTTGATGCAAGAGATAGAGAATGGAAATGGTATACAAAAAAGATTGGGCTGTTAAAATTAAAAATTAGAAATGTTTATTGGTGTCATTCATATGTCAATTTGATTAAGCTCAATTATGATAATACATACAAGAGCTCTACGTTCATGATTGAATGTGGAGGATTATTTAGAGACTCTTTGGAAAATTTGGTGAGGGGATATGCACAAAAAACTAATTTGTGTGATGATCTCATTATGGAGATGTGAACTATGTTGCATATGATAAAACTCGCTTGCCAAGAGAATTACGAATTCAATGGTCTATAGTAACTCTAAAGTCGTGATATATATGGTCAATCAAGAAAGTGTGGACGGTCATAGTTTCTCAACCTTAGCCCATAGAATTAGAAGAATAATTCAATAGAATTCGTACATCAAGCTCAATCATATTTAGCGCGAAGGAAATTGTTGTGTAGATTGGCTAACTAAATACGGCCTAACTTTGATTAAAAATGAACTATTCACTCTTTGAATAATAACGACAAATAAGTTGAAGATCATTTTCATTGATGATAATACTGAAGTCTCGTTTCCTATTTAATATTATTATTTATAATATACGTTTCATATATTTAAAAAAATTAATATGAATATCTAATCCATTAAATATTACTAGGAATAATATAATAATAAATTAAATTTATGCTTTAAATAAATTTAAAAAATTAATTACAATTAATTAAAATTTTAATTAATATAAACTTATTATTTTGTTTATAATAATATTCTGAAGGAGTAATTCATACAATTGGCTGATTTCATTTTATTTATAATTTTTTTTTTGTTTTTATTAAAAGGTTTGTAATATTTTTATTTAATATTTATTAAGTTTTTTAAAAATCATTTAGTAAAAATCACATCCCTTAAGCTTTAAAAAAGTTAATTATAGACTCAAACTCCTTAAGTAATAAAAAATTTCACAACTATTAAGTAACTTTTGTATTTATTAAATTTTATCTTAGTTGCAATTTTGGTTCCCTACTATTTTTTTTTATTTTGGTGTCTTCATTTTAAAATCTGAGATTTTAACTTTTATTTTTGGATTTTAGTCCCCCTTCAAATCTAAGGGCATTTTTTTAATGAATTGGTGCTCACATTGCTAATGTGTCCTTGACAACTCAGTAATGAACTATTCCAATTTATTTTTTAATTTCAGATTTATGTTAATGTTTTTTTAATTACGTAATTCATTTTTAAAAGTAAAAGTAAAATAAATTAACCTAAATTGTTAATCTTCGTCGTTTCCATTTTCCCCAAAAAAACATGAATCCTAAAACGCATCTCCTTTAATGTTCAACTAATTGAACATTCTACTCATTGTCTCTTCCTTCTTTCACAACTTATTATCATACCCCAAATTTTGACCACTAAGATTTCCCATCATTGTGAAAATCATCATTACAATATGGATGTATTTACATGCCTCATCAATCTCCTCAAAGATGGGTGAGCATTCACTACAAATAAGAATTAGGGTTTCAAGCCCTCTCTGAGCACTTAGACAAAGGATCAATCAAGGAATAACATGATCTTCAACTTGTCTAACCTCTAAAACCTCCATAAAGAATCAAGAGGACTCCCACATCAAGGATTAAGCACAAGGTTGCAACATTCTAAGTGGATCAAGCCTCAAGATCGCCGGTGTCACCAAATTAGGGTTTTGGTCGACTGAGGCCTCCAGATGAAAGTTTCCATCTAGGCATGATCCAATGCTTCAAAATACAACCCAAGATACTCCAAGGGACCTCATAAATCCAATTATCAAGTTAATTTAGCCTCAGGGGATGCATTTACCAAAAATTATGAATTAGGGTTTCTTGACCTAATTCACCCCTAAGTTGACTTCTGGGACAAAGCATGAGTCAAGACCTCAAGCCATGATTTGAGGACCTTAAATAGACCATATTAATCCATTTGCAACAATGGATTGATCCAAGAAGCTTGGTTCACAAGTTTCAATTTCATCTGAACCACAATTAGGGTTTTGAAGAAAAAGTCAATTGTGCCTTTGACTTTTGACCAAGACATGCTCCCAAACCTTGGGACATGATTCAATATACCTTATATCACCTATGGAGTCCATCCATTAGGTTTGATTTAGGTCAAGGACTTGATTTCACAAAGGATCGCACAGTTTGAATTTCATCTGATAAAAAGTGAACTGTACAAAAAGTCAAAGTTTGACTTTTTAATTTTTTGGTCAACCAAGGTTCCTTAACCCTAAAACAATGTTAATATGTGATTTAAATCATCATTCATCAAGAAAAATCAAAGAAAGTGAGTTAACTTGTAAAAGGGGTAACCATAAAAGATTAGAAATTTTCTAAGTCATAGAACAAAGTGGCTAGGGTACCCAACTTCCAAGGATCATAACTTGAGATCCAAGCAACCATTTTGAATGGTCCAAAGATGGATTTGTAGCTCTCATTACACACTTTAAAAGTGTCAACTACATCTCATTCCAATTCCTCATGGATTTTAAGTTATGGAGTGATCAAAATGGCCGAAAACATGAAAATGACATTTTTCCAACACTTAGTGAAATTTTCACTAAGTCAAAATCTTCCTTACTTTTTCCAAAATGTAGGGACATTTTTCACCTTGATCTAAGTCAAACCGGGTCTAGGGGTGGACATCAAAGTTAAAGTATGCCATGAGGGCTTTCCAACAAGTACCAGATCATCTCCAAATTCCATTTGAGCAAGGAGATACAACCCTTGGAACATGGCATCCTGAACTAATTTTTCAAGGAAGAATTGTGCACATTTTCTTGATTTGTCCAAATCTGATAAATCCAAGCCTTGTCATCATTTTGGACACATCTGAGGATCAAATCCAAGGGGGATGATCTGTTCTCCAAGCCTCCAAAGTCCAAGAATCTATAAGTAGCTTGCCAAACCTAAAAGGCTACAAAGATGCCAAATATCCAATTTTGTTTCCAAGCATTCAATGCATACACCAAGGTGGCATGAACTGAGCCTATTCCAACTGAATTCAGTCCAAGTTTATCTCTGAACCAAAGCTACAAAGCTTGTTCTCTAATCTCAAGTCAATGGCTAGAGGAGACTTGAGATTCCATTTGATCACAATTGACCACAGATCTGTACCAGTTTCCATTCACTATTGCTTGCAAAACAAACTTGCTCCACTATAAATAGGCCTCATTTGTGATCAGTTTGAGTACACCAAAGCACCCAAACTGATGCTTTCCTCAAAATCACCTCTTTCATTCCAATTTTGCCTTCTAACTCAAGTCACTAACAGGTTTTGAGTTTGAGAGCAATTCCAACCAAACCAATCACCCACACACCTCACATATATCATATAGAAGTGATCCAAACTCTTACATAATATCTGGAACACCAATTTCTCAAAATCATCAGCCATCTGCACAAGCCTTTGACAGATTTACAGTTGAGGTGCCAAATCAAGTTCCAGCTCAGCATTCAGACACACTCCATAGCACCTAAGGAAGCTGTTCAGATCATCACAACTCATCTGTAATACCTCCAACTCAAAAATCAAATTGCTCTTGCTGCCACGACATTCAAGTAAGCCTAAATTGATCATCTCATGATTCATGCATATTTCCTCGCACAATAATTTTGCCATAGGTTCATAATCATGTATGGAGTGTTTTCCCTCAATTGATTGCTTTGTATGAATCATGTATGAAATTTCTCAGCCTTCATGCAGAAATTAGGGTTCTTGAGGTTTCTCTTTGATTTATCATTCCATACTTAAAATAAATGAAATTAAAGACCATATACATGACTGTGAGTTGAAAACGAGCAGATTGATATTTGGATTGTGTGATTTCATCAAGTATTCAGTGAGATTAGGGAGAAAACCCAAATCTGCAAAAACTCAGAACACGCGCGTGTTCTTGTTTGTTCTTGGCGCCTTTTTTCAAATAATCAAATATTTGAATTTTTTATTTTATTTAATCGATTCAAAAATTAATTTCTCTCTGAATTTTAATGATTTTGAGTTGATTCTTTTTTTTCAAAATTCACAAAAATGTTAAAATATTTTATTTTACAAAAATTTCCCAAAAATATTATTTATTTCATATATTTGATATTTTTGCAAAGAATTCAATTCTATTTGTTTTTTAACATTTTAAAAATTTTCTTCCTCTTGATTTTCCAAACTTGCATGGTTTCCAATCATTTTGTGGATAAAAGCATGATTTTTGAGACATTGACCCAAAATCACAACTCATTTCTCACATGTTCTCAATGATTTTATTAATTTTTAATAAAAATTAATTCCATTTTTAACAAAATTAGGGTTTTGATTGATTTCACCCTCATCAATCTTTTTCAAAACACTCATGGGCCTCTTGATAGAGTGTAAGTCCCGCCCCTTTGTAAATAAAACATTTTGGGCCTCACACATTGTATAAGTCCCTCTGTATATTTTCAAAAGTTCGGCGCGGTCGTCGCCTTTGTAACAAAATCAACTGGGTTTCTCCTTGAGCTATAAGTCCCACTTCTTTTTTTTAAACAATCTTTGGGCCTTTAATAGAGTGTAAGACTCAACCCCTTTGTACATAAAACCTTTTTTGGGCCTCAGTCATTGTGTAAGCCCCGTTACGATCTTCCAAACAACGGTAAAGTTACTATTTTTTCATCTGGGCCTCTCCTTGAGTATAAGCCCCAATAATATTTTCGAAAACAACTTCCCTTTTAATTTAGAATCAATATATATGTTGTTATCAAAACTTTCTTTAATTTCTTTGGACAACTACCAATACAGCATGGAAGCTTGCTCGCCTGTAAGTTTTAAACAACTTTCATTTACTCACTTTCATATATATATATATATATATATATATATATATATATATATATAACTGTATTGTGGAAAGCTGCGCACTGTAAGTCTTCTTTCATATCCTTTTAAATACTTGTCATATATCAACTGTATATATACTAGTATAGTTATTTAGAGTTTTCCCCGACAATTAGGTCAAGAACTAGGTAAAGCCGTGTTGATCACTCTTATACACAGTCAAAACTAGATCCCCATAGGATTTCCAGATACAGTCTTGCCTTCTCTTGGACTTAAACAATATGGAACAAAAAGAAAGACAGTATTCTTCGTGAACCTTTTCTCAGACTGTCACTATTAGAAATTGTCAAAGAAGTTCTACTCCCTACAGTTGATCTATTCTCGGTGAATAGCATCTCTTGAATTTCTTCAAACCTTGAACTTTCACTAAATGATCTATTCTCTGTGAATAGCATTTCTTGAACTTTTCTTGGTTTGAGACCCACGGGCTTCCTAAAACATCCCCGCCTCCACTTGGGCTTTATACAAGGACCCTCCGACTTATTTGAAGTTCTCATGCCTTCTCTTGGGCTTAATACAAGGACCCTGAAGACCTCTTAAAGGTATAAGACAGAACTTAGTCATCCTTTGCTAGAGCAGTCTTTCTAGTGTCAAATCTCAGACCAATTTAGGGTTGATTCTCATCCCTTAAAACACCTGCCCTCTCGGAGGTATCATACAAAAGATAAAACTCTTCCACACCAGTAGACTTGGACAGTCTAATTACCTCTTGAGTCTCAAAGACATTCTTAAGTTCCCTACAAACATAGGACGAAACCCCAATTCTGGATTAATTTCCAGTAGAGTTAAACTCGTGGTTTCTAGAACCCAGTCTTTCTCTTAAAAAATCCCAAGCCAGGGCTAGTTTATCATCATCATAACAATATCTCAAATCAGAACCTCAAGGTTTTTGATCTATCAACTCTTCTATAATCCTCAATAGGAGTTGATTCCCCACTTGAACCTGCCTCGAGATCTCAATAATTCCCAGCAGAAGTTAGCCTCCTCTTAGGCTTTGTATAATGATCTTTCCTCAGCATAGTTAGCCTCCTCTTGGACTTTGTACAGTGATTCTCTCCAGTGGAGCTAATGTAACAGCCGGGCCGGGAATCCCCCACAGACACCACATACACTATTACTCACAATCCAAATCACTAACCCCCTTCACTACTAGTGTTTTTGCCTCCCTTGGGAATTGAACCGCGTACCTGGGGACAAGTACCACGTTCAATGCATTCCCACTACCAATTGATCCTTAACTCAATCGCTTCTTCGAGACCCATGATACAAGCTTCGTATTCGGCCTCGTTGTTCGTACATTTGAACGTAAGTCTGGAAGTGAAAGGAATGTGGGTACCCTGAGGGGTAACAATGATTGCCCCAATACCATTTCCATAATGATTAACTGCTCCGTCAAAGACAAGTCCCCATTGGGAACCTGGTTCTGGCCCTTCACTGGGTAGCGGTTCATCGCAGTCTTTCATTTTTAAGTACATGACATCTTCGTCTGGGAAGTTAAACCTGACTGATTCCTGATTGTCAATCGGTTGATGAGCCAAATGATCGGCTAAAATACTTCCCTTAACGGCTTTTAGAGCGTGGTACTCTATGTCATATTCTGATAACAACATCTGCCAACGGGCAATTCTTCCCGTGAGAGCAGGCTTTTCGAAGACATACTTGATTGGATCCATTTCGGAGACTAACCAAGTAGTATGACGAATCATGTATTGGCGAAAACGTTTGGCTGCCCAAGCCAAAGCGCAACAAGTTTTTTCAAGCATCGTGTACCGAGTTTCACAGTCGGTGAATTTCTTGCTCAAATAGTAAATGGCAAACTCTTTCCTTTTGGTTTCGTCTTGTTGGCCAAGTACACACCCCATTGAGTCTTCTAAGACTGTGAGGTAAATGATCAGTGGTCTTCCTTCCACTGGAGGTGATAGAATCGGAGGATTCAACAGATATTCCTTGATACTATTGAATGCAGTTTGGCAATCTTCTGTCCAAACGCAGTCCTGGTTCTTTTTCAGTAATTTGAAAATCGGCGCACACGTGGCGGTCATAAGGAATATGAATCTGGAGATGTAGTTCAAACGTCCCAGGAATCCTCTGACTTGCTTTTCAATTTTCAGTGAAGGCATTTCTTGAATGGCCTTGACCTTGTCAGGATCAACCTCAATTCCTTTCTGGCTGACGATGAACCCTAGTAGTTTCCCTGAACGGACACCGAAGGTGCACTTGTTGGGATTCAAGCGGAGCTTAAATTTTCTTAGACGTTCGAACAATTTTGACAGATGTTCAACGTGCTCACTCTCTGTTTTTGATTTTGCAATCATATCATCGACATACACTTCTATTTCTTTGTGTATCATGTCATGAAATAGAGTAGTCATGGCCCTTTGATAGGTTGCCCCAGCGTTCTTCAAGCCGAACGGCATTACCTTGTAACAAAAGGTGCCCCATGGGGTAATGAACGAAGTTTTCTCCATGTCTTTCGGCGCCATTTTGATCTGGTTATAGCCCGAGAATCCATCCATGAAGGAGAATACTTTGAACTTTGTTGTACTGTCTACCAGCATGTCAAAGTGTGGTAAAGGAAAGTCGTCCTTTGGACTTGCCTTGTTCAGATCCCTGTAATCAACACACATTCTGACCTTTCCGTCCTTTTTGGGAACGGGTACGATGTTGGCTAACCATTGAGGATATTTAGACGTAGCGAGGAAACCCGCGTCAATCTATTTTTGTACCTCCTCTTTGATTTTGTTGGCCATGTCCGAGTGAGTCCGTCTCAACCTTTGCTTTACTGGCAGACATTTCGATCTTAACTGTAAGTGGTGTTCCACGATGCTAGTATCTAACCCTGGCATATCCTGATAGGACCAAGCGAATACATCGGGAAATTCTTTGAGAAGCTTTATCAAACCCTCTCCGGCAGTTGGACTGAGCAGTGCCCCAATCCTGATTTCTTTTCTCTCTTTTTCTGAACCCAAGTTTACCGTTTCCAACGGTTCTTTGTGAGGTTCAATGGACCTTTCCTCTTGTCTGAGTAGTCGGGGGATCTCTTCTGGAATTTCGTTGTCATTTTCTTCTTCAGCCTCGAATACCGGGAACTCAAAGTTGGGAGAAGGCATCGGATCGTATGTTTCAATGGGGTTTAAAACAAGCATTTTGCATGACGTGATGATTCGTGTTTAGAAGAGATAGAGAAAATGCAAGTGTGTGCAGTGTATTTATTTTACTGCTTGTTTTTATTTTTACATGTTTTTTAGGATTACCATTTTCTGAAAAAACAAAAAGAGAAAACAAAAATTAATGCCGAAATTATAGAACGACATTATTTTATTAATGAACAAGTCGATCCTTGAAACTACAGCCCTATAAAACAAAACTCTGTCGCTTTGGGCTAAGCGAAGAGGGAAAATTTACAGAAAGCGAGCCCTATCAAAACATATGTTTCACCTGGGCAGGGTGAAAGGTTAAAGATGGCAATTACTTTGACTGATGAACGATCTTTGGAATCTCGACGGCAACCCATTGGCGGCAAACTCCTCGGTGAATCACAAAGTCTGTCACCTTCCTTGATTTGTCTTCAGAAATGACGTTGATTTCTAGTGGAGCAGGATCATTGTAATCTGTCTCCCAGGCAGAATTGTCGTAGGAGAATTCCTCTGTTGCATTTTGCATAGTATTTGTGCTCTCAGCTGTATCTCCCCATCCAATTGGCTGGATGTCTTCGAGCCTGATACGAGAGATTTCGGGAGCAGTGTACTTGACCATGAAGTCGTATTTTCCGCTTGGTTGTCCCAGAGTGTCCCAAACTTCTTTGGAACTGGAGGAGTCATCTATCTCAATGACATTGACCTCGAGAAAAGCATAGTTGATGAATTCAAGTCCTGCAAACATTGGGAATTCATCTTCATGTTGAGTAGTTTCTGAATGACCTGAGTGTTAATCCCATGACATGGTGGGGACACAGGTATTCTGTTCAATGACGGTCAGCTGATTTTCATTTTTCGGCTGACTCTCATGCCCCAAGTCTCCTGGGTAAGGTTGCCACATTGGTAGGCCATCCATCGGGCCATAGTAATTATGGTTAAAGTTGTCTTTCATCAGAGTGTCCTCCTCTAACGAATTTGGTGGAGCATGGCATCCTTCCAGATCACAATCTCCATATATCATTTCGAAGTCTGACCTTGGTATAAATCTCGGACTCTCTGTAGGAAAGCAAAAAGGAGTTTGCGTTTCATCCATATAGATTGGCAGCCACCAATGATTTAACAAATGCTGAAGTGCTTCCTGGACCAAGGAACATCCCTGATCGTTTTCGCAACCCGTTTTACAGCTGTGATAATTATGTGAGATCAGGAATTCGAGTCGGACCTGCTCAGCATGTAACTCTACCAGGTTGGTATTCATCACGCGAATATTGAAGATCTGAACCATGTTGATCTGATAGGGATTCTTATCATGGTAGTCTTGGATCCATCCAAGATCCATCTGACGCTGAAGGGCCTCTTGTATGAAAGAGCATCCCTGTTTGTTTACCGAGCAAGTCAGACAGGAACTGTAATCGTGCCGTGGCAGATTATGATACTGGCTTTGCCTTGAGTGCATTGCCACTAAGTTGGCATTCATCGTACGGATATCATGATTCTGAATGATGTTAGAATTCGTGTAAACCATGTTAACTCCACGAACTCGGTGCTCTTGGATCCATCCGAGATCCATTTGTTCCTGTAGAGCTGCTTGCACTACCGAACATCCTTGATTGTCTTTAGAGCAGATATCACACTCATGATAGTCATGAGGTGGCACGTGGCCATATCCACTCTGTCTACAATGCATCTTGGCCAAATTGGTTTTCAACAAGAGTACATAGTGAATTTGATAGACATCGTTAGTCTCTCCTTCTATCAAATTGACGGTAGCCTTCTCGTGTTGAGGCAGCGGATTTGTGAGAACATTAGGATTTGTATCCTTGAAGGATAAGACCCCGCTCCTAACAAGTTTTTGCACGTCGGACTTGAAATTGAGACAAGTCTCTATGTTATGCCCTGAACCTCCTTGATGGTAAGGGCATGTTTGATCCACCTTAAACCAAAAAGGCAGATTTTCCGGTACTGTAAGAGGAGATTTGGTCTGAATGTGCCCCTTAGCTAGTAGTAATGGAAACAGCTATGTGTACGTTACAGGTATAGGATCAAATCCTGGTGGCCGTGTTGTACGGTTGTTGTTATATGGAGGACGAGCCTGCTGAAGAGGCTGTTGTGTCCTTTGCTGGTCAGGTTGGCTCTGCGCAACCTGAGGTTGATACTGAGGAATAGGCGCAGAGCTGATAACAGGAGTCACAGCTGCTATTGGTTGATAGCGTCGCCTTTGCTTTCCGAGAGAGATATTCCCAATATCTTGCTCCTTTTTCTTAGGGAGAGCACTACCATATTTTTTTAGTACCGCTCGTCGATCCAGTGTCATTTACCAAACGTCCTTCTCGGACGGCTTCCTCAAGATGTACGCCCATGCCGACCATTTCGGTGAAATCACTGGGTGCACTGGCAACCATTCGGTCGTAGTAAAATGAGCTTAAGGTCTTTAAGAAGATCTTTGTCATCTCTTTTTCCTCAAGAGGTGGACAAATTTGAGCCGCAATTTCACGCCACCTTTGAGCATACTCCTTAAAGGTTTCCTTGTCCTTTTGCGACATTGATCTGAGTTGATCTCTGTCGGGTGCCATGTCCAAATTGTATTTGTATTGTTGGACGAAGGCAGTGCCAAGATCTCTGAATGTGCTGATCGTGGTACGGTTTAAACCCATGTACCATTTTAGTGCGGCACCGGTTAAACTATCCTGGAAGTAGTGAATCAGTAGGTCCTGATTCTCCGTTTGAACTGACATCCGCCGAGTGTACATCACCAGATGGCTTTGAGGGCAGGAGTTACCCTTGTATTTTTCAAAGTCGGGCACTTGGAATTTGTGCGGGACTTTCACATTGGGGACCAAGCAGAGATCTGCGGCGTCCTTTCCAAATAAATCCTGACCGCGAATGGCTTGCAGTTCCTTCTGCATTTCCAAGAACTGCTCCTGGAATTCTTCCATTCTATCAAACATAGTTTCCTTCTTACCAGAAGGTGTCTGTGGAATCTGTCCTTCCGGGACAGTGTGCACCACAGGGGGTGGTACCGTGACTACGGCAGTGAGTCTTGGCGTTTCTCGAAGTTTGTAACCTTTAGGAGTCTTTAGTATGCTCCTGGCATCTTCGCTTTCCTGAAGTTTGTAACCTTCAGGCCCAGCGGCTTTTGTTGCGATTCCCTGATCTTCAGTGATCGGCGGAACATATCCTTCTGGGATATAGTTAACAGGCATGCCCCAAGGAGGATCTTTCGGTATCTGATACCAAGGATCATACTTCTCCACTATGGGCATTGAGGTGATCTCTGAGATCACAGTCCTTTGTAGCTGAGCTTCTGCCATGGCTTGCATGTTGTTACGAAGCTTTCTCATATCCTCTCTCAGAGAGTCGATCTCTTCTTTCAACTCTCTGTTTTCTTCCTCAAGATCACCCATCCTTTTCTGACGATTGGCCCGAGTATTACACGAATGAGACAGTTTGACTCTAGAACCGAGACACAAACGTGAGATTCGTAGGTAAGAAGAATATGCGATGTGAGAATGATGAATGCAATGATTATATTAATTGTTTATGGTTTAATCAAAATAAACTTTGACAATTAGATTGCAAATATCAAACGGTGGGGAAACCCCTTTTTATTGAAATTCAAAGGATTACAGAAATGGAAATACAGTAGATTACAAAGTGCTGAAACAGAAACTTAAGCTAATGGGCCCCGAGTTCTCTCTAAAGAGAAATCGGGTGCTGATTCTGGTATCTTCCTTTTCTTTGACCGGGGCTCTTGGGCCATTGTCGGGTTGTCATTCCTTTGCCAGGTGAAAGGAGCGAGAAAATTCCTTTGGTCCTCTTGATTATCCACAGCATGTTGCTCTAAAATCTCAATTAGAGCATCCTTTTCTTTTAGTAATTGCTGTATTTTGATGCACTCTACGTCGAGAGTGCGGTACTTGTTCTTCCAAGACCTTCTCTCCTTTTGAACTTTGTTGAGAGTAACCTGAAGCTTTTCAGTTTCCGTCATGAAGTACATGACAGATTCCTTTGGCGGAAGAATTCCGTAACGAGGATAAGGCATCTTTAGCTTGAGAGCTCTAGTTTGTACCCAATGGAGATAAGGCTCCACCGAGACACAGTCCGATTTTCCTAGAGACTCTCATCCTTTCTTATGAACCTGTTTCCAAGCTTGCACTATTTCCATCTTTAGTGCTCTGTCGTTTTCCCCTTCCTTGAAGAAAAGACCTTCCAGATGAACACCCAGTGGGACGTGTCTCATCGGGTATCCAAATTGACGGCGAACCAATACCGGATGGTAGTTGATTCCTCCCTTAGTTCCTATAAGGGGTACGTTGGGGAAGTTTCCACAATGGTCAATGATCCTAATTCCCTCATAAATCCTATTACACCAATCAATGTCAAAGTTGGTAAGAGACATGATCTTCTGCGACCAATGTAAGGCACTCTTGCAATCCCAAAAAGCAGCAGACATGGGCAAGTGAGAGATAAACCATTTGTAAAGCAAAGGTACACAGCATGTGATCTCCCCTCCGCTGTACAAATTTCCCAAGTGTACAGAATGATACGCATCTGCGAGCAAAGTCAGCACAGGGTTTCCAATGAGAAAAACCTTAATGGAGTTAAGATCGACAACGTTATTGATGTTGGGAAACAAAAATAACCTGTAGGTGAGCAAGACAAAGATGCTTTCAAAAGCATTCACGTTTCCTATACTGGCAAAATACATGGCTTTCTTTGTCAAGAACTGGGTTGGCAAACCTTGTATGCCACCCTTAGTGGTCATGTGAGTCCTGACCTCAGACTCGTCCAAATGAATTGCTCTTGCAATGGTCTGATTCTTTGGAATTTCTTCCAGTCCAGAAAATGGAGCTCGATCTGTAATGTGTAGATCGATCAGGTGATAATACTCCTCCAGCATTGGTGCGAGCTAGTAATCCGGGAATGTGAAACAGTGATAAACCGGATCGTAAAGCTGAATGAGTGCATCCATGATTCCCTCAATCACATGGATTCTTAACAGTGGTAACAGACCTCCGTGCTTGGCTCTGAAAGCCTCAGGGTTAGTGATCATCCTCACTAACCTTCTCAAATCCTCTAGCTTTGGAACCTTGAAGGTATATTGGTGAGTTCTCCTTCTACCGAAATCCATTAGTGCAATCCTTTTCTCTGATATTTGCAATCTCAGTCTTAGTTTAATTTGAAAAAATAGGGAGACTAGAAGAGAAAATATTTTGAATGTTTTAATGTTTTTTAGTTGAATGCATGAATGCAGCACACAAAAACATAGAAAAAACATGGGGTCAAAGGGTCTTTGTCATGAAGTCAAGGCTCTACCCATCCCCAAAGGTTTATACTAGGGTGATTTTTGTACCTGTACTCATTATCATCAGCTCCTCCCAGGAAAGCAAAACAACAAGCGGATCGCCAGCGAGTTGTAGTGCAATCTTAGAGTAAGTGCCATTCACCGAGAATAGATCACCAACCTCAAATGAGGGTAGTATTGCGTAACAACTATTCCCGATAGTTTCCGCACTACGAAAGGGTTTGGCTCCTCAGCTTCTCAGACTAAACAACCGGCCCATTGTCTAGGTGAGAGAATGGGTTGCGTTGGTCAGCCTCCACTGAGGTTGATGGTCGACCCCGTCGCCATCACTTATCTTAAGTGTATACTCGATCTCACCACATGCGGCATCACACGCATTCCCAGTAGCAGAAAAATAAACACATATTCAATTAGGAAAAGCGGTATATATATATTTTTCCTAATCATCCTAGACCTTTAAAGCTATGAATCTTAAGTTCCTGACATAAAATGGGTTCCCCGGCGGAAGCCCCAATCTGTGGTTTCCACACAAGTGAAGAAAAAGGAAATCAGAATTTGGCCCCACGGTGGGAGCCATTTTTCTGTAGTGAGCGATTTTGGACGCGGTTCTTAAGCGCTGGTCACTCTCTGCGGTTGAGCTTTAACTACAGGTCAATTCATTTCTTATCCTATTGTGACCTGAATAAGGAAGGGAAATAGATGTCTCCAATTAACCCTGCTTTGCATACTGAGTTTAAACAGCGGTCTGTTAGGTTGCGAATGCTATCAATGTGGGGGGCCTTTGTACTGGTTATTTGTATTTTCGCCAATACTGGTTTCTCTCTTTCTAGGATTTTCTGGCGGGGAACAAGGATTAGGATGTTAGGACTGATGCTTTTGATATATACATGAGAGTATGGGATTTTGGGTTTTTTGTTGATTGTGCTCGCTAAGATTTTTCTTGCAATCTTATGCCTACGTATTCCCGTTTACCGAAACAGGGAAATCAGAGCGTTCGTAGTTCCTCCTATTCTATGGGAGGAAATGGGTATTTTGGTGTCTTGTTCAAAGCCCAAGACGTGAAGCGAAAGGTGGTTTATATCTTGTTTAAAGCCCAAGATGTGAAGCTGAAAGGTAGTTTGTATCTTGTTCAAAGCCCAAGATGTGAAGCTGAAGGACCTCGACTTTAGAGAGAATTTGTCATCTCTAAAGAAGGGTTTGTCTGTCATAACTATTTATAAAGGAGAATTACTTTAACCAGGATTTGTGAATCCGGCAATGCCATAATTTCCTTTATAGGGGATTTTAACCTGAAGGAGAAGACTTTAACTCAGTTTAGAGCAATGCCATCTTTCCTTAGGAATTTCTCATACTAAAAAAGGGGCATTGGCATGGATGTAAATAATCCAGAGGCTTGCCTCTTACAGCAATTAGATGAAGGGGAAAGAGTTGTTGAAGTTTGTGTACTGTGAACGAGGCACAACTTTGGTGCTAAAAGGTTGATTGGATCAACCAGTGGTTTTCTTATACAAAGCCTAAGAGGAGGCTAGTATGTGTCTCATACAAAGCCCGAGAGAGAGGCTAAAAGGTTTTTGACTCGACGATAGAGTCTTTTGGTATCTCGTATAAAGCCCGAGATGGAGGCTATTTGACTCAACAAGAGAGTTTTTGTATCTCGTACAAAGCCCGAGATGAAGGCTAATTGACTCAACGAGGGAGTCTCTTATGTGTCTCGTACAAAGCCCGAGAGAGAGGCTGAACATTGTTTGACTCCGCTGGAGAGGATCATTGTACAAAGCCCAAGAGAAGGCTATGGTGAATGTTCAGTTAAGTGACAGGTCCAGTATACTGATTTTGAAGAGAAAATCAGTTCTTATATGAGCAATACTGTACTCAAGAATTTGATTCAAGGGTCCGGGTTATTCCTGTTCTTTAAGGAAGCGGGAAATCCGAAGGGTATTGAGACTGTCCGAGTCTGCAGGTTTCCTTCCTATTTAACGAAGGGGTCACTTGAGAATGTCTTTGAGACTCAAGGATATTAGACGGTCCAAGTCTAGAGTTTCATCTTCTGTTCTATTAAGATGACTAATTTCTGTTCCTATACCTCTAGGAGGTCGTCGGGACAATTTGTACGAAGCCCAAGAGGAGGCTGGAAACTTTTAAGAAGCCGACGGGTCCTTGTACTAAGCCCAAGAGGAGGCTATCATTCCCGGAGGAAGAGATCCTTATACGAAGCCTAAGAGGAGGCTGTGAATACTTCTAAGAAGCCGTAGGGTCCTTGTACTAAGCCCAAGAGGAGGCGGGGTTGCTTTTAAGAAGCCTGTGGGTCCTTGTACGATGCCTAAGAGGATGTCGATGCTTTTAAGAAGCCCGTGGGTCCCCAAACCCCGAGAAATTCAAGGCAATGCTATTCACCGAGAATAGATCAAAGTCAAGAAAGTTCGAGAATTTGGAAGAAACTCAAAGATGCCATTCACGGAGAATACATTCATCTCTGGGAGTAGAGTTTCTTGACAATTCCTAATGAGTACAGCCTGAGAGAAAACTGTATCTGGTGATCCTATTGGGGATCTAGTTGTCTATATCTACGAATAAACGAAACGGCGTCACCTAGTTCTAGACGTAGTTGCCGGGGAAACTCGAAATATCTATACTATTATTACACAGTTGATATGAGTTTATGAAAGAAGACTTACAGTGAAACAGCCCCACAATACAGTTATATGTATATGAAAGCGGTAAATGAAAGCAATAACCACTTACTCGGTTGTAGAGCTTCCATGCTGTTTGGTTAGTTTTTCAACAAAGAAAGAAAAACAACAGTATATTCAAAATCAAGGAGAGGCCCAGGGTTTTATCAGTGAGCGCACTGTTTGAATTTGTACAAAGGGACTTATACAAGTGACTGAGGCCCAAAAAGGTTTTCTGTACAAAGGGATGGGTCTTACACTCTCTCAAGAGGCCCAAAAGGTTTAAAGAAAAAGAGTGGGGCTTATAACACGAGGGTAGGCCCAATTGATTTTTCGTTTAAAAATGGCGATCGCGCCGAGGTTTTCTTTTAACGCATAGGGGCTTATACAATATCTGAGGCCCAAATGATTTTGGTTAAAAGGGGTTGGGTCTTACACTCTATTAGAGGCCCAAAAGTTTTGAATGGGTCTTATAGCTCGAGGAGAGGCCCAGTTGTTATTTTGAAAAGGCGACAATCGCGCCGTTTGTTTTTGACGGTATCGGGACTTATACAATACATTGAGGCCAAAAAATGATTTGGTCAAAAAAAGGATTGGGTCTTACACTCTATTAGAGGCCCAAAATGTTTTTGAAAATGATTTATGAGGGTTGAATTAATCCAAAAACCCTAATTTGTTTTCAAAAATGTATTTAATTGAATAAAAATTCAATAAAAATGATCAAAATTGTTTAACATAGGAAAAACAAATTGTGATCTTGGATTAATGTTTCAAAAATTAAGTATTAACCTACAAAATAATTAGAAAGCATTAAAAGTTGCAAAATCAATGTGGAAAAAATATTTAAAATGTCAAAAACAATTAAAATATTATTTCTTTGCAAAAATATCAATTATATGAAATATATAATATTTTTGGGATTTTTTGTTAAAATAAAATAATTTAACATTTTTGTGAATTATTAAAAAAAGAATCAACTCAAAATCATTAAAACTCAGAGAGAAATTAATTTTTGAATCAATTAAATAAAATCACAAAATTCAAATATTTGAATTTGAAAGAAATGGCGCCAAGAACAGCTGAAGAACACGCGCGTGTTTCAGCTTGGCCCAGATTTGCATTTTCTCTCCAATCTCACTGAATACTTGATTATATCATGCAATCCACATATCATTATGCTCGTCTCAACCTCACGATCATGTCTATGTCCATTAATTTCATTTAAATTAAACATATAACAAGAAATCATGAAAAATCCTCAAGAACCCTAATTTCTGCATGAAGGCTATGATTTTTGATACACGATTCAAACAAAGCAATTAATTGAGGGAAAACATTCCATGCATGATTATGAACATATGGCCAAATTATTGTGCGAGGAAATATGCATAGATTGAGAGATGCCCAAGTTTAGGCTTACCTCTAGGTCGTGAGAGATGCCCAATGTGATTTTTGAGTTGGAGGTGTTACAGATGAGTGGTGATGATCTGAACAGCTTCCCTACACCCTATGGAATGTGTTTGAATGCTTGGACTTGACTGAGAATGGCTGGATCACTTCATGGCATCTCAACTGCACTTTGGTTAAAACCTTGAGCAATTGACTGGTGATTCTGAGATATCAATGTTCCAGTTGTTGTTTAAGTGTTTGATCAGCTCATATGTGATGTATGTGAGGTGTGTGAGTGATTGGTTTGATTGGAAAAGCTCTCAAACTCAAAACCCGATAGCTACCTTGCTAAGAAAGGTATTTTTGCCAAGAGAAAGAGATTTTGAGGAAAGCATCTGTTTGATGGCTTTGGTGTACTCAAACTGATCACAATTGAGCTCTATTTATAGTAGAGCAAGTTTGTTTTGCAAGGAATATTGAATGGCAACTGCTAAGTAGGTTTGGCCAATGTTGGCCAATGGAAATTCAAGTCTCCTCTAGCCATTGACTAGAGGTTAGGGCACAGAGCTTTGGTTCCCTTGGTCTTGGATAAGTCTTGACTGATTTCAGATGAGAATGGCTCAGTCCATGCCACCTTGATGCTTCCATTGAATGCTTCAACCCAAATTTGGAGTCTTGTCCCTATTTTGGCCATTCTAGGTTCAACATGCTATTTCTTGTTCCATGGACTTTGGAGGCTTGGCTCAGTGATTGTCCCCTTTAGATTCAATACTCAGATGTGTCCAAGTGGATAGGAGCATTTCAATTGGCACAATTTTGGCAAATCGAGCAAAATTGCAAATTCTGCCTTGCCTTGACAGAATTCAACAAGGCAATTTGACAATGTCATAACTCATAGCCCAAATGGAATTTGGCAATGTTCTTGGCCATTTTGGAAAGCCCTTACATGATACAACAACTGATTGAACATGTTTGGTTTTGATCTCTTTTGAGTCCAAGTGAAAAATCCCCCTACATTTGGAAAAAAATGAAGACAAATTTGGACTTAGTGAAAATTTCACTAAGTGTTGGAAAAAGTGACATTTTCATTTTTCAGCCATTTTGATCACTCCATAACTCAAAATCCTTAATGAATTGGACTTAGGGCTACAAATACATCTTTGGATGAGAAAAAATGGCCTTGTGGTTTAGGAGTTTTGATCCTCCAAAGTTGGTACCCTTGTCACTTTATTTTTAACTTAGAAAATTTTCTAAGTTTTTATGGTTACCCCTTTTGCAAGTTATCCAACTTTTCTTGATTTTTCTTGATGAATGATGATTCAAATCATACATTAACATCATTTTAGGGTTAAAAATCCATTTTGGTGAAAAATCTCAAAAAGTCAAAGTTAACTTTTGCGCACAGTTGACTTTTTATCTGATGAATTTCAAACTGTGCAATTCTTCATGAAATCATGCCCTTGACCTAAATAAAACTTGATGGACATGTTCCATGGGTGTCATAGGGTATATTGAGGCATGTCCTAGGGTTTGGGAGCATGTCCTGGTCAAAAGTCAAAGTTACAGTTGACTTTCCTCGCGAAACCCTAATTGTGGTGCAGATGAAATTGAGACTTGTTGCTCAAACTTCTTGGATTAATCCATTGTCCCAAATGGATCAATATGGTATATTAGAGACCCTCAAACCCTCTCTTGAGGTATTGGTTCATGATTTGTCCCAAAAGTCAACTTAGGGGTGAATTAGGTCAAGAAACCCTAATTCCTGATTTTTGATTAATGCATCCCCTGAGGCAAAATTGACTTGATGATTGGGTTCATGATGTCCCATGAAGTATATTAGGTTATGTTTTGGATCATTGGCTTGTGCCTAGATGAAAATTTCCATCTGGAGGCTCTGGTCGACCAAAACCCTAATTTGGTGACACTGGCGATCTTGAGGCTTGATCCACCTAGAAGGGAGCAGCCTTGTGCTTAATCCTTGAAGTGGGAGTCCTTTTGATCCATTGTGGATGTTTGAGAGGTTAGACAAGTTGAAGATCATGTCATTCCTTGATTGATCCTTTGTCTAAGGCTCTGAGAGGGCTTGAAACCCTAATTTTGATCGTAGTGGATGCTCACCCATCTTTGGGGAGACTGACAAGGTATGATGGTAACTCCATATTGTGATGATGATTTGCACAATGATGGGAAATCCTAGTGGTCAAAATTTGGGGTATGACATCGGGGATGCCCTGAGGGTGAGGAAGGCCAAGAAGAAGAAGAAAAATATGTTAAAGAAGAAGAAGAGAAAGGTGTCGAGGAAGATTATTTAATATGACCCAGGTGAGGGTAGTGATGAGCAAGTCGTATATTGGGAAGATTCCTATAGTGCCAGAGGATATTGTTCCGATCTAAAAAGATTATGTAATGAAAAAATTATGTTTTATGTACTCTTTCCTTGTGGGCCTCTTTGTAGAACTTCTTTATTATTGTTTTATGTACTCTTTCCTTTTGATCAATGAAAAAATGAAAACAAAAAAATAGTACACATCCAACAAAATAAAGCTACTAAACAAAACAACAACGATAACAATAACAACAACAAAAATATTGAAGAATAACAATAACAACATTAATGAACAATAATAACAACAACAATAATAACATACCGAAGAATAAACAGCGGTCTATTAGGTTACGAATGCTATCAATGTGGGGGGGGCCTTTGTACTGGTTATTTGTATTTTCGCCAATACTGATTTCTTTCTTCTCTTTCTAGGACTTTCTGGCGGGGAACAAGGATTAGGATGTTAGGACTGATGCTTTTGATAGATACATGAGAGTATGGGATTTTGGGTTTTTGTTTAGTGTGCTCGCTAAGATCTTTTCTCTCGATCTTATGCCTACGTATTCCCGTTTACCGAAATAGGGAAATCAGAGCGTTCGTAGTTCCTCCTATTCTATGGGAGGAAATGGTTGTTTTTGGTGTCTTGTTCAAAGCCCAATACGTGAGGCGAAAATGTGGTTTGTATCTTGTTCAAAGCCCAAGATGTGAAGCTGAAAAGTCTATTTGTATCTTGTTCAAAGCCCAAGATGTGAAGCTAAAGGTGTTGACTTTAGAGAGAATTTGTCATCTCTAAAGAGGGGTTTGTCTATTACGACTATTTATAAAGGAGAATTACTTTAACCGGGATGTGTGAATCCGGCAATGCCATAATTTCCTTTAAGGGGGATTTTAACCTGAAGGAGAAGACTTTAACTCAGTGTAGAGCAATGCTATCTTTCCCTAAGAATTTCTCATGCTAAAAGAGGGACAGTGGCGTGGATGTAGATGATCCAGAGGCTTGCCGCTTACAGCAGTTAGATGAAGGGGAAGGAGTTATTGATGTTTGTGTACTGTGAACGAGGCACAACTTTGATGCTAAAAGGTTAATTGGATTAACCAGTGGTTTTCTTATATAAAGCCTAAGAGGAGGCTAATATGTGTCTCGTACAAAGCCCGAGAGAGAGGCAAAAAGGTTTTGACTCAATGAGGGAATCTTTTGGTATCTCGTATAAAGCCCGAGATGGAGGCTATTTGACTCAACAAGAGAGTTTTTGTATCTCGTACGAAGCCCGAGTTTTTGGCTCAATAAGAACCTTTTTGTATCTTGATAAAGCTCGAGATGGAGCCGAAAGGGGTAATTGACTCAACGGGGGAGTCTTTTATGTGTCTCGTACAAAGCCCGAGAGAGAGGCTAAACGTTGTTAACTCCGCTAGGGAGAATCATTGTATAAAGCCCAAGAGAGAGGCTAACTTCACTGGAGAAGGATCATCATACAAAGCCTAAGAGGAGGCTATGGTTACTGTTTCAGTTGAGTGACAGGCCAGTAAACTGATTGTTAAAGAGAAAATCAGTTCTTATATGAGTAACACTGTACTCAAGGATTTGATTCGAGGATCCGGGTTATTCCTGTTCTTTAAGGAAGTTGGAAATCCGAAGGGTATTGAGACTGTCCGAGTCTACGGGTTTTCTTCCTATTTAACGAAGGGGTCACTTGAGAATGTCTTTGAGACTCAAGGAGATTAGACTGTCCAAGTCTTGGGTTTCATCTTTTGTACTATGCTTTGAGAAACAGTAGTAGACTCTTTGAAAGGACTGTTCTATGAAGATAACTAGGTTCTGTTCCTATACCTCTAGGAGGTCGTCGGGACAATTTGTACGAAGCCCAAGAGGAGGCTGGAAGCTTTTAAGAAGCCGACGGGTCCTTGTACGAAGCCCAAGAGGAGGCTATCATTCCCGGAGGAAGATATCATTATACGAAGCCTAAGAGGAGGCTGTGAATACTTCTAAGAAGCCGAGAGGGTCTTTGTACTAAGCCCAAGAGGAGGCGGGGTTGCTTTTAGGAAGCCTGTGGGTCCTTGTATGATGCCCAAGAGGAGGCCGATGCTTTTAAGAAGCCCGTGGGTCCCCAAACCCCGAGAATTCAAGGCAAGCTATTCACAAGGAATAGATCAAGTCAGGAAAGTTCAAAAATTTGGAAGAAAGTCAAAGATGCCATTCACGGAGAATACATTCATCTCTGGGAATAGAGTTTCTTGACAATTCCTAATGAGGACAGCCGAAGAGAAGACTGTATCTGGTGATCCTATTGGGGATCTAGTTGTCTATCTCTATGAATAAACGAAACGGCGTCACCTAGTTCTAGACGTAGTTGCCGGGGAAACTCAAAATATCTATACTATTATTACACAGTTGATATGAGTTTACAAAAGAAGACTTACAGTGAAACAGCCCCACAATACAGTTATATGTATATGAAAGCGGTAAATGAAAGCGATAACCACTTACTCGGTTGTAGAGCTTCCATGCTGTTTGGTTAGTTGTTCAACAAAGAAAGATTGAAAACAACAATATATTCAAAATAAAAGGAGAAAGTGCTTTGAAAAAGAAAGATTTGGGGCTTACAGCTCAAGGAGAGGCCCAGGGTTTTATCAGTGAGTGCACTGTTTGAATTTGTACAGAGGGACTTATACAAGTGACTGAGGCCCAAAATGTTTTCTGTACAAGGGTGTTGGGTCTTACACTCTAACAGAGGCCCAAAAGGTTTAAAGAAAAAGAGTGGGGCTTATAACACGAGGGTAGACCCAGATGATTTTTCCGTTTTAAAAATGACGATCGCGCCGAGGTTTTCTTTTAACGCGGAGGGGCTTATACAATAAGTGACACCCAAAATTGTTTTGGTTAAAAGGGGGTTGGGTATTACACTCTATTAGAGGCCCAAGAGTTTTGAATGGGTCTTATAACTCAAGGAGAGGCCCAGATTTGTTTTGAAAAGGCGACGTTCGCGCCGTTTGTTTTTTGACGGTATCGGGACTTATACAATATCCTGAGGCCCAAAAATGTTTGGTCAAAAAAAAAGGATTGTGTCTTACACTCTATTAGAGGCCCAAATTGTTTTGAAAATGATTTATGAGGGTTGAATTAATCCAAAAACCCTAATTTGTTTTCAAAAATGTATTTAATTGAATAAAAATTCAATTAAAATGATCAAAATTATTTAACATATGAAAAACAAATTGTGATCTTGGATTAATGCTTCAAAAATTAAGTATTAACCTACAAAATAATTAGAAAGCATTAAAAGTTGCAAAATCAAGGTGGAAAAAATATTCAAAATGTCAAAAACAATTAAAATATTAATTCTTTGCAAAAATATCAATTATATGAAATAAATAATATTTTTGGGATTTTTTGGGAAAATAAAATATTTTAACATTTTTGTGAATTATTAAAAAAAGAATCAACTCAAAATCATTAAAACTCAGAGAGAAATTAGTTTTTGAATCAATTAAATAAAACCACAAAATTCAAATATTCAAATTTTGAAAAAAGGCGCCAAGAACACACCAAGAACACGCGCGTGTTCTGGGCTTGGCCAGATTTGCATTTTCTCTCCAATCTCACTGAATACTTGATTATAACATGCAATCCACATATCATTATGCTCGTCTCAACCTCACGATCATGTCTATGTCAATTAATTTCATTTAAATTAAACATATAACAAGAAATCATGAAAAATCCTCAAGAACCCTAATTTCTGCATGAAGGCTAGGATTTTTTATACATGATTCAAACAAAGCAATTAATTGAGGGAAAACATTCCATGCATGATTATGAACATATGGCCAAATTATTGTGCAGCAAAAATTGCATGGATCATAGAGTTAGAAGAGCTCATGCTTACCACTTGCAGCTGGTGATCGTGATTTGTGTTGGAGGTGTTACAGCTAGGTTCCAATGATGTGGATAGCTTCCCTAGGTGCCAAGTAATGTGTCTGAGTGCTTGGAATGGATTGAAATGGTTTGGAGTTGAAGATGGCACCTCAACTACAAAACTGTCAAGAACCTGAGCAATTGGCTGGTGATTTTGTGAAATCTATGTTCCAGATGTTATGTGAGTGTTTGGATCACTTCTATATGATGTATGTGAGTTGTGTGAGTGATTGGTTTGAGTGGAATTGCCCTCTAGCTCAAAACCCGATAGTTACCTTGCTAAGAAAGGCATTTTTGCTAAGAGAAAGAGATTTTGAGAAAGGCAAGTGTTGTAGGCCTTTGGTGTACTTAAACTGAACACACTTGAGCTCTATTTATAGTAGAGCAAGTTTGTTTTTGGATCCACAGTGAATGGCAACTACATCAGGTGTTTGTTCAATGTTGGCCAATGGAAATGCAAGTCTCCTCTAGCCATTGACTAGAGGTTAGGGCACAGAGCTTTGGTTCCCTTGGTCTTGGATAAGTCTTGACTGATTTCAGATGAGAATGGCTCTGTCCATGCCACCTTGATGCTTCCATTGAATGCTTCAATCCAAATTTGGAGTCTTGTCCCTATTTTGGCCATTCTAGGTTCAACATGCTATTTCTTTTTCCATGTACTTTGGAGGCTTGGCTCAGTGATTGTCCCCTTTAGATTCAATCCTCAGATGTGTCCAAGTGGATAGGAGCATTTGAATTTGGCTGATTTTGGCAAATCGAGCAAAATTGCCAATTCTGCCTTGCCTTTGACAGATTTCAGCAAGGCAACTTGCCAATGTCATATCTCATGGTGTAAGTTGAATTTGGTAATGTTCTTGACCATTTTGGAAAGCCCTTACATGATACAACAACTGTTTGAACGTGTTTGGTTTTGATCTCTTTTGAATCCAAGTGAAAAATCCCCCTACATTTCGCAAAAAGTAAGGCAAAATCTGACTTAGTGAAATTTTCACTAAGTGTTGGAACAAATTGACTTTTCTTGATTTTGATCACTCCATAACTCAAAATCCATGAGGAATTTGGACATAGGTCAGTATGAAGCTTTTGTAGAGGGCAATGAGATCTACAAATCAAGCTTTTAATGGGGAATAATGGCCTTGTGGTTAGGAGTTATGGTCCTCCAAAGTTGGTGCATTAGTGTCACTTTTTCCATAACTTAGAAATTTTTCTAAGTTTTTATGGTTACCCCTTTTACAAGTTATCCAACTTTTCTTGATTTTTCTTGATGGATGATGATTCAAATCATACATTAACATCATTTTAGGGTTAAAACTCCATTTTGGTGAAAAATCTCAAAAAGTCAAAGTTGACTTTTGTACATAGTTGACTTTTTATCAGATGAATTCCAAACTGTGCAATTCTTCATGAAATCATGCCCTTGACCTAAATCAAACTTGATGGACATGTTCCATGGGTGTCATAGGGTATATTGATGCATGTCTTAGGGCTTGGGAGCTTGTCCTGGTCAAAAGTCAAAGTTACAGTTGACTTTTCTCATAAAACCCTAATTGTGGTCCAGATGAAATTGAGACTTGTTGCGCAAGCTTCTTAGATCAATCCATTGTCCTAAATGGATCAATGTGACATATTGGAGATCCTCAAATCCTCTCTTGAGTTCTTGTCTCATGGTTTGTCCCAAAAGCCAACTTGGGGGTGAATTAGGTCAAGAAACCCTAATTCCTGATTTTTGATGAATGCATCCCTTGAGGCAAGATTGACTTGATGATTGGGTCCATTAGGTTCCATGGAGTATATTAGGTTGTGTTTTGGATCATTAGCTTGTGCCCAGATGAAAAATTTCCATCTGGAGGCCCTGGTCGACCAAAACCCTAATTTGGTGACACTGTCGATCTTGAGACTTGATCCACCTAGAAGGGAGCAGCCTTGTGCTTAATCCTTGAAGTGGGAGTCCTTTTGATCCATTGTGGATGTTTGAGAGGTTAGAAAAGTTGAAGATCATGTCATTCCTTGATTGATCCTTTGTCTAAGCACTCAGAGAGGGCTTGAAACCCTAATTTTGAGTGTAGTGGATGCTCACCCATCTTTGGGGAGACTGATGAAGTATGATGGTTCCTCCATATTGTGATGATGATTTGCACAATGATGGCAAATCTTAGTGGTCAAAATTTGGGGTATGACAGATGCCCTTATTTAATCTTCTTGGACACGAAGGTGTGAATGACGAAGGTATTCGGGCATTCGGGGTGCAAGAGGATTAAATATCGGAATACCCGAAATTTTGACAGTGGTTATGAATGATAGCTTACGCATTCATCTTCTTTTGCTAAGCAATGATGCTTAGAAAAGGTAAAATTCCCCTCGATCCTGGTCTCCAGCCAAGGAGTTGGTCTCAGTTTTCTTTTTTAAATAAACCTCCCCTCGATCCTGGTTTCCTACCAAGGAACTGGTCTTAGTTTCTGAAATAAACCTCCCCTTGATCCTGGTTTCCTACCAAGGAACTGGTCTTAGTTTCCTTTGTAAACTTCCCCTCGATCCTGGTTTCCTACACAGGAATTGGTCTTAGTTTCTTTTGTCAATAAACTTAATTGACAAGGGACGCTATTCATAGCGGTTTTCCCTCAAACTTCTCACCGAATTTTCCTGGGGAGATGCCATTTGACGGAAACAATTTTGATGTAAGACTTCATGGGGAACCCAACCGTCTGAGTTGTAGAGTTGCACAAACTTCTCTGTTGGAGACGCCATTTGTTGACTCTGCTCGGGGAATGCGAGTCCCTTGGGAGACTGCATTCGTTTGGGGTCTTTACATCATACTTTTCTCGGAGATCTTCTCGGAGAAATTCCATATGATGTGATCCAATTTTGAGGTGCCGATGACCTTTTCATCAGTGGGTTTTTTGGAGAAAAACTGCCGTACTGTCGGATCTTCGATTTATGAGGCTTTCCCTTGGGATTTTCTTTAATCCGGGAAAGCAAGGATATCATCTTCAATGGCGAAGAGTGATGTTAACTGAGGGCTTCTGTGGTTTTTCAGAGGTTCAAGTTATCAAGGTGGTCAAGGGCCAACTTCAATCCAGAAATAAAACTAGAGGAGAGAGAATGTTCAGACGTAACACTTCCTGACGAGGAAAGGGCTGACAACTCGATTGAGAGGACTTTTATCACCAGGGGACAAGACCGACTAGAGTGATAGTGATGCAATATGACTATGAATGTAAATCAATAATGCATGATGTATGTATGTTTATGCTGACAAAACTGACGCGACATACAAACTGACAGGTGAACACGACTGGATACTCGGCCATCGCGGGGCGAAGAAGTATCATTGGTTCAGAATAGCAATTCCACCTTGCTTAGGAGAGATAGTCCCTGCGGGGAATACCGTTGATCTGGCCTAGGAGATAAGAACTCGGCCGAGGCGTGTCAGACGAAACAAGGTCTCTGACACAGTTGATCCCTTCATTCAGGCATACTGGGTTAGAAGGAGTACTTTGATTCTGCACTTTGAAGTTTGCTTACTTCTGAAGAAGCGGTTGATGTTCCTTTGATGTTCAACAGTCAAAAGAAATTGCCGACTTTATTTTTAAAAGCAGAAAAAGTTTTAACAAGTAAATTCATTTTTGTTTTATTTCAAGAATCGTTAATCATGTTAACAACGTCGTTCTGTAAAGCTAAAACAAATAAGAATTACAAACAAAAGCACAAGGGCTCAAATTTTTATTGATAAGATGGAGATCAGCCAAACGCGTGATTCCAAAGAGTATATACAAAGTTAGAAAATGGTAATTTACAGTGAAAAGGGCTACGTCGAAACATAACGACCACTATCCTTCTACCAAGTTTGAATTCGGGGCATCCTGAGCTTCTGTCGAAGATGACCTTGACTGGAGTTTTCCTCCGATGGATGATGTAACTGCTGCTGAGGGACTTGCCTCTGTTGAACATAGTTACTTGCCATTATCCCTAATTTTTGCCTGGATTGTACTTTGATGTTTCCAATCCACCGGGATGATTTTTTTCATGTCTCTAACTTTTGCCTGGACCGCCCTTTTGGGTTTTCAATCCACCGAGACGTTTTTTTTTTTTTTTTTAGTTTAGGCGAAGTATTTCTTGACTACATCAACATTCGTGGGGTAGGAAAATTCCTCTCCGTCCATGGTTGCAAGTCTCAAGGCGCCGCCTGAGAAAGCTTTCGTGACCACATAGGGGCCATCATAATTCGGAGTCCACTTGCCTCGCGAATCAGTGAGAAATGATTGTATCTTTTTGAGCACAAGGTCTCCTTTTCTGAAGACGCGAGGTCAGACCTTTTTGTCAAACGCCTTCTTCATTCTCTGTTGATACAGCTGACCATGGCATAGTTTCGTGATTCTCTTTTCTTCGATCAGATTCAGTTCTTCGTGTCGACTTTGACACAATTCAGCTTCAGTGAGCTTAGCTTCCATCAATACTCGGATTGACGGGATCTCTACTTCTATGGGGAGCACTGCTTCCATGCCATATACTAGAGAGAAAGGGGTAGCCCCTGTTGAAGTGCGGACAGATGTGTGATAACCATGAAGAGCAAAGGGTAGCATGTCGTGCCAGTCTTTGTAGGTTACAACCATCTTTTGAACGATCTTCTTGATGTTCTTGTTAGCCGCTTCTACCGCTCCGTTCATCTTGGGTCGGTAGGGAGATGAGTTATGGTGTTCGATCTTGAACTCTGAGCACAACTCTTTCATCATCTTGTTGTTCAAGTTAGATCCATTATCTGTAATGATCTCGCTTGGAACACCATAACGGCAGATAATATTGTTTTTGATAAATCAGACCACCACTTGTCAGGTTACATTGGCGAATGACGCAACTTCGACCCACTTGGTGAAGTAGTCAATGGCTACCAAGATGAACCGATGTCCGTTTGAAGCCTTGGGCTCAATCATGCCAATTGTGTCGATTCCCCATATGGAAAAAGGCCACGGGGAAGAAAGAACTTTGAGATGTGATGGTGGTACATGAATTTTGTCGGAGTATATCTGACATTTATGACACCTCCTCATGTACTTGTAGCAGTCGGACTCCATGGTCAACCAGTAATACCCTGCTCTTAGAATTTTTCTCGCCATTGTATGTCCGTTGGCATGAGTGCCAAAGGATCCTTCATGAATTTCTTTCATCAGCATTTCTGCTTCTGGTCTGTCGACGCATCAGAGCAAGACCATGTCAAAATTTCTCTTATAGAGAGTGTTACCACTCAGGAAGAAGTTTCCAGCTAATCTCCTGAGGGTTTTCCTATCTTTCCTGGATTCCCTAGGTGGGTACTCTTGTTTTTGAAGGAAGCATTTGATATCGTGATACCAAGGTTTGTCGGCTATGACTGCTTCAATCGTGAAGACGTACGCGGGCCGTTCAAGGCGCATTATGTCGATCTTAGGTAAGTCGTTCCATTGACCTACACTAATCATGGAAGTGATAGTGGCTAATGCATCAGCCGTGTGATTCTCCTCACGAGGGATATGATGAAACTCAACTCTGTTGAAGAAGGGTAGCAACCTTCTTGCGTAGTCTTTGTAAGGGATCAATCCTAATTGGTATATGTTCCAATCTCCTTTTATCTGATTGATAACCAGGGCTGGGTCGCCGTATACGTCCAAGTTTTTTATCCTTAAATCAATTGCTTCTTCGAGACCCATAATACAAGCTTCGTATTCGGCCTCGTTGTTCGTACATTTGAACGTAAGTCTGGCAGTGAAAGGAATGTGGGTACCCTGACGGGTAACAATGATTGCCCCAATTTCGTTTCCGTAATGATTAACTGCTCCGTCAAAGATAAGTCCCCATTGGGAACCTGGTTCTGGCCCTTCACTGGGTAACAGTTCATCGCAATCTTTCATTTTTAGATACATGACATCTTTGTCTGGGAAGTCAAACCCGATTGATTCCTGATCGTCAATCGGTTGATGATCCAAATGATCGGCTAAAATACTTCTTTTAACGGCTTTTTGAGCGTGGTACTCTATGTCATATTCTGATAACAACATCTGCCAACGGCCAATTCTTCCTGTGAGAGCAGGTTTTTCGAAGACGTACTTGATTGGATCCATTTCTGAGATTAACCAAGTAGTATGACGAATCATGTATTGGCGAAGACGTTTGGCTGCCCAAGCCAAAGCACAACAAGTTTTCTCAAGCATCGTGTACCGAGTTTCGCAGTCGGTGAATTTCTTGCTTAAATAGTAGATGGCAGACTCTTTCCGTTTAGTTTCGTCTTGTTGGCCAAGTACACATCCCATTGAGTCCTCTAGGACTGTGAGGTAAATGATCAGTGGTCTTCCTTCCACTGGAGGTGATAGAATCGGAGGATTCAACAGATATTCCTTAATACTATCGAAGGCGGTTTGACAATCTTCTGTCCAAACACAATCCTGGTTCTTTTTAAGTAACTTGAAGATCGGCGCGCATGTCGCGGTCATGAGGAATATGAATCTGGAGATGTAGTTCAAACATCCCAGGAATCCTCTGACTTGTTTTTCAGTTTTCGGAGAAGGCATTTCTTGAATGGCCTTGACCTTGTCAGGATCAACCTCAATTCCTTTCTGGCTGACGATGAACCCTAGTAGTTTCCCTGAACGGACACCGAAGGTGCACTTGTTGGGATTCAAGCGGAGCTTGAATTTTCTTAGACGTTCGAACAATTTTGACAGATGTTCAACGTGCTCACTCTCTGTTTTTGACTTTGCAATCATATCATCGACATATACCTCGATTTCTTTGTGTATCATGTCATGAAACAGAGTAGTCATGGCCCTTTGATATGTTGCCCCGACGTTCTTCAAATCGAACGGCATTAACTTGTAACAAAAGGTGCCCCATGGGGTAATGAACGAAGTTTTCTCCATGTCTTTCGGCGCCATTTTGATCTAATTATAGCCCGAGAATCCATCCATGAAGGAGAAGACTTTGAACTTTGCTGTGCTGTCTACCAGCATGTCAATGTGTGGTAAAGGAAAGTCGTCCTTTGGACTAGCCTTGTTCAGATCTCGGTAATCAACACACATTCTGACCTTTCCGTCCTTTTTGGAAATGGGTACGATATTAGCTAACCATTGAGGATATTCAGATGTAGCGAGGAAACCCACGTCAATCTGTTTCTGTACCTCCTCTTTGATTTTGATGGCCATGTCCGGGTGAGTCCGTCTCAACCTCTGCTTTACTGGCAGACATTCCGATCTCAACGATAAGTGATGTTCCACGATGTTGGTATCCAACCCTGGCATATCCTGATAGGACCAAGCGAATACATCGGTAAATTCTCTGAGAAGCTTTATCAAACCCTCTCTGGCAGTTGGACTAAGCAGTGCCCCAATCCTAATTTCTTTTCTCTCTTTTTCTGAACCAAAGTTTACCGTTTCCAACGGCTCTTTGTGAGGTTCAATGGACCTTTCCTCTTGTCTGAGTAGTCGGGAGATCTCTTCTGGAATTTGGTCGTCATTTTCTTCTTCAGCCTCGAATATCGGGAACTCAAAGTTGGGAGAAGGCATCGGATCGTATGTTTCAACGGGGTTTAAAACAAGCAATCTGCATGACATGATGATTCGTGTTTAGAAGAGATAGAGAAAATGCAAATGTGTGAAGTGTTTTATTTTACTGCTTGTTTTTATTATTGAATTGTTTTTTAGGATTACCATTTTCTGAAAAAACAAAAAGAGAAAATAGCAATTAATGCGGAAATTACAGAACGACGTTATTTTATTAATGAACAAGTCGAATCTTGAAACTACAGCCCTATAAAACAAAACTCTGTCGCTTTGGGCAAAGCGAAGAGGGAAATTTCACAGAAAGCGAGCCCTATCAAAACATCCGTTTCACCTGGGCAGGGTGAAAGGTTAAAGATGGCAATTACTTTGACTGATGAACAATCTTCGGAACCTCGACGGCAACCCATTGGCGGCGAACTCCTCGGTGAATCACAAATTCTGGCACCTTCCTTGATTTGTCTTCAGAAATAACGTTGATTTCTTGTAAAGCATGATCATTGGAATCTGTCTCCCAGGAAAAATTGTCGTAGAAGGATTCCTCTGTTGCATCTTACATAGCATTTGTGCTCTCAGCTGTATCTCCCCCATCCAGTAGGCTGGATATCTTCGAGCCTGATACGAGAGCTTTCGGGAGCGGTGTACTTGACCATGAAGTCGTATTTTCCACTTGGTTCTCCCAAGGTGTCCCAAACTTCTTTGGAACTGGAGGAGTCATTTCTCTCGATGACGTTAACCTCGGGAAAAACATAGTTGATGAACTCAAGTCCTGCAAACGTTGCAAATTCATCTTCATGTTGAGTAGTTTCCGAATGACCTGAGTGTTGATCCTATGACATGGTGGGGACACAGGTATTCTGTTCAATGATGGTCAGCTGATTCTCATTGCTCGGCTGACTTTCCGGCCCCAAGTCTCCTACGTAAGGCTGCCACATTGGCAGACCATCCATTGGGCCATAGTAGTTGTAGTCAAAGCTGTCTTTCATCAGAGTGTCCTCCTCTAATGAATTTGGCGGAGCACGGCATCCTTCCGGATCACAATCCCTGAATATCATTTCGACGTCTGACCTGGATATAAATCTCGGACTCTCTGTAGGAAAGCAAAAAGGAGTTTCCGTTTTGTCCTGAGACATATAACCGTCCTCATTAAGATAGGACTTCTATTCTTCATTTGTGTCAGAGGGATCTTCCTCATGGATAGCATGTACTGCCTGAGACACTGGGTGAAGGAAACTTCCACTGTGGAAGAAGTTCTGAATGGGATGAAGACTTCCATCACCGGCAGCTTTCTGGGTACAGGTTGCAGAAAAACCAAGACCCTTCTTTGTTTTATTGTAAATAGGAATGACAAGCTGTCCCCATCCCGTTGTATTGGTACTCTCGACCGCTTTGATAGCATCTTTGTATGAGGAAATCGAGGTTTCTCCTTTGAACTGATTGTTCTTGCTTACCGACAATGCTTGGAACTGAGTTCCAATAACCTCCTCGGGTTCTATGCCAGTAGATGATGACAAGTTACTCACCAGCAAGGCCTGCTCCCCGCAGACTGTGACAAGTTGATTGTTCTGGACGAACTTTAGCTTTTGGTGGAGGGTCGAAGTGACCGCTCCATCCTGATGTATCCAAGGTCTTCCTAATAAACAACTGTATGTTGCCCGGATGTCCATGACCTAGAAAGTGACTTGGAAAGTGTGAGGACCGATAGTTATGGGAAGATCAACTTCGCCGATAACTGTTTTTCTGGATCCGTCGAACGCTTTGACGACGACCTCGCTGGTTCTCATCGGAGGGACTTTGAATAATCATTGCATCAAAGTGGACTTCGGCATAACATTCAGGGCTGACCCTGTGTCTACCAGTACGCTGGCTAAAGCACCGTCCTGGCAGTTAACTGTAATGTTGAGCGCCATGTTAGGACGACGACCCTCTTCGGGTAATTCCTCATCACTAAATCCAAAATTATCGCAGTATGTGATGTTAGAGACAATGCTATCAAACTATCTGATTGTTACATCCTGTTCCACAAAGGCTTGCTCCAAGACTTTCTGTAGAGCCTCCCTGTGGGCTTCTCAACTGAGTAACAATGATAATACCGAGATCTTTGAAGGAGTTTGTAACAGTTGATCGACAATGTTGTATTCACTCCTTTGGATGAGCTTCAACATCTCATCATTATTTTTCGAAAGGTCGGGATTACTGGATTGACCGACTGGTGGATCAGGAGCTTCCGTCTGAAGTTCCTTTTCTTTGTTAGGTTCTCCAACTCCTCGGTTGAAGATTCGACCGCTCCGTGTTATACGAATGATGTCTGCAATATTCATGACGGAGGGTAATGGAATTTCCTTTCCATTTTCAACTGTTGTTGCACCGTATTTGTAAGGGATAGCCTTAGTTGATTCATACGGTGTTGGTCCCGGTAGATAGATGACTATGGGAACCTTCTGATTTTTCTGACCATTATAATTAATCTCGATCCGTTCCCAGTTGGGAACTTTAGAATCGTCAAGTAGAGGTATAATGGCAAAAACATCCCTGGTCCTGTGATGACCAGAAATCGTGACAACATCCTCAACTTGCTCGGCAAGATAGTTCGGCATCTAGTTGATGGGTCCAGAACCCGGATATGGACGAATCTCTCCATGATCCACCTAACCCTGAAGAGCTACTCTCACAAGGTAACACCCTTGGTTACTTTCCGAACAGACACTACAACGGTCATAGTTATGTGGTAGCACCTGGCCACGCCCACTTTGAATACAATGTAACCTCACTAGGTTAGCTTCCACAGATCGGACATCCTGTCTTTGACGCCGAGTGGGATTCCTGTTATTGATACTAATCTGCTGAGTATCTTCATTCATATAGATTGGCATCCACCAGTGATTTAACAAGTGCTGAAGTGCCTCCTGGACAAGGGTACAACCTCGATCGTTTTCGCAACCTGCTTTACAGCTTTGATAGTTGTGTGATATTAAGAATCCGAGTCGGACCTGTTCAGCATGTAACTCTACCTGGTTGGTATTCATCACACGAATATCAAAGATCTGAACCATGTTGATCTGATAGGGATTCCTATCATGGTAGTCTTGGATCCATCCAAGATACATCTGACGCTGGAGGGCCTCATGTATGAAAGAGCATCCCTGTTTGTTTACTGAGCAAATCAGACAGGAACTGTAATCGTGCCACGGAAGATTATGATACTGGCTTTGCCTTGAGTGCATCGCCACCAAGTTGACATTCATTGCACGGATATCGTGGTTCTGAATGACGTTAGAATTCGTGTAAACCATGTTAACTCCACGAACTCGGTGCTCTTGGATCCATCCGAGATCCATCTATTCCTACAGAGCTGCTTGCACCACAAAACATCCTTGGTTGTCTTTAGAGAAGATATCACATTGGTGATAATTATGAGGTGGCACATGGCCATATCCACTTTGTCTACAATGCATCTTGACCAGATTGGTTTTCAACAAGAGTACATCATGAATTTGTTAGACATCGTTAGTCTCTCCTTCTATCAAATTGACTGCAGCCTTCCCGTGTTGAGGGAGCGGATTCGTGAGAACATTAGGATTCGTATCCTTGAAGGATAAGACCCCGCTCCTAACAAGTTTTTGCACGTCGGACTTGAAATTGAGACAAGTCTCTATGTTATGCCCTGAACCTCCTTGATGGTAAGGGCATGTCTGATCCACCTTAAACCAAAAAGGCGGATTTTCCGGTACTGTAAGAGGAGATTTAGTCTGAATGTGCCCCTTAGCTAGTAGTAACGGAAACATCTATGCATACGAAATGGGTATAGGATCAAATCTTGGTGGCCGTGTTAGACGGTTGTTGTTGCATGGAGGACGAGCCTGCTGAAGAGGCTGTTGTGTCCTTTGTTGATCAGGTTGGCCCTGCGGAACCTGAGGTTGATACGTAGGAATAGGCGCAGGGTTGATAGCAGGAGTCACAGCTGCTACTGGTTGATAACGTCGCCTTTGCTTTCCGAGAGAGATATTCCCAATATCTTGCTCTTTTTTCTTAGGGAGAGCACTACCGTATTTTTTTAGTACCGCTCGTCGATCCAGTGTCTTTTACCAAACGTCCCTCTCAGACGGCTTCCTCAAGACGTATGCCCATGCCCACCATCTCGGTGAAATCACTGGGTGCACTGGCAACCATTCGGTCATAGTAAAATGAGCTTAAGGTCTTTAAGAAGATCTTTGTCATCTCTTTTTCCTCAAGAGGTGGACAAATTTGAGCGGCAATTTCACGCCACCTTTGAGCATACTCCTTAAAGGTTTCCTTGTCCTTTTGCGACATCGATCTGAGTTGATCTCTGTCGGGTGCCATGTCCAAATTGTATTTGTATTGTTGGACGAAGGCAGTACCAAGATCTCTGAATGTACTGATCGTAGTACAGTTTAAACCCATGTACCATTTGAGTGCGGCACCGGTTAAACTATCTTGGAAGTAGTGAATCAGTAGGTCCTGATTTTCCGTCTGAGCTGACATTCGCCGAGCGTACATCACCAGATGGCTTTGAGGGCAAGAGTTACCCTTGTATTTTTCAAAGTCGGACACTTGAAATTTGTGCGGGACTTTCACATTTGGGACCAAGCAGAGGTCTGCGGCGTCCTTTCCAAATAGATCTTGACCGCGAATGGCTTGCAGTTCCTTCTGCATTTCCAAGAACTGTTCCTAGAATTCATCCATTCGGTCAAACATAGTTTCCTTCTTACCAAAAAGTATCTGTGGAATCTGTCCTTCTGGGACAGTGTGCACCACAGTGGGTGGTACCGTGACTACGGTAGTGAGTCTTGGCGTCTCCCGAAGTTTGTAACCTTCGGGAGTCTTTAGTATGCCCCTGGCATCTTCGCTTTCCCGAAGTTTGTAACCTTCAGGCCCAGCGGCTTCTGTTGTGATTCCCTGATCTTCAGTGATCGGCGGAACATATCCTTCCGGGATATAGTTAACAGGCATGCCCCAAGGACGATCTTTCGGCATTTGATACCTAGGATCATACTTCTCCACTATGGGCGTTGAGGTGATCTCTGAGGTCACAGTTCTTTGTAACTGAGCTTCTGCCATGGCTTGCATGTCGTTACGAAGCTTTCTCATATCCTCTCTCAGAGCGTCGATCTCTTCTTTCAACTCTCTGTTTTCTTCCTCAAGATCATCCATCCTTTTCTGACGATTGGCCCGATTAGTATATAAATGAAACAGTTTGACTCTAGAACCGAGACACAAACGTGAGATTCGTAGGTAAGAAGAATACACGATGTGAGAATGATGAATGCAATGATTATATTAATTGTTTTTTTGGTTTAATCAAAATAAACTTCGACAATTAGATTGCAAATATGAAACAGTGGGAAAACCCCTTTTTATTGAATTCAAAGGATTACAGAAATGGAAATACAGTAGATTACAAGGTGCAGAAACAGAAACCTAAACGAATGGGTCCCGAGTCCTCTCTGAAGAGAAATCGGGCGCTGATTCTAGTATCTTCCTTTTCTTTGACCGGGGCTCTTGGGCCATTGTCGGGTTGTCATTCCTTTTCCAAGTGAAAGGAGCGAGCAAATTCCTTTGGTCATCTTGATTCTCTACAGCATGTTTCTCCAAAATTTCAATCAGAGCATCTTTCTCTTTCAGTAATTGTTGTATTTTGATGCACTCTACGTCGAGGGTGCGGTACTTGTTCTTCCAAGACTTTCTCTCCTTTTGGACTTTGTTGAGAGTAACCTGAAGCTTTTCAGTTTCCGTCATGAAGTACATGACAGATTCCCTCGGCGGAAGAATTCCGTAACGAGGATAAGGCATTTTTAGCTTGAGAGCTCTAGTTTGTACCCAATGGAGATAAGGCTCCACCGAGACACAATCCGGTTTTCCTTGAGACTCTCGTCCTTTCTTATGAACATGCTTCCAAGAGTGCACTATTTCCGTCTTTAGTGCTCTATCGTTTTCTCCTTCCTTGAAGAAAAGACCTTCCAGATGAACACCCCGTGGGACGTGTCTCATCGGGTATCCAAATTGACGAAGAACCAATACCGGATGGTAGTTGATTCCTCCCTTAGTTCCTATAAGGGGTACGTTGGGGAAGTTTCCACAACGGTCAATGATTCTGATTCCATCATAAATCTTATTACACCAATCTATATCAGAGTTGGTAAGAGACATGATCTTCTGCGACCAACGTAAAGCACTCTTGCAATCCCAAAAAGCAGCAGACTTGGGCAAGTGAGAGATAAACCATTTGTAAAGCAGAGGTACACAGCATGTGATCTCCCCTCCACTGTACAAATTCCCCAAGTGTACAGAATGATACGCATCTGCGAGCAAAGTCGGCACAGGATTTCCAATGAGAAAAACCTTAATGGAGTTGATATCTACAAAATTATTGATGTTGGGAAACAAAAATAACCCGTAGGTGAGCAAGACAAAGATGCTTTCAAAAGCAGTCACGTTTCCTATACTGGAAAAATACAGGGCCTTCTTTGTCAAGAACTGGGCTGGCAAACCTTGTATGCCACCCTTGGTAGTTAGGTGAGTCCTAACCTCAGACTCGTCCAATTGAATTGCTCTTGCAATGGTTTGATTCTTGGGAATTTCTTCCAGTCCAGAAAATAGAGCTCGATCAGTGATATGTAAATCGATCAGATGAGAATACTCCTCCAGCGTTGGTGCTAGCTGGTAATCCGGGAATGTGAAACAGTGATAAACCGGATCGTAGAACTGAATGAGGGCATCCATGATTCCCTCAATCACATGGACTCTTAATAGTGGTAGCAGACCTTCGTGCTTGGCTCTAAAAGCCTCAGGGTTAGTGATCATCCCGGCTAACCTTCTCAAATCCTCTAGTTTTGGTAACTTGCAGGTGTACGTATGAGTTCTCCTTCTACCGAAATCCATTAGTGCAATCTTTTTCTCTGATATTTGCAATCACAGTCTTAGTTTAATTTGAAAAACAGAGAGACTAGAAGAGAAGATTTTTTGAATGTTTTAATGTTTTTTCTTTTAGATGAATGCATGAATGCAGCACACAAAAACATAGAAAAAACATGGGGTTAAAGGGTCGTTGTCATGAAGTCAAGGCTCTACCCATCCCCCAAAGGTTTATACTAGGGTGATTTTGTACCTGTACTCATTATCATCAGCTCCTCCCAGGAAAGTAAAACAACAAGCAGATCGCCAGCGAGTTGTAGAGCAATCCTAGAGTAAGTGCCATTCACCGAGAATAGATCACCAGCCTCAAATGAGGGTAGTATCGCGTAACAACTATTCCCGATAGTTTCTGCACTACGAAAGGGTTTGGCTCCTCAGCTTCTTAGACTTAACAATCGGCCCATTGTCTAGGTGAGAGAATGGGTTGCATTGGTCAGCCTCCACTGAGGTTGATGGCCGACCTCGTCGCCATCACTTATCTTAAGTGTATACTCAATCTTTCCACATACGGAATCAGCCGCATTCCCATTAGCAGAAAAATAAACACGTATAGAAATTAGGAAAAGCAGTATATATATTTGTCCTAATCATCCTAGACCTTTAAAGTTATGAATCCTAAGTTCCTGACAGAAAATGGGTTCCCCGGCGGAAGCCCAAATCTGTGGTATTCACACAAGAGAAGAAAAGGAAGACCGTGCCTAGATCTAACTTTGAACGGCCCCACGGTGGGCGCCATTTTTCTGTAGCGAGCGATTTTGGACGCGGTTCTTAAGCGCTGGTCGCTCTCTGCGGTTTGAGCTTACTGCAGGTCGATTCATTTTTTATCCTATTGTGAGCTGAATAAGGAAGGGAAATAGATGTCTCCAATTAACCCTGCTTTGTATTCTGAGTTTAAACAGCGGTCTATTATGTTACGAATGATATCAATGTGGGGGGGCATTTGTACTGGTTATTTGTATTTTCGCCAATACTGATTTCTTTCTTCTCTTTCTAGGACTTTCTGGCGGGGAACAAGGATTAGGATGTTAGGACTGATGCTTTTGATAGATACATGAGAGTATGGGATTTTGAGTTTTTGTTTAGTGTGCTCGCTAAGATCTTTTCTCTCGATCTTATGCCTATGCATTCCCGTTTACCGAAACAGGGAAATCAGAGCGTTCGTAGTTCCTCCTATTCTATGGGAGGAAATGGTTGTTTTTGGTGTCTTGTTCAAAGCCCAAGATGTGAGGCGAAAAGGTGGTTTGTATCTTGTTCAAAGCCCAAGATGTGAAGCTGAAAAGTCTATTTGTATCTTGTTCAAAGCCCAAGATGTGAAGCTAAAGGTGTTGACTTTAGAGAGAATTTGTCATCTCTAAAGAGGGGTTTGTCTGTTACGACTGTTTATAAAGGAGAATTACTTTATCCGGGATGTGTGAATCCGGCAATGCCATAATTTCCTTTAAAGGGGATTTTAACCTGAAGGAGAAGACTTTAACTCAGTGTAGAGCAATGCTATCTTTCCCTAGGAACTTCTCATGCTAAAAGAGGGACAGTGGTGTGGATGTAGATGATCGAGAGGCTTGCCGCTTACAGCAGTTAGATGAAGGGGAAGTAGTTGTTGATGTTTGTGTACTGTGAACGAGGTACAGCTTTGATGCTAAAAGGTTAATTGGATTAACCAGTGGTTTTCTTATATAAAGCCTAAGAGGAGGCTAATATGTGTCTCGTACAAAGCCCGAGAGAGAGGCTAAAAGGTTTTGACTCAACGAGGGAATCTTTTGGTATCTCGTATAAAGCCCGAGATGGAGGCTATTTGACTCAACAAGAGAGTTTTTGTATCTCGTACGAAGCCCGAGATGGAGGCTATCATTTGTTTGGCTCAATAAGAACCTTTTTGTATCTCGTATAAAGCCCGAGATGGAGGCGAAAGGGGTAATTGACTCAATGGGGGAGTCTTTTATGTGTCTCGTACAAAGCCCGAGAGAGAGGCTAAACATTGTTAACTCCGCTGGGGAGAATCATTGTATAAAGCCCAAGAGAGGGGCTAACTTCAATGGAGAAGGATCATCATACAAAGCCTAAGAGGAGGCTATGGTTACTGTTTCAGTTGAGTGACAGGTCCAGTAGACTGATTGTTAAAGAGAAAATTAATTCTTATATGAGCAACACTGTACTCAAGGATTTGATTCGAGGATCCGGGTTATTCCTGTTCTTTAAGGAAGTGGGAAATACGAAGGGTATTGAGACTGTCCGAGTCTACGGGGTTTCTTCCTATTTAACGAAGGGGTCACTTGAGAATGTCTTTGAGACTCAAGGAGATTAGACTGTCCAAGTCTAGGGATTCATCTTTTGTACTATGCTTTGAGAAACAGTAGTAGACTCTTTGAAAGGACTGTTCTATGAAGATAACTAGGTTCTATTCCTATACCTCTAGGAGGTCGTCGGGACAATTTGTACGAAGCCCAAGAGGAGGCTGGAAGCTTTTAAGAAGCCGACGAGTCCTTGTACGAAGCCCAAGAGGAGGCTATCATTCCCGGAGGAAGGGATCATTATACGAAGCCTAAGAGGAGGTTGTGAATACTTCTAAGAAGCCGAGAGGGTCCTTGTACTAATCCCAAGAGGAGGCGGGGTTGCTTTTTGGAAGCCTGTGGGTCCTTGTATGATGCCCAAGAGGAGGCCGATGCTTTTAAGAAGCCCGTGGGTCCCCAAACCCCGAGAAATTCAAGGCAAGCTATTCACAAGTAATAGATCAAGTTAGGAAAGTTCGAAAATTTGGAAGAAACTCAAAGATGCCATTCACGGAGAATACATTCATCTCTGGGAATAGAGTTTCTTGACAATTCCTAATGAGGACAGCCGAAGAGAAGACTATATCTGGTGATCCTATTGGGGATCTAGTTGTCTATTTCTATGAATAAACGAAACGGCGTCACCTAGTTCTAGACGTAGTTGTCGGGGAAACTCAAAATATCTATACTATTATTACACAATTGATATGAGTTTACGAAAGAAGACTTACAGTGAAACAGCCCCACAATACAGTTATATGTATATGAAAGCGGTAAATGAAAGCGATTACCACTTACTCGGTTGTAGAGCTTCCATGCTGTTTGGTTAGTTGTTCAACAAAGAAAGATTGAAAACAACAATATATTCAAAATCAAAGGAGAAAGTGCTTTTAAAAAGAAAGATTTGGGGCTTACAGCTCAAGGAGAGGCCTAGGGTTTTATCAGTGAGTGCACTGTTTGAATTTGTACAGAGGGACTTATACAAGTGACTGAGGCCCAAAATGTTTTCTATACAAGGGTGTTGGGTCTTACACTCAAATAGAGGCCCAAAAGGTTTAAAGAAAAAGAGTGGGGCTTATAACACGAGGGCAGGCCCAGATGATTTTTTCGTTTTAAAAATGGCGATCGCGCCGAGGTTTTCTTTTAACGCGGAGGGGCTTATACAATAAGTGAGTCCCAAAATTGTTTTGGTTAAAAGGGGGTTGGGTCTTACACTCTATTAGAGGCCCAAAAGTTTTGAATGGGTCTTATAGCTCAAGGAGAGGCCCAGATTTATTTTGAAAAGGCGACGTTCGCGACGTTTGTTTTTTGACGGTATCGGGACTTATACAATATACTGAGGCCCAAAAATGTTTGGTCAAAAAAAAGGATTGGGTCTTACACTCTATTAGAGGCCCAAATTGTTTTGAAAATGATTTATGAGGGTTGAATTAATCCAAAAACCCTAATATGTTTTCAAAAATGTATTTAATTGAATAAAAATTCAATTAAAATGATCAAAATTGTTTAACATATGAAAAAAAAATTGTGATCTTGGATTAATGCTTCAAAAATTAAGTATTGACCTACAAAATAATTAGAAAGCATTAAAAGTTGCAAAATCAAGGTGGAAAAAATATTCAAAATGTCAAAAACAATTAAAATATTAATTCTTTGAAAAAATATCAATTATATGAAATAAATAATATTTTTTGGATTTTTTGGGAAAATAAAATATTTTAACATTTTTGTGAATTATTAAAAAAAGAATCAACTCAAAATCATTAAAACTCAGAGAGAAATTAATTTTTGAATCAATTAAATAAAACCACAATATTCAAATATTCAAATTTTGAAAAAAGGCGCCAAGAACACGCGCGTGTTCTGGGCTTGGCCAGATTTGCATTTTCTCTCCAATCTCACTGAATATTTGATTATAACATGCAATCCACATATCATTATGCTCGTCTCAACCTCACGATCATGTCTATGTCAATTAATTTCATTTAAATTAAACATATAACAAGAAATCATGAAAAATCCTCAAGAACCCTAATTTCTGCATGAAGGCTAGGATTTTTGATACACGATTCAAACAAAGCAATTAATTGAGGGAAAACATTCCATGCATGATTATGAACATATGACCAAATTATTGTGCAGCAAAAATTGCATGGATCATAGAGTTAAAAGAGCTCATGCTTACCACTTGCAGCTGGTGATCGTGATTTGTGTTGGAGGTGTTACAGCTAGGTTCCAATGATGTGGATAGCTTCCCTAGGTGCCAAGTGATATGTCTGAGTGCTTGGAATGGATTGAAATGGTTTGGAGTTGAAGATGGCACCTCAACTGCAAAACTGTCAAGAACTTGAGCAATTGGCTGGTGTTTTTGTGAAATCTGTGTTCCAGATATTATGTGAGTGTTTGGATCACTTCTATATGATGTATGTGAGGTGTGTGAGTGATTGGTTTGAGTGGAATTGCCCTCTAGCTCAAAACCCGATAGTTACCTTGCTAAGAAAGGCATTTTTGCCAAGAGATAGATATTTTGAGAAAGGCAAGTGTTGTAGGCCTTTGGTGTACTTAAATTGAACACAATTGAGCTCTATTTATAGTAGAGCAAGTTTGTTTTGGGATCCACAGTGAATGGCAACTGTAGCAGGTGTTTGTTCAATGTTGGCCAATGGAAATGCAAGTCTCCTCTAGCCATTGACTAGAGGTTAGGGCACAGAGCTTTGGTTCCCTTGGTCTTGGATAAGTCTTGACTGATTTCAGATGAGAATGGCTCAGTCCATGCCACCTTGATGCTTCCATTGAATGCTTCAATCCAAATTTGGAGTCTTGTCCCTATTTTGGCCATTCTAGGTTCAACATGCTATTTCTTGTTCCATGGACTTTGGAGGCTTGGCTCAGTGATTGTCCCCTTTAGATTCAATCCTCAGATGTGTCCAAGTGGATAGGAGCATTTGAATTTGGCTGATTTTGGCAAATCGAGTAAAATTGCCAATTATGCCTTGCCTTTGACAAATTTCAGCAAGGCAACTTGCCAATGTCATATCTCATGGTGTAAGTTGAATTTGGTAATGTTCTTGACAATTTTGGAAAGCCCTTACATGATACAACAACTGTTTGAACATGTTTGGTTTTGATCTCTTTTGAATCCAAATGAAAAATCCCCCTACATTTGGCAAAAAGTAAGGCAAAATCTGACTTAGTGAAATTTTCACTAAGTGTTGGAACAAAGTGACTTTTCTTGATTTTGATCACTCCATAACTCAAAATCCATGAGGAATTTGGACATAGGTCAGTAAGAAGCTTTTGTAGAGAGCAATGAGATCTACAAATCAAGCTTTGAATGGGGAACAATGGTCTTGTGGTTTAGGAGTTATGGTCCTCCAAAGTTGGTGCATTAGTGTCACTTTTTCCATAACTTAGAAATTTTTCTAAGTTTTTATGGTTACCCCTTTTACAAGTTATCCAACTTTTCTTGATTTTTCTTGATGGATGATGATTCAAATCATACATTAACATCATTTTAGGGTTAAATATCCATTTTGCTGAAAAATCTCAAAAAGTCAAAGTTGACTTTTGTGCACAGTTGACTTTTTATCAGATGAATTCCAAACTGTGCAATTCTTCATGAAATGATGCCCTTGACCTAAATCAAACTTGATGGACATGTTCCATGGGTGTCATAGTGTATATTGATGCATGTCTTAGGGCTTGGGAGCTTGTCCTGGTCAAAAGTCAAAGTTATAGTTGACTTTTCTCATAAAACCCTAATTGTGGTCCAGATGAAATTAAGACTTGTTGCTCAAGCTTCTAAGATCAATCCATTGTCCCAAATGGATCAATGTGACATATTGGAGAAACTCAAATCCTCTCTTGAGGTCTTGGCTCATGGTTTGTCCCAAAAGCCAACTTGGGGGTGAATTAGGTCAAGAAACCCTAATTCCTGATTTTTTATGAATGCATCCCCTGAGGCAAAATTGACTTGATGATTGGGTCCATGAGGTTCCATGGAGTATATTAGGTTGTGTTTTGGATATTTGGCTTGTGCCCAGATGAAAAATTTCCATCTGGAGGCCCTGGTCGACCAAAACCCTAATTTGGTTACATTGTCGATCTTGAGACTTGATCCACCTAGAAGGGAGCAGCCTTGTGCTTAATCCTTGAAGTGGGAGTCCTTTTGATCCATTGTGGATGTTTGAGAGGTTAGACAAGTTTAAGATCATGTTATTCCTTGATTGATCCTTTGTCTAAGCACTCAGAGAGGGCTTTAAACCCTAATTTTGATTGTAGTGGATGCTCACCCATCTTTAGGGAGACTGATGAAGTATGATGGTTCCTCCATATTGTGATGATGATTTGCACAATGATGGGAAATCTTAGTGGTCAAAATTTGGGGTATGACAAACACAAAGTTGACATACCTCAATATATAGATGATTTGGTTGAATAAGTTAATGTTGAAACAGTTAGTGCTCTGATTCATGATGTGAACGACCAAGTTAATATGGAAGATTTTCAAGTTGATGTGAATGTAAAGGATGTTCAAGATAATGTGCATGTGGAAAGCTAATTTGAATGTGGAGCGTGTTTAAGCTGTTGTTAATGTGGAGGATGTTCAAGCTGATGTGAATGTGAAGGTTGTTTAAGCTGATGTGAATGTGGAGGATGGTGAAAATTAAAATGATACTAATTACGAGGTAAGTGAGGGTATGAGGATAAAAGTTAAAGTGATCTTGATTTAGGTTCTAATGTTAGTGTAGAGTGGATAACAATTCTTCCCAATGAGCGAACTTAACATTCTTCAAGTCATAATTTTATTTTGATAATGAGAGTTGTGATTCATATGAGCTTTAGACTCCACTAGAAAGTGATGTTAAAGATGATATAAAGAGGTTTCCAACTTTTAAAGAAATCAAGAAATTTGAGTTGAGCATGATGTTCAAAGATAATTTGTAAATTAGAGATGTTGTAAAGGAATATGCAATGGATAACAAGAAGAGTGTTGTATTAAGAAAAAATTATAAGAGAATGGTTATAAGATGCATGGAAGGTTGTACCTTTTATATAAGATTTAGTATGAGGACTACCAATTGATTTTGGCAACCACGTGCAGATCACTGATTAGGTTAGAGGTATGATTTTTTAAAAGGGGACTTTGGAGGTCAGTTGGTAGCTATTGTTGGTAAGGATGTAAATAATAAGATCATGCTGATAACATATGTGGTTGTGGAAGCAGAAACAAAGGACTTATTTCAATGGTTTATAAAGTAATTATTTGATGATTTATAATCCATCCATCACATGGTCTATGGATTTATGTCTAATCAATAAAAGGTATTCCATTACTTTATGTTACCCAATGTTACTTGATGTCATTACTTTATGTTGTGTTTCTATTAACGTCATTACTTTATTCAGGATTTGGTAACAGCTATTCTAGAGACAAGCCAATATTTTGAACATAGATTGTGTGTGAAATATATATATGGAAATTGGAGAAAGAAATATCCTAGTATAGAGATAAAGGAAGCTTTATGAAGGGAATCTATGGCCACTACAATACCTGGATGGGAGAGAGCTATGAATCATATGAAATAGCTCAATATTAATGCTTGGAAAGACATCATAGATGTGTCTACTGCATGTTGGAAAATATATCATTTTAAGCCAGATACACAAAGTGACTTGTAAGTCAATAATATGTGTGAGGCCTTCAATAGAGCAATCTTGGAGTATAGAGATAACCCAGTCATTACACTACATGAAGGAACCAAACATTATGTAACATTGAGGATTGCAACTCAAAAGGATGGTTTAGGTAGATGCCAAGTGTACTAGTAAAAAAAGTACAATTGTGTGTGGTATCCCTACAAGGATAAGGGACACTCAAAGACCATAGTAGGTTTATTATGGTGAGTGCTTTCCCATAGCGGTGAGAGGCCTAATATAATGGTGTTTATGATGTTTTATGTGGTATAAGAGGCCAGCTCACATGAGGTGAGAGGCTTTGCGGAATGTGATATGTGATTAAGTTATGATTTGTTCCTCCTCTTATTAAGGGATATGTCTTTATATGGGCTCTTGTGCCTAGAGTTTAGGAAACCCTAAGAAATGGTAATTGCTCCCCCTTGACTAGAGGAGACTATTGACCACCTATTTCTTAAGAAGTCGGGCATAACTCGTTCTCTTGGATAGGTACACGTCATAGGCCTAAAAAGAGAGACCTCATGCTCCATGTAGGTAGCGCTCAGGTGTTGTCTGGGTAAGCAAGGACCCTCGTTGCCCCTATTTGGGGATCTCACAAATATAACATTACACAAAGGAATCATAAGTCCTAAAATTCAATATGTCCTTGAAAAAACAAAGAGGGAAATTGAAGGATGGAGTGCAACATGGCATTCTGATGATGCCTTTTCAATTTTTGGGGTGTCAAATGGTGTTAATACTTATGTTGTTAATTTACTACAGAAGAAATGTGCATGTAGGAAGTGGGATCTAATGGGGATACCATATGGTCATGTTTTCGCATGGAAATGGTATAATAAGAATGATCCACAAGAGTATGTTTCATCATACTTGTAGTGGTATATTTGTTAGCATCCTAAATTAGGATGCTCTCGCCTAAGACCACTACCGCCTAGGCAATGTCTTAAGGACTCGCTTTGGACACTGAAGATGTGTCTAAATCCGTTAGCCAAGGGAGAGGTAGTCCACCATCACTCCCGAATGGATAGTTGGTCAATAACTTCCCCTGATCAGGAGGGAGAAGTTATCACCACTCAAGGTTACCCAAACTCTAGGACTAAAAGGTGTATATAAATACACCTCCCTTGTAAAAGAAAGGAAAAATCATAATTCATATTGATCACACCCCCTTACACACTTATACCAAAGCACATCAACCAACTACAGAGTCCCTTACCTCACGTGAGCAGGACTCCTAAAACCTCTACAAAACATCATCGTATAAGGCTTCTCGCCTCTGTGGGCAAGACTTAACCACCATACACCATAATATACCTACTAAGACCTCTAAGCCCCCTGCCCTTACATAATGAACACACACACCTGTACTTTTTGACCAGTATAATGGTGCCCACCCTGGGTCACGGTAAAACTAATGTGGGTCATATCGTCTTCATCATCATCACTCTGCTTGATGTTTCACCTAGCTATTTTCAACCATGGTTAATAGAAGAGCTCCATCCCTTATGCCAGAAGGTACTAGGAGGAACAGTGATGGCAACGCCCTGGCGGAGATGTGTGCCACCATGGACAAGTTATGCAGCCATAACCAGACACTGAAGGATGACGTCCACAACATCAGATAACCCCAAAAGGAGTTTAATCCCCTAAAGAAGATGGAATTGTTGAACCCACAACCAATTTTGGACCAGATATAGGGGGCATCTATCCTAGAGGGCTTCAAACCTCCCTCCTTGTCCATGTTTGATGGGCGCAACGATCTCTACGAGCACGTCGCCTCCATTAATACACAGATGACACTATAATAAATAACGATTTTCATGATGAAACTTTCACCTCGAACAATAGAAAACTGAGGTAAAGCCAAGGCGCGTTATTTTTTATTATTTAAAAAAAAACATAAATTCCCACAGTTTTTTATAAAACCGAGGTGAAAAACAAATCAATACAAGCTTCAATTCCCAGTTATCGCAATTTATAATTCTATTTGATTATAAGTGTAAACAAAATGTTCTAACCCTTCAGTTTTCTATTTAATCGAGGCAAAAAATAATAAGATTTTATTATAAAAGCACTCGTTAAATATATTTTACCCTAATCCTTACTAATATGAAGCCGCCCCAAGCATCATTCTTTGGGATGGATTGCAAGACAGAAAAAATCTTCAATGTTCTTTTATCTTGAACAAAACATTTTTTTCTGCCCTTGTAATCTATCTCACATAATGTCGTTGATGTTGTTGTTGTTTTATTTTTTTGGAATAACCCCCAGTTAAAAAAGGTACTCAGTTGATAGATTGCAAGTAAAGAAAATCATTTTTGCTTCAAGTTAATAAAATAATGGAGCTTAACTAACAATGAAGGGAGCTCAACCTTTGAAGAGTACTCAGTTGAAAAATTGCAAGTGCACAAAATCAGTTTTGTTTAAAAAAAATTGTTTTAATGGGTATGAAACAAAATTTGGATATTACTGAAGATTTGTTCTAAATAATGTTTCTTAATATTCTATGTAAACAATGTATTTTCAAGTGCAGATCTCTGGGATAGATTGCAAGTGCAAAAAATTACAATGTATTTTTAATATTCTGTGTAAACAATGTATTTAAAAAAAATAGCTTATTCACCTCGGTTTTCTTCTTGACGGAGGAGATAGTTAAGCATTTTTTACTATATTCAACATCCTTAAACAAATCTTTGTCTCCCATTTAATGTTTATCAACGCTCAAGAATCTGCCATTAGTGATCCATGTGAAACCTAAGGGACATCCATTATAAAAGCGTGATGAATATTGAAAATCTAATCTATATGGAACATGAAGCGCTTGAAATATAAAGACGTTTGGAAAAGTTCTCTAGATGGATTGCAAGAGTAGAAAATTACTTGGTTTAAGGTTTGTTTTCTTAAATATTTATTTGAGCACAAAATCATATATTTGAATATTAATTTTTTTATCTAACCCTTATTTTGTTTTGCTTCAGAATCAAATGCATGCAGGATCCGAAGAGAATAACCTTGCACCCAACATTTGATCTTCCCCATGATTCAATAATTTGAAGATCTAAAATCTAGATCTTCAGGGAATTTAATTTTTACCTTGTTCTCTAGGGAATTTGATTTTTATTTTAAACATGTAATATTCTAGATAAACAATGTAATATTCTGGTAAACAATGTAACAATTTTTTATTAAAAAAATATTAATAATCTTACCCCTCGATTTTCAAAATAAACTGAGATGAAAGATACGCTAGTTTTTAAAATAATAAAAGTGCCGCTGATGGGGTTCGAACCCATGTGCATTTAACTTTACCTCTCGGTTTTAATTCCACCGAGGTGATAAGTGGCAAGTTTTCATGTTGCCCATCGTTAGCTCGCTTTTATAGCCGAGGTAATATACATTTCGCCTCCGAGGTAAAAAGTGCTTTTCGTAGTAATGTGACCATCATAGGAGAACCTGAATCCTTGAATTGCAAGCTTCTATATGGCACTATCAGGGATGCCTCCTTCGATAGTATATGGGTTTATCTTGTGCCTCCATTAACAACGATCAGGAACTAGTAAAGAAGCTACTACACAATTTTAATGCCAACCGCCACAGAAAGATGTCCACCACAAGCCTATTTAACATAGTCCAGGGTCCATCAAAGTCATTGAGCTACTATCTCGGTCACTTTGACGAATCCACCAATAGGGTCGTGTAAGTATGAGTGCACAACCTAAGAGAGAGGGTGAATTAGGTCTCAAGACTTTTTTACATTTTTAAGCGATGGTGCTTATGTTCTTATTTTTAGAAAATTATTTATATGAAATTATGAAGTAAAATACATAAATATAAATTCAAAAATGTAAATAACTCTTAAAACCTAATCCATCCCCCCTTTTAGGTTGCGCACTCATACTTACAATTGGTATCAGAGCGGGTTAAGGTAACTTTCTCCTAGATTCGGGTAAAAATGTCTTCCGTTAATTCAACTTTTAGATATGGTGGCAGTAGAAACAAACCTTCATGCTTTGTTGGTGAACATTATGACTTCTAGAAAATTTTAATGCGAGCATATGATTGCAACTTTATGAGTCTATTGGATTATCTAACTGCAAGTATACAGTCTATCGCGTAGTTTTAAAAGATATCGAACCCACAAAGACTAATAATCAATCTATTGTTATCTATTGGAACCGTGTAAAGCTAAGGCTAATGATTACTAAGTTAAGACAAAATCAAAAGATAGAATTAAAATAAGATTTAGAAAAATATCAAGAAAGAGAGGCCGAAATGTGGATTTCTTGCACATTAGGGACTCTGTAATTCATTGGCGTTTGTTTTATGTTAAAATATTTTTAGTAGAAAATACTAGTTTAAAAATTCTATCTCACACTCTCGCGCAATTGATTAAAGCTACACTCTCTAACCATGAGATTTTGCTCTCGCTCACCCATTTCAATTAAAAAGCATTTTTTGAAAACTAAATAAGTCCTAATTGATGCCTAAAGGGCTCTCGCTGTATTTAGGATCAATGCCCAGTTTTCACTATCTGGTTCGACTCTCACACTCTCGCGCTATCGATTCGAACGTTAATTATTTTTCACTCTCGTGCTAAAACATTTGAATTAGAATTGAAAACTAAATCCAGAAAAATCATTTAAGAAAAGTCAACGCCGAATTCATTACCGAGTCCCATCAGAACGACGGTCCTCACATACCGGACTCAAAGATGTTTATCTTGACATGGATTTAAACTTAAACAAATTAAGCATGGTAATGGAAAGTAGGGACATCATGGTAATCATACAAAATATGCTATAAATAAGATAATAATCAATACTGTAAAAACTTGAAAACTTGAATTAAATGCAGGAAAACTTCGAGTGCAATAAACAAAAATACAATAAACTTTAATAATGTTGGCAGGATTGTGATCCAAGAGTAGAAGAAACTTAAAAACTAAAGCTGTGATAATCCCTCAATGGCAGTGATTATCACTTTGAATGTAAATATCTGCCTAAAAACTAAAATGCCAGAGCTTCCGCGTACAAGAACTTGGATACTGAAACTATGAAAATTCAGCCTTATATAGAGGTCTGGTACTGTAACTGTCTTCAAAAATCATGTAGAAGTCATGGAGAAATTGTAGGGAAGTGGGGCAGAATGGGCCAGTTCTGTTTTTCCTCAAATTTTTTTACTGCGCAGCCATGGCACCCGCCATTAGGATCATGGCAAACACCATGAGTTTAAGTGGTGGATGATGTGGCTGAGAGGTGCATGGCGAACACCATTAGGCTGGTGGCGAATGCCATACACTAGAAACTTGCTTTTTCTGCATTTTTCTTCCTTTTCTTGCTCCTTTTCTAGTTTCTTTGCATGGACACTCTATAATTGACAAATATCTTAAATGAAGACAGAATACGACATAAAAGTACGAAAACTTGATAAAACGACACTAAATAGCATGCGAACCGGGTCTAAGTATTCGATATGTTTTCACGTTATCAGCATATCTAGAAGCAGAAGGAGAAGATATACGGGATGTTGTTGAAAATGGTCCTTTCATTCCTACAACGATCATTAACAATGTAGAACCAGTTAAAGTAAAAGGCTCATGGAATGATGAACTTAAGAAGAAAGTGTTATTTGACAAAAAGGCAAAGAACATGCTTTAATCAGCACTAGGTATGGATGAGTTATTTTGTATATCTTATTGTAAAATAGCAAAAGAGATTTGAACACTTTAGAAGTGACACATGAAGGAACGGTAGAGGTAAAAAGATCTAAATTAAATACTCTATTGCAAGAATATGAATTATTTAGAATGCATCCCCATGAATTTATTCTTGATTTGTAAAAGACATTTAATCATTTAACAAATCATTTGATGGCTCTCAGTATAACTTTTACAAATGACGAATTAAATCTAAAAGTGCTTAGATCTTTGACAAAAGCTTGGAAACCAAAGGTAACGACTAATTCGAAAAGAAAAGTCTTTCAAAAATGTCTTCTGCAACATTGTTCGATAAACTTCAAGAACATGAGATAGAACTTGAAAAACTAGAAAGGCATGAAGATGAAAGAAAGAATTAGAAAATTATTTCCTTAAATAATAGAGTAAAATATCATGATAGCAATCAAGAGGATGAGTCCACTAATGATGGAGATGAGGATCTTATCAAAAGGTTTGAAAAGTTCTTAAGAAAAGAAAGGAAAAATAAGATCATTTAGAAAGAAGCCATACTTTGAATGTGGAAAAAAAGGACATGTCCAGTGTAAATTCTCTACACTTGAAAACAAGAATAAATTCAAAAGAAAGAAGGACAAAGTCCAAAGAAAGCATATGCAACATGGGATGAGAATGAAATAAGTTCATTTTAAGATGAAGATCATGCAATCAAGGCATTGATGGCATCACAACATTCAAGTGATAAAGAACATAAGGTTAGTAGTTCTGAAATTGATGATAGAACTTCGTATGATGAATTGGAGAATTCTTTTCGTGAATTACATGAAGAATTTTTTTAACTTTCTAGACAATGCTCAAAACAAAAATAAAACTACTTTAAATCTAGAAAGTGTGGCTAATAACACAAAAGTGGAATTAGAAAAAGTCATAAATTCTAAATGCAAGAAATATCATGATCATGAATCCAAAATTTTTGAACTAAAGTGATCAAGAAATATGAAACAAGTTAAATTGGTTTAGTGAAGACTCTAAATATTTGAGCAAATTTTGGTAAAACAAGTTGTTGTACAAGATGTTCCAACAACAAAGAAGAATTCTGCTAAACGAAGACATGTCAAATAAGATGTCCCAACACAATGTTAGGACATCGTGTTTGTTACTAACAGCATGATGTTTGCAGATTTAAGGAAGCAATCAGAACGTGGATCAACGAATCAGCCAACAGAAGATTGAAGCCCAACGTAGCATAAGGCTATAAAAGAAGACAAAGACCTAGGCAGAAAAGTGAGAGGGAACTGCATAGACTTAGGAATCCTATTTTGTAAAGTAGGGTTAGGGTTTTGAGAGTCGTAGGTTTCTCTTGTAAGTCTCCCTCTGTATCGATTTGATACATTGTGGAAGACATAGGTACTTGTACAGATTCAGAAACCCGTAGGTAATGAATCGTGTATTGTTCTTGGATGAAGCTTTCAAGCAAATCCAAGTTAACTTGTTAGTCAAGAATGCTTGACTAAACATTGTATTGAAAGGAGTGTCTTTCAAGTAGGATGATACAGTTATTGTGACTATAACTATTAGATAATCACATGTTGTGGTTTAGGGAGTGAGATGGGTTTCTCTTATCTAGGATGGAGTTCTTAGATAAAGTTTTCATTGGGTAGTGATAGGTAAACTAGGGGTGTTTACTGTAAACCAACGGCTGTTTACATAAAACTGTACTACTGATACTGGATTCTTCTTCAAGGCTTGGTATGCCCCCAGATGTAGGTGATTTACACCGAACTGGGTTATCATATTCTGTGTTGTTTATCATTCTGCAATTTACAGCTCAGTTTTGATTAAAAATGTTGTAACAGATGTCGAAACATCTATTTTGCTATTGCTACTAATATTCTGAATATTAGTTTGTTGTTCTGTTCTTGTTTTATGTTCTGCAGAGAACAATGTCTTGACATGTGTTAGGATATCTGCTATCTACTATGCCAGAATTTTAATTGGTATCAGAGCAGGCATCCTGTCTGTTTCTAGATGAGATCTTGGGAGATAATTTCTGGCGCTTTAAAACAAGGAGGAGTTTTGCAGATTAGATCATTCACTCAGACATACTCAAGGTTATTAATGGATGGGGTGGATGTTCTGGATCGTTGGTAACAACTGCTAATGGTTGTTCTTGCTTTTTGAGGAGTTTCTACAGCAACTACAGGAGAAGTGGCTAGTTCTCTTGTTGGGGTGTCTTATAAGATGTTCTGACATCTTATTAGGGCATGTTGAAGATGTTCCTTGGTGGTTCCACTGCATAGGTTTCTGATGGAAGAACTCTGGTATTTATGGGATTTCGGAGTTATGACTGAAGACAGATGGTGAAAGATCTCAATGGTTGGCCTCTTCTTTTGAAGATATCTGCATATTTTCATTCCAAAGTCAAGAGCGATGGAATATAGAGAGTTGTTAGTTGATGTCTGTCATGGTGACTTAGTACTTGGAAGGATTTTTCCGTCTTGTATCTTGAAGCCAGTTTGAAGATAAAGTGAGTTGAGATTGGATTTATCAAGTTCATGCTCTAGGAATTTGATAAATTATTTTTCGGCTAAGTTGTCAAAGATACTTGAGATCTCTCTCAAGTCCACTTATAAAGGCATCTCAGTCGTGCATCTAGAGTCTTCTAGTTACTCTTCTAACTAGAGGGTGCTTCTATGAAACATAAATCTGAAGAAAGTGGAGGTGATTTATTTTCACCATCGAAATCTGCAAGGAAGGATTCTTCTCTCTTAATCCTAAGGATGAATCCAATCTGAAAGGAGGTTTTAGATCTGTTGAGGTAAATAGGGTTTGGTCAGAGGAGATCTTAGTTACTTGAGTCAAGGGTGGCACCCTTGATATCTCAACACTGTGTTTGTCAAGATAGATACTTGCAACAATTGAATACTTGATGAGTATCCATGAAGTGATCTGTTAGAGTTTATCTACAATAGTATCATAGGGATTTTGAACAAGGATTTAAGATCAATTGTTGTTTGCGGAACTCACAAATATTTAATTGATTATTCTTGAAATTGGAGTTCAAGATTGCTGATGTAATAATGATGTTCAATCAGATGTTGAAACATCTTTTCTTTAGAGATTATGCAGAATCATGGGAGGGGTACTGCATACTCTTTAGATTTGTTACACTTGTTAGTTGACCTATGGTTGTTAGGATCGTCTGCAGACTGGTATTGAAGAAGCATCTTACCTCTAGAAAGTTTCCTGGCAAGAAACCTTTCTAGAAGATGGTGTTGTTGAAGATGAAGAAGAAGACATCATAATCTTGATGAATATTTCTTGGATCAGTTTATTCCTGGTCTAGGAGTATTGGAGTGCAGCGGGTGTGTTCCAGTTGTTACTAGAAGCATCTGATTCTTTTCTGGAAAGTGTCCTGACAAGAGACTTGTCCAGAATATGGTACTGGTGATGGCACAGCTTGGGTCAATTTATTTTTGACCAAGGTACATAGGAGCATGTGATCTTGCTCATATTGGAGGTCAAGGATAAGTGGCAGTTATCTTTAACTTTTTGCAGAAGTCTCTACTTAAGGAATATGGGATTCCTTTTGTAAAGATCTTGAGTGACTAACCTCTTCTGAAGAATCAAGCTTTGGCAGGTTTGGAATGTCTGAAGATGAGGTGAGTGTTGTTGTACAACAAAGCAGGATGGAGGATGTCTACTCTAATTTGATATCATTGATCAAGTCTATGAGAACATGGAACTCTTGTTCTGTTATAGGGAGGAGGTTCTTCTAAGTGGTAGAAGGAAGAGTTGAACTCTTCAGCTGGATGTCTGAACAGATGTTGTGACATCAAGCAGAAACTTCAGGGTCTTAGTTGATGGTGTGGCGTATCATCATAAGATAAGTTGATCTTCTCAAAAATAAATGGAATTAATGCTTCAAAAAGGTATATCTCATGCAATTTACGGGAGCTGCGAGAAGGAGTAGATGTTACATGTTTGAATCTTGGTGTATCTAAGATAGCTTGCTATGGAGTAAGTGGATTGTGTAACTTGAATATTAGGTTCCATGGGTGGATAAGAAGATTTTCTGGAACTCTGAAGAAAGATGGGATTAATCAAACAGTGGCATTTGGTTGATCTCTACAAGTGCATTCAAGCAGGGTGCTTGGAACTAATTACTCTTGTACAGAAGGGTAGTTGGTTGAAAGTCAAAGGAGGTTCTGGTTCTGTTCATATCTTGGAGCTTGTGGTAGAAGCCCTAAGTTGCTGATGGAAGATTACCTTTTTTTGGGAGTTGAACGAGAGTTTATTTCTCTCTTTGGGTATCTGGAGTTCTTATTGATCAAGCTGGTGGCGCAATGTTGTTTGAAGATCTTCAGTTGGATTACTATGCTGATAGTAAGTCCAGAAGGAATTGTATCAAGAACCATAGTGTATGGTGTTTGTGATATGATCAAGATGTCCTAACTGATGTTAGAACATCAGCATGGTATCTGAACTTAGAGTTCAGATTGTGGAAGTTGATATTCACCAATTGAATTAGAAGTGTTCTATTTTATCATATGGGAGAATGATAGATTGAAGACTGTCATGGATAATGGGGTGTTTATCTGGAAGACTAACTCTTGCTGAAGTCAGAATACTTGTGGAGAGGTGATTTCTTCTGCTACAAGTAATGCTGGAGAGAAGTGGATCAGTTTGGTGCTTGTGGAGCAAATAAGCTAAGGATTTCTAGAGCATGTGTTTGATGTCCTTCAAGTGTGAGAACATCTGGGCGAGCTAGCAAACTAAAGGGCTATGTATGTCTCTTTGAGGAATGTGAAGCATTCCATATTCAATTGGATTGTATCTCAGGGAACAAGGATATCTATGGCTATAAAATTCAAGATGAATTTGTACAAGGCATGGATGGTTTCTGGACTAGAGGGATCAATGGTGATTTTGGTCTCAATCTAAGAGTTTTTGGTTGTGGTACAAGAATGCGTTCCTGGTACTCTCACTATATGATCATGAAGTTGTCATGGGATACCATGTAGTGATTTTGGGTGTTTCTTGCTGAGGAAGCATCTTTTGAGAAAGATAGGGGGAGAACTTCTGTCTGTTGAATGTACTAGTATGGTATATGGAGTGCTTGAGGATCAAGCATTAAGTGAATGTGTTCAGCAGGTGTTCTTCTTGCAAAGGAGCACTGGTTATCTATCACAGGGGGATTTAGACTTCTGTTGTGGATATATTGCTATTGTAGTGTATATTGTTTATCAAGACTGTTTGTGGTTTCAAGCAGTTTGTGATAGATTTCCTCAGGTGAGGATGATATGTCAGACGAGAAGTCGTGACATTGTGCTACTGGTATAAGTTCTAGATGGACTTATCAGGTTGTTCTGATTCTGTCACTGGGTGTCAATGGAGTGAATCAGAAGTGATACAAGTATCTTAGGTGTTGTTATGAAAGTCATTGTTTATTTCTGGGGGAATTTATTTTTCTTTGCAGAAGCAGATAAGGTCTTTTAAGAGTCTTTGCTGCTAACTGAGAGATGTTTGAAGAAATGTCATAACATCTTGGTCAGTTATTCTTGGTCTTCTGGTTGAAAGGATTATGCTTAGGGCTCATTGAAAGGGATAATATCTACGCATCTGAGGATACAAGGAGGACTAAACAAAGTCTGACAAGGTGTTAGAAAATTTTTTAGGACATGTGGTTGTATCCTTATTGATTGCATTGGACGGTGGAGAGAATATGTCTTAGGAAATGCATGTTAAACATGCATCTCAGGTAATACGCATTCCTTGGATGTTTCCCCTTGGAAGAAGAAACAGTTAAAAGTGTTTTGGCTGGTGCATTTTTTTGGGAAGTTTCATTCCTCATTTAATGTTCATATTTAATTGACTTGCGTTATTTTCAGTGGTTCGTTACATCCTAAGGAATTTACTTAGGCATATAAAGGTGGTTATTGGCTTCGACATAAGTCAGGTTGTCTTTCTGTTGTGCTGAGTATTCATGGGATTTATCAGCTTTTGGGTCTGTTCAAGCTGGGTATGGTTCTGTCTTGGACATGTTTGTCAATTTTTGGCTAACAAGGGGGAGAAAAGAACAAGAGAAGTTGAGTCTGTCCTGGCAGTTGGTTTGCAAGGATGTTGGAGAGAATGTTCTGACATTTTGTCTGAGTCTCAGGTTTCCTATATGTTCTGAATCTTTCCTTGTGTCCTGTGATCTGAGTTATGAACACAGTCGTGTTCAGTGTTTTGAGTTACCCGGAGTAGCAGTCTACTTCCTCATGAGAAGAGTGTAAGTTGTCGGCTGAAATGACTTCGGGACTTTTTACTCTCTATGGAGCATTCTGGATTTATTGTGTAGAAGGAGTTTTAGCTAAAATTTGTCAAAAGGGGGAGATTGAAGACTCTAAATATTTGAGCAAATTTTGGTAAAACAGGTTGTTGTACAAGATGTTCCAACAACAAAGAAGAATTCTGCTAAAAGAATACATGTCAGATAAGATGACCCAACACGATGTTAGGACATCGTGTTTGTTACTAACAGCAGGATGTTTGCAGATTTAAGGAAGCAATCAGAACGTGGATCAAGGAATCAGCCAACATAAGATTGAAGCCCAACGCAGCAGAAGGATATATAAGAAAACCAAGACCTAGGCAGAAAAGTGAGAGAGAACGACATAGACTTAGGAATCCTATTTTGTAAAGTAGGGTTTAGGGTTTTGAGAGTCGTAGGTTTCTCTTGTAAGTCTCCCTCTGTATCGATTTGATACATTGTGGAAGACATAGGTACTTGTACAGATTCAAAAACCCGTAGGTAATGAATCGTGTATTTATCTTGGATGAAGCTTTTAAGCAAATCCAAGTTAACTTGTTAGTCAAGAATGCTTGACTATACTTTGTATTGAAAAGGGTGTCTTTCAAGTAGGATGATACAATTATTGTGACTATAACTTTTAGAAAATCACATGTTGTCATTTAGGGAGTGAGATGGGTTTCTCTTATCTAGGATGGAGTTCTTAGATAAAGTTTTCATTGGGTAGTGAAAGGTAAACCAGGGGTGTTTACTTTAAACCAGCGGTTATTTACATAAAACTATATTACTGATAGTGGATTCTTCTTCGTGCCTTGGTATGCCCCCAGATGTAGGTGATTTGCACCAAACTGGGTTATCATATTCTGTGTTGTTTATCCTTCTGCAATTTACAGTTTAGTTTTGATTAACAATGTTGTAACAGATGTCGAAACATATGTTTTACTGTTGCTACTGATATTCTTAATATCAGTTTGTTGTTCTGTTCTTATTTTAAGTGGTGCAGAGAACAATGTCTTGACATGTGTTAGAACATCTGCTATCTGCTATGCCAGAATTTCATTTAGAAAATGTGTTAAGTAGTCATAGATATTCAAGTAATAAATGTGGATTTAACTTTTCTAATTTTGATAAATCTAATACAAGTCAAACTATCTTTGTAAAGGCGACTAGCAAATTAAACAATAAGGAATCAAAGAAAGTACATGTTGTAAATCATCATAAAGGCCTTATGATAGAAATAACTCTTATGTCAATAAAAGGAATCATTATAAATACCTATATGTTCTTATTGCAACACAAAAGGGCATACCCCTAATGTTTGCTATATAAGAAACTATGGTGTTCCTTATGGTAAGTATGGATGGGTAAAGAATTGAACTAACCCAAGAGGACCCAAAGAAAAATGGACACTTAGAAAGTATTATTAATTGTTTTGTAGGTACTTGAAGACCACATGTAAATCTTGTAAAATTAAGATTGGTCTTTCAAGATACAAGATCATATGATATGGTAGGATTAAAGCTTCATTAAATTAAAGATGAATTGAGAAAGATTGACACTTTGATATCAAAATTGACATCAAATCATTGTGAAGGATAAGTATTTTTACATCTAATGTATCATTTCCCTTATATTATGATTATTTGGTTTTACTCTTTCTATTTTTGATAATGTCAAAAAGGGGGGAGAAAAGAGTTGGGTGTTTTTGTTGTTTTTCAGAATACCAAAGACAAAGGCATAATTTGAAAATTAAAGGGGAAGATATGAAAGAAAGGGGGAGATATACTAGATAGGTAGAACAATCAAGTGTCAAGCAAAAAATTCTCATCAATATATTTTTTCATCATCAAAACTAAGCTAAGATAGATGATGAACATCTTCTTCACAGGTCGTCCCACCAAACCAAAAAAATTTCATGTGGGCATTCAAAAATGGGCTTAAGGCGGGGCACTTTAACAAATCCCTCGCACAAAGCCGACACTTTCGTTGGCAAAAGTGGTCACCAGAGTAAAGTGCTACATAAAAGGTGAGGAGAGAAACATTGAAAAGAAGGTGTGCGATGTCAAGGAGTGTGTTCCCAACACTGAAAGCTCACATCACCAGAGAAAGAGAAATTATACCTCACCCATAAAGGAAAAGACAACGTTCAAAAGGGTAGGTAAGAAGACAGATACTTCACGCCCATGAATACTCACCGCGAGCAGAGCTGGCGCAAGGTTCTCCACCTACACAGCATCTCTACACCACCTTCTCCAAAGGAGGATGTGATGAGTTTTGAATCGTAAAGGTGGTGAAAGTTCCATAGAATCAAGGGACACCATATTGAAGATTGCTAACAGCTCAAAACAGAAATCAAGAGCCTGATTGTAGCGCGATTTTTGTGGTCTTGAAGCACTATCGCTTGGGTACTACAGTTCGATTAATTTTTTATCCTATTGAGCTGATTAAGGAAGGGAAATAGATGTCTCCAATTAACCCTGCTCGCAAACTGAGGTTAAACAGTCAAAACTGTTGGTTTACAGATGCTATTAAGATGTGGGCCCCTCTTCGGTTATTTTGTTAAGAATAGAATGTCTGGACCATTTGCGAGGTTTTTGGTAAGATGTTAGGATTTGGTGCTTTTGGGTTGATATCTGAAGGTACTGGATTTTGGGTTTTTGATTAGTATGCTCGCTAAGATTTTAAAATCTTATGCCTACGTATTCCCGTTTAACGAAATAGGGAAATCAGAGCAATCGTAGTTCCTCCTATTCTATGGGAGGAAAAAGGTCGTTTTGGTGTCTTGCTCAAAGCCCAAGACATGAAGCTAAAGGTGATTTGTATCTTGTTCAAAGCCCAAGATGTGAAGCTAAAAGGTTTAGGATTAGAGAGAATTTGTCATCTCTAAAGAGGAGTTGTTGATGTTTGTATGATGTGAGCAAGGCACAGATTTGATGTCAAAAGGTTAATTGACTCAACCGAGGTTTTCTTATACAAAGCCTAAGAGGAGGCGATTGACCCAACAAGAGGGTGCTTTTTTTTTACTGACTCAACAAGAGAGTGCTTTTATGTGTCTTGTGCGAAGCCCAAGACGGAGCCTAAAAGGCTTTGACTCAACAAGAGAGTCTTTTATACTCAACAAGAGAGTGATTTGATGTCTCGTACGAAGCCCGAGATAGAGGCTAAAGGGAGATTGACTCAACAAGAGAGTCTTTTATACTCAACAAGAGAGTGTTTTAGTATCTCGTACGAAGTCCGAGATAGAGGCTAAAAGGAAAGTGACTCAACAAGAGAGTCTTTTATACTCAACAAGATAGTGTTTTAGTATCTCGTACGAAGCCCAAGATAGAAGCTAAAAGGGGATTGACTCAACAAGAGAGTCTTTTATACTCTACAAGTGAGTGTTTTTTTTGTGTGTGTCTTGTACGAAGCCCAAGACGGAGGCTAAAGGGGAGTCTGACTCAACAAGAGAGTCTGAAAAGGTTAACTCCGCTGGGGAGAGCCATTGTACAAACCCCAAGAGGAGGTTACCTTACCGCCATGGATTCTGGAGATCCTGAAGTGAATCCAAGTATAGGGAACTCTCCTGAGAGAGACCGGGTTTCTGCCTATGTTTGAAGGGAACTTGAGAATATCTTTGAGACTCAAAGGTCTTAGACTGTCCAAGTCTAGAGTTTTATCTTTTGTATAATGCCCAAGAGGAGGCACGGGTATTAAGGGATGGGTATCAACCCCACAACGGCCGAGAGTTTTGACGCTGGAAAGACTGCTCTAGCAAAGGATGACTAAGTTCTGTCTTATACCTTTAAGAGGTCGTCAGGGTCCTTGTATTAAGCCCAAGAGAAGGCATGTGAACTTCTAAGAAGCCGAAGGGTCCTTGTACAATGCCCAAGAGAAGGCGGGGATGCTTTTTGGAAGCCTGTGGGTCCCTAAACCAAGAGAAGTTCAAGACATGTTATTCATAGAGAATAGATCAAGCCAGGAAGGTTCTTGAATTTGGAAGAAACTCAAGAGATTCCTTCACGGAGAATAGATCAACTCTGGGGAGTAGAGTTTCTTTGACAAGTTCTAAGAGTGACAGTCTAAGAAAAGGTTCACCGAGAATACTGCCTTTCTCTTTGTTCCATATTGTTTAACCCCAAGAGAAGGGAAGACTGTATTTGGAATCCTATGGGGGGTCTAGTTTTGACTGTATTTAAGAGTGACCAACAGGCTTTATCTAGTTCTAGACGTAGTTGCCGGGGAAAACTCTAAATAACTATACTAGTATTATACAGTTGATATTTGACAAGAATATAAAAAGGATGTGAAAGAAGACTTATAGTGAAGCAGCCCCACAATACAGTTATATACATATGAAAGCAATAAATGAAAGCGGATAAACACTTATCCGTTGTAGAGCTTCCATGCTGTTTTGTTAGTTGTTCAACAAAGAAAGCTTTGATAACAATATTATATTCAAAATTAAAGGAGAAAATGCTTTGAAAAGTTTGTTGGGGCTTACAGCTCAAGGAGAGGCCCAAGTTTTAACGATGATCGCACCGCTGTTTTGAAAACTGTACAGAGGGACTTATACAATATGTGAGGCCGACAAAGTTTTTATGTACAAGGGGGTTGGGTCTTACACTCTATTAGAGGCCCAAAGTGTTTTTGTACCAGCGATGGGGCTTACAGCTCAAGGAGAGGCCCAAAAGTTTTTCCGTTTTTGAAATGGCGATCGCGCCGGGATTTTTGAAAACGCAGTGGGTCTTATACAATGACTGAGGCCCAAAAATGTTTTGGTTTTCAAGGGGGATTGGGTCTTACACTCCATTAGAGGTCCAAAGGTTTATTTTAAGGAATGGGTCTTATAGATCAAGGAGAGGTCCTGGGGTTTGTTTTAAAAGGCGACGATCGCGCCGTGATTTTGAAAATACAACGGGACTTATACAACATCTGAGGCCCAACAAATGGTTTGTATTTACAAAGGATTGGGTCTTACACTCTACTAAGAGGCCCAAAGTGTTTTGAAAATGATTGATGAGGGTTGAAATCAAAGAAACCCTAATTTTATTTTCCTTAAAAAGTAAATATTTAAAGAAAATCAATAAAAATGATAAAAATACCAAATGAATTTGAATAAACCACTTGTGATTTTTGTTTAAGGTTTTAAAAATGAGGTTTTAATCACAAGATGAATTAAAACTCATTTGGTTTTGATTTTCAAGGTAAATGTTCACTTTTAAAATGTTTAAAAACAATTAAAAATGAATTTATTCACAAAAATACTAAATATATTAAATAAATAATATAAACTTGATTTTTTTGTGGAATAAAATATTTCAACATTTTTGTGATTTTTTGCAAAAAGAACCAATAAAAAATAATTAAAATTGAGGGAGTTATTAATTTTTCAAATCATTAAAAATAATAAGAAAAATAATAAAATATGAAAAAGTGGTAAAAAGGAGGATCTGGGGCGAGGGGGATTCGAACCCCAGACCTCTTGTGTGCAGCATGCGCGCCTTACCACTGGGGTGGTGATGCATCCATGTATTGGAACACAACCACAAATATACAAGGCTTGCCTTGTTTTTGGCCTGGCCCAAGGCAAGGCAAGGCAAGATTTTGGTCAGAAACGTGAAGGCCATAACTTTCTCATTTCTCCATGGATGGAGACAAAATTTATATGCATCTAGCCTAGAATTTCACAAGGAATCCATTGGTGGTGGTGGTTTTTTCAAAAAACAAATCCTCCTCAAAACTCGATAGTGGTTTTGAATAGGCCATGATTTGCATTTTCTGTGCTATCTCTTGTTATAGGCATGAATTACATGATGAACTAGTTCAAACACAACACATATAACATGTATAAGAGATGCATGATCAGTGGACCTCAAAGCAAGGCATATTTTAAAGAGTTCAAGTTATGATGCTTACCTCCCTTGGGGCTTTTTGGGCTATCTGCCAAGTGCTTTATTCCAGAAATGTTTTGATGCTTTGAACACTCTCAAATGATCCCTTAGAAGCTTTTAGGATGATTGGAATCAGCTAGAAACCACAGGAATGGAAACTGGCCCTTTCTTGCAAAAGGGGCAAAAGTGGCCAAAATAGCAACTCTCTCAAATGGTGTTCCAGATGTGTGAAACCATTTGGGATAGTTCAAGGATGATATTTGGAGTGTTTTTGAGGTTTTATCTGGTTTGGAAAGTGACTGAATCAAGACATGGCTTGAAAAATGCAAAAGGCCCTATTTTGAGGTTTTTAGAGGGGACTTTGTGATTTTGGTGTTACAGGTCACTTGTGAGAGTTTGGATCACGTCTATATGATGTTTATGAGGTGTGTGTGTGTGTGTGTGTGTGTGTGTGATTGGTTTGGTTGGAATTGCTCTCAAACTCAAAACCCGATAGTGACTTGCTTTGGAAGGCAAATTTGGAAGTGAGAAGGTGATTTTGAGGAAAGCATTTGTTTGATGGCTTTTGTGTACTCAAAATGATCACAAATGAGCTCTATTTATAGTAGAGCAAGTTTTTTTTGGCTGCAATAGTGAATGGTAACTACAGCAGAGGTTTGGCCAATGTTGATCAATGGGAATCCAAGTCTCCTCTAGCCATTGACTAGAGGTTAGGGCACATGCTGCTGGTTCCCTTGGTCTTGGATATGTCTTGACTGAATTCAGTTGGAAATGGCTCAGTCCATGCCACCTTGGTGCATCCATTGAATGCTCCATAACAAAATTGGAGTCATATCCCCTCTTTAGGGATTTCTAGGTTTGGCATGCTACTTTTGGTTCCAAGGACTTGGGAGGCTGATGGATCAGTGTTTGTCCCTCCTTGGTCTCCCCTTGAGGTGTTCAGGTGGATAGACTTGTTGGTTATTTGCACAAATTTGGCAAATTGAGCAAAATTCACAAATCTGCCTTGCCATGACAGTTTGCAGCAAGGCACATTGGCATGGTTATATCTCATGGCCCAAGTGGATTTTCATGGGGTTCTTGGCCATTTTGGAAACCTCACATATGAAACTGCATATGTGTGATCATAGTTTGTTTTGATACCTTTTGGATCCAAGTGAAAAATGCCCCTATATTTGGAAAAAAAGTGAACGCAGATTCTGACTTAGTGAAAATTTCACTAAGTGTTGGAAAAAAGTGATATTTTCACTTTTTGTGATTTTGGCCATTCCATAACTTGAAATCCATAGAGAATTGGAATGAGGTGTAGTTGACACTTTTAAAGTATGCCATGAGAGCTACAAATCCATCTTTAGATCAGCCCAAATGGTTGCTTGGATCTAAAGTTATGATCCTTGGAAGTTGGTACCCTAGCCACTTTATTCCATAACTTAGAAAATTTCTAAGTTTTTTATGGTTACCCCTTTTACAAGTTATCCCACTTTTCTTGATTTTTCTTGATGAATGATGATTCCAATCACACATTAACATCATTTTAGGGTCAAAGAACCATAATTGTGAAAAATCTCAAAATGTCAAAGTTGACTTTTGTGCACAATTGACTTTTTGTCAGATGAATTCCAAACTGTGCGATCCTCTATGAAATCAAGTCATTGACCTAAATCAAACTTTTTGGATTGATTTCATAGGTGTTATAGGGTGTATTGAATCATGCCCCAAGGTTTGGGAGCATACCTGGGTCAAAAGTCAAAGGTACAGTTGACTTTTTCCGCGAAACCTTAATTGTGGTTCAGATGAATTTGAAACTTGTTGATCAAGCTTGTTGGACCAATCCATTGTTGAAAATGGATCAATGTGGTGTATTAGAGACCCTAAAATCATGTCTTGAGGTCTTGGCTCATGATTTGTCCCAAAAGTCAACTTAGGGGTGAATTAGGTCAAGAAACCGTAATTCCTGATTTTTAGTGAATGCCTCCCCTGAGGCTTAATTGACTTGATGATTGGGTCCATGAGGTCCCATGGAGTATATTAGGTTATGCCTTGAAGCATTGGCTCATGCCCAGAGGAAAATTTCCATCTGGAGGCCCTGGTCGACCAAACCCTAATTTGGTGACACTGGCGATCTTGAGGCTTGATCCACCTGGAATGTTGCAACATTGTGCTTGATTCTTGCTGTGGGAGTCCTCTTGATCCATTGTGGATGTTTGAGAGGTTAGAAAAGTTTGAAGATCGTGTCAAATCTTGATTGATCCTTTGTCTTAAGTTCAGAGAGGGCTTGAAACCCTAATTTTTTATAGTAGTGAATGCTCACCTATCTTTGGGGAGACTGATGAGGTATGATGATTCATCCATATTGTGATGATGATTTGACCAATGATGGGAAATCTTAGGGGTCAAAATTTGGGGTATGACAGATGCCCCTATTTAATCTTCTTGGACCCGAAGGTGTGAATGGCGAAGGTATTCGGGCATTCGGGGTGCAAGAGGATTAAATATCGGAATACCTGGAATTTTGATGGTGTTTAGGAATGGTAGTTCATGCATCCTTCTTCTTTTGCTAAGCAGTGATGCTCAGAAAAGGTAAAGACTTCCCCTCGATCCTGGACTTCAGCCAAGGAACTGGTCTCAGTTTTTTGATATAAACTTCCCCTCGATCCTGGTTTCCTACCAAGGAACTGGTCTAAGTTTCTGATGTAAACTTCCCCTCGATCCTGGTAGTTCTGATGTAAACTTCCCCTCGATCCTAGTAGTTCTGATGTAAACTTCCCCTCGATCCTGGTTTCCTACCAAGGAATTGGTCTAAGTTTCTGAAATAAACTTCCCCTCGATCCTGGTTTCCTACCTAGGAACTGGTCTAAGTTTTTGATATAAACTTCCCCTCGATCCTGGTTTCCTACCAAGGAACTGGTCTAAGTTTCTAAAATAAACTTCCCCTCAATCATGGTTTCCTACCAAGGAACTGGTCTAACTTTCTGATGTAAACTTCCCCTCGATCCTGGTTTCCTACCAAGGAACTGGTCTAAGTTTCTGATGTAAACTTCCCGCCGATCCTGGTTTCCTACCAAGGAACTGGTCTAAGTTTCTGAAATAAACTTCCCCTCGACCCTAGTTTCCTACCAAGGAACTGGTCTAAGTTTCTGATATAAACTTCCCCTCGATTCTAGTTTCCTACCAAGGAACTAGTCTAATTTTCTGAAATAAACTTCCCCTTGATCCTGGTTTCCTATCAAGGAACTGGTCTAAGTTTCTGATGTAAACTTCCCCTCGATCCTGGTTTCCTACTAAGGAACTGGTCTAAGTTTCTGATGTAAACTTCCCCCGATCCTGATTTCCTACCAAGGAACTGGTCTAAGTTTCTGAAATAAACTTTCCCTCGATTCTGGTTTCCTACCAAAGAACTGGTCTAAGTTTCTGATGTAAACTTCCCTCCGATCCTGGTTTCCTACCAAGGAACTGGTCTAAGTTTCTGAAATAAACTTCCCCTCGATCCTGGTTTCCTACCAAGGAACTGGTCTAAGTTTCTGATGTAAACTTCCCCTCGATCCTGGTTTCCTACCAAGGAACTGATCTAAGTTTCTGATGTAAACTTCCCCCGGATCCTGGTTTCCTACCAAGGAACTGGTCTAAATTTCTAAAATAAAATTCCCCTAGATCCTAGTTTCCTACCAAGGAACTGGTCTAAGTTTCTGATATAAACTTCCCCTCGATCCTGGCTTCCTACCAAGGATCTGGTCTAAGTTTCTGAAATAAACCTCCCCTCGATCCTGGTTTCCTACTAAGGAACTGGTCTAAGTTTCTGAAATAAACTTCCCCTCGATCCTGGTTTCCTACCAAGGAACTGGTCTAAGTTTCTTTTGTCAATAAACTTTCTTGACAAGGGACGCTATGTGTAGCGATTTTCCTCAAACTTCTCACCGAATTTTCCTGGGGAGATGCCATTTGACGGAAAAAAATGTGATGTCAGACTTGCTGGGGAACCCAGTCGCCTGAGTTGTAGAGGTGTACAAACTTCTCTGTTGGAGACGCCATTTGCCGACTCTATCTGGGGAAAACGAGTCTCTTGAGAGACTGCTTCCAGCATGGGGATATTACATCATACTTTTCTCAGAGATCTTCTCGGAGAAATGCCATATGATGTGATCTAATTTTGAGGTGCTGATGATCTTTTTGTCAGCGGATTTTTCGTAGAAAAACTGTTACATTGTCGAATCTCTGATTAAGCGGCTTTCTCTGGAGATTTTCCTTAATCCGGGAAAGCGAGGATATCATCTTCAATGGCGGAGAGTGATGTTCGTCGAACATTTTCTGGTCTTTCAGAGGTTCAAGTTATCAAAGTGGTCAAGGAGGCAACTTCAATCCAGAAATAAACTGGAGGCGAGATTGTTCAGACGCAACATTTCCTGACGAGGAAAGAACTGACAACTCGATTGAGAGGACTTTTATCACTAGGGGACAAGACCGACTAGAGTGATAGTGATGCAACATGAATGTGAATGCAAATCAATAATGCATGATGTATGTATGTATATGCTGACAAAACTGACACAACATACAAACTATTAGATGAACACGACCGGATACTCGGCCACTGCTGGGGCGAAGAAGTACCGCTGGTTCAAGATAGCAATTCTGCCTTGCTTAGGAGAGATAGTCCCTGCAGGGAACAACCGTTGTCGGGCTTAGGAGGTAAGAACTCTGAGGAGAATGTCAGATGGAGTATTCGCATCTGACATAACTGATTCTTCACTCAGGCGCACTAGTTTAGAAGGAGTACTTTGATTTTGCACATTGAAGCTTGATTACTTCGGGAGAAGCAATCGATGTTCTTTCGATGTTCAACAGTCAAAAGAAATTGCCCTCTTTATTTTAAAGCAGAAAAAATTTTAACAAGTAAATTCATTTTTGTTTTATTTCAAGAATCGTTAATCATGTTAAAAATGTCGTTCTGTAAAGCTAAAACAAATAAGAATTGCAAACAAAAGCACAAGGGCTCAAATTTTATTGATAGGATGGAAATCAGCCAAGTGCGTGATTCCATGGTGTATTTACAAAGTTAGAAAATGGTAATTTAAGGGAAAAGGGCTACATTGAAACATAACAACCGCTATCCTTCTACCAAATTTGAATTCCTGACATCCTGAGCTTCTGTCGAAGATGACCCTGACTGGAGTTTTCTGACGGATGGTGTAACCGCTGCTGGGGGACTTGCCCCTATTGGACGTAGTTACTTTCCATTATCTCTAACTTTTTCTTGGATTGTACTTTGGGATTTCCAATCCACCGGGATGATTTTTGATCATGTCTCTAATTTTTGCCTGGACCGCCCTTTCGGGTTTTCAATCCACCGAGATGTTTCTTTTTTAGTTTAGGCGAAGTATTTCTTGACTACATCAACATTTGTGGGGTAGGAAAATTCCTCTTCGTCCATGGTTGCAAGTCTCAAGGCGCCGCCTGAGAATGCTTTCTTGACCACATAGGGGCCGTCATAATTCAGAGTCCATTTTCCCCGAGAGTCAGTGAGAAATGAATGTATCTTCTTGAGCACAAGGTCTCCTTTTCTGAAGACGCGAGGTCGGACCTTTTTGTCAAACGCCTTCTTCATTCTCTGTTGATACAACTGACTGTGGCATAGTATCGTTATTCTCTTTTCTTCGATCAGATTTAGTTCATCATGTCGACTTTGACACCATTCAGCCTCTATAAGCTTAGCTTCCATCAATACCCAAATTGATGGGATCTCTACTTCTATGGGGAGCACTGCCTCCATGCCATATACTAGAGAGAAAGGGGTTGCCCCTGTTGAAGTGCGGACAGATATACGATAACCGTGAAGAGGAAAGGGTAGTATCTCGTGCCAGTCTTTGTAGGTTACAACCATCTTTTGAACAATTTTCTTGATGTTCTTGTTAGCCGCTTCTACCGCCCCGTTCATCTTGGGTCGGTAGGGAGATGAGTTATGGTGTTCGATCTTGAACTCTGTGTACAACTCTTTCATCATCTTATTGTTCAAGTTAGATCCATTATCCGTAATGATCGGGCTCGGAACTCCATAACGGCATATGAGATTGTTTTTTATAAAGCAGGCCACCACTTGTCGGGTTACATTGGCGTATGACGCTGCTTCGACCCACTTGGTAAAGTAATCAATGGCTACCAGAATGAACCGATGTCCGTTCGAAGCCTGGGGTTCAATCATGCCAATCATGTCGATTCCCCATATGGAAAAAGGCCATGGGGAAGAAAGAACTTTGAGATGCGTTGGCGGTACATGGATTTTGTCGGAGTATATCTGACACTTATGACACTTCCTCATGTACTTGTAACAGTCGAATTCCATGGTTAACCAGTAGTACCCTGCTCTTAGAATTTTTCTTGCCATTGTGTGTCCGTTGGCATGAGTGCCAAAGGACCCTTCATGAGCAAGACCATGTCAAAATTTCTCTTATAGAGTGTATCACCACTCAGAAAGAAACTGCCAGCCAGCCTTCTGAGGGTCTTTCTGTTTTTCCTTAGTGCCCCAGTTGGGTACTCTTATTTCTGAAGGAAGCATTTGATATCGTGATACCAAGGTTTGTCGTCTATGACTGCTTCAATCGTGAAGATGTAAGCGGGCCTTTCAAGGCGCATTATGTCGATCTTAGGTAGGTCATTCCATTGACCTACAATAATCATGGAAGAGAGAGTGGCTAACACATCAGCCATGTGATTCTCTTCAAGAGGGATATGATGAAACTCGATTCTGTTGAAGAAGGGTAGCAACCTTCTTGCATAATCTTTGTAAGGAATCAGTCCTGATTGGTATGTGTTCCAATCTCCTTTGATCTGATTGATAACCAGGGCTAAGTCGCCATAAACATCCAAGTTTTTGATCCTTAAGTCGATCGCTTCTTCGAGACCCATAATGCAAGCTTCGTATTCGGCCTCGTTGTTCGTGCACTTGAACGTAAGGCTGGCAGTGAAAGGAATGTGGGTACCCCGAGGTGTTATGATGATTGCCCCAACTCCGTTTCCATAATGATTGACGGCTCCATTAAAGATAAGTCCCCCTTGGGAACCTGGTTCTGGCCCTTCACTGGATAGCGGTTCATCGCAATCTTTCATCTTTAAATACATGACATCTTTGTTTGGGAAGTCAAACCCGATTGACTCCTGATCATCAATCGGTTGATGAGCCAAATGATCGGCTAAAATTCTCCCTTTGACGGCTTTCTGAGTGTGGTATTCGATGTCGTATTCTGCTAACAACATCTGCCAACGGGCGATTCTTCCCGTGAGAGCAAGTTTTTCAAATACATACTTGATTGGATCCATTTTGGAGACCAACCAAGTAGTGTGACAAATCATGTATTGGCGAAGACGTTTGACTACCCAAGCCAGAGCACAACAATTTTTCTCAAGCATAGTGTACCGAGTCTCGCAGTCGGTGAATTTCTTGCTCAGATAGTAGATGGCAGACTCTTTCCTTTTGGTTTCGTCTTGTTGGCCAAGTACACAGCCCATAGAGTCTTCCAAGATAGTTAAGTATATGATTAGTGGTCTTCCTTCCACTGAAGGTGATAGAATCGGTGGGTTCAACAGATATTCCTTGATACTGTCGAAGGCGGTTTAGCAGTCTTCTGTCTAAATGCAGTCCTGATTCTTTTTGAGTAATTTGAAAATCCGCGCGCATGTCGCGGTCATGAGGAATATAAATCTGGAAATGTAGTTCAAACGTCCCAGGAATCCCCTGACTTGTTTTTTAGTTTTCGAAGAAGGCATTTCTTGAATGGCCATGACCTTGTCAGGATCAACCTCAATTCCTTTCTGGCTGACGATGAAGCCTAAGAGTTTCCCTGATCGGACACCAAATGTGCACTTATTGGGATTCAAGCGGAGTTTGTACTTTCTCAACCGCTCGAATAGTTTTGATAGGTGGGTCACATGCTCCTCCTCTGTTTTAGATTTGGCAATCATATCATCGACATATACCTCGATTTCCTTGTGTATCATGTCATGAAACAGAGTAGTCATGGCCCTTTGATAGGTTGCCCCGGTGTTCTTCAAACCGAACAGAATTACCTTGTAACAAAAGGTACCCCATGGGGTAATGAACGAAGTTTTCTCCATGTCTTTCGGCACCATTTTAATCTGATTATAGCCCGAGAATCCATCCATGAAGGAGAAAACTTTGAACTTTGTTGTACTGTCTACTAGCATATCAATGTGGGGTAAAGGAAAGTTGTCCTTTGGACTAGCCTAGTTCAGATCTTTGTAGTCCACACACATTTTGACTTTTCCGTCCTTTTTCGGAACGGGTACGATGTTGGCTAACCATTGAGGATATTCTGACATGGCGAGGAAACCCACGTCAATCTATTTTTATACTTCCTCCTTGATTTTGATGGCCATGTCCGGGTGAGTCCGTCTCAACCTTTATTTTACTGGCAGATATTCTGACCTTAACGGTAGATGATGTTCCACGATGCTGGTATCCAACCCTGGCATGTCCTGATAGGAACAAGCGAATACATCGGGAAATTCTTTGAGAAGCTTTGTCAAACCCTCTTTGGCATTTGGACTGCCTCAATCCTGACCTATTTTCTCTCTTTTTCCGAACCCAAGTTTACCGTTTCCAACGGCTCTTTGTGAGGTTCGATGGACCTTTCCTCCTGTTTGAGTAGTCGGGAGATCTCTTATGGAATTTCGTTGTCAACTTCTTCAGCCCCAAATACCAGGAATTTAAAGTTGGGAGAAGGCATCGGATCATATGTTTCAATGGGATTTAAAATAAGCAATCTGCATGACGTGATGATTTGTTTTAGAAGAGATAGAGAGAATGTAAGAGTGTGTGCAGTGTTTTTCTGAAAACTGCTTGTTTTTATCATTAAATTGTTTTTTAGGATTACCATTTTCTGGAAAAGCAAAAAGAGAAAACAACAATAAATGCAGAAATTACAGAACGACGTTATTTTATTTATGAACGAGCTGATTCTTGAAACTACAGCCCTAAAAAACAAAACTTTATTGCTTTGGGCAAAGCGAAGAGGGATATTTACATAAAGTGTGCCCTATCAAAACATCCGTTTCACCTGGGCAGGGTGAAAGGTTAAAGACAGCAATTATTTTGACTTATGAACAATCTTCGGAACATCGACAGTAACCCATTGGCGGCGAACTCCTCGGTGAATCACAAAGTCTGGTACCTTCCTTGATTTGTCTTCAGAAATAACACTGATTTTTGGTGGAGAAGGATCATGGGAATATGTCTCCCAGGCAGAGTTGTCGTAGGAGGATTCCTCATTTGTATTTTGCATAGTATTCGTGCTCTCAAGTAAATCTCCCCATCCAGTTGGCTGGATGTCTTCGAGGCTGATACGAGAGCTCTCAGGAGCAGTGTACTTGACCATATAGTCGTATTTTCCACTTGGTTGTCCTAAGGTGTCCCACACATATTTGGAACCGGAGGAGTCATCTCTCTCGATGACGTTGACCTCAGGAAAATCATAGTTGATGAATTCTAGTCCGGCAAGCTTTGCCAATTCATCGTCGTACTGGATATTTTCTGAATGACCTGAGTGTTGATCCCATGACATGGTGGGGACACAGGTATTCTGTTCAATGATGCTCAGCTGATTTTCATTGTTCGGCTGATTTTCTTGCCCTGAGTTTCCTGGGTACGGCTTCCAGATAGGCAGGCTATCCATTGGGCCATATTAGTTGTGGTCAAAGTTGTCTTTCATCAGAGTGTCTTCCTCTAATGAGTTTGGTGGAGCACAGCATCCTTCCAGATCACAATCTCCGTATATCATTCTGACATCTGACCTGGGTATAAATCTCGGACTCTGTGCGGGATAGAAAAATGGCGTAGGCACCTCTTCCTGAGACATATAACCGTCCTTGTTAAGATAGGACTTCCACTCCTCATCTGTATCAGAGGGATCTTCCTCTTTGATGGTATGGACTACTTGAGATATTGGGTGAAGGAAACCTCCACTGTGGAAGAAGTCTTGAATGGGATGAAGACTTTCATTGTTAGCAGCTGTCTGGGTGCAGGTTGCAGAAATACCAAGACACTTCTTTGTTTTGTTATCGGTAGGAATGACAAGCTGTCCCCACCCTTTTGTATCGTTATTTTTTATCACTTCGAGAGCATCTCTGTATGAGGAAATCGAGGTTCCTTTCTCTGATTGATTCTCGTTGCTCACCGAAAGTGCTTGGAACTGAGTTCCAATAACCTCCTCGGGTTCTACACAAGTAGATAATGACAAGTTACTCACGAGCAAGTCTTGTTCTCCACAGACCGTGACGAGTTGGTCGTTCTTGATGAACTTCAGTTTCTGGTGCAGCGTCGAAGTGACTGCCCCAACCTGGTGTATCCAAGATCTTCCCAATAAACAGCTGTATGCTACCCGGACGTCCATGACCTGGAAGGTGATTAAGAAAGTGTGAGGACCGATACTTATGGGAAGGTCGACTTCACCGATAACTACTTTCCGAGATCCGTCAAAGGCTTTGACGACGACCTCACTGCCCCTCATCGGGGATCCTTTGAATGATAGTCGCATTAAAGTGGACTTTGGCATAACGTTGATGGCCGATCCTGTGTCTACCAGTACGCTGGCTAAAGCATCATCCTGGCAGTTAACTGTGATGTTGAGCACCATGTTGTGACTTTTGTCCTCTTCTAGCAAATCCTCATCATTGAATCCTAAGTTGTTGCAGGAAGTGATGCTAGAGATGATACTATCAAACTGTCGTATTGACACATCCTGTTCCACAAAGGCCTGCTCTAAGACTTTCTATAGAGCCTCTCTGTGGGCTTCGGAACTGAGTAAAAGTGATAGCACAGAGATCTTTGAAGGAGTTTGTAACAGCTGATCAACAATGTTATATTCACTCCTTTGGATGAGCTTCAAAATCTCATCATTGTTTTTTGAAAGGTCGGGATCATTGGACTGACCGACTGGTTGATCGGGAACTTCTGTTTGAAGTTCCTTTTCTTTGGTAAGTTCTCCAACTCCTCGGTTAAAGATTCGACCGCTCCGTGTTACTCGACTGATGTATGCAATATTCACGACGGAGGGTAATGGAATTTCCTTTCCATTCTCAATTATTGTTGCATCGTATTTGTAAGGAATCGCCTTAACTGTTTCATACGGTAATGGTCCCGGTAGATAGATAACTACAGGAGCCTTCTGATTTTTCTGACTGTCGTAAGTAACTTCAATCAGTTCTTGGCTAAGAACCTTTGATTCCTCCAGTAGAGGGATGATGCACAAACATCCTTGGTCTTCTCAGGATCAGAGATTACAACCACATCTTTGATTTGATCAGTGAAGTAGTCTGGCGTCTAGTTGGTGGACCCCAAAACTGAATATTGTTGAATCTCTTTGCGGTCCAAGTGACCTTGAAGGGCTGCTCGCACGAGGTAACATCCTTGGTTATTTTTCGAGCAGACTCTACAGCATTCATAGTTATGTGGTGGCACCTGGCCACGTCCTCTTTGAAATACAGTGTAACCTCACTAGGTCTGTTTCCATTGATCGAGTATCCTGACTTTGATGCCTAGTAGGGTTCCCATCGATCATACTGACTTGTTGTGTGTCTTCGTCCATATAGATTGGAAGCCACCAGTGGTTTAACAAGTGTTGTAAATTTTTTTGAACGAGAGCACATCCCTGGTCACTCTCACAACATCCTTTACAGTTTTGATGATTATGCGAAGCCAGAAAACCAAGCTGGACTTGCATAGCGTGTAATTCCACCAAGCTGGTATTCATCAAGCGAACATCGAAGATTTGAATCATGTTGATCTGATAAATATTTTTATCATGGTAGTCCTGGATCCACCCAAGATCCATCTGACGCTGGAGGGTCTCTTGTACAAAAGAGCATCCCTGTTTGTTTACTGAGCAAATCAGACAGGAATCATAATCGTGTCGTGGAAGATTATGATACTGGCTTTGCCTTGAGTGCATTGCCACCAGGTTGACATTCATCTCATAGATGTCGTGGCTCTGAATGATGTTGGAATTCGTACAAGTCATGTTGACCCCACGAATTCGGTGCTCTTGGATCCACCCGAGATCCAATTGTTCCTGTAGAGCTGTTTGCACCACAGAACATCCTTGATTATCCTTAGAGTAGATATCACACTGGTGATAATTATAAGGTGGTATATGGCCATACCCGCTCTATCTGCGATGCATCTTGACCAGATTGGTCCCCAATAAGAGTACATCATGAATTTGATAGCTGTCGTTAGACTCTCCCTCTATCAAATTGACTACAGCTTTCTCGTATTGAGGCAACAGGTTCGTGAGAACATTCAGATTCGTATCTTTGAAAGATAAGACCCCGCTCCTAACAAGCTTTTGTACGTCGGATTTGAAACTGAGACAGTTTTCTATGTTATGCCCTGGTCCTCCTTGATGGTAAGGACAAGTCTGATCCGTTTTGGACCAAAAAGGCGGATTTTCCGGTACTGTAAGAGGAGATTGGTTTGGACGTGCCCCTTGACCAGTACTAACGGAAGCAGTTCTGCGTACAACATTGGTATAGGTTCGAACCCTGGTGGTCGTGTTGTACGGTTGTTGTTGTACGGAGGACGAGCCTGCTGAAGAGGTTGTTGTGTCTTTTGCTGATATTGCTGTTGATTAGGTCGGCTCTGCGCAATCTGAGGTTGATACGTAGGAACAGACGCAGGGTTAATAGCAGGAGTTACAGCTGCTACTGGTTGGTAACGTCGCCTTTGCTTTCCGAGAGAGATATTCCCAATATCCTGCTCTTTTTTCTTAGGGAGAGCACTACCGTATCTTTTTGTATTACTTGATGATCCAGTGTCTTTAACTAAATGCCCTTCTCGGATGGCTTCCTCAAGACGAACTCCCATGTCCACCATCTCGGTGAAGTCACTGGGCGCACTGCTAACCATTCGGTCATAGTAAAATGAGCTCAAGGTTTTCAAGAAGATCTTTGTCATCTCTTTTTCCTCAAGAGGTGGACAAATCTGGGCGGCGATTTCACGCCATCTCTGAGCGTACTCTTTAAAGGTTTCCTTGTCCTTTTGTGACATCGATCTGAGTTGATCTCTGTTTGGTGCCATGTCCAGGTTATACTTATACTGCTGAACGAAGGCAGCGCTAAGATCCATGAAAGTAGCGATCTTAGTGCGGTTTAAACCCATGTACCATTTGAGTGCGGCACCGGTTAAACTATCCTGAAAGCAGTGAATCAGTAGCTCCTGGTTCTTTGTCTGAGCTGACATTCGCCGAGCGTACATCACCAAATGACTTTGAGGGCAAGAGTTACCCTTGTACTTTTCAAAATCGGGCACTTGGAATTTGTGCGGAACTTTCACATTATGGACCAAACAAAGGTTTACGGCGTCTTTTCCAAATAGGTCCTGACCGCGAATGGCTTGTAGTTCTTTCTGCATCTCCAGGAACTATTCCTGGAACTCATTCATTTTGTCAAACATACTTTTGTTTCCACCAGAAGGTATCTTTGGAATCTGTCCTTCTGGGATAGTGTGCACCACAGGCGGTGGTATAGTCATCATGGCAGAGACTCTTGGTGTCTCCCAAAGTTTGTAACCTTCACGAGTTGTTGTCATGCCCCTGGCATCTTCGCTTTCCCGAAGTTTGTAACCTTCAGGCCCAGCGGTTCCTGCTGCGTTTTTCAGATCTTCCATGATTGGCGGGATATATCCTTCCGGGATATAGTTGAGTTGCATGCCCCAGGGACGATCTTTCGGCATTTTGTACCTAGGATCAAACTTCTCCACTATGGGCGTTGATGTGATCTCTGAGATCACAGTCCGTTGTTGTTGCATCTGAGCTTCTGCTTGAGCTTACATGCTCTCATGAAGCTTTCTCAGATCTTCTTTCAGAGTGTCGATCTCTTCTCTCAACTTTCTGTTCTCTTCCTCGAGATCATCCATCTTTTTCTGTCGATTGGCCCGAGTATTGTACGAATGAGACAGTTTGACTCTAGACCCGAGACACAAACGTGAGATTCATAGGGAAGAAGAATGCGTTTATGCGAGAATGATGAATGATATGCAATGATTTTATTAATTTTTTTTGTTTATTCAAATTAAACTTCGACAATTAGATTACAAATATCAAACAGTGGGGAAACCCCGTTTTATTGAATTCAAAGATTTTCGAAATGGAAATACAGTAGATTACAAAGTGCTGAAAAAGGAAATGTCTAAACTAATGGATCTTGAGTCCTCTCTGAAGAGAACTCAGGTGCTGGTTCTGGTGCTTTCCTTTTCTTTGATCGGGGCTCTTCAGCCATTGTCGGGTGTCATTCCTTTGCCAAGTGAAAGGAGCGAGCAAATTCCTTTGGTCATCCTGATTCTCTACAGCATGTTGCTCTAAAATCTTAATCAGAGCATCCTTTTCTTTCAATAGCTATTGTAGTTTCTTACACTCTACATTGAGAATACGGTACTTATTCCTCCAAGACCTCCTCTCCTATTGAACTTTGTTGAGTGTAACTTGAAGTTTTTCCATGTCGGGCATGAAATAAAGGACAGAGTCCCTTAACGGAATAACTTCCTAACGAGGGTAAGGTATACTCAGCTTGAGAGTGGAGATAAGGCTCCACCGAGACACAGTCCGGTTTTCCTAGAGACTCTCTTCCTTTCCTATGAACGTGTTTCCAAGCATGCACTATTTCTGTCTTTAGTGCCCTATCATTTTCTCCTTTCTTGAAGAAAAGACCTTCTAGATGAGCATTACGCGGGACATGCCTCATTGGGTATCCGAATTGACGACGAACTAATACCGAATGATAATTGATTCCTCCCTTAGTTCCTATAAGGGGTACATTTGGGAAATTTCCACAACGGTCAATGATTCTGATCCTGTCATAGACTCGATTGTACCAATCGATGTCAGAGTTGGTAAGAGACATGATTCTCTGCGACCAACGTAAATTATTCTTTTGATCCCAAAATGCTGCAGACTTGGGCAAATGGGAAATGAACCATTTGCAAAGCAAGGGTACATAACACTAGATCATTCCTCCGCTGTACAAATTCCTTAAGTGTACCGAATGATACGCATCTGCGACTAAGGTCGGTACAGGATTGCCAATCAGACATATCTTAATGGCATTGATATCTACAAAGTTGTCGATGTTGGGAAACAAAAATAACCCGTAGGTGAGCAAAACAAAGATGCTCTCGAAAGCGGCCACGTTCCCTATACTGGCAAAGTACAGGGCTTTCTTTATCAAGAATTGGGCTGGAAATCCTTGGATGCCACCCTTAGTGGTCATGTGAGTCCTGACTTCTGATTCGTCCAAATAAATTGCTCTTGCAATGGTTTGACCTTTTGGAATTTCTTCCAGTCCAGAAAAAGGAGCTTGATCAGTGATATACAGATCAATTAGGTGAGAATACTCCTCTAGTGTTGGTGCTAGCTGATAATCTGGGAATGTGACACAGTGATAGACCAGATCGTAGAACTGAATTAGTATGGACAGGATTCCCTCAATTACATAGACCCTTAACAGAGATAGCAGTCCTCCATACTTGGCTCTGAAAGCCTCAGGGTTGGTGATCATCCTTGCCAAACCTCTCAAATCCTCTAACTTTGGAACCTTGAAGGTGTACTTGTGAGTTTTTCTTATACCAAAATCCATAACGCAATCTCTTTATCTGACATTTGCAATTATCGTCTTAGTTTAATTTGGAAACGAGAGAGACTAGAAAAGAAGATTTTCTTTTTTTGATGTTTTTTTAAATGAATGTATAAATGCAGCACACAAAAACATAGAAAAAACACGGGATCAAAGGGTCGGTGTCATGAAGTCAAGGCTTTACCCCCCCCCCCCCCCAAGGTTTATACTGGTGATTTTTTGTACCTGTCCGCAAAATTATTGATCCCTCTTGGGATAACAACAGCAAGCGGATCACCAGCGAGCTGATGTATCCTAGAGTGATCTTAAATAAGGGTAGTATCGCATGACAACTTTTTCCGATAGCTTCCGTACTACAAAATGGTTTCAGTCTACTAAAAACCTCAGCTTCTCAGATAACTCAGTCGACCACACTACTTTCAACAACCGAAGTCGTATAGGCAATGTATCTGCAAAGGGAGTCTCCACTAAGTTTGATGGTCGATCAGGGACGCTTAGCTGGAATTCACTCCCAATAAGATTACCCGTATTGCCATCACCTATCTTAGGTGTATACTCAATCTTTCCACATGCGGCATCACACGCATTCCCATTAGCAGAAAAATAAACACATATATCAATTAGGAAAAGCAGTATATATATTTGTCTTAATCATCCTAGACCTTTAGTCTTATGATCCTATACAGACAGTGACTCCCCAGCAGAGTTGTCATTTCTGCGATACTTTGTGAACTCAGGGTTTTCTACCTAAGAGATGGGAAGAGAACAAGATCTTGTACGTCCCCAGTGAAGTCGCCATCTTTCTGTGGCGTTTTCTGAACTTAAGGTTTCTACCGAAGATTGTAAGAAAGAGAACTGGGCCCCACGGTGGGCGCCATTTTTTCTGTAGCGTGATTTTTGTGGTCTTGAAGCACTATCGCTCGGGTACTACAATTCGATTCAATTTTTTTCCTATTAAGCTGATTGAGGAAGGGAAAAAGATGTCTCCAATTAACCCTGCTCGTAAACTGAGGTTAAACAGTCAAAACTATTGGTTTACAGATGATATTAAGATCTGGGCCCCTCTTCGGTTATTTTGGTAAGAATAGAATGTCTGGACCATTTGCGAGGTTTTTGGTAAGATGTTAGGATTTGGTGCTTTTGGGTTGATATCTGAGGGTACTGGATTTTGGGTTTTTGATTAGTATGCTCGCTAAGATTTTACAATCTTATGCCTACTTATTCCTGTTTAAAGAAACAGGGAAATCAGAGCGATCGTAGTTCCTCCTATTCTATGGGAGGAAAAAGGTCATTTTGGTGTCTTGTTCAAAGCCCAAGACATGAAGCTAAAGGTGATTTGTATCTTGTTCAAAGCCCAAGATGTGAAGCTAAAAGGTTTAGGATTAGAGAGAATTTATCATCTCTAAAGAGGAGTTGTTGATGTTTGTATGCTGTGAGCAAGGCACAGATTTGATGCCAAAATGTTAATTGACTCAACCGATGTGTTCTTATACAAAGCCTAAGAGAAGGCGATTGACCCAACAAGAGGGTGCTTTTTTTTACTGACTCAACAAGAGAGTGTTTTTATGTGTCTTGTACGAAGCCCAAGACGGAGGCTAAAAGGTTTTTACTCAACAAGCGAGTCTTTTATACTCAACAAGAGAGTGATTTGATGTCTCGTACGAAGCCCGAGATAGAGGCTAAAGGGAGATTGACTCAACAAGAGAGTCTTTTATACTCAACAAGAGAGTGTTTTAGTATCTCGTACGAAGCCCGAGATAGAGGCTAAAAGGGAAGTGACTCAACAAGAGAGTCTTTTATACTCAACAAGAGAGTGATTTAGTATCTCGTACGAAGCTCGAGATAGAGGCTAAAAGGGGATTGACTCACCAAGAGAGTCTTTTATACTCAACAAGAGAGTGTTTTTTTTGTGTGTCTTGTACGAAGCCCAAGACGGAGGCTAAAGGGGAGACTAACTCAACATGAGAGTCTGAAAAGGTTAACTCCGCTGGGGAGAGCCATTGTACAAAGCCCAAGATGAGGCTACCTTACCGCCATGGATTCTGGAGATCCTGAAGCCAGTCCAAGTAAAGGGAACTCTCATGAGAGAGACCGGGTTTCTTCCTATGTTTAAAGGGAACTTGAGAATGTCTTTGAGACTCAAGGGTCTTAGACTGTCCAAGTCTAGAGTTTTATCTTTTGTATAATGCCCAAGAGGAGGCACGGGTATTAAGGGATGGGTATCAACCCCACAACGGCCGAGAGTTTTGACGCTGGAAAGACTGCTCTAGCAAAGGATGACTAAGTTCTGTCTGATACCTTTAGGAGGTCGTCAGGGTCCTTGTATTAAGCCCAAGAGAAGGCATGAGAACTTCCAAGAAGTCGAAGGGTCCTTGTACAACGCCCAAGAGGAGGCGGGGGTGCTTTTAGGAAGCCTGTGGGTCCCTAAACCAAGAGAAGTTCAAGACATGCTATTCAGAGAGAATAGATCAAGCCAGGAAGGTTCTTGAATTTGGAAAAAACTCAAAAGATGTTATTCACGGAGAATAGATCAACTCCGGGGAGTAGAGTTTCTTTGATAATTTCTAAGAGTGACAATCTGAGAAAAGTTTCACCGACAATACTGCTTTTCTCTTTGTTCCATATTGTTTAACCCCAAGAGAAGGGAAGACCGTATCTGGAATCCTATGGGGGGTCTAGTTTTGACTGTATTTAAGAGTGACCAACAGGCTTTACCTAGTTCTAGACGTAGTTTCTGGGGAAAACTCTAAATAACTATACTAGTATTATACAGTTGATATTTGACAAGTATATAAAAAGGATGTGAAAGAAAACTTACAGTGAAGCAGCCCCACAATACAGTTATATACATATGAAAGTGATAAATGAAAGCGGATAAACACTTACCCGTTGTAGAGCTTCCATGTTGTTTTGTTAGTTGTTCAACAAAGAAAGCTTTGATAACAATATTATATTCAAAATTAAAGGAGAAAGTGCTTTGAAAAGTTTGTTGGGGCTTACAGCTCAAGGAGAGGCCCAAGTTTTAACGATGATCGCAACGCTGTTTTGAAAACTGTACAGAGGGACTTATACAATATGTGAGGCCCACAAAGTTTTTATGTACAAGGGGGTTGGGTCTTACACTCTGTTAGAGGCCTAAAGTGTTTTTGTACCAGTGATGGGGCTTACAGCTTAAGGAGAGGCCCAAAAGTTTTTCCGTTTTTGAAATGGCGATCGCGCCGGGGTTTTTGAAAACGCAGTGGGTCTTATACAATGACTGAAGCCCAAAAATGTTTCGGTTTTCAAGGGGGATTGGGTCTTACACTCCATTAGAGGCCCAAAGGTTTATTTTAAGGAATGGGTCTTATAACTCAAGGAGAGGCCCAGGGTTTTGTTTTAAAAGGCGACGATCGCGCCGTGATTTTGAAAATACAACGGAACTTATACAACATCTGAGGCCCAACAAATGGTTTGTATTTATAAAGGATTGGGTCTTACACTCTACTAAGAGGCCCAAAGTGTTTTGAAATGATTGATGAGGGTTGAAATCAAAGAAACCCTAATTTTGTTTTCCTAAAGAAGTAAATATTTAAAGAAAATCAATAAAAATGATAAAAATACCAAATGAGTTTGAATAAACCACTTGTGATTTTTCTTTAAGGTTTGAAAAATGAGGTTTTAATCACAAGATGAATTAAAACTCATTTGGTTTTGATTTTCAAGGTAAATATTCACTATTAAAATGTTTAAATACAATTAAAAATGAATTTATTCACAAAAATACTAATTATATTAAATAAATAATATAAACTTTATTTTTTTGTGGAATAAAATATTTCAACATTTTTGTATTTTTTGCAAAAAGAATCAATCAAAAATAATTAAAATTGAGGGAGTTATTAATTTTTCAAATCATTAAAAATAATAAGAAAAATAATAAAATATGAAAAAGTGGTAAAAAAATAGGATCTGGGGTGAGGCAGATTCGAACCCCAGACCTCTTGTGTGCAACATGCGCGCCTTACCACTGGGGTGGTGATACATCCGTGTATTGGAACACAACCACAAATATACAAGGCTTGCCTTGTTTTTTGGTCTGGCCTAAGGCAAGGCAAGGCAAGATTTTGGTCAGAAACGTCAACGCCATAACTTTCTCATTTCTCCATGGATGGAGACAAAATTTATATGAATCTGGCCTAGAATTTCACAAGGAATCCAAATGTGGTGGTGGTTTTTTCAGAAAACAAATCCTCCTCAAAACCCGATAGTGGTTTTGAAATAGGCCATGATTTACATTTTCTGTGCTATCTCTTATTATAGGCATGAATTACATGATGAATTGGTTCAAACACAACACATATAACATGTATAAGAGATGCATGATAAGTGGACCTCAAAGCAAGGCATATTTTAAAGAGTTCAAGTTGTGATGCTTACCTCCCTTGGGGATTTTTGGGTTATCTGCCAAGTGCTTTGTTCCAGAAATGTTTTGATGCTTTGGACACTCTTAAATGATCCCTTAGATGCTTTTAGGATGATTGGAATCAGTTGGAAACCTCAGGAATGGAAACTGGCCCTTTCTTGCAAAAGGGACAAAAGTGGCAAAATAGCAACTCTCTCAAATGGTGTTCCAGATGTGTGAAACCATTTGGGATAGTTCAAGGATGATATTTGGAGTGTGTTTGAGGTTTTATCTGGTTTGGAAAGTGACTGAATCAAGACATGGCTTGAAAAATGCAAAAAGGCCCTATTTTGAGGTTTTGAGAGGGGACTTTGTGATTTTGGTGTTACAGGTCACTTGTGAGAGTTTGGATCACTTCTATATAATGATTATGAGAGGTGTGTGTGTGTGATTGGTTTGGTTGGAATTGCTCTCAAACTCAAAGCCCAATAGTGACTTGCTTTGGAAGGCATATTTGGAAGTGAGAAGGTGATTTTGAGGAAAGCATCTGTTTGATGGTTTTGGTGTACTCAAACTGATCACAAATGAGCTCTATTTATAGTAGAGCAAGTTTGTTTTGGCTGCAATAGTGAATGGCAACTGCATCAGAGGTTTGGCCAATGTTGATCAATGAGAATCCAAGTCTACTCTAGCCATTGACTGAAAGTTGGGGCACAGGCTGCTGGTTCCCTTGGTCTTGGATATGTCTTGACTGAATTTAGTTGGAAATGGCTCAGTACATGCCACCTTGGTGCATCCATTGAATGCTCCAAAACAAAATTGGAGTCTTGTCCCCTCTTTAGGGATTTCTAGGTTTGGCATGCTACTTTTGGTTCCAAGGACTTGGGAGGCTGATGGATCAGTGTTTATCCCTCCTTTGTCTCCCCCTGAGGTGTTCAGCTGGATAGACTTGTTGGTTATTTGTACAAATTTGGAAAATCGAGCAAAATGCACAAATCTGCCTTGCTATGACAGCTTGCAGCAAGGCACATTGGCATGGTTATATCTCATGGCCCAAGTGGATTTTCATGGGGTTCTTGGCCCTTTTGGAAAGCTCACATATGATACAACATATGTATGATCATAGTTTGTTTTGATACCTTTTGGATCCAAGTGAAAAATGCCCCTACATTTGGAAAAAAGTGAAGGCAGATTCTGACTTAGTGAAAGTTTCACTAAGTGTTGGAAAAAAGTGACATTTTCACTTTTTGTGATTTTGGCCATTCCATAACTTGAAATCCATTGAGAATTGGAATGAGGTGTAGTTGACACTTTTAAAGTATGCCATGAGAGCTATAAATCCATCTTCAGATCAGCCCAAATGGTTGCTTGGATCTCAAGTTATGATCCTTGGAAGTTGGTACCCTAGCAACTTTGTTCCATAACTTGGAAAATTTCTAAGTTTTGTATGGTTACCCCTTTTACAAGTTATCCCACTTTTCTTGGTTTTTCTTGAAGAATGATGATTCCAATCACACATTAACATCATTTTAGGGTCAAAGAACCATAATTGTGAAAAATCTCAAAAAGTCAAAGTTGACTTTTGTGCACAGTTGACTTTTTGTCAAATGAATTCCAAATTGTGCGATCCTCTATGAAATTAAGTCCTTGACCTAAATCAAACTTGCTGGATTGATTTCATAGGTGTTATAGGGTGTATTGAATCATGTCCCAAGGTTTGGGAGCATGCCTGGGTCAAAAGTCAAAGGTACAGTTGACTTTTTCCGCAAAACCTTAATTGTGGTTCTGATGAATTTGAAACTTGTTGATCAAGCTTCTTGGACCAATCCATTATAGAAAATGGATCTATCTGGTGTATTAGAGACCCTCAAGTCATGTCTTGAGGTCTTGGCTCATGATTTGTCCCAAAAGTCAACTTAGGGGTGAATTAGGTCAAGAAACCTTAATTCCTGATTTTTAGTGAATGCATCCCCTGAGGCTAAATTGACTTGATGATTGGGTCCATGAGGTCCCATGGAGTATATTAGGTTATGCCTTGAAGCATTGGCTCATGCCCAGAGGAAAATTTCCATCTGGAGGCCCTGGTCGACCAAACCCGAATTTGGTGACACTGGCGATCTTGAGGCTTGATCCACCTGGAATGCTGCAACATTGTGCTTGATTCTTGCTGTGGGAGTCCTCTTGATTTATTGTGGATGTTTGAGAGGTTATACAAGTTTGAAGATCATTTCAAATCTTGATTGATCCTTTGTCTAAAGCTCAGAGATGGCTTGAAACCCTAATTTTTTATAGTAGTAAATGCTCACCCATCTTTGGGGAGACTGATGAGGTATGATGATTCATCCATATTGTGATGATGATTTTGCCAATGATGGGAAATCTTAGTGGTCAAAATTTGGGGTATGACACTTATACAGGAGGGGCAGATGCAACTGGAATCCACCCTCATAATGAAGACCATGTTGGTGTAAGCCCTAAAGGCCAATACTCTTGGTACTTGTATCGAATTACTTATTATTAATAAAAGGTATTTCTTTATTATGGTTATTTTTCCACAATAATAAATTCCCTATAATAGCTAGTCCGTTTAATGAAATATTAAGTGTGACTTAATCATGAGATCTCCTTAAACATAAGGACACTATTCTTAAAGTATTCATAAGCGAGATTTACAGTGAAGTGGGATAACCTTAAGGCATTAAGACTATTATGTAGATAGACTGGTGATCACATCTCATGGATCATGGATAAGGAGTTATCAATTCTTAACATAGGTATGAATATTAGGAGTAATATTTATACTGGATTGACCCACTATGAGAGTACTACATAAAATGTTATGCAAAGTGTCATAAGTTACTTTCATGGTGAAAGTGGTGTATACCTCCCTTCAAACTGAAACCACTATGGACCCTAGATGTAGAGTTGAATACTTTATTACTGATCTAATATTGTCTGTAACTAGATGACCATAAAGATAGTTGATGGGTACTCCACAAAGCATGTTGAGGGATTTGAGTGACCTAGATGGAATTTGCCCATCCTGCATAACAGGATAAATGTCTAAGGGCCCAATATTGAACTGGACAAGGATGACACGGTATATGCCTTGTGTTCAATATAGACATAAGGGCAAAAGGGTAATTGTACACATAAGTACTATCACAAAAGGTTTTGTCAGATCACATGACATTTTCGTGACTTGGGTAGCAATGATGTGTTGCTAGATACCGCTCACTGTTTATTATATTAAATATATGATTTAATATAATTGTCAATGTCAAGAGAACCTACAGGGTCACACACATAAGGAAAGATTGATGAGAGATAGAATAAATAAGGAACACTATAAGGTACGGTGTACTTGAGAGAATTATGGAACACCGTAAGGTACATTGTACTTAAGTGAAATATGGAACATCGTATAATATAATATTAAGAGTTAATATTATTATTATTATTATTATTATTATAGTTATTAAATAAAATAATAATAAAATATGTTTATTATAATAATGGTTATTATATTATTATTATTATTATTATTATTATTATTATTATTATTATTATTATTATTATATGGTGCACTTAAGTTGGGCTTTTTAGCTTGCACCCCACACAAATGGTTCTATAAATACAACCCTTATGTAGAAGCTTTCTGAACTTGATGAAATTCAGTTGGTGAAGCCCTAGTCGTATTTATCTCTTTTTCTCTCTCACTCAAAGTCTTCATTCGTAGCAGCTAGCACTGAGATTGAAGACACTCTATTTGTGTGGAGTGAGTAGAGGCGTTGTTCTTTATTCAACGCTCGTGATCATTCATCCGGATCTGCATCAAAATTGTTAATCACCACAAGAGGTAACCGTTTTTATCGCTGATCATGCTCATTCGTAAGGATCACTAAAGGGAAAATTTTAATTTTCGCTGCGTTTTGAATCGCAATTTCCCTTCAGTGGTATCAGAGCCACTTACGAAACCATGAATTTGGTAGATGTTTATTTTTTGTACTTTCTGATTTAATTCTATTTAAACACATAATAAATTAAATAATAAAGAAATTTATTTTTTGGCATCATGTTGTGTATGATTTGGATGATTCGATGTTGACTATGCTTCGGAATCTGACTTTTGTATGGTGAAGCAGCGATACATCAATCATTCATAAGTTACACAAAAGTGATTGATCAATTTCATATAAAATATGAATAATTAGGATGCAATGGCGGTATATTTGATATGCCTTTTATTTCATCGATTTGATTTCTGTGACGATTGTATTTCATGTGATTAGTCAATGTTGTTTTGCTTCGGAATCCGACATTTGTATGGTGAAGCAGTGGCATTTCGATCAATCAATTAGAATAATCGATTGTTACGATTTTAATAGTATGAATGAGTTGCATTAGAGTTTTTGACGGCACAAGAGTTGTGTTGTCAAGAGTTATTTTAAAGTTTACATAATTTTATATTATAATAATAATTTCTATTATTATTATTATTATTATTATTATTAATAATATTATTATTATTATTATTATTATTATTATTATTATTATTATTATTATTATTATTATTATAAGTATTTTATTTTGTTTTATAATTTAATAACAAATGTTGTTATTGTTATTATAAATTACATACACATGTTGTGGTAACAGTAACGAGATGTTGCCTATATCATACAATAAGTATAATAAAAGTTATTATAACAGTATTTGTATGTAATATGTAGTATGTATTATTATGTATACAAAATGTTGGTTTCCTATACCGAAATACCCATTCACGGTTACCTCACAGTTACTGTTTATATGTAGAATGAAAAGTTTTTCAAAAGAATATGATAAAGTATCATGTTATTACATAATTAAATAATAATAAATTGTTGTTATTATTTATTTTAAAATAATTTGGTATACGTTAATAACCGGACAGTAGAAACGCCAATTAACTCATGATCAATCGCCAAAGTTTAATTTAATTTATTTAATTAACAGAATTTAAATTAATAATAATAATAATAATAATAATAATAATAATAATAAAATGTGTTTATTATTGTTTTCTTATGGTGAACGGTTATGGCCTTAGTCTTCTTTTATTTTGTTATGGTATTTTTAAATACGGCATGCGTGTCGTGTCTTTCTCTATACACTCTTTATGTAACTTCTTTTCTCATCTCACTCCCTCGTATGTAAAACGAGTATTCTTTAATGTAATGTAATGAAGAAAAAAAGAAGACAATATCAAAGGAGGACAACCATGGAGGTCTAGCTTGGAGAAACATAGATCGTTATTAGGTTTAGCTTAGGTTCTCTTATTGGCTTGAGACAACAATTGCACTAGGGGTCATAATTGTTTCATATTTTATATGTATGTTGATGCATGTGATTGTATGTTGATGCATGTGAGAGACGATTTATATGATAAATAAGCTGGTGAGATCAAACTAATTACAAATTCCCTCAAAATTGAATATTAAGTTTAAGACTTCCAAGTTTTAGAACTCATCAAGACTAGTATCAAATAATGTAGGTTTCACCTAACGCGGGGTGTATGTTCTATATTGGTAAGGTGCGATGGGATAAATGTAATATCCAATTTCTAAAACAGTGGGTCAAACTTAACTAAACAAATTATAATAAGATTATATACGTTTAGAAGCAAAAGTTGGGAATGATCCATATGATGGATTAGAATAAGGAGTTATTCACCCAACTAAGAATATTCGAGAGTTGTATTAGATACAATTGGAAGGAGTTCCTACCTAAATAACCGAGTTTTGTGTAATCAGCCTAACGCTGACTTAAAACAAAGTGAAATATGGATCTCGATCCACTAGAAAATCTTCCAACGGGATTTTCCGAATCAAATGATGAGGGTCATTTGGTTTGAGTAAAATAGTGGGAGCATATTTAATTAAAGGCCTAATTGAATATGTTTTTTTTATTGATACTTATAATTTCATATTTTTCTATGTAGATTACCATGACAACAAACACCTCTAACAACATTTTGCGATCAATCCTTGATAAGGAAAAATTGTCTGGGATAAATTTTTTGGATTGTCACCGAAAACTTAGGATTGTCCTCAAACATGATAAAAAGTTGTATGTCTTAGAGACACCTGTTCCTGAAGAGGAGACTCCTAGTTCTGCTCCTACGGCTGAAAGAGATGCTTATAAGAAACATGTCGATGATGCCAATGAAACTGCTTGCCTCATGCTGGCTACCATGAATTCTGAATTGCAAAAACAACATGAAAACATGGCAACATTCGATATGATCGAACACCTGAAGATGCTCTATCAAGAGCAGGCAAGGCATAAGAGGTTTGAAGTTTCAAAAGCCCTTTTTCAAGGCAAGCTGGCTGAGGGAGCTGCGGTAGGTCCCCATGTACTCAAGATGATTGGGTATGTGGAGAACCTTGAAAGAATTGGTTTTCCCATAAAAAAAGAGCTTGCGACTGATTTGATCCTACAATCGTTTCCGGAGAGCTTCAGTCAATTTGTCTTTAATTTCAACATGAATGATATGGACAAAAGTCTTCCAGAGCTGCTAAGCATGTTAAGAACTGTTGAGCAGAATCTGAAGTCAAAAGGGAAGTCCATTCTGATGGTCAATAATGGAAAGAAGAAGAACAAAAGGCCCACCAAGCAGGGTGGTAAAGGGAGGCAGAAGGAATTTTCCAGACCCAAACCTACTATTCATGCTTTGAAGCCTAAAGGAGGCATAGCAAATGAGGGCACTTGCTTCTATTGCGGTAAGACCGGACACTGGAAGAGAAACTGCCAAAAGCACCTGGAAGAAAAGAAGAATAGAGTAGAGACTTCAACTTCAGGTATTTATGTTATAGAAATAAATTTATCTACTTCTACCTCATGGGTATTGGATACTGGATGTGGTTCTCACATTTGTACTAAAAAGGAGTAGAGATTTGGCAAAAGGTGAAGTTGATCTACGAGTTGGCAATGGAGCAAGGGTTGCTGCTTTAGCTGTAGGAACTTATGTATTGACTTTACCTAGTGCTTTAATAATTTAGTTAGAGAACTATTATTATGTACCTACAATTAGCAGGAATATTATTTTTGTTTCTTGTTTGGACAAGTTTGGTTTTTCATTCATAATAAAGAACAATTACTTCTCCCTTTATTTGAATGATATATTCTATGCTACTGCACAAATGAATAATGGATTGTATGTCCCTGATCTTGAAATGCCAATTTATAACATTAATACTAAAAGGATGAAACCTAACGAGTTAAATCCAAGTTACCTTTGGCATTGTCTCTTAGGCCGTATAAATGAGAGGCGCATCTCCAAACTCCATAAAGATGAACTCTTGGACTCTTTTGATTACGAATCATATGATACATGCAAAACTTGTTTAATTAGAAAGATGAAAAAGTCCCCATTCATAGGAAAAGGTGAAAGGGCTAATAATCTTTTGGCCCTCATACATACTGATGTATGTGGACCACTGAACATACCAGCTAGAGGAGGTTTTCAACACTTCATCATATTTACTGATGATTTCAGTAGATATGGTTATGTGTATTTAATGAAACACAAAACTAAATACTTTGAAATGTTCAAGGATTTTAAGAATGAAGTACAAAACCAACTAGGTAAGAATATTAAAACTCTTTGATCAGATCGAGGCGGTGAATATTTAAGCCTAGAGTTTGATGACCATCTAAAAGAGCATGGGATTTTATCCCAACTCACTCCTCCTAGAACACCAGAATGGAATGGTGTTTTAGAGAGAAGAAATCGAACCTTGTTAGACATGGTCTATTCCATGATAAGTCACGCCAATCTTCCAAACTCCTTTTGGGGACATGCACTTCTGACAGCAGCTTACACACTTAACCGTGTTCCATCCAAAAAGGTTGAGAAGACACCATATGAGATATGGAGTGGTAAGAAACCACATATGTCTTACATGAAGATTTAGGGTTGTGAAGTTTATGTGAAACGACAAATTTCAACTAAGCTTGAGCCTAAATATGACAAATGCTTATTTGTGGGGTATCCTAAAGAAACAATAGGGTATTACTTTTACAATCCTTCTGAGGGAAAAGTGTTTGTCGGTCGAACTAGAGTTTTATTGGAAAAGGACTTTATTTCCAAAGGAATCAGTGGGAAGAAAGTAGAGCTTGAAGAAATTCAAGAATCACAAAGTATTGATACACCAATGGAGGAATTAGAGCATGAATCACAAGTAGTTGTGGAAGAGCAACCTGCTCAAGTAGAACAAGACTGGCGTAGGTCGAGCAGGATACATCACCAACCACAGAGATATGGATATCTCGTAACTGATCAAGGTGATGTATTACTCATGGATCAAGATGAGCTTACAACCTACCAAGAGGCCATAACTGGTCCTGAGTCAGAGAAGTGGCTAGAAGCCATGAAATCTAAAATGGATTCCATGTAAATAATCCAGATTTGGAACTTGGTAGAGCCTCCTGTAAGAGTTAATCCTATAGGATGCAAGTGGGTCTTCAAAAAGAAGACTACATGGATGGTAAGGTATACCTATAAGGAAAAACTGGTTGCTAAAGGCTATAAACAAATTCATGGGGTAGACTATGATGAAACCTTTTCATCAGTTGCAATGCTTAAATCTGTTCGAATTTTACTTGCTATCGCTGCATATCATGATTATGAAAAATGGCAGATGGATGTCAAGACTGCTTTCCTTAATGGGAATCTTTTTGAGGATGTGTACATGACACAACCTAAAGGATTTGACATACCAGAAGAAGCCCAAAAAATTTGCAAGTTACAGTGATCAATCTATGGATTGAAGCAAGCTTCCAGAAGCTGGAATCTTCGTTTTGATGAAATTGTAAAACAATATGGATTCATAAACAATGAAGATGAGCCTTGTGTCTACAAGAAGGTTAGTGGGAGCATGATCATCTTCTTGGTATTATATGTAGATGACATACTCATTGGAAACATTGTCCCTACCTTGCAACACGTGAAAACTTGGTTAGGGGAATGCTTTTCTATGAAAGACCTTGGTGAAGCAGCCTATATATTAGGAATCAGGATCTATAGAGATAGATCACAAAAACTTCATGTCCTAAATCAGAGTACATACATAGACAAAGTGATGAGACGCTTTAATATGCATGATTCCAAGAAAGGATTCATACCTATGCAACATGGCTTGTGTCTATCAAAAATACAATCCCCTTTAACTAAGGAAGAGAGGGATCGCATGAATAAGATTCCATATGCATATGCAATAGGATCTATCATGTATGCCATGTTATGTACTCGACCAGATGTCTTGTATGCTTTAAGTGCAACGAGTAGGTACCAATTTGATCCCGATGATGCTCATTGGGTGGTTGTTAAGAATATCCTTAAGTACCTGAGAAGGACTAAGGACTCATTCTTGGTATATGAAAGTCAGAAAGAGCTTGTTTTAATTGGATACCATGATGTTAGCTTCCATATAGATAAGGATGACTTCAGATTGCAATCTGGTTATGTGTTATGCTTAAATGGTGGGGCTGTGAGCTGGAAAAGTTCAAAGCAAGAAACAGTTGTTAATTCTACAACCGAGGTCGAGTACATTGCTTCCTCAAATGCAGCAAAGAAAGTTGTTTGGATCAAGAAGTTCATTAGTGAACTTGGCATAGTCCCTAGCATTGTGGATCCCATTTATCTCTATTGTGATAACAATGGCGCTATAGCACAAGCTAAAGAGCCTAGTCTCACCAACGATCTAAACACATATTTAGGCGTTACTACCTCATTCGAGAGATAATAGATCGGGGAGATGTAAAGGTATGCAAAGTGCCTACACTTGACAATGTTGCTGACCCACTAATAAAGCCTCTTGCGCAGCAGAAGCATGATGGCCATACTAGATCTTTGGGTATTAGGGGTATGCCTGATTGGCTCTAGTGCTAGTGGAAGATTGTTGGTGTAAGCCCTAGAGGCAAATACTTTTGGTACTTGTATCGAATTACTTATTATTAATAAAAGGCGTTTCTTTATTATGGTTGTTTTTCCACAATAATAAAGTCCCTAGAATAGCTAGTCCGTTTAATGAAATATTAAGTGTGACTTAATCATGAGATCTCATTAAACATAAGGACATTATTCTTAAAGTATCCGTAGTTGAGCTTTATGGTGAAGTGGGATAACCTTAAAGTATTAAGACTATTATGTAGATAGACTGATGATCACATCTCATGGATCATGGGTAAGGAGTTATCAAGACTTAACATAGGTATGAATATTAGGAGTAATATTTATACTGGATTAACCCGATATGAGAGTACTACATAGAATGTTATGCAAAGTGTCATAAGTTACTCTCATGGTGATAATGGTATATACCACCCTTCGACCTGAAACCATTATGGACCCTAGATGTAGAGTCGAGTACTTTATTACTAATCTAACATTGTCCGTAACTGGATGACCATAAAGAAAGTTGATGGGTACTCCACAAAGCATGCTGAGGGACATGAGTGACCTAGATGGAATTTGCCCATCCTGCATAACAGGATAAATGTCTAAGGGCCCAATATTGAACTGGACAAGGATGACACGATATATGCCTTGTGTTCAATATAGACATAAGGGCAAAAGGGTAATTTTACACACAAATACTATCACAAAAGGTTTTGCCAGATCACATGACATTTTCGTGACTTGGGTAGCAGTGATGTGTTACTTGATACCGCTCACCGTTTATTATATTAAATATATGATTTAATATAATTGCCAACGTCACGAGGACCTACAGGGTCACACACATAAGGACAGATTGATGAGAGATAGAATAAATAAGGAACACTGTAAGGTACAGTGTACTTGAGAGAATTATGGAACACCGTAAGGTACGATGTACTTAAGTGAATATGGAACATCGTATAATATAATAGTAAGAGTTAATATTATTATTGTATACTTAGAATTAATACTTCTGATAGTGAATTCATTCCTGGCTTGGTAGCCCACAGACATAGGTGTTGTTGTACACCGATCTGGGTCATCATATCTTGGTGTTATTTATCATTCTGCTATGTATAATTCAGTCTGTTCTTATGCTCTAAAATATATGTCTTAACAGATGTTGAAACATCTGTCATGACACTGTTATGACTTTGAGATATCATAAGGTTTTTGTTCTGTCCTTGTTTTAGTTAAGCAGAGATCAATGTCTCGAAATCTCTTAGGACATCTAAGATCTGCATACCAGAATTTCTATTGGTGTCAGAGCAGGCATCCTGTTCTGTTTTTGGATGAGTTTTAGGAAAGATGCTTTATGGTCTTTTAAACAAGGAAGGAGATTGTATGATCAGACCATTCATTACTGTTGTGGAAGCTATGATGATAACTTTTTAAATCCAGCATGACAACTACTGATGGTTGATTGATACTTCTATGAAGATTCTATCGCTGCTGCTGATAATGATGATATTGTTACACATGGTGCCTTATAATATGTTCTGACATCTTACACGGTGCTTGTTGAAGATCATGTCAGCCTCTATAGATGTTCAAGCCATCACTAGTTGGGAGTAATATAAAGGAGAGAGCATTGTGATCTGAGTTCCACTAAAGGATCTTCCTATGTTGTTTGGGAAATGGTTTCAACCAGGGTAATAGAAGGAAAAAGGTTGAGGTAAGATCTTGTTTATTACATTCATGATCTATGTCACGTTTAAAGTAGCCCAAGATACTTGAGTTTTCTCTCAAGTCCACTCATAAAGGCACTTGTGAATGTGTTTGATAAATAGAGTTCAAAAGAGAAAATGTTCAAGAAGAAGATCCACAGGTACTTATTTAAGAAGTGTGACATGAGAATGTCATACCATTGAAGAGAAACAGGAGAAATTTATTTTTTTCTCCCATCCCTATAAGAGATTGTCTATGTTTGAGGATTCCCTATCAGAAATCTTGGAAGGCAGTATATTATGGAATAGAAAATATGGTACTGTATGTCAGCACAATTGTACTGACATTCAACTAGGATGGAACTGAAGTAAAAGCTGATCAGTATAAGTGTGAAAACATTGGATCTTAGTGGAGAAATTTTTCCTTCTGGTCTCAAGAGCAACTACATGAGATTTCTAACTCTTGGAAAGTGATCCTGATTATCCCAGGAAATTACTGGTTTGTCTGAAGATGTTTGCTTTGAAGATTTCTTCCTAGGTTGTGCTGGATGTCTTATTCCTGATCTTGTAGCTAGAATAAGGATGGGTGTCAACCTGAAGAAATAGGAGTTTGTAAGGACTCAAAAGTTATAGAGGGCTCATCTAGTGAAGATGTTTTTGGAAGATTCGGGAGGATATGGTTTTCCTAGTTTGAACACCAAAGAGAACACTGAACTGTCAATAGGTTGTCATGGATGTTAATCCTAATGTCTCTACTTTGTAATCATCATCAGGATTCTCTAGCTAAAAGGGAGTCTAATGACATTTGGTGACTGAGGAATATAGAATTGGGATTTAAAATCAATTGCTATTTATGGCCTTAGTAAGTATCTAATTGATTATCCTTTTGCTGGGTGGTCATGAAAGATGATGTCAAAATGTCACACCAGGAGGTGCAGCTTCATATAGTTGAAAGAACTCAAGAACATATTCTCTGTATCTGATTTGTATTGAATAATGGATACACTTTGTATCATCTATGAAGTTCACAAAAGGTCCTTATCTTGCCCTTAAATGTAATCAAGGTGTGGCTTCATAATCAATTTCAATGATTTATTCATTGGAAAAGGAACTAATGTTCAACCAGATGTTGAAACATCATTCCAGAAGAGTGTGTGCAGAATCCTGTTGATCAAAGGAGTGAACTTCTTGGATAAAGAAGTGATGTACCATATGCTCTGGATGCTAAACAAATGTGTGTTGGTCAAAAGTGTTGGGAATCATCTTCAGATTGGACTTGAAGAGACATTTGGTTTGCAGTCTAGGAAGGCTCTATCCAAGAAACTTGTTATGGATAGGTGTGCGGTGGAAGTGAAGATTAACACATGATCATCTTGATGAATATTTCTTGGGTCAGTTACTTCTTATCTAAGCACATTGGGGTGCAGAAGCTTTGTTCCAGTATCTCCTATAAGAGTATGTGTTCTAATACCTTATGGAGGACTGTTAAAGGCATCTCAACCAGACTATATGGATGTCAAAGTCAAATATCTAGGACTTTTTCTTATATATCTTGAAGATTCTTCTGCTCATAAGAAGCCAGATTCCTGTGAACCTGCTTGTGGATACTATTTTCAAATAGAATAGTCTCTGGTATGGATAATTATGAAGCAATTGATCAAGATGTTTTCAGAAGACGGGTTGTTGTTTCTCTTAACACAAGATGGAGGTTGTTTACTCAAACTTGAATATAAGTTTCAAGTCTATGAGAACATGGAACTCTTGTTCTGTTGAGGTAGAGAAATCCTTCAAGGTTGGATGAGCTTTTCAAGAATTATGTCTGGAATAAGGAGGAGTTAGAATTGGAAGATCCAGTTTCTCTGGTGGATCAAAAAGACCACTCTTCTGGAACTCTGATTGATCATCCTTGTAGGAAGCTGTGTCAAATAACCTTAGTTATTTGTATGCTCAAGGGAGGTCTTTTTTGCTTAGGGTCCAAGAAATGTGTGTCATCACATGTTTGGAACATTTGATCTTGCCAGTGATTGGTGTTTCAAGAATCAAAGTACATGGCTCGTCTGATTCTGACTGATGTCCTAAAATAATGTTGGAACATCATTCCTGTTGGTGGTTATTCTTTGAGGATGACTGAGTCTAATTTTCATCTTTAGAGCTATATCTATTCATTGTGGAGTATGGTGTAGAAATACTGGTTAAGACTGTGTGGATTCTGATTATTTGTGAGTAGGTGGTAGGTTCTTCTGGAAGTATCTCTAAAAAAGATTGTATCAGGCTGCATCTTGAGAAGGAAGCAGGATGAGGATGTATCTCTCTTCATATGGATAAGGGGTTTGATGGCTTCCAAGTGTGGATGACATCTTGGCTAACCAAGGAGTTAAGAGAATTTTATGTCTCTTTCGGGGATGTGAGCATTCCAGGTTCGATTGAATTTATTATTAAAGAATAAGGTTGTATATGGCTGTAAGATTCAAGATGGATTTGTACAGTGTGTGGATATGTTCAGGGGGAGAGTGGTCAATGGTGTTATTTGGTCTCAATCCAAGAGTTTATTGGTTATGGTACAAGGATTGAGATCGTGGTATCTTTTCACTTATGAGCATGAAGATGTTCATGTGATTCATGTGAGGTTGTGTTGTCAGACAAGATGTCTTGACATCATGGTGTGTTGATTCTTTAGCTCAGTAAGTTCTGCTTGAGAGTTTGAATTGTTAAGGCTATTGAATTATTTCAACTATGTTCACATGAACCTTGGAGTCTCTTGAATAATAATCCATCAAAAACTTGAGAACTCTTGATCAGATGAGTTTTTGAATTATGTACAGATCAACTTTGACTTTATCAGATGAAATTCATTTGAGCTGAGGGACTGGTATTTGATATCCTTGATCCAAATCCTTCATGAAAAAAGTTAGTAGAAGGGAAAACAAACATATTTTTGGATTTTGATTAAAGGTCAGTAAACATAAGCAAATAAGTAAAAGCAAATAAGAAACACATGGATGCTCAGTGATCCCTGCAAGGCATAAACCCAAAGAAGAGAGGGATAAAGGAACCAAAGCATGATCTTGTTTGTGGTGCAAAGATACAAATGAGATGTGAATGATATGTGGAATCTTAGGGGTCAAAAATTAGGGTCTTACACTAAGGAAACTTCTCGGGTATTTAAAGAGGGTCTTTGTTTCTTTTGTCTTAGGTTATGTTTTTGTTGTGTCGTGATTTTATGGCATTTGTCCGGGTTTGGGTGAGTACTATTTGGCTATGGAATTGTGTTAGATACTTTTGTCAATTTTTGGCTAAAAGGGGGAGATATGTTGTGTGTCTATCTCAGTTGTGTGTTCTTCCTTGCAACACATGACTGATCTCCATTTGTGTCTTAAATCCGTTCTTGCAGTTGTTTTGTAAGGATTTTGGATAGGAAGTTCTAACATTATGTCTGTGTCTCAATTCTTTTTGTTCCGAGTCTTCTTTTTGTGTCTTGTGATCTGAGTTATGAAAACAGTTGTGTCTTGTGTTCTGAGTTATCCGGAGTCGGGGTGTGGTCCACTGCGCCTTGATCTGGATAATGGAGGATGGTAAATTGGTACTAGTTTTAAGGTGGGGTGTCTTGCATCTTCTTCCTCGTGTACACCAGGGCAAAGGGTACACGACATACAACAGGTGGTGTGTGTTGTGTAAATTATTCGAACAACTATACAGGAAGAATGAAAGCTTCTAGGAGTCACATTATTTTCTGTTAAACTCGTCATAGGACGGCTGAAATGACTTCGTGACTTTTTACTCTTTCTACTCCTTGATTTCCTGGGTTTATTGTGCAAAAGGAGTTTTAGCCAAAATTTGTCAAAAGGGGGAGATTCAAGGCTCTAAGGTTTGACTAAATTTTGGTAAAACATGAAGAACAAACTGAAGAACAACATGTCGGACAAGATGTCTTATCTTGAGGACTCGACATCTTGGTCTGATACAATGATTGGACAGAGATTTCGAAGCCCATGGATAGTTGAAGATTATAAAAGGAAGACCAAGACCTAGGGAAAATAAGGAGTCCCTGTTAAGACTTTTGTAAAGAAAAAATAAGGGTTTAAGGTTTTGAGAGTCGTGTGCTTTCTTGTATTGTAAGTCACCCTTTGTATCAGTTTGATACGTTATGGTAGACATAGTTTTCATATTCAGAAACTTGTAGGTAATGAATTGTATATTGTCCTTGGATGAATCTTTTAAGAAAATTCAATTATTAGTGTTAGTCAAGAGTATTGACCGAATATTGTGTTGAAAGGGTTGTCACTACTACAAAACGCGCAAACAACAACATCCAAGTCACCACAGTTCTTCCAAAAACCGTGGTGATATCTCTAAACTTAGGCGCTAACTTAATATTATATTTTTTAATTAAAAATTTATAGGGTATAATAACGGTTGTAGGCATAACAGATATGATAGAATCAAAATTTCATGGGTTCGAACCTCAGTCGTGGCAAACAAATTTATCATTTAAGGTTAAGGCGCTCCTTTATTTTTTATTTATTTTTAAATAATGGATATCACTACGGTTATTATGGGTAACCGTCGTGATATAGTTTTCTATTATTTTAAAATATAAAATATAATTACGGTTATAGTTTTAAACTGTAACGAAAGTGATATTTTTTAATATATAAACAAAACTATATGTTGCCCAGTTCATAACAGCCGTTGCTCTCTAAAGAAAACCCTAAAACAACCCTCTCCTCTCATGAATCTTAACCAATACTGTTACAAGTTAATGGAGAAAAGAAGCTTAAAGGATATCTGATGGGAGCAACGTCCGTTGCAAACTCCTACAGCGGCGAAGATGGTATGTTCTCCTGCTCTTTTCTTTCTACTCTTCTTCTGGATGTTGTTGATGTTTAGAATTTAGGATTATTTTTTTAGGGTTTATTTTTAGGATGCTGTGGCAAACATTATGTTATTGATGTTTTAGGGTTAAGTTTGATTTTTTTTTGTGTTTCCTTGTAGATACATGGTGATGATGGTGGTAGCAAGCGTATGGTGGTAGCAAGCATATACTATGGTGAAGTTTCATATGGTTTTTGTTGCCATGAAGAAAAATATAAGAAGTATGAAGTTATTGTATAAACTTCATCCACCTTGTATTTCTTATTCATGGCTTCACAAACTAGATGAACTTGATATATCTTGATTTGTTACAGTTCCACTATTATTTTCAATAAGAGGTGTGTTAATGACTCAATGTATCTTGATTTGTTATAGTCCCACTTGGGGTTTTGTTGCTTAAATAATGCATGTTTTTTTTATTGTGATGCATGGATTTGTTGTATGTTGTTGTTGTTGACAAATGTTCTCAAAACAAGAACAAAACATTGCTAAGTCACAAGATAGAGGCTTGTTGATGCTAGAATAGCAACAAGCAAAAATATCTAAGTAACCCAATTTTATCGTTCTCCACGGGGATCAGTGCGAGGGAAATAATGTCATTCGAAGGTTTGTATATTTCTAAACTTATGGTTCAAAAGTTCTGGTTTAAAGTGGAACCAAAAGCAAATGCAGAAAATGTAAAGACGGAAAATATAAAATAAAGACTGAATTATAAACGGAGCCTTGATGGAATTGGATCTCATCAATTGATAACACATGCATTCTTCTAATCATATTATACATAAATCAATCATTCGCCTAATATCCTCACGTATCACCCACGACAGAGGTTATGTCTAACTCAACGTCGAGAGAACGACCGTATTGCCTCATTGGTGATGTCTCGCGCAACAAAAACCAACACAAAGCATTAAGAGCTGATACTCACGCAACTGTTAAGCCTAAATTTATCTCTAGAGTTCAGAACAAAACAGATAATCATCTTAGATCTAGATCTGAAGAGTATATTCTATAGCGGTTCAAATTAAAGATAAACAGGTAAACAAAGATGACACCAAAATCAGATAAATGACTGCTTCATATACAATGCCCACGATCAGAACACGTACATACATTTAACCCTTTTTACATGTATTCAACTAATTTGTCAAATGAATGTGAATATCGTTCTACATCACTATTATCATGCATCCTCGCAATACTGTATCAATCCTACTCATGCTAACCATGCTACTTAATCAACACAATACAAAAAAAGATAAAATGAATATCAACTCACAAAACCATGTCAAAAGTTTGGTTCATTGATAGATGAAAATCTAAGATCAAGGATTTGTAAAGGTTTTGTCAAGACCCAAATAAACAATCAAAGACAACAACAATGGAGAATCAAAACATATTCACACACATAAATTAGATGAAATACAAAAGGTATCAAAAGATTACATCCAAATCCAACAAGAGATTGAAGCTCTTACGTTCTCCCCCTTGGGATTTGATTTTCTATGTTGGAAATTACAAGTTATGATCTTTCTCTCAAGTTTCTATCTTAATAATAACCTAAAAGGTGTGAAAGTTCTATTTATACACATTCAGGAATTTCACAGTTCACAAAGCAAACCACTTCACTCGCACAGCGAATGGCAAAAATAGGCACTTCAGGTGCCTCTGAATAGTTAAACCGCCCCAGAAATTCTCGTGAGTTCGCAATGCGAAGGAATGTTCGCAAAGCAAACACTTGCTTTCAAGCTCGCAAAGCGAATTTTAGCTCCTTTTTTCTCTGTCCAATTCTGGGACCATTCGCTGGAAACCTTGCCATCCTTCACACAGCGAACCTTCGCTGGCAATTCGCCAGAGTTCGCAAAGCGAACCTTCTGCTATTTTCCTCTTTTCTTTGGCAGCTTGCATCAATTCTTGTGTCTTACAACTTTGATCATTTTATGCCTTTTCCTGCACAATAACACGCACATTACAAGCACCAAAGGTATATTCTCAATGTTAGAAGAACAACAACAATCATGGATAAAAACCATGCAAACATGAGAAAAGAGTAGAAAAAGTGCAAAGAAAGATATGTCATTTTTAGGTCAAATCCGCACCTAACAACTCTCCCCAACTAGATTTTTGCTTTTCCTCAAGCAAAGTATGCCCCTCATTAAAACAAGAGGATTTGCTCAAGTATAAGATTCAACCAAAGTCAAGCATGAAAATGTGCACAAGCAGCATTCACCGCTCAATAGAATCGAACAATGATAAAGAATTAAGTTCTTAAACAAATATCATAATGGTTCAAAGAACAACTAAGTTTTCATACTTGAATCACTCTAACACTCCTCTTCAAAATAAGAATGAAGAAATTGACGCGTTTGCAACCACGGGGAAATTTCACTCACCCGACAAATAATGCAAATAGCAATCCAAATCATACAACATCTAACAATCATAAATGAAAACATGGAAGCAAAAAGATTACTAAGGGCTTCAATGGTTGTAGCTTGGTCGGGTTCACAACAAATGGACATTTCTAAAGGCCATTGAATCGAAGTTGCCGATGCAAAAAGAAACATTCACTATACATGGTATTTACACATCACAACTTCATTCACCATTTTCATTCCTTTCTCACAAGCTTTCTCAAACTTCCTTCGGCACAATTATTTCATTCTCTACTTTTCTCCTTCAAACATGCATTCTTTTTCTATTGTTTTTCACATTCATATTCACACTTTTTCTTTTCATGCTTGTTTGAAATTTTTCAAAAGTTTATAGTAACCTACCATCTTCTTTTTCATTCTCCCCAACTTGAATTCAACCAAACCTCAAGTGAATGCTCCTTGCTTTTTAAGGCAAGGAAATCAAATTAAAGCAATGTTCAAAGTTTAAAGAAGAAATTTTTAGAACTCACAAAATTCAATAATGAGCCAAACTTTCAAATTATGTACACAAACCAAGTTCATTACTAAAATGAGATCTAAACTATTTAGGCTCAAAGGGGCTTAGGAATTCTCTCTACTCACGGGTAAGATACTTTTGGATACGGTTGTGCTCAATATAAACAAATGCCTTGATCATTTCTAATGCTTCCACAAAATCACAATAATCAAAAGATAAAGTATGAATCAAACGAATTAAACAAAGTTATCAGTCATCCTAGCATATAGTAAACAATGAAGGTTTCTCACAATTTGTGGCTTTTGGACCTAAGTGAAACAAGTATTCAAACAAGTTGCAAAATAAAACAAAAATACACATTTGTACAAAGCACAAAATTCTTAAATCATTCTAACATTCTATAAAGCAGTACGATTTACCATGCAAACTTTCAAGGCTCAACATCCATCCAGAATCAGTCGAAGCTTCATTGAATACTTTTATACAAATAGCAACCAATCTAGGAGTTCTCATCATTCCTGATCACACTAGAGAAAACATAAAATAAAACAAATAGATACAATATAAACAAATGTACAAAGCTCAAAAATATAGAAACTATCGCGATGCGAATCAATATCTAAACACTGATCCCCGGCAACGGCGCCATTTTGTTGATGCTAGAATAGCAGCAAGCAAAAATATATAAGTAACCCAATTTTATCGTTCTCCGTAGGGATTAGTGCGAGGGAAATAATTCCATTCGACGGTTTCTATATTTCTAAACTTATGGTTCAAAACTTCTGGTTTAAAGCGGAACCAAAAGCAAATGCAGAAAATGTAAAGACGGAAAATATAAAATAAAGACTGAATTATAAATGGAGCCTTGTTGGAATTGGATCTCATCAACTGATAACACAAGCATTCTTCTAATCATATTATACATTAATCAATCATTCTCCTAATATCCTCACGTATCACCCACGACAGAGGTTATGTCTAACGCAACGTCGAGAGAACGACCGTATTTCCTCATTGGTGATGTCTCACGCAACAAAAACCAACACGGAGCATTAAGAGATGATACTCACGCAAGTGTTAAGCCTAAATCTATCTCTAGAGTTCAGAACAAAATAGATAATCATCTTAGATCCAGATCTGAAGAGTAAATTCTATAGCGGTTCAAATCAAAGATAAACAGGTAAACAAAGATGACACCAAAATTAGATAAATGACTGCTTCATATACAATGCCAACAATCAGAATACGTACATACGTTTAACCCTTTTTACATGTTTTCAACTAATTTGTCAAATGAATGTGAATACCGTTCTTCATCACTATTATCACGCATCCTCGCAATACCGTATCAATCCTACTCATGTTAACCATGCTACTTAATCAACATAATACAACAATAGATAAAATGAATATCAACTCACAAAACCATGTCAAAAGTTTGGTTCATTGATAGATGAAAATCTAAGATCAAGGATTGTAAAGGTTTTGTCAAGACCGCAAATAATCAATCAAAGACAACAACAATAGAGAATCAAAACATATTCACACACATAAATTAGATGAAATACAAAAGGTATCAAAACAAGAGATTGAAGCTCTTACCTTCTCCCCCTTAGGATTTGAGTTTATGCTGAAAATTACAAGTTATGATCTTTCTCTCAAGTTTCTATCTTAATAATAACCTAAAAAGTGAAAATTATATTTATACACATTCAGAAATTTCACAGTTCGCAAAGCGAACCACTTCACTCGCACTGCGAATGGCAAAAATAGGCACTTCAGGTGCCTCTGAATAGTTAAACCGCCCCAAAAATTCTCGTGAGTTCGCAATGCGAAGGAATGTTCACAAAGCGAACACTCGCTTTCAAGCTCGCAAAGTGAATTTTTGCTCCTTTTTCCTCTGTCCAATTCTGGGACCATTGGCTGGAAACCTCGCCATCCTTCGCACATCGAACCTTCGCTGGCAATTCGCCAGAATTCGCAAAGCAAACCTTCTGCTATTTTCCTCTTTTCTTTGGCAACTTGCATCAATTCTTGTGTCTTACAACTTTGATCATTTTATGCCTTTTCCTGCACAATAACACACACATTACAAGCACCAAAGGTATATTCTCAATGTTAGAAGAACAACAACAGTCATGGATAAAAATCATGAAAACATGAGAAAAAAGTAGAAAAAGTGCAAAGAAAGATATGTCATTTTTAGGTCAAATCCGCACCTAACAAGGCTTTTTGTGACTTAGCAATGTCTTGTTCTTTAAATTCTTATACAGGTTGACAAGTTTTGTTTATTATATACAATGTATATTGTTTTTTTCACTTACCTTTTAATGAAAATGCAATCATTTATATTGACATAGAAACTTGTATTCTGAAAATTAAGATGTATTTGAAAACCAACCTATATCAATCAATGTTTTTCGAATCGCATTTGTCTCATTCATCACATTTTATGTTCCTTAACACATAATATATGGTTCAATGGTCTGTTTGCTTCAATTCATCGATATAATTTACAAACGCGTTGATAAGCGACGATGATGAGGAAAACTATAATAAAAGATATCGATGCATTGAAGGAATCAGACCATTGAACCGTATATATGTTAAAGAACATAAAATGTACAGAATGAGACGGATTCAATTCGAAAAAAATTGGTGTGTTTAAGTTGGTTTTCAAGAATAGTTTAATTTTTAGATTATATATTTCTTTGCCAATTTAAATGGTTGTATTTCTTTAAATAGGTGTATGGTAAACCAAGCAATATACATAGGTATATTATAAACTATGGGTACTTTCCATGATGGTTGTCTACATTAACCGTGATCTAATGTAATTTATTTGTTGTTGCTGGGTTTCGAACCCAGTACCTTATGTATCACAACGGTTGTTAAGCATAACCATTGTGATATAACGCGCGCTTTCCAGAATACAACAATGGTCCCAGTGTCGTGATTATAAGTAGCACATTTACCACAACACTCTACATAACAACGCCTTGATCTGCGTTATTATATGTATTTTTTAACCGTTGTTAAAGGGGTTTTCCGTAGTAGTGTGTCTTTCAATTAAACAGTTTGATACAGTCACCGGAGGTTGTGACTGTTAGATATCACTGAGGTGATTAGGAATTGAGATGGGTTTCTCTCATCTAGATGGGTTTCTAGGTAGAATTACACTAGGTAGGGAATTAAGTGATAAGTTATTGGAGGTTGTATACTTAGAATTAATATTACTGATAGTGAATTCATTCCTGGCTTGGTAGCCCCCATATATAGGTGTTGTTGTACACCGAACTGGGTCATGATATCTTGGTGTTATTTATCATTATGATATGTATAATTCAGTCTGTTCTTATGCTCTAAAATATATGTCTTAACAGATGTTGAAACATTTGTCATGACACTGTTATGACTTTGAGATATTAGAAGGTTTTTGTTCCATCCTTGTTTTAGTTAAGCAGAGATCAATGTCTCAACATCTCTTAGGACATATGAGATCTGCATACCAGAATTTCATTATTATTATTATATGGTGCACTTAAGTTGAGCTTTTTAGCTTGCAGCCCACACAAGTGGTTCTATAAATACAACCCTTGTGTAGAAACTTTCTGAACTTGATGAAATTTAGTTGGTGAAACCCTTTCCGTATTTCTCTCTTTTTCTCTCTCACTCAAAGTCTTCATTCGTAGTAGCTAGCATTTAGATTGAAGACACTCTGTTTGTGTGGACTGAGTAGAGGCATTGTTCTTCATTCAACGCTTGTTATCATTCATCCGGATCTGCATCAAAATTGTTAATCACCACAAGAGGTAACCGTTTCTATTAGTGATCATGCTCATTCGTAAGGATCACTAAAAGGAAAATTTTAATTTCCACTGCATTTTGGATTGCAATTTCCCTTCAGACCCTATGGTTATTACCGTCAAGTTAGAAGATTGAGAAATTAAGAGAGTTATCATTGACCAAGGGAGTTCCGCAAACATATTATACTGTGAGGCATTTGAAAGACTCCGCGTCAACCCAGAGGATTTGAAACCTTACAAAGGATCGTTGGTTAGATTCTCAAGATAACAGGTACACGTAAAGGGATATATCACCGTGAAGATCAATTTTGGAAAGCAAGATCGGGCTAAAGAGATAAAGGTTAGGTATTTGGTTATTGATGTCCCCTCTTCATACAATATGATTATAGGGTGACCAACTTTTATCCAGCTGGGTGCCACCTTGTCAACTATGTATTTATGCATGAAGTACCCACTTTGCAGTGAGTGAGTGGGATTTATACAAGGAGATCAAGATATCGCCAGGAAGTGTTATAACTACTACAAAAAAAAAACACATGTTACCTCGAGTGCGAAGGGGATTTTACCTTGGTGATACACACAAGGTAACAGAGGGCATCTGAAAACTTGCCACTTTACCCCCCTCGGTTTCTGAATAACCTAGAGGATAGTTGAAATGGTTATTGGTTCGATATCTAACAATTTTTTTTATATTTTCAATAATTTTTTTAACCAAGAGACATGTGGTGCTAGTTTTGAAAATATAAAAATGAGTCCTAAAATAACACCTCCAGGAGAAATCTGCAAAGGTGAGAAGGCTTTCTCTCCAAACTCTGAGGAGATTGAAGGTTGAAAGTCCATAAGGGATGACCTCGGAAGATATTGGCATAGTTGTCGTGTATTTTTCTTTATTACTATTTGATTACAATATTGACAATTTTTATAAGTGAGTATTGCATCTCTGCTGATTGTAAAGATAAGTTGTTTTGTAGGGTGCACTCTTTTTCATCTACGCTTTTGCAAGGGTGGAGATTTTTAACGAGGCACCTCGCTTTTATTATTTTTAAGAATTCGTGTATTTTCTATTCCTTTCTTTATATGAAACCTAAAAAATCTCAAAAGAAGATCACTCGTTGAGGCGATCAAATCGCTGGATCCTCAAGTGGGATCCTTGTCGCCCATAAAGGTGACCATTTAGTTGGACCTCAAGTAGGATCCTTCCTGCCGATAGAAGCAATCAAATATTTTGATCCTTAACTAGGATCCTTGTCATCCATAAAGGCTATCATTTAGCCGAATCCTCAAGATAGATCCTTTCTGCCTATAGAGGCGATCAAACAGTTGGATCCTTAAGTGGGATCCTTGCCTCCCATAGAGGCGATCACCTCACAAAATCCTCAAGTATGATTCTTGTTGACCATAGAGATTATCAAATTATTGGATCCTCAAGTAAGATCCTTGTCGCCCATAGAGGCGATCACCTCGTTGGATCCTCAAGTAGGATCCTTGCCACCCATAGAGGCGATCAAATTCACTGGATCCTCAAGTGGTATCCTTACCGCCCATACATGTGATCATTTAGCTGGATCCTCAAGTAGGATCCTTACCGCCCATAGAGGCGATCAAACACTCAGATCCTTAAGTGTGATCCTTTTAGCCATAAAGGCGATCCCCTCATTGGATCCTCAAGTAGTATCCTAGCCATCCATATAGGTGATAAAATCTTTGGATCCTCGAGTGGGATAATTTCTTCCCATAGAGGCGTTTAGTTAGCTAGATCCTCAAGTGCGATCCTTGTCGCCCATAGAGGCGAACAAACAGTTGAGTCCTTAAGTGGGATCTTTGCCGCCCATAGAGGCGCATCTAGTTATATTCTTAAGTGGGATCCTTGTTGCCCATAGATGTGATCATCTAGCTAGATCCTCAGGTGAAATTCTTGTCGTCCATTGAGGCGATCAAATAGTTAGACCCTCAAGAGGGACCCTTGTCTCCTATTGAGGTCATCAATCTCTAGATCTCTATGTGAGATCCTTCTCTCCCATTGAGGAGATCAATCTCTGGAGTTCTATGTGAGATCCTTGCCACCCATTGAGGTGATTAAGATCTCTATGTGAGACCCTTATCGCCCATGAAGGCGGTCAATCAATGGAGCTCTATATGAGATCCTTTTACCTATTGAGGTGATCAATCATTAAAGCTCTATGTGAGATTCTTACCGCCCAAAGAGATGATAAAAATTACTGGATCCTTAAGTGGGATCCTTGATATCCTTAGAGGCAACCACGTCGTCAAAGTCCAAAAATTGGATCCTTGTCAAATTCCCCTCGTGAGCAACCAAGTTATCGCACTAGGGACAATGATGATATAAGTCATTTGTTAAATGTTAAAGGGTTAAAATAACATAGATAATTGCAGAAGATAACAAGATGATTAGTTAAAATAAAAGATGTTCTTAAGGGACCCCACTGATTATTACAACTACCAAAAGCCTTGAAGGGGCATAGGAATACAACAAAAAAGTATTAAAAAAAAGTCAAAACAAGAGGAACTATTCTTTGTCCACCAGTTGTTTATCCCAAACTACCTAAAAGGCATCCACCATACTTAAATCCATATCAGGATAAAGCAAAGAAATCTGCCTTCTCGCCTTCTCAAAATGATGGACAAAGACACTTCCACTTCATCCTTGAGTTACGAGACCTTCTCCTCCATGTTGTCCAATTTGCTTTGAGCCCTCTTTAGCAATTATTTTAGACGTTCCACCTTTTCAAACCTGGCAAGAGCCTTAGTGGTTATTTCCCTAGTAATCTCCTACAAGGCATCTCATTCTCCCTCATAAATTTTATCGCCACCCCACCTTCGTGAATGTTCTTACTCACATGAATCACCTTGGACTGAAGTCATTGGATAGTGTGAGAATACTTCTCCCTCTGTGCTTTATCCACTAAGATGCACCTCAAAAGTTGTACTTCCAGCAAATCAGATAGTTGCATGGAAGGTATGTCAAGGAGTAACTGATAGTCATCGGGAAAATTCTCAAGCAAGGAGAAGTGGCGATCAGAAAATTCCACCACCTTAAAATTATGGTTATTGCATAAAGAGAGATAAGGGGGAACAAATTCACCTCTTTCCCTCTTATCCCATGGTCATGCCTCACGACTTTCGGATGTCCTAGAGGGGCATTCTGCCTTCTGTAGAACCTTGGAAGGGTGGGCCTCAGCAGCTCGTGATGTTTCACATTGCCTCTCCCCCTATCACTAGTCACGTATTGGGGAAGGGACATAGGAAGCCTCGCCCACTGCTGAGCCATCTACATTTTCACCAAGCGATCCTTCCTCTCGTCAAGAGAGATCTCCACCATTTCCTCTGCAGATAAAATGTTGTTATAGAACAAACACAGTAAACACAAGATTGGGCCAGGAAAGGTGTTCTTTGATACCTAAATATGCCTACACTCCATCGACATCTTAGTGATCTATATTAATAAGGGTATTGGATTTAAGAGAGTGAAAACATCTCAAAATCAGAATCACTTCATAATCAAGAGGATAAAGAGCACTTGGGTCCACGCTTTCGGTAATCTATGGATGGGACGACCAGGATAAAGGGAAAATGGGATCACCCCTCGCCCCCGCAGTGACTGAAGAAGTATGATCTCGCCCTCTTACCCATACGAACTTGTCTTTCCAATCCTCGTAGGGTTTGCAAAAGATTTTAGCATTCATTCACCAGGAAAAGGGTGCAACGTCACCCAACCATTGGTGGAGAGGATTTATGTTCTAAAGAAATAAAGAAAGACTCCGACAGCAGGAGACACGCCTTGGCTGTAATAGACTATCTGAAAATCCCTGAGTATGCCTTACATGTTTGGGGTAATCTGAGAAGTGGCAATGTTGATGGTAGTAAAAAAATTTGCTTCGCAAGAGGTGAACAGAATAAACACTCGTATCTCATGAATAATATAGAGGTGGACGTAAAAATAGGGTGCAGCTGGTTTGATGGAGGTATCTGTATTAACCCTCTCCTCCTTTGAATAAGGTTCCATTATCACGTCTCTCTCACGATATGTATTGGAAAATCTAATACCATGACAAAACTTATCAATCATTTCCATAGTAGAATATAGGGATGCAATTACTTGAACATGAACAAATTTAGTTTTCTGTCCCATGATCACTGGGAGTAGAGAAACCGAAGAGAAAATGCTTTCACCCCTTCTAAAAAAAGAGAAATTAGAAAGAAGAAGAAGAAGAAGAAGAAAAGAAAGGGTTCCCAAAATAATATAAGGGAAACCCAATGGGACAAGCCATATATTCACGTAAGCGGTAACTGCCACGAGAAGTGGAAAAGTCACTACACCTAGAAGACGCGTGTAAGAAGTAGATGATAAATTAATTTTTCCACTAAAGCACTCAAGATTTCAATAATGATTTATGTTTTGGCATCTCAAAGTCTAACCATAAGAAACAGGACATATCCCCTTATACTCTAGTCAGTTAAGGGGAGTCAGATTCAGCTGAGGGACTCGCTCTTTATTGATAGTCAACTTTAGGTGAGGGACTCGTCCCTTTTTGCTAAACAGACACCATCAGCCCAAGTAGGGCGATGGGCGCACCTTGAACGAAAACATTTTCTTAAAAGCACTTATCCCTTAGAAAAACCCCCGTCCTTGAGAAACTATGTAGTGGTAGATTTCAATAACTTCCCCTAATCAGAAGGGAACACTTATCACCACTTAGGGTTATCCAAACCCTAGGCCTAAAAGGCCGTTATAAATACATCTCCCTCGTATGAGGAAGGACATGTCACAATTCATACTGATCACACCCCTCACATGCTTATACTTGAGCACATCAAATATCTACATAGTCTCTCACCTCATGTGAGTAAGACTTCTAAAACCACCATAAAACACCAATATACAAGGCTTCTCATCGCCGCGGGTAAGCCTTAACCACCATACAATGTAATATTTGTGTCCCTCTGAGTCCCTCTGCCCTTACAGGAGGAATACGCACACCTGCATTTTTTATCAGTACAATACTATTTCTATCACATTAAATATTATTAAAACAACATTTGGTTCTGCTGGTTATCTCTAAGTTTTGATATAACAAGGTAGTATTTGTATGAAAAAAATTTTGGTACTCTAACGGTTTGTTATTCTGAAGTTTTAACAAACATGTTCTGACTCTGATAGAGACCATATGCAACGTCATTCTGGTATGACAAAAGTCGCTTCTGCGCCAAAGAAGCAAGTCTGCTTCTATACCTACTCACATTCAGAAAGATTCTAAGAAGACAATATGTTGTTGCTGCAATGCTCTCATGGATTCTGCCTCTGAGCATGACTCTGATGATTTACTTCTGAAGGCTTTCTAGCTTCTAAAGTTGTTCTCTTCTGGAGACTAAGTGCTGAAGACTCTAAAGACAAGGTTCTGCTGAACAAAGTTCTGAAGACTCTGAAGACTTAAGGTTCTGAAGACTAACTGCTAAAGATTCTAAAGACAAGGTTCTGGTGAACAAGTTCTGAAGACTCTGAAGACTTAAGACTCTGAAGACCCAGTGATCAACTCTTCTACTAATGCTACAAAATCTTTATCCAGAAGTCTCTGATGTACAGAAGATAAGATCAAAAGTTTACAAGGGAAATAGTACATAGTACATATCAAAATGTTCCATTCCACTACCCTTATTTTGTGGTGAAAATGACAACTTTTGTGTATGATTTTCATCCCTACGTAACGACATTCTTTTAAGTCGCCAGCTCACTCAAGGATATTCCTGATCTCCCCTCCAACGGATCTTTTACTGGCTATATAAGGACTTGATAACTTGAAGAAAATTGCAAGAGAGAAGAACTCTACAATGCAAGAACACAACAATGAAATATTCATACTGTGTTTAAATTTTCTTTAAGTCTTTTTAAGGTATTCATTGTGTTTATATCTGCTTGAGTAGAAGCATTTCATTGTAAACATTTATCTTTCACAAATTGTTGTTTGTAATTCCTTAAGGGGCCAGTTAGGTCAGAATTCTTAAGAAGACTTAGACAGTTAGTCTTTGTGGTTGTTAGTCACCAGTGGTTGCTAGTGCAGATTATAATCAGTTGATTATATTGGATTAAGTCCTTGGGTATAAGGCAAAATCACCTTGGTGGGTGGACTGGATTAGCTTGATAGTTTTCAAGTGAACCAGGATATATCGTGTGTTTTTCTCTCTTGTTTTGGTTCTTTGTAATTTCTGTTTGAGTTTCATCAAAAGCTTTCATTTAAAAAAAAACAACTCAAACCCCCTTTCTTGTGTTTTTCTCACACCTTCAATTGGCATCAGAGCTCTAGTTCTTATTGTGATAAAAAATTTATCAACACTTCACTGTGTTCAATACCGATCTAGTATTTGTGTGAGACATCATGGTTGTTGTTAATCCTATTCCAGAAGAGAAAGATCACTACAATGCCAAACGAACAATCTTTGATGGTGAAAAGTTTCACTACTGGAAAGACATAATTTAAAGTTTCTTTATTGGCTACGATGTAGATCTTTGGGATCTTGTAGTTAATAGCTACACTCACCCAGTTGATGCTGCAGGAGTAAAAGTATCAAGAAGTGCTATGACTAATCAACAAAAGAAAGATTACAAGAATCATCACAAGGCAAGAACTATACTGTTGAATGCTCAAGTAAAAGAGACAAAGGCTCTTGCCCTAATCCAGATTTATGAAGCTTTCAAGATGGATGATGATGAATTTGTAGAAACTATGTTTTCAAGATTTCAGATGGTGGTAGCAGGACTCAGAGTGCTAAATAAAGGATATTCAACTGCTGATCATGTCAAGAAGATTATCACAAGTCTTCCCAAGAAATGGAGACCTATGGTAACTGGTCTAAAGCTATCTAAAGATCTGAACAGCATAAGTCTTAAAGAACTTATTAGTTCTTTAAGAAGTCATGAGATAGAGCTGGAGGAAGATGAACCTCAGAAGAAGAGTAAATCATTTGCTCTTAAGTCTAAACCTGAAAAGGCAAAGGCTTATCAAGCTGAGGAAGAATCGGAAGATTCTGATGAAGACTCTGAAGATGAGTTATCACTTATCTACAAAAGGATCAACAAACTATGGAAACATAGGCAAGGAAAGTTCAGAGGATCAAGAAGGAACAACGGTCGTTCTGACTCAACATCTGGACAAAAGAAGCAGAGTTCAGGAAAAAAAGTCATCTGTTATGAGTGTAATGAGTCAGGTCATTACAAGAATGAATTTCCAAAGCTTAAGAAAGAGAAGAAGCCTAAGAAGAACTTCATCAAAGTCAAGAAGGGACTCATGGTAACTTGGGATGACTCTGATTCTGAAGAAGAAGATTCTGATGAAGAATAGGCAAATGTTGCGTTAGTGGCAAAAACAATTAACGTTGAAGTCTCTAGAGAACCAGAAGACAAAATGTTATCAGAACCAGAATCAGATTCAGACTCCGACTCAGAGGTATTGTCTAAACTCTCGTTGTGAATTAGAGTCATGTCTTTCAGAAATGCTGGAAAGATATCAGAGTCTTCAAAGTAAATACAAGGATCTTAAACAAATCCATGTAATTACTTCTGAAGCTTGAGATAAGATTGAACAGAATAATTCTTCTCTGAATGAAAATATTTTTTCTTTAAAAAATATTAACTGTGCTTTGAAAAGCAAAATTTTTAAACTTGAAGAAGAATTAGTCTCTAATATCTCTGATACTAATTGTGTCAACAAGCATGATAGAGCATTCCAACACTTTCTGGCTAAAAACATAGATAGACGCAAAATGGCTTCCATGATCTATGGAGTTAGAAGAAATGGCAAGAAAGGTTTGGGGTGTACAGAAACATCTAATATTGACGAAAGTCAGCCTGTAAAACCAAAACCTCTCTATGATCATTTTGTGCCTTCTGGCACTAAGCTTGATTGTTCTGAGCTTGTGCAAGCACCTTCACAAACACAGAAATCTGATCTTAAACCAAAGTATCATGCACAAATTCCACTTGATTATCCTATTGCACAGAAACCCAAAGTTGTGAAAAACTATGGGAAAACTAACAAAAGAGAACCCAGAAAGAGGGTACATAAGGATGAGATAATTTATGTTGTAGACATCCTTAGCGGCTCAATTGAAACATCAATCATGGTACCTGGACAGTGGTTGCTCGTGACACATGAAGGGAAGAAGGCATATGTTCCAAAGTTTGGAACTTATACCTGGAGGCTTCATTGGTTTCGGAGGAAACCAAACGGGTAAGATCATTGGCTCTAGAACTATTGGTAATGGTGAACTTCCTTTTATTACTAATGTTCTTCTAGTCGATGGTTTGATGCATAACTTATTGTCAATTAGCCAACTTAGTGACAATGGTTATGATATCACTTTCAATCAAAAGTCCCTGTAAGGCTATTAGTCAGAAGGATGGCTCAATCCTTTTTAATGGAAAGAGGAAAAACAACATTTACAAAATCAGACTTTCTAATCTTAAGGACCGGAATGTTAAATGCCTAATGTCTATAAATGAGGAGCAATGGGTATGGCATAGACGTTTGGGCCATGTTAGCATGAGAAAGATTTCTCAGCTAAATAAGCTTGGATTAGTTAGAGGCTTACCAAATCTGAAGTATTCTTCAGATGCTCTTTGTGAAGCATGTCAGAAAGGCAAGTTTTCCAAAACCTCTTTTAAAGAAAAAAAGGTTGTTTCTACCTCTAGACCAATAGAACTTCTGCACATTGATCTTTTTGGTCAAGTGAAAATTGCCTCAATCAATGGTAAGAAATATGGATTAGTCATTGTAGATGACTATAGTAGTTGGACATGGGTAAAATTCTTGAAACACAAGGATGAGTCACATTATGTGTTCTCTACCTTTTGCTCACAAGTGAAAACAGAGAAGGATTGCAAAATAGTCAGAGTCAGAAGCGATCATGGTGGAGAATTCGAGAACAGATACTTTGAGGATCTTTTTTATTCCCATGGTATTTCCCATGATTTCTCTTGTCCTAGAAATCCACAACATAATGGAGTAGTGGAAAGGAAGAATAGGACATTGCAAGAAATGGCTCGTACCATGATCCAAGAAACTGACATGGCTAAGCACTTCTGGGCAGAGGTAGTAAACACATAATGTTATATTCAGAACAGGATTTCTATCAAACCTATTATGGGTAAGACTCCTTATGAATTGTGGAAGAATAGAAAACCCAACATCTCTTATTTTCATCCTTTTGGCTGTATTTATTTTATGTTGAACACTAAAGAGAATCTTGGCAAGTTTGATTCCAAAGCTCAAAAGTGTTTATTGTTAGGATACTCTGAGCGCTCTAAAAGCTACAGAATTTATAACACAGAAACACAAATTGTTGAGGAATCAATTCATGTTAGATTCGATGATAAGCTTGACCTTGAAAAGTCACGGCTAGTTGAAAAACTTACATATTTAAAGATTACGTTATCAGAATCCAAGGAGGAAGATTCTATAGAAGAAGACAAAGTTGCAGAAACTATAGACTCAGATACAACTTCACCAGAAATAATGAATAGTCTATCTCATCAGAAGAAGATTAGACTAAGGACTTCTCATTCTGAAGAATTGATTCTGGGAGATAAAGATGATCCAGTCAGAACACGTTCATCATTCAAACCTTCTGATGAAACTCTTCTGGGTTTGGTGTCACTTATAGAGCCAACATCAGTTGATGAAGCTCTTATGGAGAATGAGCAAATTCTGGCTATGCAAGAAGAACTAAATCAATTCACCCGAAATGATGTTTAGAATCTTATTTAGAAACCAAAAGGTGCCCACGTCATTGGAACAAAATGGGTATTCAGAAACAAGCTTAATGAGAAAGGTGGGATCGTAAGAAACAAAGCTCGACTGGTTGCACAAGGCTATAGTCAGCAAAAAGGGATAGACTATACTGAAACCTTTGCACCAGTTGCCAGGTTAGAATCTATTCGCTTATTAGTTTCTTTTGCTGTTAATCATAACATCATTCTTTATTATATGGATGTTAAGAGTGCATTTTTAAATGGGTATATACATCAACCCCTGGCATTGAAAATTCTGAGAAATTAGATTATGTATTTAAACTGAAGAAATCATTATACGGTCTGAAACAAGCTCCCAGAGCTTGGTATGACAGACTAAGTAAATTCCTTTTGGAAAATGATTTTACCAGAGGGAAGGTAAACGCGACACTCTTTTGCAAAACTTTTAAGAATGATATTCTGGTTGTGCAAATTTATGTAGATGATATTATTTTTGGTTCTGCTAATCCTTCTTTGTGCAAGGAATTTTCTAAGTTAATGCAGGCAGAATTTGAAATGAGTCTGATGGGAGAGCTCAGATTCTTTCTAGGAATTCAAATTGATCAACATCCAGAAGGAACATATATTCATCAGAGCAAATATGCACGAGAACTTCTGAAGAAGTTTGAGATGTCAGATAGTAAACCTGTAAAAATTCCCATTCATCCTACATGCATTCTTGAGAAAGAAGAAGTAAGTGAAAAGGTTTGTCAAAAGCTCTATCGCGGTATGATAGACTCTCTTCTGTATTTGACTGCTTCACATCCAAATATTCTATTTAGTGTATGTCTGTGTGCTCATTTCCAATCAGATCCAAGGGAAACTCACTTAACAGTTGTTAAGAGAATCCTAAGGTATCTAAAGGGAACAAATAACCTTGGTTTGATCTATAAGAAAAAATCAGAGTACAAGCTATCTAGTTATTGTGATGCAGATTATGTTGGAGACAAATTAGAAAGGAAAAGTACTTCTGGAAACTGTCAGTTTTTGGGTATCAACCTCGTCTCTTGGGTAAGCAAAAGGCAATCAATCATTGCACTATCTACTGCAAAAGCAGAATACATCTCAGCGTCACTTTGCAGTACCCAGATGCTCTGGATGAAGAATCAACTAGAATATTTTCAGATTCACGAGGGTAACATTTTTATCTTCTGTGATAACACATCTGCTATTTGCTTAATTAAGAATCCTATTTTACATTCTCGAGATAAACACGTTGAAATTAAACATCATTTCATCAGAGACTATGTTCATAAAGGGATTTTAACTCTAAAATTTATAGACACAGACCATCAGTGGGCTGATATTTTTATAAAACCCTTAGCTAAAGATAAATTTCACTTTATTCTAAAAAACTTAAATATGGATTTTTGTCTAGAATAATTTTTTTTAGAATATGGTTAATCTCCTTCTGTAAAAAGAGATTCTGGCGTTAAGCAAATATTTTTATTTTTATTTTTTTGTCTTTCTGAATAAAGATACTTCTACATGTTAGAAGATGTCTTGATCAGAAACTAGTCTAGTCAGATACCTCTTGGTATTCTTGACTTTAGGAACATCAAACGTGTTCACTTAAATAGACGGCTATGATTTCTTGTGACACGTGTCCAATACTAAATCATACCTTACCGTTGAAGTGACACCTCAAGCATTGTGATTTTGTGAGACTATGTTTTAAAATAATTACTCCCTATTACACCCTAATTTTTGTAATAATCAACTTCTCTCTTTAAATACTCATTATCTCACTATCTCACATTACGCTACTCTTTCACTTCCCACACTTTTTTCTTAGAAACCCTAAAAACCCTTCTTGTTCTGTAACTTCATCATATTCTTCAATGGATCCTCATCAACAAAGTGTGTACAACTTCTCTCAACAATCACAACATGCAGAATCGTCTCAAATGGTTTCTACTACTGCTCAAACTGCTTCGATGTCGCTACATCAATCGTTATCTACCTTCCAGAAACTAGATGAAGTTCATATTGTGGATTCTCCATATCACATTCATCTCTCGACTCCTTTTGCAGAATTGGAAGTTCTTTGTGAATGGTTGGTAGATTTTGACAACCTGCTTGAAAATGGAATAGATTTGTTTAAGGAACTGAATGCTCAAGGTTGGAGAAATTACTTTGATCATCTCTACGGTCCCATCTTCCCTAACCTAATCAAGGAATTTTGGAGATTTGTTGATGCTGATGATCACTTCATTGTGTCATATGTTTTGGGAAACAAATTTATCATCACAAAGAAATCTATCGCTACCTTACTTGGAATGGAGAATGCTGGTGGAAAGTATATCTATAAGATGAATTCAAAATCAAAGTTTCTTTCTGAAGTGATAAACCCAGCCATTTTCACTCAATCATCTAATGGAAAGCCACCCTTTAAGATTCAGGATTTATCTAAAGAGCTTCGCGTCTGGCTCAGGATCATTCTGGGTTGTATCTATCATAGACCTTCATCAATTTCATCTAACTTCATCAACACTGATCAGAAATACATGTTGTATTATCTGCTAAAAGGTGAAAAGATCTACCTTCCATCTATTCTCTTCAGATATCTCAGAGATTCTATAAGAGAAACTAGAAATGATGCAAAGAAACCTAAAAACTACATTCCTCTTGGTAGACTTATCTCAGATATTCCGATTGAAAGTGGTGTGGTTGATCATCTGGAAAGTTTGAATTTCAAAAATGAATTAGTTATTATAACTGGAACACCTCTGAATAGAATAAATCTGAAGCGGATGCAAATTATAAATGAGATAAGAGTTGAGGATGGCTACATATTGGAACAGTTTGAAGTCCAGGAGAATGATAATCAATGGATTTCCTCTGTTCACCAAGCATGACGCTATAGAAGTTATAGAAGAGTACATTAAGATACGTGAAGCTAAAGGATATGATATGTCTGGATTCTCGTATGAAGATCTACCAGATAATCCCCCTGATCTGATGAAGAAGAAGAGACCCCATAACAAGACCCCTCGGAAGAAGATTGTTAAGAAGCAAAAGAAAGGTTTGCATCTGGGTGAAGCCAGCATGAAGAATCCTTCACTGGACTCTTATCCAGAACCAACAAGTAAGTCTTCTGACTCTTCTATGACTGCATTTGTTCTTACTAATAGAAATGTGTCTTCATCTTTTCCAACACCTCCTCCAATATTTCCAACACCACCTCCAATATTTTCAACACCACCTCCAATATTTTCAACCATAGTTATAACCTCGTCCATCCCTCTTTCTAAACCACCATTATCTCAGATAATTCCATCTTCTGCACCATCTACACAACCTCTTTTTCAAACCACTTCCGTTCAATCAACTCCCACCATATATTTACAATCAACTCCCACCATATCTTTACAATCAACTCCCACCATATCTTTACCATTAACTCCCACCATATCTTTACCATTAACCTCTACCATCATCACTCAACCCATTTCTGAAGAAATTCCTACAAAACCTATTCCAATAACCAACCCTCAATCACCCACATCCTCAAAGGCAATAACCATCTCTAGTTATTCTGACCCTTCATCTCCAGAAACAAACTCTGATTCAGACTCTGACCAAAATTTTTCCAATCTAGTTGCTTCTGATGAAGAAACCCAAACACTTCCTGATCATCAACCTTATGATCTTCCACCTCCTAACCTTGATGAAGTCATTTCTATTTTTAAAGAAATGTAGTTAGGAAATTCAAGAAACTTTTTGATGAATCCAGTTCTAGCGCTGACCCTTCTGCTCTGGGTGCTACCTAGAATCGATTCAATCGATGGATGTTTATGGAGTTTCAAAAGATCAAAAATCTCTCTGCTCAAACAAAAGAACACTTTATCCAGAAAGCAGAAGAAATATTGGAAGCTTAGAGAGAAGTTGAAGAAAAATTAGCTGCAGAAAGAGAATTGGTTGAAAGACAAGCTCAAGAAAAGTTAGCTGCAGAAAAAGAATTAGATGAAAGAGAAGCTAAGGAAGCTCTTGAGAGAGAAGCTGAAATAAAGAATCAAGAAGATGCTCTGAAAGCCGTTGAAAGCTCTGATAACCCTACTTCTGATCCAGTGTTGAAGACTTTGGAAAGTATTCAGAAGGAACAAGAGTTATTCAAAACTAGAATGGATAAGCAAGATGAAGTTACATCCAACATTCAGAATGTGCTTGCTCAGATTCTTCAGAGGCTCTTTCCTCCTCCTCAACCTTAGACACTTTCTAGGCTACCCCTTAGTTATTTTTTGTTTTTGTTTTGTTTACCTTTTTTATTATGATAAAAGGGGGGAATAGTAATGAAGAAATTATTTTGATAAAAATATCTTGTTCTCTGAATCATAATTCTGACATTCTAACATAATAAATGCACACAATCCTTCTAAGAATGTTTTTCAGGAACGATATTGAAACTTTGGCAATCATGACTATCTGGTGCATCTGATAAGAACCATCTTTGAACCTGCTTTGATGAGAATCAGATCTGACAAAATATTCTGAAAAACTTAGTCAGACATTATTCTGATCTGATAAGACCAATCAGGCTCTGCTATAATCAGACTCTATTATCCCAAATCTGATAAGGTTTTTATAAGTCTTAGATTTAGGGGGAGCTTAATAAAGGGAAGTTATTTTTAAACGTATCTCTGTCATCACTTATTGATTATTTGTGTACGAAATTGTTTCATAAAAATACATTGTTTTGTCATTATCAAAAAGGGGGAGATTGTTAGAACAAGATTTGGTTCTGCTGGTTATCTCTAAGCTTTGATAATAACAAGGTAGTATTTGTGTGAAAAAAATTTTGGTACTCTAACAGTTTGTTATTCTGAAGTTTTAACAAACAGGTTCTAACTCTGATAGAGACCATATGCAACGTCATTCTGGTATGACAAAAGTCGCTTCTGCGCCAAAGAAGCAAGTCTGCTTCTGTACCTACTCACATTCAGAAGTCTGCTTCTCAGTGTGACTCTGATGATTTACTTCTGAAGGCTTTCTAGTTTCTGAAGTTGTTCTCTTCTGAAGACTAAGTGCTAAAGACTCCGAAGACAAAGTTCTGCTGAACAAAGTTCTGAAGACTTAAGGTACTGAAGACTAAGTGCTAAAAATTCTAAAGACAAGGTTCTGGTGAACAAGTTCTGAAGACTCTGAAGACTTAAGACTCTGAAGACCTAGTGATCAACTCTTTTACTCATGCTTCAAACATATCTATCCAGAAGCCTCTGATGTACAGAAGATAAGATCAAAAGTTTACGAGGGAAATAGTACATAATACATATCAAAACGTTCCATTCCACTACCCTGATTTTGTGGTGAAAAGGATAACTTTGGTGTACGAATTTCATCCCTACGTAACGACGTTCTTTCAAGTCGCCAACTCACTCAAGGATATTCCTGATCTACCCTCCAACGGATCTTTTACTGGTTATATAAGGACTTGATAACTTGAAGAAAATTGCAAGAGAGAAGAACTCTACAACACAAGAACACAACAACAAAATATTCATATTGTGTTTAAATTTTCTTTAAGTCTTTTTAAGATATTCATTGTGTTTATATCTGCTTGAGTACACTATGCCATAAAAGCCTTTAGACAGCGCTTTTTTTGGCATTACACAGCGCTTAAAAGCGCTGTCTAAACTGGCGCTGCTAAAAGATTAGACAGCGCTTTGGTTAATGTAAGAAGCACTGTCTAAAGGGGTGTTTTGACTGAAAAAACACTGTCAAAGCACCGCTTTAGACAGCGCTTTTACAATAGACAACGCTTTTGTTTATATTTTAGATAGCGCTTTTTTTGTAAAGGCGCTGTCTAAATGGTGCTTTAGATAGCGCTTTTTGTTTTTTTCAGACTAACATTAGACAGCGCTTTTTGCCTTTTTTTTAGTATACCTTAGACAGCGCTTTTGCTTTTATTGGTATACCTTAGACAGCGCATGTTGGTATAAGCGCTGTCTAAACTCCACTTTAGCCAGCGCTTTTTGCGAAAGTGCTGTCTAAACCCCACCTTAGACAGCGCATTTAGTGTAAAGCGCTGTCTAAGGTATACGAAATTTTTTATATAAATTACTTAAAAAAAGCGCTGTTTGTTTTATACAATTTATATGCACCTGTTTTTAAACCAGAATTTGCACCAGGTTTTCAACCACAATTTGCACCTATTTTTCAACCACATTTTGCACCAAAATATCATAAATTGGAGTTTCAAACCAATATATACGCACCAATTTTGCCTATTTATATATACAATTTTCATCCAACAATTTATATATACAAAACAATTGATGATACAAATCATTTCATCCAACAAAACATTTTGCTTCAAATCTACATATTACTTATAGAAATGCTAAGCAAAAAGCAATGCACATCAATATAACTCTATCTTCTACTTTGCACATATAACCTGAAACAACACAAAAAGATTGTAATTCAATTAAAACAAGACATAAACAATGTCTATAGTTACAAAGTTATACATACTCAAAATTCTCATCAATTAAAGTAAGAGTACAATATACCTTATAAAACTCTGAGCTCAATAATGAATTGACACCAATCCTCTTTAATTTCTCCAAATAATCTCTTGAGTAATACACACACTTGAATTCATCAAAGTACTACATAATAATATAACATAGTTTGATTTAGTTTCAACTATTTAATTATATGAGAAATATGTGTTAAATATTAAAATAACTCATAAGTTAGAAATACATACATCGGATGGAATCTCTATTCGATCCAAAAAAAGAGTTTCTCTCATAAACCTCAACATGAAATAACCGCAATCTATATCATTACGTTGCCGAGGACACTACACATGAAAACAAAATATGGATAAATCCTAAGTTTTATCAAGTATCATCACTAATATAATCAAAAATGTGATAATTAATATACCTTCACTCCAATCCATATAATGCTAATAAAATATAAATGAATATTTAGAACAATTCACATAAATAAATAAATAAATGAATAAAAAATTATAATATATATCATTTTATTATATTACCTCTTTCACTAACATCTCTTTCTTTTCTTGGTTGGAATATGAATTACTTGTTTCTTAGCAATGCGGACAGATGAATTGATCCAAATTCCCTCGTTATGATCATTTCTGATATATGACTCATCCGCTATAAGATCCTCATCTTGATCATTTCTATTATACAACTCATTCCGTCTAATGCATGACTCATTCTCAACATCAATATAACATTGATCTACACCGCTATCATCAACAACTTTGTTAGATAAAAGCACTATAGACCATTTCGTACTCGTCGGGTCAGTGACATAGAACACTTGTTTAGCTTGAGATGCTAGAATAAAAGGCTCATCTTTGTACCCCACCTTATTAAGATCCACTTGCAAAAATCCTGACTTATCCATTCGTATGCCACTACTATTTACCCACTTGCAACCAAAGATAGGAATCTGAAACTTCTCGTAATCAAACACCCAAATGTGCTCAATAACTCCAAAATATGACAGATTTGCATATTTGGGGTTTAAGTCTTTCATACTTGATATGTGCATTGCTTCAGCTAGCACGGTGACACCACTATTTTGCATAGTACTTTTATCATCTTATTCTTTGGTATAAAATGTGTATCCATTAATTGCGTATGCGCTATGAGAAAACACATGCAAACTTGGACCATATGCCAAACATCTCAACCTTTCTGTTACTGAAGCGGGATCTGAAGAGCGCTTCGAATAAATATGATCCTTTAACCATTGTATAAAACTTTGATTGTGCTCTCGTACTATCCAATTTTCATTTATGTTCTGATTTAACCTTCGGAGTACATCCTTGTGCATTTCAACATACGGCTCAACCTCGTTATCATTGTGCAGAACATACAAATGCACTTGATCCCGTTCATCCCTTGATATTGTCACAATTTTATTTCCAATTAATTGTTTACCTTCCTTTTTTTCGAAAATATGAGTTTTGGGGAGTCCAATCGATTGAACATTGGACAAATATTCAGTACAAAACTCAACCGCTTCTTCAACAATGTATCGTTCAACAATACAACCCTCTGGTCGACTTCGGTTTTTCACGTACCCTTTTAATATTTTCATATAACGTTCAGCAGGGTACATCCATCTCATATAAGCTGGTCCACACAACTGTGTCTCTTTCACAAGATGAACAACTAGATGTACCATTATGTCAAAAAAAGAGGGAGGAAAATACATTTCAAGCTCACACAAGGTAATAACTATTTCTTTTTGTAGTGTTGGTAAGATCTCAGGATCGATCACCTTACTACAAATTGACCTAAAGAAAAAACACAATTTAGTTATGGCGCTTCTTACTTTTTCTGGCAAAATAGAACATATACCTATTGGTAGAAAATGTTCCATTATAACATGGAAATCATGTGTCTTTAAACTCTTCAACTTGAGGTCTTTCATAGACACAAGTCTTCTAATATCTGAAGAGTATCCTTCTGGAACTTTAACTTCACTCAAAAACTTACACAATATTTTTTTCTCCTTTCTTGATAGAGTAAAAGCAGCAGGTGGTAGATATGTTCGTCTTCCTTTCTTCACGGGTGCTAATTCAGTTCTTATTCCCATTTTTAACATGTCCTCCCTTGCTGTAAGGCCATCCTTAGACTTTCCTTTTATATTGAGTAACGTACCAATAACACTTTCAAGTGCTTCTGCAATCTCTTCGACTCGATCACAATCGTATGTTTCCGTGTCTTTGTCGTCTGAAGCATGGGTCGTATTACTTTTCCCACTCGGTTCAACATTCTCATTAGTTTTCTCACCATGAAATATCCAACACTTATAACTTCGATCAATTCCATGCATCAGTAAATGCGATTTCAATCCATCTGCGTCAACCCGACCCATATAACAACAACCCAAGCAAGGACATTTCATTCGACTGGGGTCTTCAACGTGTTGAACAGCAAACTTAACAAATTCCAATACCCCATTCTCGTACTCTTTGGACAATCGATCGGCAGACATCCATTTTTTATCCATGGTTTTCCTAGTTATTAAGGTAAACAAAAACACTACTATAATTATTCACGCAACTATTTCAAAAGAACATAAAAGAAGATTAATACAAACTTTTATTTCACGTAACGTCTACCATATGAAGATTTGAGTGCAAGAATAAAATACCTTTCTCGTAGTAGCACTTGGTTCAAAACAAATTCTCCTCAAACAACAATCTGAAAAGAACAATCACAAGAGAGATTAAGGCGGGAATAAGCCATTGAAGAATTCCAAAATTGAATCGTTTATAGTTTTGAATTTAATAGCATAAAACCAAGATATTAATATCCATAAGAGAACAACAAAACACTTAGTACCTATACCCCACTCTATATCTTGATTTAATTTTTTTTGGTTAATCAAGGCATAATTGTTTATAAAAGAGACAGTATGGTTTACATCAATCAGATTCCTCAAAGAAGAACCCTAAAAGCAGAAATGTTCATATCAGAAAATTGACCTTACAAATCCATGGAACAGTTGTTGGATGACTGAGAAAAAACTTGTAATGATTAAAGTAATGGAGTCTTGTTATGACCCTAACCATCTCTAACGTTAACCATAACAGAAAAGAAGAAATCTTACCGAAACGGTGGAGAACGGTGGAGGACGGTGGAGGACAATGAAGGAAGGACGACGGCGAGACTATAACCGAGACGGTGGAGGAAGGTGGACGACGGTGGCGTGAGCTGTTCTTCGTTCGTTCTCGTCGTTCGCAGTTCGCAGCAGAGGGAAAGAACAGAGATATGAAAAATAGAATACTGATACTATTCAGTTTTTTATTTTAATTAATAAGACCTTAGACAGCGCTTTTTAGAAAAGCACTGGCTAATATAGGCCTTTAGCAGCGCTTTTTACAAGCGCTGGCTAATATTGGCCTTTAGCAGCGCTTTTGAAATTTTTTTTTTTTTAATTTATATGACTCTAGAAAGCGCTTTTGAGAAAAGCGCTGGCTAATATAGGCCTTTAGCAGCGCTTCTCAGAAGTGCTGGCTAATGTGGTCCTTTACCAGCGCTTTTAAAAAAGCGCTGTCTAAGGTAGGACTTTTAGCAGAGCTTTTTACTCTTTTTCGTATACAGTTTTCGTGTTTTATTTTTTATTTAACTTATAGCAGCGCTTTTACATAAAAGCGTTGTCTAAGGTGCGCTAGTAAAAGTCATTTTTGGCGTAGTGGTAGAAGCATTTCATTGTAAACATTTATCTTTCACAAACCGTTGTTTGTAATTCCTTAATGGACCAGTTAGGTCAGAATCCTTAAGAAGACTTAGACAGTTGGTCTTTGTGGTTGTTAGTCCCCAGCGGTTGCTAGTGCAGATTGTAACCAGTTGATTATATTGGATTAAGTCCTTGGGTATAAGGCAAAATCACCTTGGCGGGTGGACTGGATTAGCTTGATAGTTTTCAAGTGAACCAGGATATATCGTGTGTCTTTCTCTCTTGTTTTGGTTCTTTGTAATTTCTGTTTGAGTTTCATCAAAAGCTTTCATTTAAAATAAAACCTAATTCAAACCCCCTTTCTTCTGTTTTTCTCACACCTTCAACTATATTCAAATTATTTCATTTTATAGCCATATCAACCTTCTTACTAATAAGAGATTTTTGTATGTGTCTAGGAGCTCTACTTTAATGGCTACTTATAGCCATATCATCCTACTAATAAATGTCCCATTATAATGGCCAACTCAAGGAGCTAAATCAATCAAGTTATTGGTTATGTGGAGAGTTATTGGTAGCCTAATGAAGAACCACAACAAGGAAAATGATGAGCCTATAAACTCAAACATTTAGCCCTAAAATCATCACAATACGGGACACAAAAAACAAACATGCAAAGGAAAAAAGGGTAGCTGGGAGTGAAATTTCGAAATGTGGCATCAAAAAGTAAAAGACAAAAGGAAAGAAGTAAGTGAATGGTGTTGGACAAATTGTTATAGAAGGAGGGTCGCAAGCACGATAACTAACCCAAGACTAGTTACTAGTTTAAGTTATGTTAGGTCTTTTGAAGCAAGTGTTAAGCAAATAGTTTAGCTCCTATATTTTGCATGTTTTGGTTCATACACTGAGCTTATGTAATGACCAAACAGTTTAGGTTATATGAATTTTTTATGTATTAAATTTTCTATACAACTCTCTATATTGTTAGGATGTTATGCTTTTATGTTAATGAAACTTTGTACATTGTTAGTCTGTTATACAAATACACTAGTTATTTAGTTTGCTATGTTGCCAAAGTGATGTTGTTATGAAAACTGTTATGTTGTTATGTTGTTATGCATAAGTTGCATTATACATGTTGCATTATATGAAAAATGTTATGTCCTTATGTTGTTGTACACAAGTTACATTATATTGTTATGTTGTATACATGTTATATGTTGTTATATTGTTATAAACATGTTGTATTATATACATGTTATGTTGTTATATTACATTATATACAGGTTATGTTGTTTGTACAAGTTGCATTATAAACAAATTCAAAACAAGTTGCATTAGAAATAAGTTATGTTTATAAACAAGTTTTATTATACTGATTTTAGTAAGTTACATAACTAATGAGAATTTCACAAGTTGCAAGTTATATGTTATACTGTGTAAGTTGCATTATAAGAAAGTTGCACAAGTTATTGTTCAAGTTGTTATCTTTTGGGAATTATGCTACATGTTTTACAAAATTGTGTCAATATTTTGTTATAGGTTATACAAATTTGTTTCAAAATTCTCTCAAAATTAAAACAAGTTGTCAAACATTTCATTTCATTAAAACAAACAAATTACATCACATTACACATGTCATCCATATTTTCAATAATACTTATAATTTACATCATTTCAATACATGTGTTGCAACTAATGCAAACACAAGTAACAATACAAACACCAATGACAAACTCAGAAAATAACTCACAAACTTAATCTTCTTCTTCAAAAATTCTTCATTTTTATTTGTGTCCCTGATTAAATTCATAAGCTCATCATTATTGTATTTTAAAGATCAAACAATTTTTTGCATGATTGCTTATTTATTCATCAAACCATTAAAAATACTTACATCCTTTTTTCCTCGTCACCTTAAAATGAGCACAACCATAAAACCTTTTTCCGGGATTCTCGTAATATCATCAATGGTAACTCAAGTTCACACCAACATCTATTCCATCTTCTTATTTGACTGGACTAGTTTGTTTAGGCAAATGAGAACCTTGATTCAGTCATGAGTGAAGAAGAAGAGAAATGAAGAAGAAGAAGAGGAATGGAGAGATACTGGGTTTCAAATAACACTCAAGAAGATGAGAACATATGGGGGAGGGAGGATTACAAACAATTTATTTATGTTTTTTAATACTAATTATATTATATTGATATTTTGAAACATTTTAAAAAAACATTAACATACATTTAAAATAAAAAATGAATTGGAATAGTTATTATTGAGTTAGCCGTGACATATCACTAATATGAGCATCAAGTCATTAAAAAATGCCTCAAATTTGAAAGTGGATTTAAATCTCGTATTTTAAAATGAAGTATAAAACCAGATAAAAGAAAAGGATAATAGAAGATCAAAATTACAATTAAACCTTAAATTTTATTATATTCAAAACAGTTAAATATTGTTTTCGTTGTTAAACTCTATTAATTTGATAAATTTTTTGAGAGAAATTTTACTGTCAATTGTAAATTTTTCCGATTCGAAAAATTAATCTCTACTCAATTTAAAAATAAATAAAATAAAAAATAAAACTTTAATAATTTGGTTGAAAAAATAATAGTATATAGTAATATTGGTTATTAATCCAGCAATAAAAAAAAACAGTTAAAGAAACATTGGACCCATTTATGGAGATGGGAATTGGAAGTTATTATTATGAGGCAAAAGGAAAATTTGGTTAGTCTACCAAGAATTGCACTTACACGTGAAATGACATGGCAACAGAGTACCAAACATACAAAAGTAATGCATACAGCTCGGAAACTTCAAGATTTAATTATTTCTACTTTCTGCCACCAACCTGTGTTGTGTGGACAAGGATTCTCTAACTTTTGGGCGGAAAAGTTAAAGTAACTTTAGGCAAAAATGGAAGAATTCAAAGAGGTATTGGTGATGATTTTGGAGGGAAAAATAGGTGAGAGAAAGTAAATTAAGAGAGAGATAGAGAGAAAGTTAGAGAAAGATAGAGGAATGGAAGTTAGAGGATTCAATCCCGTGTTGTGTGGGTTACATTCTATATTTGATTTTAAATATTTTTTGCTTTATTAAAATAGGATCATTTTTTAATTGAATTGATTGAAAATTTTCAGAGACTTAGCTATATGCCAATTATGCCAAACTTTATCTGTAGCTGTTTGTATTACTCCATGTTAGCAATTGTAATTTGGTGATAATACAAAATTGTTAAATTAATGGGCACAACATGACGAATCAAAACTTTAATTTTGGGTTAGTAGGGACCATTAAACATCGCTAAAATGGAATTGTTCCGGCAATCTTTTGTCGTTGTCTTTTTGTTTTATATAAAGTTTTCATATGGCAACTTGACATATTAATCTACGCCACAATTTCTTGAAATCAAGCTTATCCCGTGCGTGCTTTATACATTTGCTTGATTGAAATAGTGTTACTTTGAATAAGTTTGTTTTGTTTTTTTTTTTAAATGATTTTTATAGTTTAACATAATTTTGGGGAAAAAAATTTACAAAGAAATTTTTCACAAAAGCTTCAAATGAAAATTGAGTTTAAATAGTTATTTTTAAAATGTTATTTTGAGTATTTCATCATTTTATCAAAAAAAATTTTGCATATTAAAATTTCAAAAAATCACTTAATTTTGAAATTATTTCAAATAGTTTTTCATGAAAATCATTTTTAAAATATAACTTTTTGAAAAAATTGTGATTTTGTCTATGTTTTGATCTTAATAATGTATATTAATATTATAAAATGTCAAAATTAGTCTTTTAATTTATAAAAAATAAATTTTAAAAGACTTGTAATATTTTAAAAAACATTTTTATAGAATCCATTTTCAAAAATATAAAAAAAAATCTATTTTTTAAAGCTAAAACAAACTGGTCATTTATCTTGACACATTTTTTAGGTTAACACATTTGCTAATGTTGTAATTAAAGGTGGCCCCTTTTTTCAACATTGTGTACGACCAAACAAGGTTTCATTTTAGTTGTTTTTGCGAGCATTGATTAAAAATTTAATAGAGATGACTACAATTCGATCTTTCGCAATTACAATTAAGAAGGATAAAAACGATTTGATATCAAATCAAATTGGTTCTGTGGATTGGATGCAGAATTTGTTCTTAGACAACTTGAAACTAATATAATATAGTATACTCTAATGTTTGTTATTAAAAGAATTAGCGGGTTACCCGTGCTATCGCACGGATCCTGTCTGTATTCACACGCTACGTTGTGAAAATCACTTCTCAATTCTGTAATTTTTTTTAAGATTTTAATTTTTTTACAGCGTAACCAATCTAATAGGTGGATAAATGTAACAACAATAATACGTATAAATTACAAAATACAAAATTAACACTTCTTATAGATATAATATGTATTTACAGGCTACGTTGTAAAAAACACTTGTCAATCGTTAAATCTTTGTAGTCTCAAAACCTTTAATAGTACAGCTAATATAATACGTTTATTAATCCACTGAAAATTTTACATAAACATTACAAAATAGTATAACTTATACAACTACATTGCGAGATTCACACGCTACGTTGCGAAAAATCACTTATCAATCTTTCAATATTTTTTTTCAGATTCTAAATTTTTTAGAACATAACCAATTTAATAGATTAATAAATCCAACAACAATATTACGTATAAATTATCAAATACAAAATTAAGACTGCCTACCTATGGTATTCAAAAATATTTATGACTTATTTCCGTATATAGAAAATGATTGTAACTTATTCATGTTTATAAAAAATAATTGTATCAACATGTAGACTTTTTCTCGTTTATAAGCGCATTGAACCGTGTGTCAATTTATAAAAAGTATTTGTAATTTATTCTCGTTTATACAAATAATTTTATCAATAGTTCAATTTTTTCCGTTTATTAAAATATTTATAACTTATTTTCGTTTATAAAAAATGATGGTAACTTATTCCTGTTTATAAAAAATAATTGTATCGACGTGTAAACCGTGTGTCCCTTTATAAAAATAATTTTAACTTATTCTTGTTCAAAATCCTATAGTTTTTTCTTAAATAGTTTTGAATGCTATTTAAAAGATATCGATATTATATAGTTTATTTTCATTATTTAAGTTTAGTTGAATTTTAATGGATCAATTAATATATTGAAAAGATTTTAATTGAATTAATTGGTCAATTAACTCCTTGATAAAGTATTTTAAGAAATATTAGTAAAATCAGGCGATTTTTATTAATATTTTTAAAAAATACGTTATTTTTATTAATATTTCTAATTTAATATACTTTTTAAATTATAATTTATTTTTTAATTTAGTTTAATGTTTACTTAAAACTCAATTCTACAATAAAAATTCAAAAATTTAGGTATAAATTTAGTAATAATACCCGACTTTTAATTGTATTATAAATATACTTTAAATTAATAATTTATTTCCATCAACTTGCTTACGATTTTTTCCATCATTAAATGAGATCGGAACATTGCTTGCAGGCTTGAAAGCTCCAAAAAGATAATTCTATGCTTTCACAAAGAACCAAATCAAGTGAATCAAGGTCAAAATTGATAAAACCAAATACATACCCAAAAACCCAATTAAGACTTCGTACTTCATCACTGCAACAATAATAAATTTCTGATAGAATTTTTCGTTCATATAATAACATGAGTAAATATATCAAACTTAATTCAATGTATGAAAAAATAAAATTCAAATAATCCGTCTATAGTTGGTATCTCATAGATTTAATATATATGAACATTAAAATGATCAGTCTACAACTGATATCTAGATACGTTCACATCTACCCGTTTGTAGTCACACACTATATTGCGAAATACCACTTGTAAAATTTACAAACCTTTTTTCAGACTCTAACAAATTTACATAACCAACATAATGGATTGATAAATCCAACAACAATATTTATATCAACGGGTAGACTTTTTCACATTTAAAAAAAATTATTGTAACTTATTTCGGGATATAAAAATATTTATATCAACATGTAGATTTTTTCCCGTTTATAAGCGCTTTAAGTTTGTGTGACAATATATAAAGCAATTTTTAATTTATTCATATTAAAAAAAATTATTTTAATACTTCAATTTTTTTCATTTATAAAAATATTTGTAACTTATCATTTTTTATAAAAATAATTATAACTTATTTCCGTTTATAAAATTATTGTAACTTTTTTTCATTTATAAGCTCCTTGAACCCGTGTGTCCATTTATAAAAATATTTGTAACTTAATATCATTTATACAAATAATTGTATAAATAGTTGAATTTATTACGATTATTAGTAACTTATTCTCGTTTATAAAAACAGTTGTAACTTATTCAATTTATAAAAATGATTGTATCAATAAATTTTTAGTTTTTATTGTTCATTTTTTATGATTACCATTTATCATTAAATTTTCATGACTACCATTTAACATTTTTTTATCATGATTACAATTATAAAGTTAATTTGAAAAAATTCGAATAAGTTTTAATTATTTTATAAGTTTACAAAAATTACAAAATCTCAATTGATTTTGTTTTGTTTTATTAACCTTTTTATAAAAATCCAAATAATTTCAAAATATATTTTATTTCAAATAACGATCTAAATAATTAAAAATAATTTTTATTCATATATTTTTAGAATGGTAAACTAAATATGTTTATAAATAAATGTCGCCTATTAATGATTAATATTGAATTTATTATTTTAATGTCTAGTTAATTTGATTAAAGTAAAATAAATATTCTAACTAATTAAAATAAATATTCTATAGAAAAAAAATTATTCCTGTTTATAAAAAATGATTGTAACTTATTCCTGTTTATAAAAAATAATTGTGTTGATGATGTAAATATTTTCTCGTTTATAAGTTTCTTGTACCCGTGTGTCCATTGTTTTGATGATGTCTAGTTAATTTGATTAAAGTAAAATAAATATTCTAACTAATTAAAATAAATATTCTATAGAAAAAAAAACTTAAAAGACAATTTTTTGAATTTTTTTAAATATAACATAATATTTTTCTTCTGAGTCAAAAAATAATTATAATTTATTCTCATTTATAAAAAATGATTGTAACTTATTCCTGTTTATAAAAAATAATTGTATCTAAATTTAATAAAAACAACCACGTAAATTTTGAATACTAAAAGTAAAATCATATTTAAAAAATTAAATTTTTGAACATTAAAGGTAAATTAGGTTTAATATTAAATAGGCTAAAATACAGTTTTGGTCCCCTTGTTTTTCAAAATTCACAGTTTTGGTCCCCCTGTTTTTTTTTTTTAACAGTTTTGGTCCCCCACCCCTCACTGTTCATGTACGGACGTGTACTGTTCATGTACGGAGATGTACAGACAAGTTACTGTTCATCATTTTTTTTGGGCCAAAATTGGGGTGGGGGACCAAAACTGTTAAAAAACAAAACAAGGGGACCAAAACTGTGAATTTTGAAAAACAGGGGACCAAAACTGTATTTTAGCCTATTAAATATTATTTACTTTTATTTATTAGATTTGAAATAAAAATAAGTCATATTAAATTGGAAAGAGTTAAGAATTTTCCTTTTTATTATATCATGTCATAATTTATATATGGTATGATTTTTCCCATTCAGGATAGTTTAAAGGGTTAAATATACAATACCCCCTGCAATGTTAGCGATTTCTCATTTTAGCCCCTGGTAAAGTTTTTTTTTTTAAAACCCCCTCATCTTATTTAGATTCCCTCACTTAGGCCCCTGGCTGCCACATGGCAGCAAAGATTCCTTTCTATTTGCTTGCGTGGCAGCCACGTGGCATTTTTAATATTATTTTATTATTTTATTATTATTTTATTATTTTTTTTATTTTATTTATTTTATTTTTTTATATTTTTTTATATTTTTTTATATTTTTTTATATTTTTTTTTATTTATTTTTTTTTACTTTTTTTAAATTTTTTTTTATTTTTTTTAATTTTTTTTTACTTTTTTGTTTTATTTGTTTTTATTATAATTTTTATAATTTTTTTTATTTCTTTTTCGTTTTTATTTATATATTTTTTATTTTTTTATTTTTTTTTATTTTTCGTTTTTGGACCTAATTTTTATTTTTAATTCTATTTTAAACAAATTTTTATTTTAAAAATTACATTAGTGCAGAAAAGACTTTTTACATCGAGCGAAAAACACATTTTACATCGGTTCTGGGTCCGATGTAAAGCCAAGCGATGTAGTAAATCAAAGACATTTTACATCGGGCCATAGTCCGATGTGAAAAATACATCTACTACATCGGTTGACTATTAAGTCTGATGTGAAATACATCTACTACATCGGTTGACTATTAAGTCCGATGTAAAATGTATGTTTTTACATCGGTTGCCTTTCTGGCCCGATGTAAAATGTATGTTTTTACATCGGTTGCCTTTCTGGCCCGATGTAAAATGTATGTTTTTACATCGGTTGCCTTTCTGGCCCGATGTAAAATGTTTTTTTTTACATCGGTTTCCTTTCTGGTCCGATGTAAAATGTATGCTATCTTTCTTAAAATGTATGTTTTTACATCGGTTGCAAGGCGAAAAAGAAATTAAAAAAAAAAAGAAAAAAAATTATAAAAATTATAATAAAAACAAATAAAACAAAAAATAAAACAAAATAAAAAAAAATAAAAAAAAATTAAAAATAAATAAAATAAAAAAAAAATTTAAAAAAAAATTTAAAAAAATAAAAAAAAATAAAAAAAATAAAAAAATAAATAAAAATAAATAAATAAATAAAAAAAAATAAAAAAATAAAAAAATAAAAAAATAATATTAAAAATGTCACCTGACTGCCACGCAAGCAAAGAGAAAGGAATCTTTGCTGTCATGTGGCAGCCAGGGGGCTAAGTGAGGGAATCTGGATATTACGAGGGGGTGTTTAAAAAAAAAATTTTACAGGGGCTAAAATGAGAATTCGCTAACATTGCAGGGGGGTTTTGTATATTTAACCCTACTTTAAAATAAACCCCTAAAAATTATTTTTAATTATTATTCTTTTTAATTATTATTTCTACGTCAATAAGTTTTATATGACATATAATTTCAATTGACATTTTTAATTATCATTTTTATATATTAGTACCAATATATAAATAATAAATAGTCATATGAAATATAATTTTATACGACATTTATAACATTTATTTTTTACATACAACTTAATATATATTTATTAATTTCTTATAAAAATAAGCCTGAATCTAAAAAATAATTTAAAAATATGTTCAACTTTACTATTTTAATTAAAAAAAATAAATTAAAAATATTACTCTAATTACTATAGTAATTCTAAGTATTAAAATTTTTAATATTATTTTTAAATTAATATTTTTTTTTTAATTTAGGTTAATATTTACTTAAAACTCAATTCTACAATAAAAATTCAAAAATTTATTTACTAATAATATCCGAGTTTTAATTGTATTATGAATATATTTCAAATTAAAAATTTATTTTTACTTATAATTTAATGTATAATTACAAATGACAATTTAATATATAGTTTTACATATAATTTAACAAATAATTATGTATAACAATTTAATATATATTTATAAATTCTACAATAAATATTTTAAAAATAGTTTTAAGTAAAATTTTAGTTATTTTTTTCAAATAAAGAAGTGACATTTCAAATATTATCATTTTTTAATTAAATAAGTCAAATTTTATTCTAATAATTCCACTCATACCCCTAATTATTTTTTCTAAAATATTTTCTATAGAATAACTATTTTCAAACAAAAATTTATAAAAAGAATAATTATCATTAATCTTTTCAATTTTCATGCATACATTAATTTATGTTTCATTACTCCATAGTCTTTTCCTATGAAATAACTTACATTTTGATAAAAATAATTAATGAAATATAATTAATTGCAATCAATTACATATCAATAATGAATAATAGAATTGAATCAAATATTTATTTTTTGAATAATTAACTTATTTGAATTCTTTGAAGTTTACGCTTATTATACCATCTTTAGATGTTATAGCAATCTTGAGATGTTATTGCAAAGTAACAATATCCAATTTCTTAACTAATTAGTTAATAAATTTTTTTTTTTAATAACTAATTAATAAAAATATTTAGAAACTTTTCTTAAGATTTGATTTGGGGATTTATTATTTTTTGTCCAAAATTAATTGGTTACCATTTTCTTAAGAAGATGGGAACAATTCTTTTTAACGTAACAGATCAATTTTTTACATAATTTAAACCCTGGTTCATTTAGTAGCCAAAACTTTTTCACCATCTTTTTTTCATGTTTTCTTTAGCTTTTCAACCTAGTACCACTACCACCAACAACCTTACATCATCTTCTAAGTTTAACCAATTCCTTTAACCAATTTTTTTAACCAATTTCATTAATCATAAAATCAAATCAAACCATTTCGTAATAAGCAAGGCATGCCAAGGCCAATGAAGGGCCCTGGTTTTACAATTGTAGTTACATATTTGATATATTAATGTAGTTATTTTGATTACACTAAAAAGGCAGAACCAAAAAGGTCAAAACATAACCATTTAATTTAATTTTATTCCATTATATTGCATTTTATTCCATTATATCATTTTGTTTTACATCCTCATTTGTGTTAAAACAAGGATTGGTTCTGCAATAATACCTCTGAGTTTTGATGATAACAAACAAGTATGTTTGTGTGAACAATTTTGGTATTCTAATGTTTGTTATTTTTGAGAATTTAACAAACAGGTTCTGCTTCTGATAAATAGCGTGGCTAAGTTATTAGAAGAGAATTGTTCCGCTTCTGCGCTTCGCATTGTTCTGCTGAACTGTAGCATTTACTTCAGAAGACTCTGATATTGCATGACTCTGATACGCTGACTTAAGAAAGCAAGTTCTGAAGATCTAAAGACAGAAATTCTGATGAACAAGTCCAGATGCTGAAGACTTAAGAAAACAAGTTCTGAAGATCTGAAGACAGAAGTTCTGATGAATAAGTCCAGATGCTGAAGACTTATGATTGTGAAAACCATGGGTTATGAAGACCAAGTGCTGAAGACTCTGAAGATGTAGCTCTGCAGACTCTGAAGACTTGAAGTTCTTAAGATCCTAATTACGTTTTCCCTTCTTCTAACTCATACTCTTAGAAGCCTCTGAAGTATGGAAGTTGAGAAGACTAAGCAACGGCACAATAGTACAATAGTACAAGGACGCACTGCTCCACTACGGATAGGACGGACGCAAATGTACTATTTGTCCCCCACAATCCTTCAAGCCGCCTTAATTCTGAAATGTCAGAAATATCCTTCAACGGGCATATCATGCATGGCTATATAAAGGTGTGGAGACTTCAAAAAATGTTACTGCAACTTTCATTGTTCATACGCTTTATTGTTAATAACATTCTTAAGTCAATTTGTTCTTAAAACCTGTTTACTTATCAGCTTGTGTAGAAGCATCATTGTAAACAAACCTTTGTAACAAACAGATTGTTTGTGTTCCCTAAAGGACCAGTTGGGTCAGAATTTTTAGGAAGACTAAGACAGTGTGTTTTAGTGTTGTAAGTCACTTGCAGTTAGCTTGTGCATTGTTCCCTAATCTACCAGTTGGGTCAGGATTATTAGGAAGACTAGGACTAGTGTGTCTTAGAGGTTGTAAGTCACCAGCAGTGTGCTAGTGCAGTTGTAATCAGTTTGGTTATAGTGGATTAAGTCCTTGTCTAAGGCAAAATCACCTTGGCGGGTGGACTGGATTAGCTTGATAGTTTTCAAGTGAACCAGGATATATCGTGTGTCTTTCTCATTGTTATTTTATTCATAATCTTTGCTTGAGTTTCATAAAAAGTTTTAAAAGTAGAAAACCCAATTCAAACCCCCCCCCCCCCTTGTGTTTTTCTCACACCTTCAATTGGCATCAGAGCTCTGGTTTTTAGTAGATAAAAAGGTTGAATTTTTATCAAGCACCTAACAGTGTTCAGTACAGATCTAGAGTGTGAAAAACAATGGTTGCACCGGCTAGTACTTCTGATAATAATGAAAGAGACTCATATAGTACAAAACCTCCTATCTTTGACGGCGAGAAATTTAACTATTGGAAATACAGAATTGAAATTTATTTTCTGGGATTTGATTTAGATCTATGGGATTTAGTAGTTGATGGCTACAAACATCGAGTAGATGCTGAAGGCAAAAAAATTGCCAGAAGCTCATTTACAGAGGCTCAAAAGAAAACTTACAAGAATCATCACAGAGCGAGAATGATTCTGTTGAATGTTATTTCATACACAAAGTATGAAAAGATTACAAACAGAGAAACTGCAAAATATATCTTTGACTCTCTTCAGATGACTCACGAAGGCAACCCTCAAGCCAAGGAGACAAAAGCTCTGGCTCTAATCCAGAAGTATGAGGCCTTCAGAATGGAAGACGACGAATCTGTGGAAAATATGTTTTCAAGATTCCAGATGCTTGTTGTAGGACTCAGAGTTCTGGACAAAGGTTATTCCACTGTTGATCATGTCAAGAAGATTATCAGGAGTTTGCCTGTAAAATGGAGACCAATGGTAACTGCCTTGAAAATGGCAAAAGATCTAAACAACACAAGTCTTGAGGAACTGATTAGTTCTTTAAGAAGTCATGAGATAGAACTTCAAGAAGATGAACCTCAGAAAAGAGGTAAGTCTGTTACTCTGAAGTCTAAATCTGAAAAGGCAAAGGCTTACCAAGCAGAGGAGAACTCAGAAGAATTAGAAGAAGATTCAGACGAAGATGAACCGTCTCTCATATCAAGAAAGATAAACCAACTGTGGAAACACCGAAAGAGTAAGTTCAGAAGAAAAGGTAGATCTGAATCTACATCTGGTCAAAGGAAAGCTTCTAAAAAAGAAGCTACATGTTTCGAATGTAAGGAGCCTGGACATTATAGGAACGAGTGTCCAAAGCTCAAGAAAGATAGAAAACCTAAGAAGGTTTTCAAAGCCAAAAAGGGTCTTATGGCAACATGGGACGATTCAGAGTCAGAAGAGAAAGATTCTGATGAAGAACATGCCAACGTGGCACTCATGGCAAAGACCAACATAAGAGAAGACTTATCAGAGGATCAACTGACACTTGATGAAGAGTCAGACTCTGATGACGACAAAGAGGTACTTTCTTCCTTATCTCGTTCTGAACTTGAATTAGGTTTATCAGAACTTATAAAAAGGTATCAACTTCTTCTAAGTAAACACAAAATTCTGAAAAAGACTTTTATGGTTGCTTTTGAGAATTCTACTAAGAGCGAGCCAAATACTTCTGATTTAAATGAAAAAATTATCTATTTAGAAAAGTCTAATGTTGCTCTAAAAAGTAAAGTTTCTAAACTAGAAGAAGAAATTATTTCTAACATATCTGTTACTAATGAAGTAACCAGATATGATAGAACTTTTCAGCACTTCTTTGCTAAAAGCATAGATAGAAGCAAGATGGCTTCAATGATCTATGGAGTTAGCAGAAACGGAAGTAGAGGTCTAGGATATTCAGGACCATCAAAACCAATTGATGAGACTCTGAGTATTAAACTAAAACCTCTGGATGAACTGTTTGTGCCTGCTGGCACCAAACTGAAATGTTCTAAACTAGAAGGTTATGAGTCTGTTGCACCATAATCACATACATAGAAGAAAACTTCTAAGCATAAAAATCATGCACAAATTCCACTCAATTATCCTGTTGCACGAAAATCTAAAGGTGTAAGGACCCAGTATATGGGTACCTAAGAGTGAGATAATCTATGTTTCAGATATCCTTGATGGCGCCACTGAAACACCAGTCATGGTACCTGGACAGTGGATGCTCGCGACACATGACGAGATAAAGGCATATGTTCCAAGATTTGGAACTTAAGTCTGGAGGCGTCGTTGGTTTTGGAGGAAACCAGAAGGGAAAGATCATTGGCTCTGGAACTATTGGTAATGGTAAACTTCCTTCCATCAACAACGTTCTTTTAGTTGAGGGTGTAATGCATAACTTATTGTCAATTAGTCAACTTAGTGACAATGGCTATGACGCTATATTTAATCAAACATCCTGTAAGGCTGTTAGTCAGAAGGATGGGTCAGTTCTGTTTAATGGTAAGAGGAAAAACAATACTTACAAAATTAAACTATCAGATTTGAAAAATCAGAGTGTAAAATGTCTTTTATCTGTTAATGAAGAGCAATGGGTCTGGCACAGACGTCTGGGTCATGTTAGCTTGAGAAGAATTTCTCAGCTGAACAAGCTAGGACTTGTCAGGGGCTTGCCCAATCTGAAGTATTCTTCAGATGCTCTTTGTGAAGCATGTCAGAAAGACAAGTTTTCAAAAACTTCGTTTAAAGCAAAAACGATTGTTTTTACCTCTAAACCATTAGAACTTCTTCACATTGACTAATTTGGACCAGTAAAGACTGATTCAGTCAATGGAAAGAAATATGGACTAGTCATTGTTGATGATTACAGTCGTTGGACATGGGTAAAATTCTTAAGGCACAAGGATGAGTCACACTCTGTGTTTGCTTCCTTCTGCACCCAAGTGCAAAATGAAAAGAATTGCAAAATTGTCAGAGTCAGAAGTAAACATGGTGGAGAATTTGAAAACCAAGATTTTGAGAAACTTTTTTATTCTTATGGTATATCCCATGATTTCTCTTGTCCTAGAACTCCACAACAGAATGGAGTTGTAGAAAGGAAGAATAGGACATTGCAAGAAATGGCTCACACCATGATCCAAGAAACTGACATGGCTAAGCACTTTTAGGCAGAAGCAATTAACACAACATGTTATATTCAAAATAGAATCTCAATAAGACCTATTTTGGGTAAGACTCCTTATGAATTATGGAAGAATAGAAAGCCCAACATTTCTTACTTTCATCATTTTGGATGTGTCTGTTTTATGTTAAACACTAAAGAGAATCTGGGCAAGTTTGATTCCAAAGCACAAAAATGTCTGTTGTTAGGATATTCTGAACGCTCAAAAGGCTACAGAGTCTATAACACAGAATCACGAATTGTGGAAGAATCAATTCATGTCAGATTCGATGATAAACTTGACTCTGAAAAGTCAAAGCTAGTTGAAAAGTTTGCAGATTTGGAGATCAGTTTTTCAGAATCTAAGGAAAAGGCAGAAGAACCCAAAGATTCAGAAGCTCATACTTCTAATATTGTTACTGCTCCTACTGATCCTTCACAACAAAAGAAAAGAAGAATTACAACTTCACACCCTGAAGAATTGATTTTGGGAAATAAGGATGCACCTATCAGAACCAGATCAGCCTTTAAACCTTCTAAAGAAACACTTTTGGGTTTGGTGTCCTTGATTGAGCCAACATCTGTAGATGAAGCTCTACTTGACAAAGACTGGGTTCTAACATTGGAAGAAGAACTTAACCAATTTTCAAAGAATGATGTTTAGGATCTTGTTCAGAAGCCTAAAGGTGTCCACGTTATGGGAACTAAATGGTTATTCAGAAACAAGCTCAATGAGAAGGGTGAGGTTGTCAGAAACAAGGCACGACTGGTTGCACAAGGTTATAGTCAGCAAGAAGGAATAGACTATACAGAAACCCTTGCTCCAGTCGCCGGGTTAGAAGCCATACGTTTATTAATTTCTTTTTCTGTAAATCATAACATCATCTTATATCAGATGGATGTTAAGAGTGCATTTTTGAATGGCTATATTACAGAAGAAGTTTATGTCAAACAACCTCCTGGTTTTGAAAACTCTGAAAAATTATATTTTGTTTTTAAACTTAAAAAATCTCTCTATGGTCTGAAACAAACTCCCAGAGCTTGGTACGACAGATTTAGTAGTTTTCTATTATAAAATAACTTCACCAGAGGAAAGGTTGACACCACTCTCTTCTGTAAAATGTTCAAAAATGACATACTTATAGTTCAGATTTATGTTGATGATATTATTTTTGGTTATGCTAATCCCTCTCTTTGTGAAGAGTTTTCTAAGCTAATGAAGGCAAAATTTGAAATGAGTCTGATGGGTGAATTAAAGTTATTTCTGGGAATTCAAATTGACCAAAGATCAGAGGCTACTTACATTCATCAAAGTAAGTATACCAAAGAACTTCTGAAGAAATTCAACATAATGGAGTGTACACCAGCAAAGATTCCAATGCATCCAACATGTATTCTGGAAAAGAAAGAGGTAAGTGGAAAGGTTTGTCAGAAGCTCTATCGTGGTATGATAGGCTCTCTTCTGTACTTAACTGTTTCTAGACCTGATATTCTTTTCAGTGTTCATTTGTGTGCTAGATTTCAATCAGGTCCTAGATAATCTCATTTAAGTGCTGTTAAAAGAATTCTAAGGTATCTGAAAGGAACTATTAACCTTGGATTGATGTATGAGAAAACATCATAGTACTCTCTTTCTGGTTATTGTGATGCAGATTATGCAGGAGACAAATTAGAAAGAAAAAGCACTTCTGGAAACTGCCAGTTCCTCGGGAAGAATCTGATCTCATGGGCAAGTAAGAGGCAATCAACAATTGCTCTCTCAACAGCAGAAGCAGAGTACATTTTCGCATCTCTGTGCAGTACACAAATGCTATGGATGAAGAATCAATTGGAAGATTATCAGATACATGAGAGTAACATCCCAATCTTTTTGTGATAATACTGCGGCTATCTGTTTATGTAAGAATCCAATAATAAATAATAGAATTGAATCAAATATTTATTTTTTGAATAATTAACTTATTTGAATTCTTTGAAGTTTACGCTTAGTATACCATCTTTAGATGTTATAGCAATCTTTAGATGTTATTGCAAAGTAACAATATTCAATTTCTTAACTAATTAGTTAATAAAAATAATTTTTTGAATAACTAATCAATAAAAATATTTAGAAACTTTTCTTAAGATTTGATTTGGGGATTTATTATTTTTTGTCCAAAATTAATTGGTTACCATTTTCTTAAGAAGAGGGGAACAATTCTTTTTCACGTAACAGATCAATTTTTTAGACAATTTAAACCCTGATTCTTTTAGTAGCCAAAACCTTTTCACCATCTTTTTTTCATGTTTTCTTTAGCTTTTCAACCTAGTACCACTACCACCAACAACCTTACACCATCTTCTACTTTTAACCAATTCCTTTAACCAATTTTTTTAACCAATTTCATTAATCATAAAATCAAATCAAACCATAACATCCCTTTTCATAATAAGCAAGGCATGCCAAGGCCAATGAAGGGCCCTGGTTTTACAATTGTAGTTACATATTTGATATATTAATGTAGTTATTTTGATTACACTAAAGAGGCGGAACCAAAAGGTCAAAACATAACCATTTAATTTTATTCCATTATATTGCATTTTATTCCATTATATCATTTTGTTTCACATCCTCATTTGTGTTAGAACAAGGATTGGTTCTGCAATAATACCTCTGAGTTTTGATGATAACAAACAAGTATGTTTGTGTGAACAATTTTGGTATTCTAATGTTTGTTATTTTTGAGAATTTAACAAACAGGTTCTACTTCTGATAAATAGCGTGGATGAGTTATTAGAAGAGAATTGTTCCGCTTCTGCGCTTCGCATTGTTCTGCTGAACTTTAGCATTTACTTCAGAAGACTCTGATATTGCATGACTCTGATACGCTGACTTAAGAAAGCAAGTTCTGAAGATCTAAAGACAGAAGTTCTGATGAACAAGTCCAGATGCTGAAGACTTAAGAAAACAAGTTCTGAAGATCTGAAGACAGAAGTTCTGATGAACAAGTCCAGATGCTGAAGACTTATGATTGTGAAGACCATGGGTTCTGAAGACCAAGTGCTGAAGACTCTGAAGATGTAGCTCTGCAGACTCTGAAGACTTGAAGTTCTTAAGATCCTAATTACATTTTCCCTTCTTCTAACTCATGCTTTCAGAAGCCTCTGAAGTCTGGAAGTTGAGAAGACTAAGCAATGACACAATAGTACAATAGTACAAGGACGTATTGCTCTACTCCGGATAGGACGAACGCAAATGTACTATTTGTCCCCCATGATCCTTCAAGTCGCCTTAATTCTGAAATGTCAGAAATATCCTTCAACGGTCATATCATGCATGGCGATATAAAGGCGTGGAGACTTTAAGAAATGTTACTGCAACTTTCAATGTTCATACGCTCTATTGTTAATAATATTCTTAAGTCAATCTGTTCTTAAAATTTGTTTACTTATCAGCTTGTGTAGAAGCATCATTGTAAATAAACCTTTGTAACAAACAGATTGTTTGTGTTCCCTAAAGGACCAGTTGGGTCAGAATTTTTAGGAAGACTAAGACTGTGTGTATTAGTGTTGTTAGTCACTTGCAGTTAGCTTGTGCATTGTTCCCTAATCAACCAGTTGGGTCAGGATTATTAGGAAGTCTAGGACTAGTGTGTTTTAGAGGTTATAAGTCACCAGCAGTGTGCTAGTGCAGTTGTAATCAATTTGGTTATAGTGGATTAAGTCCTTGTCTAAGGCAAAATCACCTTGGCGGGTGGACTGGATTAGCTTGATAGTTTTCAAGTGAACCAGGATATATCGTGTGTCTTTCTCATTGTTATTTTATTCATAATCTTTGCTTGAGTTTCATAAAAAGTTTTAAAAGTAGAAAACCCAATTCAAACCCCCCATTTCTTGTGTTTTTCTCACACCTTCAATTTGTTGCAGCAAAAATGTCAACACATACACCAACTTGAATAACAACATCAACCTGTGAAACACATCAATTCTTCACTACTAGAATATGGGAAATAGAATTAATAATAACAATAAGTTAAATACCATATCCTTAAAAAAAAAAGTGTCTGTGCTGGGAATAAAACACAATATGCATCCTCCCGTTGCTTGGATATTTCTCACCATATCTTCTAGTGTCCAATTGTTCAGCTTCATAATCAGGAGGACTAGAAAAGAATGCAAAGATTCTAGCTGCAATTTTTAATAGAAAATAATGGATCACTGAAATTTTAAAGTAAGATTAAACATTACAGAGGCATGTTACAAAAATCATAAAAGGTAAGATTTGTGAATATCATAGAAACCTAATGCAAAAGTGTTTCCATCTAAAAGTGAGGTGCAGATCTTCAAGCTAAATGTGTATTTTCCAACTTCAAATCTCTATGACATATTTGCTGTAAAAGAAGAGCAAAAGCTTAGAGTCTTCGAATATCTCTTTGTAAACAACATTGGAGTTCTCTATGACATATTAGGGTTATTTTATAATTGGGCTATATGGAACCATTTCAAAATTAAACATTTCATGATCTTTTCAATTGCCACAAAATAGTAGCAAAAGACAATTTTAAAAGGACATTGAAATTGTAGAATCAAAGAAAATGAGAAATCATTTACTTACAACTATAGTGCTTCGAATATCTCTTTGTAAACAACATTGGAATTCTTTAAGGTTGACACCATCAATAAGAATTTCATCGCTTTATGGATCTTAAAATATCTCTATCAAACTAACAACTATGGATTTCCCACTCCCACATTGCCCTACTCTAACTACAATAGTTCCGCTGAGTAATGAAAGAGAAAATCTATTGAATATTAGTTCTTCTGGTCTTGTAGGATGACTAAAGAAAACCTCTTTGAGTTATATATATCCACGAACTTCATCAAGCTTTCCCCCATTAATTTTGTAAGCATCCATCGCTGAAATTTATTTACTAATCTAATAACCATAGAAAAAGATAGCTAAATCAAAACTGAAATATATGCAGAAGAAGATGCCAAATTCAAAATTAAACTATAAAAAAACTATAATAAAATTCATTAAGGGAATGATGTTGGCTTCCCAAAGATCTACAAAGAAAATAATGAAATTGAAAACAAATCAATTGGAAACAGATTGTTTAAGAAGATATAAAGAATGCAAAGTGTTTATGAAGATAGATTTTGGAATTGAAACAGAGAATACATAGTGATTATGAAAATGGTTTTTCTAGGTCTGTTTAAGAAGGTATAGAGGATACATAGTGATTTAGATCTTTAAAACTGACAGATTTAGATCTTTGATTATACCTTGTTGCATTGGAGAAGAATATCCACACTAACCCTGCAAACACAAAAAAAAATAAAAATCAATAACGATTTGTTTGTTTACTGTGATTCAAACAGAATTGAAACATAATTTCGAATTGAAGCAAACCGTGAAACCAAATTGAATGGGACTCAATGCAGCGATGAGAACAAAATGAGACCCTAAATCAAATTGATTTATTGTAATGTTACATAAATGATATTTGTAAAAAGCATATATATCTTAATCAAAAGAAACTAAAAGCAGCACATTAAATCAAAATCCACTTCCAAATATATATACCATTTAATTTTCGATCATGTAAAAAAGAATGAGATTGATAGATGAAGAACAAAAATATCTTACCTTTTCTTCATTGCAATTTGAAACCCTGACACACACAAAAAACGCATCAGTACTAAGCCCTAAAAAACTCATCAGAACTAAATCCTAAAATAAATCCATTTGCCCAAAAATTAGGGTTTTCAAAATTAAACCTTAATTTACCATGGTGCCTCTATCAAGATCATTGAAAACACACAAATAAAATACTCAACAGAGATAATCCATTGAGCATTTTGCATTGAAATTGAAGAAGGTGAAGTTAAAATCTAAGAATATGGATCCAGGTTATTATAATCGATCCCAACAACAATGGAATAGCATAATAAAACAAACGATAAACACCGAATGAATACGAAATCAATGAAAAATATAAGAACCTGAAGTTGGAGAAAAAGTATGGTTTGATGGAAGATGGGAAGATGAGAGGTTGATTCCATATGATATTGAAGAGGCGACGAAATGGTTTGGAATCAATGTATAGGGCAGAATAAAGTTTTATTGTTTATTCCCAATGTAAAGTGTAATCAATTGTACGTTGGAAGAAGGATTTTTGAGTAATGGAATAGTTCTAAAATTATAAGTATTTATTGTGACCATTCAGTTGCTCTGCAAGTCTTCACAATTTGTAAAAAATAAAATAAAAATAATAAGAAAATAACACATCAACAACATTAAATGCCAACACTCTAATATTGCAGCAATAGTGCAATTAGTCCATAATACCCTTTTGTTTAAGTTAAATTAAGAATTTAATCAGAAAGATAAAAATAAAAATTAACGGGATAAGTTTTTAATAGTTAGATATTAGATTTAGGTGAATGAAGAAATGATCAAAGAAACATTAATGGAGGACACAAAATAAGTTTCAATTTTAAAACTTCAAATAAACTTAATTATAGACTGATTAAATAAAAATAATCTAGCAGTTCAAAAAATTTAGGGACAAAACCCATATTGAACCATGTTTAAGAGGATACCAATTTCTTTTTAACATTATAGTACACTAGCGTCCAGACGGGTACTTGCGTGCCGTCTGTCCGCTTTTTTAATGCGCAAGAATGAAAATAAACGATACTTTTTATTTAAATAATTTTTTTAAAAAATACAGTATGTGAAAGTTACACCAAAACCAAGTATTTTCTTTATATATTGTATAAATTTTTTTAAAAATACAGTATGTGAAAATTAATAATAGGAACTTATTAAGTAAATTACAAAATAAGGGTACAAATGGTATAAAAATAGGCTACACCAAAACCAAGTATTCCCTTTATGTATTGTATAAATGTTTATGTGTAAATATTTATTTGATTTTTATTTAGCAATGCATAAATATTTAATGAAATTTCACGTGTATAGGTGAATTCTTAATACATTTCTTATATTTTTCATAAATTCTATAAGATTTTAATTTTATTTATTTTTAACATAAAACTTTTGATTTTGAACGCATATGCCTAAAAGATTACTTCCAAATTTTAAATTTATTAATTGTGAAAATTTATCAGATTGTTTTTATTTACCTATGATTTCTGTTGCTACAAAAGAAGTAATTTGGAAACTTCTTTTTGGAAAATATTTGTATAGTTCCTAAGCATCTTTGGAGAATAAAAATGCAGATAAATGCGTAGTTAAATAAATAAATTGTAAATCAATCTACATTTAATAACTTAATTTTTTTTATTTTTAACATAAATTCTTAATACATTTCTTATATTTTTCATAATTTCTATAAGATTTTAATTTTATTTATTTTTAACATAAAACTTTTGATTTTGAACGCATATGCCTAAAAGATTACTTCCAAATTTTAAATTTATTAATTGTGAAAATTTATCAGATTGTTTTTATTTACCTATGATTTCTGTTGCTACAAAAGAAGTAATTTGGAAACTTCTTTTTCGAAAATATTTGTATAGTTCCTAAGCATCTTTGGAGAATAAAAATGCAGATAAATGCGTAGTTAAATAAATAAATTGTAAATCAATCTACATTTAATAATTTAATTTTTTTTATTAAAATACAAATAATTTATTTTATTTTCTAAATTAATAATATATATATATATATATATATATATATATATATATATATATATATATATATATTATAATATCTATAAATTATGAAGTATATTAAACATTAAAATAACTATAATATTAAAAAAGCTAACTTAAAATATTTCAAATATTATAATTTAATACTCTAGTCATATTTACGACCAAAGATAATATGCACTAATGTAAAAAATATGATGTTAATCTAATTCAACTTTACTTTGTAAAATAAATGATAATATGAACCAAAACAATTATGAGAATATTAAATGACAATATCGAAATGTTTTGTTTATTGGGTGAAATAAAATCACTATATTGTTGGATAAGTAAGTTAAGAGTTTTCACAAAGATTGTGATTCGCTATGATCCAACTTTTGAAGCATAAGTACTTAAATGAGGAAACATTTCTTAATATGAAAAAGAAATTGGGATCAGTTACTTTGAATGCAATTATGAAAGCGCTCTCTATTTTTAAAGATGGCTTTGAATTCATATTGCGGGATGGTAACTCTTTTTTAACTTTTTCTAATTGGCTTGGGATAAGGAAATTAAGATGAGAATTAGAACTTCAATTCATTATATGCTAATATCTCTGCGATTGTTTGTGAACGCTTGAAAAGGTTTCTCATTTATTTGAATTCTCTAGTACCTGATTGGTTAATCTAAAAAGGCAATTTAGATGGTATCTATACAACTTTAGATGATTATAACAGACTCAACAGACTTGAATTTGTTCAAAATACAACAGAAAATAACTCATGAAAGTGGGTGTGGCATATTCCTGCTCCTGAAAAGGTGAAATTCTTCCTTTGGACAGCTTTATATAAATTCCTTCCTACGAGATAATGTTGTGTCATCGTAGTATACTCTAGACAGATATTTGTCCTATATGGATATATGCAATTAGGACGTTGAAACAACTCTACACTGCCTGATAATTGTGAATGTGCTACTCACTTTTGAAAATCTATTGGCCTCTTGGACCCACTATTCTTCCAAAGAGAATAGTTTATATAATTGGATTAAACATGGCATCAATAATGACTCTATCTTTTTGCCTGCTTGCTAGTGATTGTGGTGCGCTAGAAAGTCTTGCAAATGAAGTGGTATCTTCTTATACTTTGAAATCCATCAAAGTGAATTATGCTAATATGTTAGTTAAATATTTTTTCAAGCATTATATGTCTCATCCAATGAGAACAGTAACGTGGAATGCCCACAAAGGTAGTAAGTAATATGATCTTGAATGATAATGGTAGTAGCATCAGAATCCCGACATCTCGGGTTTTAGTGGATTGATTCAAAATGTTGATGAAGCTTAGGTTCATGGTTTTGCAAGTAATATTGGTTATGTCAACATCCTTCATGTGTTATCCTTTTTGTGTATGGTATGAGAATTTGACATCAAAGATCTAATATGTTATTCTGACTCCAACTCTGCTATCAAGTTTATCACAGAGTCTGTTAATGTTTGACATCATTATACTGTGATTCTTTTCAACATTAAAGAGCATGTTTCTAGAGAATGACAAGTTCAAATATGTCATAATCTTAGAGAGGAGAATGTTTGTATTAACTATCTAATAAATCTAGTAAATCATGAGAGTATCAATTTTTTTTTATAAAATCTCTTGTAAGAATCATCACTCTCCTACTGAGTGATGCTAGTGAAACTTTATTTTCTAGATAATTTTTTCTTCACTTATACAAAAAAAATTAGTTTGATTTTTTTTTATTGTTCATAGAGTGGGAGAGATAGGTTAAAAATGTTAGAGATTCAAAGTTCAATCTCCAACAAAGGAGTAAAATACTAACAATAACATTGTTACCATTAAAAAAATATTATAATTTATAAATATTAAAATAGATTTTATAAGTAATATTTTTATTAATTTTTAAAAAATTAAATATATATATATATATATATATATATATATATATATATATATATATATATATATATATATATATATATATATATATATATATATATATATATATATATTTAATATTTTATAAATTGGTTATAAAAAAGACATTTGCATTGATGCATCTATAAAATTAGGACATTTTTTATTAAGTACATGGAAAAATACAAATACTATGGATTTGCAAATGCTATTTTAGACATCACAAGTGTTTGATCTATATTACATCATGTGTCAAATCAAAACTTGACTTGAAATAAGCCTAGTTGTTGTAAATTGTAAGACAAATAACAAAAACTAACAAATTGAATTCCCAATAACAAAAAGGACCATAGCAATGCAATTGTATTGAACATTTATTTGAGTTAACATGTTCAGCTCTCAGGCAATTGAAAAGTCATTACAATTTTCAGCATCAGCTTCATGTATGTGTAACATAGAAGCAGCATGTGTTCTTGAATCATACATTTGGCTTTTTGAATTTGTTATTGAGATGAAAAAGATTGTAAACAAACCTTTGACAAAGATTTTTGAAGAGTTTTAAGGGAACATCAGTAATGTGCCCTTCAATCCAAATACCTAAACCTAAATAAAGACGTCAGTTCTAAAATTCATAAATAATGAACTCACGACAAATGTATCCCTGTAAAAGCTATGAAGCACTGACATAGTTACCGGATTCAACACAGAGAGATTGATGTTGGTGTCAAACACTGAATACGCATTCAATCTAAAATGTCAGTGTTGCATAGCTTTCAAGTCTAAGCATCACTCCAATCAAAATGTTTAAGCAAATAATTAGATTGTCTCAGTTGCAAGAGAATTCAAAGCTGACCCAGAAACCTCATCTTGTTTTGAAGAACTCTCCCCAACAATATGGCCTTTACTCAAACCAAAAGCATCCTTATCAGTACCACAAGGCCTGTATAAATTTTTTCCTCTTGTGAAATATCTTCCACTACCAAATCTTGAACTAGAAACCTGTTCAGCTGATTTAGAACTATGTTCAACAGCATCCTCACCATCTCGTTGAAATTCTGCATCCTCGGTCGTAGCCATAAGATCCATCAAGTTACTGCTGATCCCTAAATCAGAATACACTCTCCTCGAATATCTCAACGCAGATTTGGACAATCTAGCATCCAAACCATTAAAATTCCCATCTTCCACAAACCTCGAACTGACCCGGCCATTTCTCGGTTCAACAGGAGGCGCAACAGTTTCAACCATCATACAAGGATTATTGAAACCATTCCATGAATGATTTGGAACCAATTTACATAACCCACAAAGCCAATTAACAACCTCATTCATAGAAGGTCTTCTCTCCCGACAAGACCTAACACATTTCGCCGCAATCAAAACCAATTGTTTCCTCACAACAGGATCCTTAGGAGGTGCTATTCTAGGATCATAAACAGTAAAAAATTTGCCTTTCTTAATAAGTGGAATAGCCCAATCCACAACCGATGGCGGTGAATAAGCAACATCAATTGCTTTCCTTCCACTTATAATCTCCAACAACAAAATCCCAAAACTAAAAACATCAATCTTAGTACTCAAATTATCAGGTGTTACATAAAAAGGATCAAGGTAGCCCATAGTACCGGCCGGTGGAGTTGACCTTATCCTATCATAACCCCTAAGTGCTAAACCAAAATCACCTAACCTAGCATTATAATTTTGATCAATAAGAACATTAGCAGATTTAATATCTCTATGAATCACAGGCGGGTTTGAAGAATGAAGTATATCAATAGCTTTAGCAGTTTGAAAAGCTAAACGAATTCTCTTACCCCAATTCAGGGTTCTAGAAGAAGAGTGAAGAACATCAAAAAGTGTACCATTGCTCATAAACTCAACAACCAAAAGCCTATCTTTTGAATCGTTGGTGAAACCGACAAGATTAACCAACCTGGGGCTTTGAATTTTGGACAAGATATCGATTTCATTATCAACTTCATTTGTGATTTCAGGTGAAGATGCTGAGATGGGCCTGTTAGGATGGAGAAGAGAGTGAGGTCTAGATGGTCTTTTCACAGCTACGGGTCTACCACGGAGAATTGCTTTGTAGACATAACCATGGCTTCCTTTGCCAAGAAGTTTGTTGTCTGAGAAACCATTGGTTGCAGCTTCAAGGTCACTGTAGTGAAAGTGTTGGATCTTGATGGTTTTTTCTTTGTGTGGTTTTGAAGATGATACAGAATTGGAGGTTGAGATTGAAGATTCAGCTTTGCAAGAAAGATTGAGGTAACCCATGAAGGGAATTGTTGGAATTGTGGATTGGTTTATGGAGAGAACAGAACAAAAATCAGAACACAGATTCGGGTAGAACACGTTATTTTGTTCATTAGAAACGTTATTGTTTTTATTTATATTACTATTAGTATTTATTATTATTCTTTATTTAGAAAAAAATAATATTAGTCCTACTAGTATTTTTTATATTATGGTTGTGGAGTTATACGATGCGATACTGTTTCACTATCATTTAAGATTAAATGGTATTTTTTGGGTATGTCTGTCTGTCACTCTTTCTCTTTCTAGAGATTTTAGAGAGAGAGAGAAAGGGGTCCACTTTTTGGAATAATCCCGTGGCCCAAGGTGGCTATAGTAATTGCGGATGATGTAAATGCAATAATAATTTAATAAAAAGAATGGTGAAATGTAATGATTTAATTTTAACCTTTAGCCTCTGAAAAAACAGTCTCTTTTTAATTGAGTATTTCACACATTATTAAAAAAAAGCGAATAAAAAAAATACGTAAAAATTAATTATAGAGCAGAATTGGAAGAAATATATTGAAGATTGGGACAATTTTATTTTATGTTCAATTAATTTATTGTCAATTTTATTATAGAATTATATTAATTGACAATTTTATTTTACGGTCAATTGGGACAATTATATTAAAATGATTTATGGTCAATTTTAATATAGAATTACCTTTATTATTGATCTTGATTGCTTTTTTTTTATGCTTAAATAAGGAATTTTATATATGTTTAAAGTTTTTGTTTATAATTTAGTTATTTTGTTTCCATTTTTTGTGTGGAGTTGTTTTCTTTCCTATTTTGTTGTGATATTTATTTGATTCAAATTAACAAATTATCTTTTATTTAAATAGAGTTTATATTCAATAACTTTGATATCGTCAACCTTCTAAGTACAAAAACATGAGTATTCAAAGCACTTTAATAGGCATGGTATGTATGCAACTTATTGTTTTGTTATTAATTCGCAGTTTCATTTTTTTAATGAAACTTATATTTGACTAATGCTAACGCATGTTTCAATTCAAAGGCATAAATTCATAATTTATTTGTAAAAATATTTTTTTAAATACGTATACTTAATTTCTTGAAATTTAAATATTATTTTATTCAACACAATTTTACATTATTCTTAATTAACATATATCAATTCAATAAATAAATAAAAATTTATTTTTAATTTAAAATAAGTTAAATTGTATTCATCCACGATAATATTATTAAAAACAAGACATATATTAAATATAAATTTGTTTTTTTTTAATATGATTTGAGTTTGATGTATTCTCTAAAAAAATTTACTAACAATTTTATCATACCAAAAAATTTACTAACAATTTTATCATACCAAAAAATTTAGTGCAAGTATTAATCATTATGTTTTACAATCAAATAAGATTAACAAGTATTAATTATATATTTTTTAGTTGATATAGTATATATATATATATATATATATATATATATATATATATATATATATATATATATATATATATCTTAATCTTAGAGTTTACTTTAGTCTCTTAATTTAAAAAATATTCAAATTGATCTTTAATTCTTCAAAATGTATAATGTAAACTACCATAGACCAACCTACTATAACAAATTCCCTAGACATAACACAAACTCAAAGACCTATCTCAACAAACACATGAGCATAATCTCTCACCGGTTGAAGTTTCAACTGGACATGACCCTATGAAGGTGAGAAGTTTCAGCTGGACATGACCCTACGACCCTATATCAAATGGCATACATGTTACTACACATCCAAACACAATTGACAATAGAGGAGTGCTATTTTAACACTGATTTTTACATACCCCGTCGCCTATACCGTATTTATCAACAAAGTGGCATGATGTTGCACGGAAACCAAAGAAATATAAATTATAAAAAATTAAAATCAGTAGATTTTATATATACTAATACAGTGTAGGTGTTAAATTTAGTGTCAAATTATCTTTCCTCTTGACAATAACCAACGTAATCATATTACACCTGTTAGACAAAAGCATACTTCTTATTTACATGAATACTCGTATCTTCATATTGATCAATTAACTCTTGAAAATGTATTATATTAGTCATTTTTATTTAATTAACAACGAAAAAATTCAAAAAATTGTAATTAATTAGACAAAAAAGATTAATATGATAAGTTTTGAAGAGTTAATAGATCAATAAGTATTTTTTTCAAGTTAAGGGATCAAAATGAACTTTCAGATTAAGATAAGGTTAAGATACGGGACTCAAAATGTATTAAACCTTAAAAATTAAAAAGAATAATGATATGAAACAAACATAATCTTAAAGTGGTAGTTATGATGAATTTTAAAATGATGGTCTTTCGTAGGTTGTGTTTGATAGTAGAGGTGTATCAGCAAATACTCCGACAATCAATTATGTGTCGACCAATTTTATCCGCTGTCGTGCACGGATAAAAAACGAATATTTTTGTAAATATAGTAAACGGTAACGACAACTCGAGTATCATTCTCAAGGATTCTGGTATTATTTCAACCAACTAATGAAAAGGTTTATGGAGGTTTTAAGTTTCGATTTATAAAACAAGAGGAAAAAAAGTGAATAAAATAAGTGATTATCACTTAAGCTAAAACGGCTAATCCTACAAATTCAGATTTCGACTTATCATTGGCTATTATAACACCAATCCCTAAGCGGCTTCGATCCTATTCGATTATGAGATCAATTAGACAAGCGCTTATCAAAATCAAATGAATTATATTCATGTTTATCGAATTAAGCAAACGGTTAAGAATATGACGAGTTAACGAATTAAGCAAACGATAACACACAATTAAATTTAGGAACATGCATATAATCGAATTTAATCAATTTTATCATATGAACACAATCGAATTAAACAAACGATTGCAATCAAATTATGCAAATGACTTCCTAGAAAAGAATTGAATAGAAATCAAATTAAATTAGTAATAGAATAACCTCAAAGCGATAGAACCCGTAAACAGCAGAATTTCCCTTTATGAATTAGTTCTTTTCACTATTCACAATTTTGGTTTTAAACCTGAGATTTATAGTTTAAAATGGCATGTATTTTAATTTCTTTTAATTCGTTAGGCTTTATAGTTAAAGTTCATGAGCCTAGAGACCCTGCAACAATCTTTATGACAATTGTCTCGTAGAATATATATCCTAAGATCTTATGGATCTCCCCATCAAAGGATTTATAAAGGACCTCACAATTAGGATCTTGTATCTCTAAGGTATTTTCATTCATCGACCGTTCATTTATCTGAGATTTGAATAATTCATTTTCATATGGATAAGTTTTTGCCATATTCGAAACACATAATAAATATTTAAATTGAAAAACAAAAATATTGGGAAAATTCTAAATCCAGTCCATTGGACTAAAAGTTGATTTTTTAATATATTTTTTAAAAGTTTGTTAATTTTTCTAGTTTTAAAATGTGATTATTTAGGAATTTTATCAAAATTTTTCTCTCACAATTTCATTTATTTTCTTATTGTTTCAAAATAACACTGATTCATTTCAAATAGATTTCAATCAATACAATTATTAACAAGCCTTGTTGCATTTCATGCAAAATTATCAACATGGTGACTCTCAAAATTTTTAATTTTTGTCACCGGCATCAAATCCTGCTATATTTTAGTCATCACCAACCAACCCCAACATGTTTTATAGACCACATATTATATGCATACTTATGGTGTAGAATCTCCTCACTATGAACATGAAAAACTGATTGGGTCTATGTCATAATGCCAAGTGCTAGAATTTTCAACTCAAATTGATATTGAAAATATTACGCTTGAAGATAAAGAAAGGCAATTGATTAAAAAAATATCGAGAGCTGTTCAGAAGGGATAGGCAATTGATTAAAAAAATATCGAGAGCTGTTCAGAAGGGATGAGGATACATTCCTTATTCAATCATGGCTAAATGTTTGAAAGGATTCAATTGTGCTAGTTGGTCAAAAAGATGAAAATTTTTGGATAAGAATTATTGCCAATTATAAACTACTGTTGACACTTGAGAGATAAGCAATTTGGTAAAATAAAATTTCGATGACATTGAATAAATGGTTTGGTTCAAAATTTGTTGGGTGTTACAAACTAGTTGTTCATGAAAAGAAAAGTGGGACCTCAGAGAAATACACAATGACTAATAAACATGCTTTGTATGCTCATGATGAAGGTGCACTATGCAGTCTTGACTATGCTTGGCGATTGTTAAAAGATGAACCTAAATGGATAGGAGCATCAACTAAAAATTCTTCTAAATGAATAAAGACTTCAACCAGTGGAGCATACTCATCATAACCTAACCCAAATACACCTAAGTTATGAATATAACTAAACATCTCCACTAGAGCATCTAATGGAACAAAATGTGGTAACAAGGAAGGGCAAGACAAAGGCAAATGCAACTGCAACTAAACCAATGTCTAGGATTGTAGTTGAAACATGGGATGAAATAGTACCAGCCATTGAAAAATTGGCACAACTTAAAAATGAAGAAAACATATTAAAGAAGGAAGATATGGAGCATAAGACCATGCAAGTCATCATGTCGGACACATCCAAGATGAATGAGAGTCAACGTAAATTTCATAAAAAATATTTTAATACGCTTAAAGAAAAATATAGATTTTAGTTAAGATGAAATATTCTAGTATAATTAAAATTAATATTCTTCTATTTAAACTAGTCGTTAGTGAAACTAGTCGTTATTCAAACTAGTAGTTAGTTAAACTAGTCGCTATTCAAGTATCTTTATATCTACTCTCATTCTTTTGAGTTTATTCTCTAATTCTAACAACCTTCTCTCACTTCAATGAATCCAACTAATTTAGATGATCTCAACATACTCTTTTGGGAGTTGATAGAAGATTAATTTATGGCCGACACTGATAAAGAGCCGTCGTTACGAATGCTCGAGAAGGAACAACAATATGGAAGTTCTACTAGGCTCAAAAGAAGAAGAGTAGTGATGAATTAAAATCGTGAAGAAGGGCATAGTCAATTTTTCAATGACTATTTCTCGGATAATCCAGTATATGTTGGACACTCCAAGCACAAGAGAGGGGGTGAATTGTGGTATTAAAGATTTGTGATTATTTTTAAGGTTTTATTACTTAAGGAGAAAATTGTGTTAGTACTCACATAAATTAGAGAGAGAAAACAGCAGAAAAAATAAACAGTAAAGTAAATAAAAGAGGTTCGGCCTAACGTTGGCCTGGTCTTTTCCCCAAGAGATCTTGAGATTTCACTATAATATTGATCTTTTACATGCTATGCCCATGAACCCTTGATACAATCGAATAAGGAGATATTACAATGGCTTATTAATAACTCATTATTTGTGAGAGATTCAAGCCCTTAACACTTGTACTTATTTTGATGTTAACTAGTTTTATTAGGATAATTTAAGTTCATTTTGCTATTTTAAGTAAACTTGTGAAGAGCATAATAGGTGTTATCTTTTGTGTGTTTTATGTGTTTGTCACTTGTGTAGGACTACTGTATGATAAATTTTGGCACGACAAGCTGGGATTGTCATTTCTACCTCAAATTTCAGCAAAGCCTTAGATGCAAAAGAGTTCATAAGTACTGAAGGAATTTAGCATTAGGGAATATGTCGTAACCATGTGAATATTGGAGTGCAAGTGAGCTGAAAAAACTTGGATGGATAAGATTAAGCACTATAAGACAAAATTATGCAAAAGCAAAATGGCGCACATTGCTACCTGCCTATGTAGCAGGCCTGCCACAAGACGTGTTATCCCTTGCATGCTAGAAATTGTAATACCTAAGCAAGGAATATCCACAAGTTTCATGATCCAATGACAATACAAAACCTTAAAAGTTAGATAGTATAAAAAGAACCTCTTGGGCAAGATGAAGAGAGGTTCAAAAGTTGAAAACTTGAGAAATTACTCTGAAAAATATCTTATTGAAGAAGAAGAATAAGTTTGAACGAGTAGTGAGAGTTCCTCCCATTCTCCCCCCATTAAAGAAATAATGAGCATCTTGGAGTGACAGAACTCGCCTCTTGCTAATTGAGAGATTGCAAGGAGTAAAGTGTTATACTTGGGTTTACAGTTTATTTTCATTTATGTTTAGAAATGTTGAATGTAAGAACTTGTGTTTTATATTTCTTTTGCTCATCATGTGCTAAAAATATTTATGTTAAGCAATGTCAGGTTTAATGAAAAGTAGTATTTTGTGTAAAATGGTGTGGTCTGAAGTGGTTCATTTTACTATGTGAAATAATGTTATATGTCTGTGTTTTTGCTTGATCACCTTAGAAATAAGTAAAAAGGTTGTTAAGAGTTGAGAGATTCATTAACTAACAAAATTCATAAGTAAACATGGATGAAGATAGTATGATTGACATATTCACTATATTAGTCACATTAGAGATAAAAGACTACATCCATAAAGGAAATTAGAAGTTAAAAATAGACACGCTTCATTTTTATTGTGAGACCTCGAGAGTTGTTGATGCAGCCGCAAGTGCACGCCTTTCGCGAAGTAATAAAATAGATATCGAACCACAGGGATCAATGGTTTAAGTAACGACCTTTATCCAATTGGTGTATATCTAGAGAAATCAAAATGACAGTTTTTAGTAAACAACTTGGATGCAAAAGTAGTTAAATAGAAATAGCGGAAAAATCACTTAAGCACCAAATTAGGTCAAACAGGATTCCAGGTTACAGTTCATATTTCTAACACAATCATACGAACCTTGTCACATCTATTGTGAGTCTTTTGCATAAATTATAGAAAATAGATAAATTTGGGTACTACCTCCTTTCATCAGCATATTACCCCTATCATCGACAAATAATCTGTCATCTTTCACATCGTTCGGATTATTATTCGATGAGTCATTTACTTTTGCCTAGCTATATTTTTTCTCAAATTCATCTGTCAGCTTTCGCATTGTCCGAATTAGGTTGTTTGAAAATCTGTGCTCCGGTATCGACACATATCCTTTCAGACTACGGTCGATACCTGAGAACCACTTACTTTTGTAACGAAGTTGGAATGCATACACTCAGATTATAAAATAAGTTTAATTAAAATCCTCGCAATCGATAGTAACAGATCGTACAATATGTCATGAAACAATCCCCATAACCTCTAGTCCCTAGGAAACTACTCACTTATGGTGAGGGTGAAAACAACCAAAGAGATAAATTCATCATCAAACTCATATCAATCAAGCAAAATAGATGAAAAATATAGAGAGTGAATAGGAAACCTGAATTAAATTATAAACTTGTCCCACAAATTTCTCCCATGGAGACTTGAGTTACAAAGTGAATGAAAAAACTAGAAACTTTATAAACTAGGAGAAAAAAATAGAAAACTTGGTAACCTATTCATAACAGGCTATGATTTTTATAGGGAAAAATAAAAGAGTCAAATATCCTTGGTTCAATGTGAAAAGATCAAATTTTATTCCAATCAAGCCTAAGCGCCACAATTAAAAGGAAATCTTTCCATTTATGGCACAAAACAACAAACTTGGCCTTTTCTCTCGCCTCCCTGCTACCACTTATCAAACTCCCCTAAATTTAGATTATTGTCTGTCCTTAAGTAACAAAGCTTGCATCCATGATTTTTCAGATCAAGCGTTCATATCATGATAAAGCATACGAAAATGGGGTCAATGGTACTCATACATGAGTCTTTGTTCTGATCGGCTAGGCCTAGTTCTCTTGGTAATCACCCGTCAATGAAGGTATTTCAAGAACTTTAACCGCCGTAGAACTAAGGGACCTAAGTCTCCCTTTTGGAAACCTCTCCAACTATGATTTAGGCTTAAGTCTCTTTTTCGACTTTCTTCCCCTTTCATTCGGACAATCATATTAAAGCATTTGTAATCATTGATATCCTCACATGCACAAGATCGATCGAGATTTTTTTTTCTAGGCATCCTTTTATTATTTTTTCCTTTTTCGATGAATTTACGGACTTTGGTGTTTATTAGTCCACTTTGGGATAACATTTGAGAATCAACCTCCATTAGGCTAAATAACTAGGTGAGGGTTACCCAACTTAGAAGATCTAGTTGTCTTTATTGCCTTTTCATCATTTTGGTGCCCAAGTTATTTGTTTCTCAACAGATCATACATATATGCAAGCTTTTTAATTATGACAGACCATCAATATAAACTAATCGGGGATTACTTCTCAAAGCCAAATACTATGGCACAAATCAACACATTGGACACGCGTCCTTACTCCAGGGGACCTAGGGTGTTCGGGTCATACCTAAGTTTTCAAACTTTACCAATTTCCCTAATCCTAGCCTTTCTTCCCTCAAACTCTATATACTTTCTCATCTTCCCCACAATCTAAGCTTGTCATAAAATTTTTTTCGCGGTCTTAGTATTCGAAAAACTAGGAAAATATGGTCTCAATGCATCAATCAAACTAGAGAATTATTAAAAACTAGGAAGAAACAAATACCGAAAATTGCAAGAAATAAAAACATAAAGAAAAATGAAATAAAATAAATAGATAGGTAACCCCCCAAACTTGAACTAAACAATGTCCTCAATGTTTAAGCACAAGAAAGAGGGAGTAAAACTCACAAGAACTCATTCTATATGAGGGATTCACAACATAAGTTTTTGCATCATAGCTTGGTCATCATCCAAGACCACACCTTGCCTATTTTCTCCGTTCGCATCCCTTGGATCTCCGATTGAACCTAATCCCACCTATTGTGATAAGCACCTGAAGCGCCCACTTCGAGTTGGGTGGGGAGACGACATCTTCCTTCATAGCGCTACCTACATGATGGTTAAAATTGTTGGGTTCACTCTCACACTCGGATGTGGGAAAGTCAAAAATGGATTTATTTCGGACCATCACCGTATAGGTGATCCCATCCACATAAAGCATCCCTTGGTGAATAAGGGCTTCCATGTCAATCTTATTCTTTCCTTTTACAAAAACATCCTCCGCCAAGTTAAACTAAAAACCAAGGTATTCGGCGATTTGGGTAATCATGCCCCTTACCGAAATTTCATCAGTAGCTGCACGAGATACCTTGCCCAAGTAGTTCGCCGCAAAGGCGACAAAATTAACAATTCCTTTATTAGCCATTCAATGCATAAAAAATAACTCTCGTTGGGTAGCAACTCCAATATTATCACCTCTTTCAAACAAGGTGTAGGTAAACAACTTTTGCTCGTATCAGAAGAATGGGTTTTGAATTAGGAAAGCCTTGGACCCTGCAGCGATGTAGTAGGGATCACCGCAAACAACACACCAAAAGCTAGTGGCATTAAACTCCTTTAGGACATCTTCCGGCCTATAGATGGGAAATTGGAGGAAGCACCCCAATTCTTCTACATTAAGCTCATGGTTTTAATTAAACAACCATAATTTGATAGTACTGTAATAGTACCTCGTTCCATCGATATATTTCCTTTTCAACTTGAAACATAGGGTGCTAAGGAACTCAAGAGTAATATGCTCAAGTGGGAGCTTCCCTTTGCATGAATTCTAGCAAACCTATCGAATGAAACATCCTATGTATTTCTACTTTTAAACCAAGAGAATTAAGGGTAGTCTCACATACATACCTCGATGGAGTGATCCTCTGCTTGACGAGCGTTAAGTACCTTTGTGCTTGCGAGTCATCCTCGAAGAAGATGTTTTGAGGATTTTGCAAGCAGGTGCTTCCTCTCTTGCGAGTTCTTGAGGACTCTGCCACTTACTTTCCTTTTTCGCATATCTTTGGTGCCATTGATGAATGAAGTCTTTTGAGAAAATTGGGAGTGATGAGTTTGGAGAAAAATTGCCTAAAAGTGGGCTTGGGATGGTGAGTGGAGAAGGTTTTGTGAAGATGGTTTTGTGGTTAGGGGTAATATAAGACTAAAGGTGAGAGCTTTGTGATGGAGATTAATGGAGTTTTAGGGGTGTTTTTGGTGACAAGTTTGAGAGAATAATTAAAATGAATAAGAGATTTGGAAAGAGAAAGATTTAGGTAATGATGGATTAAAATTTAGGTTTGGGGCATTTAAATGGAATTAAGTGGATGATTATTGGTGCATTAAGAGGTGTGTGGGGTCCCAGGGAGATTTGAAATTAGAAAAGATTTTAAAATTTGAATCTTCCTCTGCATGCCATGCTATGGCCCGTAGCACGTGCTACGGTCACCCGTAGTAGGGCACTGGTTCCTTAGGAAAATGTTGGTTAGATTAGGATTTTGATGGGTGGGCCTGCTACGGCCCGTAGCAAAGGATATGGGTGCTCGTAATAGGTCACTGCTTCTTTAGGAAAAATATTGATTTCTTTGGCTCTTGGGGGTGTCTTCCGGGCATGATTCCACAATTGATATTTCTCAGCTTTTTCCAACAATCCAGCACTTATTCGGCTTCGTTCATGCGTTCTTTTTATTTAGTGAAAAACAAAACAAACAAAAAGAAACAAATTAGCGTGAAAAAGTGTGGGTTGCCTACCACAAAACGCTTTGTTTAAGGTCGTTTAGCTCGACCATATACACCCTCAACTCAAGAGGGTGCTTCCTTCAAATTAGACTCTTTAACCCGTCCCTTAGCCATTGAAGGGACACAATTCACTTTAGGCATCCATGCCATACAACCTTCCTCTTTCATCTTCCTCCTATGAGGAGGCTCATACTTTTGGTCTGGTTTTCACGGACTTTCTCTTTCACTTTCTTATTCTCCTTAGACTCATTTTTATCCGGCCTTAGATGGGCCTTATTGTCCTTGGACTTACCATCTTCCTTAAAAGAAACATCATTGCCTTGGTTAGTGGGGATAGAATTTTCCCCCAAGGCTTCTTCATAACCCTTAACTTGGGTATCAACTTTCTCAACCTCAGTATTATCAAGTAAACTCTCTTCCAATTTAGCAGTCGAAGGAAAATTCAGTGTGTCCTCTTGAACACAACCGCTTAACAAATCAACCAAACAGAAAGAGTCCCTTAAATAGCTTTTCCAAAATGAATTAGATTTTCTCATCGCCTACCTCAAAGATCAACTTCTCTCTTTTGACATCTATGATGGCCCCCGCCGTAGCTAAGAAAGGCCTTCCTAAAATTATAGGGATTTGACAATCTTCATTGATGTCCATTATCACAAAGTCTACCAGCACGTAATATTCCCCTACTCTTACCGGGACATCTTTTAATACTCCTATGGGATACTTAACCGATCTATCGGCAAGTTGCAAAGACACATTAGTAGGCTTCATATCTCTCATATCCAACTTCTTACACACAGACAAAGGCATTAGGCTAACACTAGCTCCTAAGACACATAGAGCTCTCTCAAAGTATACGGTTTCTATGTACCAAGGGATAGAAAAACTTCCCAAAACTTAGAGCTTAGGGATCACCATGTTTTGGATCATGACACTATTGTAAAGGGTCATGGCCATGGTCTCATGGTCTTCTAGCTTTATTTTATTGGAAAAGATCTCTTTAAAGAACTTGGCATAGGAGAGAATTTGGGTTAGCTCCTTGGTGAAAGGCACACTGAGGTGTATCTCCTTGAGAAGTTCCAAATTATCTATTGAGCTTCCACCTTCGTTTTCACAAGCCTTTGTGGGAAAGGAAAAATAGGTTTGTAGGGAGGAGGAGCAACATAGGGTTCTCAACCTCTTCAGCAACCCCCTTTTCGAAAGGTGTTGGCACACTAACTTTAACCTCTATCTCTTTAGAACTAAAACTACCCACTTCCTTACCACTACGGGTTGTCACGGCTGTCATACCCTAATTTTTACCCCTAAGATCCCACTTTATTTCCATCATATACATAACATCAATCATTACATGTGTGTGTCTCTTAGGCATTACTAACTCCATGGAAATACAAAAAATATGTCTTGCTTGCTTTGTTTATAAGTTAGGGTTTTACATCAAGGAGTTCAAGTGTTTGATCAATCAGGGTTTAGTGTAATTCTCAACATCTCAAGTTCTTCTACTCATTCATGGTGATCAAGTGTTTCCCCTTCACCAACAATAAAGTTTGAGCTTGCACCAATTCAAGATCATCAAGTCCCAATTCATCAGGGGCCCCAAATTAGGGTTTTGGTCAAAAGCTGACTGGATGTTGACTTTCTCACCAGAGCATGATCTCATGGCTTGGAATATGATTCAAGGCTTTCAAATGCATCTTTTAAGTCCATTCATAAGATTCAATTAGCTCAAGAAATCTGGTCTATTGATGATTGCAAGATTTTTATCCATCTGATACAAAGTCAACAAAGGCTCAAAGTCAAAGTTTGACTTTTGACATTTTTTGTCAACCATGGATTTCTCAAGTCAATAATCATGAAAATATGGAAGATGATTGAATTGGATCAAGCTTAATCAAGAAAATCAACAAAAAGATCCAAAGTTGTCAAGTTAGGTTTTTTGCAAATTTCTCTAAGTACAAATTTCCATGATCAAGTGACCTATTTTTCAAGGCCATAGTTTTTTATTCAAGCATCCAATTGAAACACTTGAAGGTTCCTCTTAAAGATGGAATTTGATACTACAAGTTTGTGAAAATTGGGAGCCAAAATCTTTCTTGAAGTGGAAAAAATTAATGTTAAAAGTTAGGGTTCCAAGTTGTGTGAATTTCCAAACACTTAGAAATTATTCTAAGTTTTTAACCTTGTCAAGTGAATGACTTTGTGTAATCTTTGTGAACAGTTCAAGCCACCACTTTTGATGCTTGAGGGCCGCAATTAAAGATCACATTTCATACTTCATCTTAGTGGAAAATTTGGTCCAAAAAGCTTTTGCCAATTGAGAGATATTGATAATCAAAGTTGAGGTTCATCATGATGACCAATTACAAATGAACCTGAATTTTTCTAAGTATTTGAACTCAATTTGGTCACACGAATTTGGAGTCACTTTTTGGCACTTTCCAAGCATTTCCAAGACTTGTGATCAACTTGAAACTTGTTCTTTTCCATGAGATCTTCAGATTGGTGCCAAATCTATGGGAGATTGATCTTCATACAAAGGGTAAAAACTTGATCCAATGTGCCACCTTGAAGTACTTTGTGCATAATGTAAAAAGTTGCTTTTGATCAAAGAGCCTTCCACAAGTTAAAGGATTGTTCTAAGCATCATAGGCAACTTGTAAAATCTGAGATGCATGCCAAGAGAAAGTCAACTAGAAGATACACTAAAGAAAAAAGTAAGTTGTACCTTTCACCACCTTTTTGGACAAGATCAAAGATCCATTGAACAATGTTAACAACCATTGATCCTAATCTGAATCAATTTGCTATAAAAGGAGGCCTTCATTGATCATCTAAACACCAGAAGATAACCTAAACATTAGAAACACCATTGCTCCAAAATCTCAAACTCCATTTTTCTCAAAGAGTGAATTTTCAAATTTCATCAACCACTCACTTCCCTTCCATTTTTTCACCACAAACACATTCTATACATCATATATGAGCTTCTGAATGCACTAGAATCCATCTGTAATAGCTCAAACGCCATAACCACAACCTCATTTTTCACCTCTGCAGCTTGATTTGGTCAGAGAGATTGGAGGCATTTCAAAGCAAGCCAAGCATTCCATTAGACTCCTGGAGACTCAAGGAAGTTGTAGGCATCATCACATCATCATTGTAAGTGGATTAAAAGGTACATTGGACCCACTCCAATATGTAATTTTTTCCTTTCTAGAACTCTATAATAGGAGCATCATTTTAATCATTTCTTGATACCACAATGCTTGCCATGATGTGAGGAATAAAACACCTAAACCCTTGTTCATTGATTGTTCATGTATGCCATTTAATTTCATTTAGAAATTTTAGGGTTCTTCTGGTTTTTGATTAAATTCTTGAGTTTGAGATAAAATAAATAAAAACTAAGGGCATATTTTGGATTCCTTGTGAAATTCTAAGCAGAATAGTGTATCTAATTGTTTGATTTGGTACGAAACTAAGGAAGTTACATTTTTTGAAAGAACAAAAAGTTACAGTAACGAATGTGAGGTAGGGGATGAAGTTGAGTGCCATTTTTTTTAAATATTGTTATTTTATATATATTATTGGATGCAGCTATTGATCAATAAGCCAACCTTGACGTAGTGAGAAGGGATTTCATGTTTCTATCCAAGAGGTCTCGGGTTCAATACCCTTTGGGACCTCTTTTTACTATTTTTTCTTTCTTTTTCACCCTTTTCTTCTCTTTCTCTCTTTTCCTTCTATTTTCTTTATTTCTTTTTTATTTTCTCTCTATTTTTTATTTATTTCTTTCATCAATTTTATAATACCAAAAATATTTCTCTTTGTTTATTATTTATTTAATATCTTAATATTTTCAAAAAAATATTTTCTAATAATTTATTTTTACTTCTTATTTTATTTATCTCCTTAAAAATAAAAAAAATTTAATTATATTATCTAATTATTCATTTTGTTTAAATCTTAACAAAATCAAAAGAAACATTTTTATTTTCGTTCTTGTGAATTAATTATTTATTTTTTATATTTAAGAATCTAAAAAATGTTTATGCTCTTTTATTTATTTATTTATTTATTAGGGTGTTCCATTTATTTATTTTGGATATACTTTGATCTTTCTCTAAACACTTTGATTAATTAATTTATGTACTTTGTTTGATCTTATTGTTGATTATGATGTCCATGATTGTGTTCATCTTGGTTTCAAATGTCTAATGTTTAAGACTTTTTGTTGATTGTATTGTTGACCGAATAAGTACATGATTGTTTCAAATGCTTAATGATGGATCCATGTCTCATGTTCCTTTTGATGTTCATATGTTGAGATTATCTTATCTTTGTCATGAGCATGTCTTGATTGATAATGATGTGTATTGTTTGGGTCTTACCTTGATAACCAGGATGCTTTGCCATATGTTGTTGATTTCATTTGTTGTTGATGCTTGATAATGACATGATGTTTTACCATGTTGCTTACTGATTCACATGATGTTTTTCCATGTGTGTTTTGTTTCATTTCATGCTTAATTCACATGATGTTTTCCCATGTGTGTTTTGTTTCATTTCATTCTTGATTCACATGATGTTTTGCCATGTGTTGTTGATTTCATTTGTTGTCGACACTTGCACTACTAAGAAAAACCCATTTAACAACGGTTGGAAATGACATATAATGACGGGGGCGAAGGCGTTGTTATGTAGAGTGTTGTTGTATATGAGGTACGTACAATGACAGTCCTGGGAAACGTTGTTGTATTCCAGTATGCGCGCACCATTTCACGACGGTTAGTTTAGTCAACCGTTGTGATATACTAAACTGTGATCTGGTTCGATTCTCAGAAACAACATTTTTTATTTATATTAGCGTTTGACATACAACTACGGATAGGTTTATAACCACTGCCAAAAACAGACTGTTTTAAATATAAAATTTATCTGTGTATCAAATTATTCCCATAATTTATCCTGTCAAAACAGCTTCTGTTTACATGCAAACACAATATGTGCATCAAACACAATTCTTCCTATATTTTATCCTTATAAATGAATCACAGAATTTACATCAAAAGAAATTTACATCAAAAGCTAAATGAATCAGAGAATTAAACTGCTAACATTGTTTAAATCAAAAGCCAATATTATTGATTTCATTATGTGCATCAAAAGCCAAAACTATTGTTCACATTATGTGCATCAAAAGCAAAAAATATGTGCATCAAAAAATGTTGCTGATATATCATACAGTAGGAGCAGAACCCTTAAGCTCATTGTGGATATACGCCCAACGTTTACGAAGATCCATAAAGTCCTCAAGGGGGAATGGGGTTTCGTCGTTAAACATCTACATAGGAGCAAAAAATTGAAGATATATCATGCATGATAATAATTCAATAGTCAACTTATATATTAATATATGTAAACATTTTATGGCATATATTACCGTATCCCATGAATCAACAGTGCCGACAAGGACGATGTTTAACATATGTTTCATGATAAAATACCCACACTCGTAACTCTTGCGTTGTTTCCTCGTCTACAAATTACATGAATATAAAAACATGAATACAACCACACATGCATGAATGTAAATGAAATAAACAGGTAATTGGGTCACTTACTTTAGGAGCAAGGTATGTGGGCTTTTTTCTAACATTCCTCAACATATTAACTTGCTCCACAATACTGCACATTGAAAATTGAATTAAACATATTACATGATAAACTAATTACAATTAATGCCAAAGAAAATGATATTAAACAAAGACACTTACGTTAATACAAGATCTTTTATTGGTTTGTGGAGTGGATCGTGCAAGGAAAACAGTAATGTCACCGTATTTGTCCTAAACGATATTACGATCAATTGCCAATGACCACTGAATGAACACGAGAATATATATATATATATATATATATATATATATATATATATATATATATATATATATATATTATTAGTTTTTACTAAAACAAAACTAAATATAGAATATATAAATAAATTACAACAATACTTACCTACAGAGGAATGGTGCAAGGTAACATTCTTTTCCTTCCTCATTTAGCCGTTCTTTCAAGTACTTTTCCATGATTTTTTTTTCATTATACGCCCAACTAATATAAGTTGGCTCCAAGATTCCATAAGTACTTGATTTATTTAACTCTATACAAACACGGTGAATGTACCTAAATGGTCAAAGAAAATGAATAAATTAAAGGAGAAAATACAAAAAATTATAATGTTCTATAATGACATGTATATTCGACTATATACTTACGTGCACCAAACTTGCAAAATAGATAGGTCAAGCCACTTATATCCTGCGAGAAAATCCCTCACATCTTCAGGAGTGTAATACACTAAATCCAATTTTGGGCAATGTTCTAGCGGGAGAGGTTGCGCAAGGTCTGTTGTTGAAATGGAGTAGTATAAACTTGTTATTTCATTTGGACTAGGGTCCAATATCCCATTGCAGTTATCTACAGGTGGGGGAGGGGCTGTACAATTACTCCCTTTTGTAGAAGCGTGATTTATGAGACTTCTACTTGGAGTTTGATCATCACCAACGCAACGACGATCTTCATTAGTTCGTTGTTCGAGGCTTTCACTTAATCTCTACATCATAACATTCAATTAGAACATAAAACAAAAATAAGCACAATATATTCAATTAGAACATATAATATATATCATACAAAAATAAGCGCGATTTACGACACATACCGAATACATCTCTTGTAACCTTTCCACTTCTTTCTCCCTTTTTCCCTCTCCTCCTCAAACAACCTCCTTTGCTCCGCCAATTGCTTCTCAACATTATCAATCTTTTGTTGTTGAGCAAGAAATTTAGCGGTTTCGGTGCTTCTTCTTTGAGATCCAAAGTATGACCTCAAGCCGACACCATCTCCAACACCACGAACACGGCCTCCATACTCAGCTGTTCAGATAGCTTCGACTAATATGTCATGTCGTGCTTCCGGAACAAATGTGCCTTCACGGGCCGCCACAACCAAGTTATCCTACACAACATGAGCAACTTAATTACATAAGCAAACACATTTAAATAACAACTCATGAGCAACTTACATAAGCAAACACATTTAAACAAAACATATACTTACAATTTTCTCAGCAACTACTCTTGAAGCCTCAGAGGTGTACTCTCCATTAGGTCTTAATCGAGCCCTCTTCCATTTCTCATGTCTTGAAGGTGGAGATGGAATGTCACCATCTCCTCCTTCTTGTAGTTTTTCCTGCAGGATCCTCTTCTCAAGTTTCCTGTAACCCCCACGAGACAATCTATGGGGGTACATGTTTTTCGCCTTGTTCTGAATTCCTACTTCGCTTTTAGCCTGTTATTAACATAGTGAAAAATGTGTATGATTAGTATCTATAACTCATTAGCATAACATTATAGGTTACATAAGACTACTAGTACTAACCTTGAATTCCTCAGAACGGCGTTTCTTCGCAAACTTCTGCCACACCTTCTTCGATAAAAAACTATACCGAATCCATGGAGGTTGAAGTCCACTCTTAGGCTTTGTAATGTAGTCAGCCGTGAGCCGTGACTTAAATCCCCTCCAACGAACACCGGCATAAGTCATCCACTTTCTTTTCAATTTTGAGTCATCGGTAAACTCAAAATTCAACTACATTAAATCAATATATAAGTATGAACTATAGGTAGTGATATCAAATATATGAAAATTATAGTATGAAATACCTTAATGTCTGTCCATAAGCTGTCTTTGACATTACCATCCACTTCTCTCCAATCATCAATCAGTATACTGACTTTGCTACGTGCAAGGAACGCAACATAACTCCTAAAAGTAGCGTAATGTGGACAATCCACTAATCTGTAGTGTGAATCAAACTCGATCGGAATTTTTGCACCAGATGAGTTGCGGACTGATGTGAATTGGGGCATCATTGTGACACCTCTTTGTGATCTTTTCGTTTGACTTTCAGTTGTTTGAGTTTCATTGGCTAACCTTTCATTTATTTGAGTTTCTTCGCTGGTTTCTGATGAAGAACTCGACAAGGTCGACATCTAAGTTCAAAAACAACAACAACAACAACATGAACAACAATGGAAAAAGAGTTTACTGTAGATGCATGGGGAAAATATTTTACATACCCTAAACGTGACGACGAAGTAAACGATGTTGGTGTTGGTGTTGTTGTTGTCTTCCTTCCTTACGACAACGACGGTGAGGATGACGACGACAGTGTTGGTATATGCGTAATCTTCTATTTTCTTCACTATCGTGACGATGATGACGAAAATGAAAACAAATGGATACTGATGATGCAAGCTTTGGTGGAATCGTGTATTGTTTCACAGTATTGAAGGTTAGGGTTTAGGGTTGAAATCGTGTAACGTTTCGTCTGGTTTCTATTTTCAATGGAATCGAAATAAGGATACTGAAGAGACAATGAGACTACCTAGTTTGTAGACTATTGAAACACTACTGCGACGATCAAGAATTTACACCGTTATGATATATTATTTACATAATGAAATTTCATATTAAAGCGCCAGAGTTATTTTTAGAATTAAAAATTAAAAAAACATACAAAATATATCACAACGGTGTATATAAACAACCGTAGTCATAACTTTTAATTTTTTTAATTAGAAGTAAATAAAAAAGTAAATGCGCGCTTTAACATAAAAGGAATAATATATATGAATACGCTGAGGTTCGAACACATGAAAGCTTGAAGGTATCACTACGGTTGATTTATCAACCGTTGTTATATACAGATAATCACCACGGTTGGTTTATCAACCGTTGTTATATACGAATAAGTTTTATTCAATAAACAAATAAAATACAACTGCGCCTTAGTTTAGATATGTCACAATGGTGTAGGGATGAAGCGTTGTGAGCATGGCGTCGTTGTTTACGCGTTTTATAGTAGTGTTGTGATCTCAATCCAAGGGAAAAGGAATGCGTATATTGACTCTCTGTCATATGTTTGCTTGGTATGTATCCCCATTATCCTTTCCATTCAACTTTGCAATCCCATTAACAACTAACCACCCTTTTTTTCTCGCCCCAGTGTGATCGAGACGTTTTATCATCCGTAGTCTCTGAACTACAATTGCTCTGACTTCCTTTTAAGGATACGTAGGCACAGGATTGCGAGATCCTGGCGAGCTACCTTTTCCTTTTCAACCTTTTTCTTTTTTCCACTGTAGTACCCGAACTACGAATGCTCTGATTTCCTTATTGCACTATGAGGATACGTAGGCACGAGATTGTGAAGTCTTGGCGAGCCCCCTAATAATAAAAACCTTTTTAGGTCCTTTCTCTTTAATAAAAATTCTAAAAACCAGCTTCTCTTTTCTCTCTTTCAATCCCAAATAAGTAGAAGATTAGAAACTAACATAAGCTAACATTCTTTCAACCCTAACTAAATGGTTCCCGTTGAGCACAACAGACGTGAGGGGGTGATAATACCTTCCCCTTGCGTAACTGACTTCTGAACTCAGATATTGGTTGCGATGACCATAACCTTGTCTTTCTTTTAGGGGTTTTATTCGATATTTTCCCTTTCCCTTTATGGGAATAAATAAAGATCGGTGACGACTCTCTTAAGTCCATCGCGCGAGCGTGCGATTGCGCTTCACAAGGTCATTCTCATTTTTCGAGGTACGACAGATGGCGAATCTGTTGGGGATTGTCCCATCCCTAAGTGAGTCAACCCTAGTTTAGTTAGATTTTCATTTGTGTGTTAGCTTTGTTTTTTTATTCTTCCTTGATTATATATTTTCTTTATTCTTGCCTTTATCACATTTATATATGTTTATATATTTATGTGTGGGCTTTGTGACTTGATACCATGAGTAAAGCTCTACACCCGAGCTTTGAAAAAAGAAGAGAGAAAACATAGTTTAAATTTAGAAGTTGTGTAGTGTTAGTCACCAAGAGCCACTCCTTGCGTGCCTAGCATGAAGACCCCTCTAGTGTAGACCTATTCGTAGATCTTGTTATAAGACAGCTAGCTTGTCGCATGACGCTGATTCATGAAGGGTCCATGACTCTAGGACCCTCTCTTAGAACCAGTTTCTTCTTTGGTGGTTGCGTAATGTTGGACTCCAAGGACCTCTCCTTGTTGCAACCAACATAAAGACCTCGCTCAGAAGAGACCTTTTCATGACTCTTGTCATAAAGCGGCCAGCCTGTTGCATGACATTGATACGACTAAGGTACATGACTCTGGGAACCCAATCCAAAACTTAGAAAGTATCCTGTTAGCGGTTTATGGGTAGAAGATATAGAACTATCCGTTATAAGGAAAACTACCTAATAGGATGCTCTGATTTACTCGTGTTATCCCAGATCCTAACCATACCTACATTGTATTTTCTTTGCATACAAATACAAAAATCAATTCATGCATCCTGCACTGCATGACATTGCATATCATTTGCATGATTCATGCATACATCCAAGTTTTCCAACAACTCATTCCAGTTGTCTCTATCTTTCAGTCATCTGTCAGTCGTCAAGCTAATTCCTCATCACCAATACAAGACTAGAGCTAATATCAGACACAGAATGTCAGAGCAAGAATAACATAATGCAGAGATCAGAATATAGATTGATGATCTGAAGTCAGGCATGACTAATCTTACTGAGATGCTCCAAGTCCTGATTACCATAAGGGAACAACCTCAAAAAACTGTTATCCAGGAAGTTTCAGGTGCTGTTCTTGATCCTCAGCTTGTCTAGATGCCACATTCTACATGGCCAGAGTCTGGTTTACCCCATAACTATTCTCCACGTTTTGCTACTACTTCTATGATTGGTCAAAATTCTAGACCAGTGTTTCAAGATCTTGTTTTCTCCAAACCCAGAACTGTGGTTCATAGTATTGCCCAGACTGTCCAAGCTCCCTATGAGAATCCTCTCTTTGAGTACAATGTTGCTAGTGCTCAAGGTGAAGATCAAGAGGATGTTGTTGGACCTGAAGATGTCCATGAACAGTTTCAAACTTTAGAGAAGAGACTCAGAGCCATGGAGGGTAATGATTTTTTCAGTGTTGATGCGGACAACATGTACCTTGTTTCTGACCTTGCCATACCTGCCAAATTCAAGATTCCCAAATTTGTGAAATACAAAGGCCATTCCTGTCCAATAGCTCATTTGGTTATGTACTTTAGAAAGATGGCTACTTACACCAACAATCAGAAGTTACTTATCCATTGCTTTCAAAACAGCCTGAGTGGAGCTTTACTCAAATGGTACATGAACCTTGAACAAAACAATATCCAGTGCTTCCAAGATCTTGTTAATGCCTTTATGAAGCAATACAAGTACAATCTTGACATGACTCCTGACTGTCGTCAACTTCAGAATATGCCTCAGAATGAAAAAGAATCTTTCAAGGAGTATGCTTAACATTGGAGAGAACTAGCTTCTCAATTTGAACCCCCTCTGGCGGAGAAAGAACTCACAGGAATGTTCATGGTCACCTTGTCTCCCTTTTATTGGGAAAATATGATTGGTAGTGTCTCCTCTAGCTTCACAGATTTGGTGACCATTGGCCAAAGACATAAAGAAGGTATCAAGAGTGGTAAAGTGTCTAAAGCTGCTGAATCTTTTAATGGTGCAAAGAAATCCTTTGGGAATTTCCAGAAGAAGAGAGAAGACCAAACCAATGTTATCCTGACTGAGGAGAGAAGACCTCGTCACAGAACTCAATATTCTAATCACGCTTCTGTTACTGCTGTTAATCATGTGGTTGCTGCCCGACCAGTTCAAGTTGCTCATCATCCGACTGTTGGACAAAACCAGAACCAAAATAGGACTCACCTTGATCCTATTCCCATGACATACACTGAACTGTATCCTGCTATGGTTCAAAGAGGTTTGATCACCACAAAGACTCCACCTCCTCCTTCGAATATTCTTCCAGTTGGTTTCAGGTATGACCTCCATTGTGAATTCCATCAAGGTGTCGCAAGCCATGTCTTAGAACGTTGCTATGCATTGAAGGCTAGAGTGCAAGAGATCACTAGGGCAAAAATCCTCACCTTTCATGATACCAATCCTAATGTCAAGAACAATCCTCTGCCAGGGCATGAGAAGTAAAGCTTTAGTCAACAAGTCATACTACTTCCTAAAACCAGTGCTTCCGCCTGGAAAACTCATCTTTGTTGTTGATTAGTCACTAGGCCATGCTTCTTTCTGTTTGCATTTTCCTTTAACTGTATTAACTGTTTGCTTTCAAATTTTGTTTGTACTTCCATGTTAATGAAATGAGCATTGCAATATTTTGATTCAATTGATTTACATATGTTATTTGCATCTTTATGCTTTCTCTTTCAAAATATATCCCTTGTTCACTTTCTTTTGATTATACAAAGATTGGATGGAGGATGATGAAAACGTAATACCCATAATTGCTATTGGTATGCTTTCAAATCAAAACTTTGCTGACGATGTAAGGCATTGTTTCAACTTCCCAAACACTGGAGAAATAAGGAAGTTAATCGCTCATCAACCCCTTCGAGCCTAGAAGTTGGAGTTTCTTTCTGTACAAAAAACCCGTTTACCGTGAAAACTGGTAAACAACCGATGGTCTCCAAAATGGTTTACTTGCAGGATCAACTAGTGAATCCTAGGACATAACTATTGTTTAAACTATTTCTGAAAATCCTAAGAACACTTCGACAACGCTTATATTTGTAAAAGATTGTTTAAAGTTTAAAGAGTAAATTTGCAGAAATTGATAAAGAAATTGCAATGAAGAAACTTCAAAGTAAAATTGCAATAAAATAAGTAATTGATAAAACTGAAAATAAACTTCAATTAAAATGAAATAATGGTGTTTCAGACGTACATTCTCAACGAAAACTCTTTTCTCAATTAACTTAGATACTTTGAGTGATTTGTGAGTATTTGTACAACAATTGAGCACACATAAATCCTATGCACTAAGACTCCTATTTATAATACGTCGAAAATAACTATCATCAACAGTCTCTTCTCTAGAAAATGACACATTTTTCTCTGCATGTCTTTAATTTGCCACAACTTTACACGCGTTATTTCTAAGAAACAGATATGGACAAAAGACAGTTATTATCCTTATTTGAAATTCAAACTCTCTGTCGAACGCAAGCTCTGTACCGCCTCCGTCAAATTTTCCATCCAAACTTAGAAAATATTTCTAAGTGTTTATCCAGCGTATCCTTCTTACGAAGACCTCTTCGACCAGGACCTTTACACATCCTCCTCTCGAATTTTAAAAATAACTTAAGAAATACTTGCTTTTGTTTATTATCCTCAAACAAAGCCTGGCGTCAAAATTCCCAGCCAACAAATTACCCCCCAAAAATGTCATTTTCGACAAAATGGAGAAAAGGGCATTTTATGAAACTCACTTTTGACGCCAGAAACCCTTTGTCTACTATGACGGCATAGTCATCATGACAACTTTTCCCAAACGTCTCCTCAAAAAACCATGTGTGAATCTTTGTAATCATCACACACCTAGTCCCTAGGAGATCGTAGGTCAAATCAACTGCCACGGTCTCATCATGTGCTCTTTGTAGGACACGTGTTCCACTATTTCTTTGAACCATCAATGCGTGCAGTAAACCGCTTCCACTTCATCAATCTATAAATAGTGAAAACCACAATTTTCAATCTTTTTCTACTTTCTGAACTTCTTTAAGCAAGCACAAACTTCTTCAACTCTTCATCTTTCACAAACTCTTTTTCTTCAATCTACTGCATCAATGGCGCCTTCCATTAAAACTTCCAAAGATTCAAGCAAGAACACCAAGGAATCCAAGAAATCCACGGAACTCGCTCCAGTTCACAAAATTTTGGGCCTAACAGTGGTAATTAACCAACAATATATACCTAAACCTCCTCTTGAAGAAGAGAAACACACAATCTATCACTCTCAGGTATTGATTTCTATCTCTATTTCTGGTAAAATGCATGCCATGTTAGGTCCTCTTCTAAATCCTTCTACTGACCCTGGTAGGCTTAGAGAATTTTTCCTTGCGTATCATCGTTATAAACCCATAGCTAATGGAAAAAGACCTAGGGCTAGTGAGGATGTTGAGGCTGATGAAAAGTTGAGAAATGATGGCCAAGGTTCCCCTTCGAATGAAGCCTCAAAAGAACCCATCAATCTAGAATACATGAATAATAACTTTAGGGTATTCCGTTTATGCCCTATGTTTAAAGATCCATCAGATTACCTTGACTGGTTGGAGAAGATGGAAAAGCAAAATCCCAAGTTTGGAAAAACATGGGTATCTTCGACATGATCCAACTGTCGAAGGTTGGACCTGGCTATTGCCCGTCTATGTTAGTTGCTTCTTTATATTTTGGGATAGTTCCCATAATACCTTTCACCTTTCCCGTGGGATGATGACACCCACCCTTTTCGACGTAGCTGCCATCACTGGGCTAAAACCATTTGGGGAAACCTATGACCTTAACTTCCTGGCTGAAGATTCTATAGGTTTTGACACCACCAAAGATGCCTTCACATCCTACATCGCCTACTATCATGACAAGGAATCTAACTAAATCTCTGACCAAGAGCATATTGCATTCCTGGATCTTTAGCTATCTCGTTGTGTCTTTTGCTCGAGATCCTTACAAGTGGCAAAGGTGTATTTAACAATGGCAAACCAACTGCACGCTGGACATAACCTTTGTCGCGGCGAGATGATCCTAGCCAACCTCTATGAGTCTTTAGGGGAAGGCCTTACAGCAATCAAGATTATTCAATCCAAAGGAAATTTGCTGTTTTCTGGCCCTTTCTGGCTACTACAATTATGGCTGAATGCCACATTTGAAGCATCTCTTCCTGTTCACAATCCTATTAATTCAGAAGTTGATGGGATAAAGAACAGGAGAGTCGAAGGAACATGACTTGCTTTGCTGACCCCAAGTGATGAAGGGTTAAATCTCCAACATACCTTCACTGGTTTTGTGATGATGTTTGCCAAGCGCTATAACTTCACACCAAGCATGGCTCCCTTTGCTGATAGAAAGGTTGGCCCTGAGTGGTTTACAAGAAGATTCCCTACTCCGTCGAAAGACCAAGAAGCAGAGTCTCTTACTGTATGGGAAGTATTCCTTATCCCCAGACTATCAGCCACAAGACTCACACCTTCAAGACTTCGATTTACCCTTGTCAGCTATCAACCAAACCTTGTCTCTCAACACTTTGATCTAATTCAGATTAAACCTCAACCACTTTTCGCCAAGAAAGGCTCCTTAATTCACTATAATATGATCCACACTAAAGCCCAATGCAACAAAGAATTGGCTAAATACACTGGCATTACACAATTCTCCCATGTAGCCTTCAAACCATCCTTCCTCTACACCAAAGAATTCGACACTTGGTGGAAAGATTATTATACTACATAAGTTTTTGACGTCTCTGCTTTCACTCAGCACCTAACTCATGCTTTTGCCTCTGTGCAAGAAAGAGTCAAGAAAGGTACCTCGACACACATCAAAGAAATCCAAGCATTCCAAAAGTACTTTGAAACTGCTTATAGACCTGATGATCTTAGTTGAACCATTCGCGAAGCAGCAATCACATTGAAAGAGAAATTTACAAAGAAACTGGAGGATTTAAAGCTACCTTCGTACGTTAAACCTGAACAACGGTACAAAGTAGATTTTAACATGTATCCCCCAAAATTTCCTTGACCGCCAAGTGCTGAATTTGGTGTGGCTTTTAGTCCTCCATTTCCAGACTAGTTCATCTGTGGGGATTTTGTAAAAATCCTTCGACAAGAATCACAAAAACATGCCAAGCGGGTGGTTCAGACTAAGCACACTCTAGACAGTTTCAAAGGCCACCTTCATATTGGCATAAAACACGTTCACGTAGAGTCTCCAATATACCAAGGTGTGGAATGGGAGGTTTTTCGACATCACCTCATTCAACCATTCCTTTATTTATTATTTTTTAGCTATACTAATTGCATTGATTTTCTTGCTGCTGTGAGGATCCCTACCAAGAAACCTGCTACCATAGAGAAAGACGCAGTCGAAAAGAAGGACGAAGACAAAACCACTAGGAGAACAACGAAGGTAAAACTCTATGATTATTGTGCTTTTCCACGTGTTTTTCTTCACATTTTAACATATAAGGTATATTTCCTTTCAGGGCAGTCAAAGACCACCACCGACACCCAAGAAAAGGAAACAAAAAGAGCCTGAGGTCCAGGTAATTGAATCAGATGATGGAGATTTATCCCCAGACACCTCCAAACAACCAAAAAAGAAGAAAAAATAGGAATTTTTTTTGATTCCAGTTCCCAACCTAAACCAAAAGCTGTTAAACCTCCAGCAAAGAAACCTTCCACTCCCAAAGTGGTCGAAGCTGATGCTGATCCAGCCACCAAAGGCCAGACTGCCAAGACAACCCCTGACCAAGTCGAAAGTGACAAATCTAGCCCTGGGGCTGAAGGCCCTAAGGTAAACAATTCTACCTTAACCTCTTGAGCTAACAATTTCCTTCTTAATTATCTTCGACTTACTCATTTTTTAATTTTCTAGGGTGTCACAGATGGCAAGGAACAACCCCTCATTCAAAAAATTCTCCCTACAACCATCAGTGATCCTTCCTACCATCCTACAAGTTTCCCCTCTTATCAACCAACATCTCCTAAAGATTCGAACAAAGAATCCATTGATGAGGTGTGTTAACTTGCTGACGAACATTAAAAGGATTCGGCACCAAAAGTCACCACTGAGTATTCTCAAACTAGTGACTCTGAACATGACAAAAGCCCACCAGAGAAAGATGCCTTGGTTGATGTGGAAGGTAACATAGAGATGCCAACTACAGAAAGAAATGTCAAAGACAAATCTGAAGATGGTGAAGAGGAAGAGGAAGAAGAGGAGGAAGAGGATCATTTCGTGTTTGACTTCGAGATAGAAGCTCATGAGGAAGAAGAAGAAGAACAAGAACAAGAAAATAACGATGACAATGAAGAAGACAATGAGCAACAAGAAGACTAACCCAAGGCTAACCCAAATCCTGCAGCTACCCAAGAGACTTCTACGCCTTTGACTGGAACAACAACTAGCCTCTCCCACTAGGAGTTAGAATCACTGAATCAACGCAGACCACTTGAATATCTGAAGGCTATGATTAACGTAAGATGTAGTTCGATTGAGAAGAGCGCTAGTACTTCAACTGCGTCAGGTGACCAACCTGCCAGCAAACCTGTCGATGAATTGCTTCTCAAGATTAAAGAGAAAGTCTTCGACGCTGACCTATTCCAACTTTTGGAGAAAGATACTTCTGCTTGCTTTGGGATCAAAGATCTCCTGAAACAAGTTGATGTCTTGGTCGTTCCCCAAAAGTTGCAGACGTCATTACGGATTTGGGATTGTTGCATAAAGGAGGCTTCAAATAAAATTCAGAAAAAGTCCGGATGGTTGAATGGGATGCAGCCATTTACCAATTCGACTATATAAAATTGGTTTGCATAACATATGTTTAATAATGTCGAAATGAGAAGAAACATAAACTGGCTTTATATAATGTTTTAACTTTGTACATGAGAAGTATAGACACAGACATAATTTTTCGACTATACTATATCTAGTTTCTGCATCATTTAAGATTCTACTAAGGTAGTAAATGACTCTTTCGACGCCATTTTCATCCTCTTGAGGCAACATGCTCCCTAAAGTCTTATCAGATGCAGCTATGTACAATCTCATACTTCTATTCCTACAAAGTGGTGCTAGAATTGGAGGGTGAGTAAGGTAGTCTTTAATCTTGTGGAAAGCCTCTTGTTATGATTGCCCCCATTCAAATCCTTCCTTCTTGAGTCAAAGTAGAGGTGAGAAGGCTTGAGTCTTGCCACTTAAGTTTGAAATGAACCTCCTTAGGAAGTTGATCTTTCCCAGCAATGACTGCAACTCCTTCTTTGTTGAAGGCATTTTCGCCTCCATGATGGTCTTGGTCTTGTTCTGGTTGATTTTGATTCCTTTCTTATGGACCACAAAGCCTAGAAAATCTACTGCCCGCACACAAAAAGTACACTTAAGAGGATTCATCTTTAGACCATGCTTCCTCATTCTCTCGAATGATTGTCGAAGATGGTCTATATGACTTTTCCTGAAACAGACTTAATCACAATGTCATCAATATAAATTTGCATAAAAGTTTCAATAAAGTCATGAAATATAGAGTTCATTTCTCTTTGATAAGTTTCCCCAGCATTCTTTAGGCCAAAAGGTATTACTACCCATTCGAAGGTGCCTAAGGCTTCGGGACATCGAAATGCCATCTTTGGCACATCCTCTCCAGCAATGAAAATATGTTTATATCTAGAATACCCATCGAGCATACTTAGATACTCATGTCATGCAGCAAAATCGACTAACATTTCCGCCACAGGCATTGGGTGCTCATCTTTTGGGGTTGCAGCATTCAAGTCTCTAAAGTCAACGCAAACCCTTAAAGTGCCATTTTTCTTAATGACTGGAACAATATTGGCAATCCATTCGACATACCTAGTCATACGGAAGAATTTGCATCTTAGAAGCCTTTCGACCTCCTCTTTGAACTTTGACAGAACTTCAGGTGCAAAACGCCTTGGAGTCTACTTGATGGGCTTCTTCCCAAAGTTTATAGGCAACTTCAGTTCGACCAGATCTCTACTTAAACCAAGAATTTTGTTGTAATCCCACGCGAAGCAGTCCTTGAACTCCTTCAGTATTTGGATTACTTCGACTCTGAGTTATGGGCTAATGTTGGCACTGATGTATGTTGGCCTTTTTGTTGCCCCCTCTTCCAAATTGATTTCTTCTAAAGGTTATTGCGCCAGCATATTCATGTTGTTCGCCAGCTGATCCTTTTCAAAACCCAAAGACTCGTCATCATAGATGGCGTCAAGCCTTTGGCCTTGGAATTCACATTGATCCTTGTCTGGTGGTTCTGGATCGAAGTCCTTACCAGGACCTTCAAAGTACTCATCCTTATTTTTGGCTTCGACAACTCTGTACTTAACCTTAGCCTCTAGGGCCGCTTTTAATTTATTTTCAGCTATGTAAGCCGAAATCTTTTTTAGTTCCTCTGACTCAGTCATCGTCACCAAGTTCGCTTCCCCAACCAGTTGGTTGGATGCTAGTAAAGGGAACAAAATGCATTGTCAGTAGGTGTGAGGTCAAACCCTGTAGGATTGCAAGGTGTAATGTGGGATAGGTTCTTGTTGAAGTGCCACCCATTCACCTGATTGACCTCAGCCATGTAGTAGCTTTGGTCAGCCTCTATATTCTCTATAATTCCATTGCTTCGCCAGATGGAGATGTGTCAATGAAGTGAAGAAGGAACTGTGCCAACGCCATGAATCCACTCTCGACCAAGAAGCAGATTGTAATTTTCCTTCGACACAATTACCATAAACATAGTTGGCCTTGTGATAGTGCCAACTGTGAGATCCACTTGTATGACTCCCATTGTAGTACCCATTTTTCCTTCATACTTCGACAGAACCATGTTGTGGGGTTTGGTATCAGTGTCATTCTTCCTAATTTTCTTCAGCATGTAGTGTGGCATCAAACTTACAGCCGCTCCGCCATCAACTAAGATCTTATTTATTCCAACATTTTCTATTTTACCTCTAATAAACAGAGGCTTTAGATGGCTCTTCATGTTCTCGTCTGGCCTTTCAAAAAAGGTATTTTATTCTTCGATGCATCCATTATTTAGTATATAATAGCAGACTGGCATGTGACTGGCCACTTCCAATTCAATTTCATCCTCAGGTTCCTCCATCTCCGTGATTTGGTCGTATTCCCTAGGAAATACGGACACCAAGTTGCAAATGATATCTAATGAAGGCTCTGAACCTAAGTCGAAGTCCTCTATTAGGATGTCGTCTTATGTAGCGACTTGGTCAGATTTCTCTCTCACTTCCTCCTTTTGATCATCAAATAATTTTCTTTTGACGGGCTTCTTTTCGACAGGCTTTCTGTCTTCGTTCCTGTCCTTCTTGAAGGGTACGTTACTACTTAACTCAACTTTTTCCTTCTCTGCAGCCTCTCTTTTAGCTTTTCGCCTTCTCTGTTGTCTCCTCCATTGAGACCTTGACATTGAGTTTTTACCCTTGTAATTTTCCGAGCGCCACGCTTTCTGTTTCGAGGCTTGGAACTCCTTAGGGTATTCTATTGACAAACCTCTTTCCACTTCAAAGTTTTTCCATTTCTTCCGGCCTTGTTCCCTCCTTTCGACCGGTTTCACGCATTTGCCTCTAGGGGCATTAGCAGTAGGCCTGAATGTGGCTGATTTGTTTCCACGCAGTCCTTGTCCACCTTGCTCATGCTTCTTGGGTCTTCCCCCTTTGTCGAAGGCAAAGCGATTATGAGAATCCCTCCAGTTATTTTTGTTTTTTGCTCGTCGAACCCCCTGTATAGTTTCTGCATCCTTCCTATCAAAGATTGAGCTGCACCTTGGGCACGACATTACTTCAGAGTTTTTCCTTTGGCACCTATGAAGGAATTCGACTAGGTTCTCATCCTGCCTTGGATATGCCACTTTGACATATTCTTCCTGTTTAAGGCTTTGTTCATCAACCTCCATTGCAGATTCCTGGGTCATTTCGACCATATTGGCCCCTAAGTTGGCACCCTCAGTGATGTCCAACTCTTGTAGCTTGACTCTATGGCCCTCTGTGGCCTTAGTCATTTTATCAACCTATATGACACCTTCAGCAGTTTAATGTGTTGTGATCATTTTATTGGAACCCTCAGTGATTCCTTTGTTGAAGCCTTTAGTGACTCCTTGGACAAAACCCTCAGTGGTTTCCATGTCAAAGTCCGCAGTGACTTCCTTGGTGAAGCCTTCAGTAGCTTCTTTGGTAAAGCCTTCAGTAGCTTCTTTGTAGAAGTCATCAGTGACTTCTTGGTGGAAGTTCTCAGTAACTCCTTGAATGAAACCTTTAGCGGTTTCTTTGTTGAAGTCCTCAGTGACTCCTCTGGCGAAGTCTTCAGCAACTTCGACCATCACAACTTCATTGGCGAAATCCTCAGATACCTCCACCATATTGACCATGGATGGCTCAGAGTAACGTGTATCCGCCACTGGGAGAGGATCATAATATATCTTCATTTGATTCTTCGATTTGTCGGCAAACCTGAGCCTCCCTTCTTTGATAGCGTTTTGAACAAGATCCCTGAAAAGAAAGCATTGAGAAGTTTTATGACCTAAAAAATTATGATATTTACAGAAACCTCTCTTTTTTTCTTTGTTCTAAAGGAGGCATTTTAGCACCAGGAGGCACTATCATCTGGCCATATTTAACTAATAAATCAAAAATCTCATCACACTTGGTGACACCGAAGGTATAAGTTCTCTTGGGGAACCTATCACTCTTCTCTGGTTCGACTGGATTTTTTTCCATTCGAAGGTGTTAGGACTTTACAAGAATAGGTGGTCCTTGCTTTAGTTCAGTAAGGCCGATTTCGTTCTCGTCGAAAAAAGGATCACTATTTGTTTCTTGTTCATCTTCATCAAATTCGACATAGGCTACCCTTTCCTTTATGTTATTCTTATTCACCATGGCTTTCTCAGGCTTCAGGCGTTCTACCTGTCGAACTCTGTCAGCCAACTGAGCCATGTCTCTCAGATATTAGGTATCTAGTTTCTTCCTAATGGAGTAGTCAAGGCCACTATCGGCCATTTCGACCAACTCATGCTCAGACACTTGTGTGAAACACCTGGCCTTAAGCAAATGAAACCTATTCAAGTAATCATCTATTGGCTCAGAGAATTTCTTCTTAATCCTGGCCAATTCCTTCAAGCTTATCTTCGACTGTCCCAAATAGAAATATTCATGGAACAACCTCTCCAGTTGAGTCCAATTATGAATTGAATTCGTTGGTAATGTGGTTGCAATACCCCGTAAATTCTTTTGCTCTGGATAATATTAGTTATGATCAACTGAGTCCCAGTGTGCTCTGAGAAATTATCTGCAGAGATAATTAGGGTAACTGTTGGACTTAGAGTAAATCCAATTAATATTATCTGACTCTGTGATATTTAAATATTTGGACTTTAAAGACTTTTTGGACAATTAGTAGTGTTGCTAATTGATGATATTTTCTATATCATTTCTTTTTCTCTCATTTCCAAACATAGTTAACTTGGAGAAGAAAAGGAAAGGAAGGAAAAGGGAGAGAAAAGGAGAAAAAGCTCAAGAACAAGAACATCATCATTTCTTCATCAAATCTTCGTCCAATCATCTTCAAATCTTCACCATCTTCATCTATTCAAGGTGGGTTCTAGATAGATGCTTTTGTTTTAGACTTTCTTGGATTCTAAGACCTAGGTTAGAGTTGTAAGAGAATTAGATTGATTGCAAAATCTTGGAATTAAAGGTTAAAATGTGTTAAAAATTGAGTAGTATGAGTTATATGAGTGTAGAATCATTTATGTTTGATTGTATGATGCTTGGATATGTTTTGGTGGGGTTTTGGGACCATGGGAGATCAGCTGTTACGCTGATGAGGTTTCTGAAATTCCCAGATTCGCACTGCGAATCCCCTAGCGAAGGGGAAATCGTGGGCTCACTGGCAGCTCGCACTGCGAAGGCGAAGGCGAGCGTTCACCAGTGGTTCGCACTGCGAACCTTATGTTGTTTTTGCCACTGCCTTGGTTCGCCAGAGTTCGCACTGCGAATGGTACAGCGAACAAGTGTTGGCTAGGCGTTTGTTGGACACTTCGCACTGCGAACGAAGTAGCGAGCGTTCGCTGGCTTCTTTGCAATGCGAACATAGAAGAACATCCATTTTGTTTCTTGCATAACTTTTGACTCGGTTATCCGTTTGGCGTATTCTTGGTATCGCTGTGAAGCTAGGAACATATTCTAGCTGATGGTAGTGGAAAATATCTGATTATTGCCCGATTAAATGAATCAGAGGAAACCATAAATTGGTATAAATGGTGGTATGTTGGATTTTGGTGTTCCATTATGTGATTGGTGTTTACATGTCCATGTTATTATTGTTGAACATGTTAGAATATGTATGCATGATAAAATATGAATAGGTAGAGTAAGGAACATTATCGGAAATGATATCGAAAGTGTGTAAATGACATGGTGACAACGCTCGTGCAAAAGAGGCCGAGGCGTGTGTCTAGTAATAATAACCGGTTTACCTTGCGGTGTAGTTTCATGAGACTCGAGCACCTCCTCTGAAACGTATGCACGACTACTTGGCAGTTTTGATTCCCGCGTATAGTACGATTGGAGCCTACGGGTAAAGAGACTTGTGACGGTGTACGGGCCGTGAGAAGTGACGGATCACGGTGCACGGGCCGATGATCCCGAATCCAATTCGTATGCCAAGTAGATACAAGGATCCATGACTCGAATCGTCTTCTAGACGTAGAAGCGGACGGGAATAGGGGATACCTTGGTACGGTTATTGATTTTGTGAGACTCTGAAGTAATATGCTCAGAACTTACTTTGGTACTTTTGTGAGTTAACAGGCTCACGAGGGTAATGCACTATATCGTGTGTGTACTCAAAGTCACTCCCCTTTCCCTTTGACTTGAGTTAGGCTTATCAGAACCTTGTAAAGCCGAGAGGACTATAAGATAGCAAACTCACTGAGATTTGATGTATCTCACCCCACTGTTGTTGTTTACATCACAGGTTCTGCAGGTTCGACGAAGGGTAAGGATAAGGTGGTTTGACTTTTCCTTACGGATCGTAGCTTTTGAGATGGCATGGCTTCCGCTATGGCGCTTTATTTTGAGATCATTGTATTGATCTAGTTCTTAGTGCTTTCTTGGTACATCTTGTATACGTTATGCTGTAGGCTTTAGAACTTGTTTGTAGGGCACTTAATGTATACAATGTTTTAACTAGGAACTTGTACACATATATTTCAGTACCAAACGTATTATTCATGTATGATATATGCTTTGATGTATGTATGTATATGTGGGCGTTACAGTTGGTATCAGAGCCAGGTTGTATCCTCGACCTAGCCATGAAATAGTATAAGTGTTTCTTTTCATTTCATATGTGTTGTGTCGCCATTGGTCTTACGTGTTATATTTATGGTATTGAGCCTGATCAACTTAATCCTATCTGTATGACATTTAGGAACATGGCCGACCGACGCAGAAACAACCGTGGTAGACCGAGAACTACTCCAGCAGGGACAAATCCTCCAGGGGACGAAGGGAATGCCCCTCTGTATCAATTCATGCAACAGATGCAGCAGCAGCAGAATCAGTTTTTGCAACAGATGGTACAACAAATGGCTGGTGGTGTTGTAATACCCCAAATTTTGACCACTTAGATTTCCCATCATTGTGAAAATCATCATCACAATATGGATGAACCATCATGCTTCATCAGTCTCCCCAAAGATGGGTGAGCATCCAATACAATCAAAATTAGGGTTTCAAGCCCTCTCTGAGTGCTTAGACAAAGGATCAATCAAGAAATGACATGATCTTCAACTTGTCTAATCTCTTAAACATCCACAATGGATCAAAAAGGACTCCCACTTTAAGGATTAAGCACAAGGCTGCTCCCTTATAGGTGGATCAAGTCTCAAGATCGACAGTGTCACCAAATTAGGGTTTTGGTCGACCAGAGTCTCCAGATGGAAATTTTCATCTGGGCACAAGGAAATGATCCAAAACATAACCTAATATGCTTCATGGAACCTCATGAACCCATGCATCAAGTCAATTTTGCCTCAGGGGATGCATTCATCAAAAATCAGGAATTAGGGTTTCTTGACCTAATTCACCCCTAAGTTGACTTTTGGGACAAACCATGAGCCAAGACCTCAAGAGATGATTTGAGGGTCTCTAATACACCATATTGATCCATTTGGAACAATGGATTGATCCAAGAAGCTTGAGCAACAAGTCTCATTTTCATCTGCACCACAATTAGGGTTTTAAGGGAAAAGTCAACTGTAACTTTGACTTTTGACCAAGACATGCTCCTAAACCCTAGGACATACCTCAATATACCCTATGACACCCATGGAACATGTCCATCAAGTTTGATTTAGGTCAAGGACATGATTTCCTGAAGAATTGCACAGTTTGGAATTCATCTGATAAAAAGTCAACTGTGCACAAAAGTCAACTTTGACTTTTTGAGATTTTTCACCAAAATGGATTTTTAACCCTAAAATGATGTTAATGTATGATTTGAATCATCATTCATCAAGAAAAATCAAGAAAAGTGAGATAACTTGTAAAAGGGGTAACCATAAAACTTAGAAATTTTTCTAAGCTAAAAATAAAGTGGCAAAGGTACCAACTTTGGAGGACCATAACTCCTAAACCACAAGGCCATTTTTTCTCATCCAAAGATGGATTTGTAGCCATCATTATCACCTACAAAAACTTCAACTACAAGTCATTCCAATTCATTAAGGATTTTGAGTTATGGAGTGATCAAAGTGGCTGAAAAGTGAAAATGTCACTTTTTCCAACACTTAGTGAAATTTTCACTAAGTCAGAATTTGCCTTCACTTTTTGCCAAATGTAGGGGGATTTTTCACTTGGAATCAAAAGAGATCAAAACCAAACTTGTTCAAACAGTTGTTGTATCATGTAAGAGCTTTCCAAAATGGCCAAGAACATTGCCAAATTCAACCTACATCATGAGATACAACATTGCCAAGTTGCCTTGCTGAAATCTGTCAAGGCAAGGCAGAATTTGCACTTTGGCTCGATTTGCCAAAATCAGCCAATTTCAATAGTTCCTATCCACTTGGACACCTCAGAGGATTGAATCCAAAGGGGACAATCACTGAGCCAAGCCTCCAAAGTCCATGGAACAAGAAATAGCATGTTGAACCTAGAATGGCCAAAATAGGGACAAGACTTCAAATTTGGAATGAGGCATTCAATGGAACCATCAAGGTGGCATGGACTGAGCCATTCTCATCTGAAATCAGTCAAGACTTATCCAAGACCAAGGGGACCAAAGCTCTGTGCCCTAACCTCTAGTCAATGGCTAGAGGAGACTTGATTTCTCATTGGACAACATTGGCCAAACCTACTTACCAGCTGCCATGCACTATTCCTTGCAAAACAAACTTGCTCTACTATAAATAGAGCTCAATTGTGGTCAGTTTAAGTACACCAAAGCCATCTAACAGATGCTTTCCTCAAAATCTCTTTCTCTTGGCAAAAATGCCTTTCTTAGCAAGGTAGCTATCGGGTTTTGAGTTTGAGAGCAATTCTGCACAAACCAATCACTCACACACCTCACATACATCACATATGAGCTGATCAAACACTCACATAACTTCTAAAACATCAATTTCATGAAATCACCAGCTGGTTGCTCAAATTTTCAAACAAGGTGCAGCTGAGGTACCACAAAATGATCCAGCTAATTTCAATCAAGTCCAACCATCCAAACACAATCCATAGGGTGTAGGGAAGCTGTCCTGATCATCACAACTCATCTGTAACACCTCCAAATCAAAAATCACTTTGAACTTGCTGTCACGGCTTGGAGGTAAGCACATACTTGGTCATCTCTCAATCTATGCATATTTCCTCGCACAATAATTTGGCCATATGTTCATAATTATGCATGGAATGTTTTCCCTCAATTAATTGCATTGTTTGAATCGTGTATCAAAAATCCTAGCCTTCATGCAGAAATTAGGGTTCTTGAGGTTTCTTCATGATTTCTTGTTGTATGTTTAATTTAAATGAAATTAAAGTACATAGACATGATCGTGAGGTTGAGACGAGCATAATGATATGTGGATTGCATGATATGATTACGTATTCATGGATATTGGATAGAAAATGAAAATCTGAGAAACCAAGAACACGCGCGTGTTCTTCAGCTGTTCTTGGCGCCATTTTTCATATATTCAAATATTTGAATTTTGTGATTTTGTTTAATTGATTCAAAAATTAATTTCTCTCTGAGTTTTAATGATTTTGAGTTGATTCTTTTTTTAATAATTCACAAAAATGTTAAAATATTTTATTTTATCAAAAAATCCCAAAAATATTATTTATTTCATATAATTGATATTTTTGTAAAGAATTAATATTTTGATTGTTTTTGGCATTTTAAATATTTTTTCTACATTGATTTTGCAACTTTTAATGCTTTCTAATTATTTTGTAGGTCAATACTTAATTTTTGAAGCATTAATCCAAGATCACAATTTGTTTTCCATGTGTTAAACAATTTTTGATCATTGTAATTGAATTTTTATTCAATTAAATACATTTGGAAAACAAATTAGGGTTTTGGATTAATTCAACCCTCATAAATCATTTTCAAAACACTTTGGGCCTCTATTAGAGTGTAAGACCCAATCCTTTTTTTGACCAAATCATCTTTGGGCCTCACTTATTGTATAAGTCCCGATACCGTAAAAAAAAACAAACGGCGCGATCGTCGCCTTTTCAAAAATCATCTGGGCCTACCCTCGAGTAGTAAGACCCATTTATTTTTCTTCAAAACTTGTTGGGCCTCTTGAGAGAGTGTAAGACCCATCCCCCCTTGTACAAAAACTTTTTGGGCCTCACTCATTGTATAAGTCCCTCTGTACAAGTAAACGGCGCGATCGTCGCCCGTTTAAAAATAAAAACCATCTGGGCCTACCCTCGAGTAGTAAGACCCATTTCTTTTTCTTTAAAACACTTTGGGCCTCTAATAGAGTGTAAGACCCAATCCCCCTTTTAACCAAAAACATTTTGGGCCTCACTTATTGTATAAGTCCCTTTGCGTTAAAAGAAAACCTCGGCGCGATCGCCATTTTTAAACGAAAAATCATTTGGGCCTACCCTCGTGTTATAAGCCCCACTCTTTTCTTTAAACCCTTTTTGGGCCTCTTGAGAGAGTGTAAGACCCATCCCTTTGTACAGAAAACCTTTTTGGGCCCCAGTCACTTGTATAAGTCCCTCTGTACAAAGTCAAACAGTGCGCTCACTGATAAAACCCTGGGCCTCTCCTTGAGCTGTAAGCCCCAAATCTTTCTTTTTCAAAGCACTTTCTCCTTTGATTTTGAATATACTGTTGTTTTCAATCTTTCTTTGTTGAACAACTAACCAAACAGCATGGAAGCACTACAACCGAGTAAGTGGTTATCGCTTTCATTTACTGCTTTCATATTATAAACTGTATTGTGGGGCTGCTCACTGTAAGTCTCCTTTCATAAACTCATATCTACTGTGTAATAATAGTATAGATATTTCGAGTTTCCCCGGTAACTACGTCTAGAACTAGGTGACGCCGTTTCATTTATTCGTAGAAATAGACGCCTAGATCCCCAATAGGAGCACCAGATACAGTCTTCTCTTCGGCTGTCCTCCTTAGGAATCGTCAAGAAGCTCTACTCCCCAAGATGAATGTATTCTCCGTGAATGGCATCTTTGAGTTTCTTCCCAATTCTCGAACTTTCCTGACTTGATCTATTCCTTGTGGATAGCTTGCCTTGAATGTCTCGGGGTTTGGGTACCCACTACGGTCATAATCTTGGACCTTAACTAAGGAACCCTCTTTAAAAGTTAAAAGTCGCTGGATAGTAAACCTCGCACGTTTACCAGTGGTTTTCATCTTTAAAAGAGTTATCTCTCCTAATGGAAAGGAGATGATAGACCCACGGGCTTCTTAAAAGCATTGGCCTCCTCTTGGGCATTATTCAAGGACCCTACGGCTTCTTAGAAGTATTCACAGCCTCCTCTTAGGCTTCGTATAATGATCTCTTCCTTCGGGAATGATAGCCTCCTCTTGGGCTTCGTACAAGGACCCGTCGGCTTCTTAAAAGTTTCCAGCCTCCTCTTGGGCTTCGTACAAATTGTCCCGACGACCTCCTAGAGGTATAGGAACAGAACCTAGTCATCCTCATACAACAGTCCTTTCATAGAGTCTACTACTGTTTCTCGAAGCATAGTACAAAAGATAAAACTCTAGACACGGACAGTCTAACTTTCTTGAGTCTCAAAGACATTCTCAAGCACCCTTCGCTAAATAGGAAGGAAACCCGCAGACTCGGATAGTCTCGATACCCTTTGGATTTCCCGTTTCCTCAAAGAGAAGGAAATATCCCTGATCCTCAAATTAAATCCCTTTGTACAGCGTTGCTCATATAAGAACTGATTTTCTCTTTTAAAATCAGTATATTAGATCTGTCACTCAACTGAAACAGTTACAATAGCCTCCATCTCGGGCTTCGTACGAGATACCAAAATTCTCCACAGTGGAGTCAAAACAACCTTTTCGCCTCTCTCTCGGGCTTTGTACGAGATACAAAAACACTCTCTTACTGAGTATAAAAGATTCTCCAACTGAGTCAACTCTTTGATAGCCTCCTCTTAGGCTTTGTATAACGATATGCCCCACTGGGTCAAAAACTTTTAGCCTCTCTCTCGGGCTTTGTACGAGACATAAATTAGCCTCCTCTTAGGCTTTGTATAATGATTTTCCTAGCAGAAATTAGCTTCCTCTTAGGCTTTGTATAAGAAAACCACTGGTTGATCCAATCGACCTTTTAGCATCAAAGCCGTGCCTTGTTCGCAGTACACAAACATCAACAACTCCTTTCCCTTCATCTAATCGCTGTAAGCGGCAAGCCTCTGGATCATCTATATCCATGCCACTGTCCCTCTTTTAGCATGAGAAATTCCTAAGGAAAGATGGCATTGCTCTACACTGAGTTAAAGTCTTCTCCTTCAGGTTAAAACCCTTTCTTCGGAAATTATGGCATTGCTCGGATCCGCGTATCCCAGTTAAAGTAATTCTCCTCCCCCTCTTTAGAGATGGCAAATTCTCTCTAAAGTCGAGGTCTTTCAGCTTCACGTCTTGGGCTTTGAACAAGACACAAATAGACCTTTTAGCTTCACATCTTGGGCTTTGAACAAGATACAAATCACCTTTCGCTTCATGTCTTGGGCTTTGAACAAGACACCAAAACACCCCTTTTCTCCCATAGAATAGGAGGAACTACGAACGCTCTGATTTCCCTGTTTCGGTAAACGGGAATACGTAGGCATAAGATCGAAAGAAAAGATCTTAGCGAGCGCAATCAACAAAAAAACCAAATCCCATATCTTCGTCAATCAAAATCAGTAATTCAAAAGCACCAGTCCTAACATCCTAATCCTTATTCCCCGCCAGAAACCCTTTGCCTAGATAAAAAGAAAGAAAGTCGTATTGGCGAAAATACAAATAACCAGTACAAAGGCCCCCCACATTGATAGCATCTGTAACCTAACAGACCGCTGTTTAAACTCAGTATGCAAAGCAGGGTTAATTGGAGACATCTATTTCCCTTCCTTATTCAGCTTACAATAGGATAAAAAATGAATCGACCTGTAGTTTTAAGCTCAACCGCAGAGAGTGACCAGCGCTTAAGAACTGCGTCCAAAATCGCTCGCTACAGAAAAGTGGCGCCCACCGTGGGGCCTTTCAAAGTTAGATCTAGGCACGGTCGTCCCCATTTTTCACAGAAAAGTGGCGCCCACCGTGGGGCCCTTGTTTTTCTTTCTGTCTGTTTTCCTTGTAAAATGGCGACTCTGCTGGGGAGTCTCGTTTTCTGCCTTAGGGCATCATCCCCGTTTTCTACAGAAAATGGGAACTCTACCGAAGAGAAAGATTGACCTATGCTGGTCCATCTCTTAGGCAGGGAACCACAGATTGGGGCTTCCGCCGGGGAACCCATTTCTGTCAGGAACTTAGGATTCTTAGCTTTATAAGTCTAGGATGATTAGGACAAATATATATACTGCTTTTCCTAAATGCTATACGTGTTTATTTTTCTGCTACTGGGAATGCGTGTGATGCCGCATGTGGTGAGAATGAGTATACACTTAAGATAAGTGATGGCGACGGGGTCGACCATCAACCTCAGTGGAGGCTGACCAACGCAACCCATTCACTCTTATAGCCAATGGGCCGGTTGTTAAGTCTGAGAAGCTGAGGAGCCAAACCCTTTTGTAGTGCGGAAAATATCGGAAATAGTTGTTACGCGATACTACCCTCATTTGAGGCTGGTGATCTATTCTCGGTGAATGGCACTTACTCTAAGATTGCTCCACAACTCGCTGGCGATCCGCTTGTTGTTTTACTTTCCTGGGAGGAGCTGATGATAATGAGTACAGGTACAAAAATCACCCTAGTATAAACCTTTGGGGATGGGTAGAGCCTTGACTTCATGACAACGACCCTTTGACCCCATGTTTTTTCTATGTTTTTGTGTGCTGCATTCATGCATCCATTTAATAAAACATTAAAACATTCAAAAAACTTTCTCTTCTAGTCTCTCTGTTTTTCAAATTAAACTAAGACTGTGATTGCAAATATCAGAGAAAAGGATTATGCTAATGGATTTCGGTAAAAGGAGGACTCACCAGTATACCTTCAAGGTTCCAAAACTAGGGGATTTGAGAAAGTTAGCAAGGATGATCGTTAACCCAGAGGCTTTCAGAGCCAAGCACGGTGGTTTGCTACCACTGTTAAGAGTCCATGTGATTAAGGGGATCATGGACGCGCTCATTCAATTCTACGATCCGGTTTATCATTGTTTCACATTCCCGGATTACCAGCTATCACCAACGCTGGAGGAGTATTCTCATTTGATTGATTTACATATCACTGATCGAGCTCCATTTTCTGGACTGGAAGAAATTCCAAAGAATCAGACTATTGCAATAGCAATTCATTTGGACGAGTCTGAGGTCCGGACTCACATGACCACTAAGGGTGGCACCCAAGGTTTTCCAGCCCAGTTCCTGACCAAGAAAGCTCTGTACTTTGCTAGTATAGGGAACATGACTGCTTTTGAAAGCATCTTTGTCTTGCTCACCTACGGATTATTTTTGTTTCCCAATATCAATAACTTCGTCGATATCAACGCTATTAAGGTTTTCCTCATTGGAAACCCTGTGCCGACTTTGCTCGCAGATGCGTATCATTCTGTACACTTGGGAAATTTGTACAGCGGAGGGGAGATCACATGCTGTGTACCTTTTCTTTACAAATGGTTTATCTCTCACTTGCCCAAGTCTGCTGCTTTTTGGGATTGCAAGAGTGACTTACGTTGGTCACAGAAGATCATGTCTCTCACCAATTCCGATATAGATTGGTGTAATAGGATTTATGAGGGAATCAGAATCATTGACCATTGTGGAAACTTCCCCAGCGTACCCCTCATAGGAACTAAAGGAGGAATCAACTATCATCCGATATTAGTTCTTCGTCAATTTGGATACCCGATGAGACACATCCCACTGGGTGTTCATCTGGAAGGTCTTTTCTTCAAAGAAGGAGAAAGTGACAGAGCACTAAAGATGGAAATAGTGCAAGCTTGGAAACATGTTCATAAGAAAGGACGAGAGTCTCTGGGAAAACCGGACTGTGTCTCGGTGGAGCCTTATCTCCATTGGGTACAAACTAGAGCTCTCAAGCTAAAGATGCCTTATCCTCGTTACGGAATTCTTCCGCCGAGGGAAACTGTCATGTACTTCATGACGGAAACTGAAAAGCTTCAGGTTACTCTCAACAAAGTTCAAAAGGAAAGAAGATCTTGGAAGAACAAGTACCGCACCTTCGACGTAGAGTGTATCCAAATACAGCAATTACTGAAAGAGAAAGATGCTCTGATTGAAATTTTGGAGCAGCATGCTGTAGAGAATCAAGATGACCAAAGGAATTTGCTCGCTCCTTTCACCTGGAAAAGGAATGACAACCCGACAATGGCCCAAGCGCCCCGGTCAAAGAAGAGGACTCGGGACCCATTAGTTTAGGTTTCTGTTTCTGCACTTTGTAATCTACTGTATTTCCATTTCTGTAATCCTTTGGAATTCAATAAAAAGGGGTTTCCCCACTGTTTGATATTTGCAATCTAATTGTCGAAGTTTATTTTAATTAAACCTAAAAACAATTAATATAATCATTGCATTCATCATTCTCACATCGCGTATTCTCCTTACTAACGAATCTCACGTTTGTGTCTCGATTCTAGAGTAAAACTGTCTCATTCGTATAATACTCGGACCAATTGTCAGAAAAAGATGGATGATCTTGAGGAAGAAAACAGAGAGTTGAAAGAAGAGATCGACGCTCTGAGAGAGGATATGAGAAAGCTTCGTAACGACATGCAAGCCACGACAGAAGCTCAGCTACAAAGAACTGTGATCTCAGAGATCACCTCAACGCCCATCATAGAAAAGTATGATCCTAGGTATCAGATGCCGAAAGATCGTCCTTGGGGCATGCCTGTTAACTATATCCCGGAAGGATATGTTCCGCCGATCACTGAAGATCAGGGAATCGCAACAGAAGCCGCTGGGCCTGAAGGTTACAAACTTCGGGAAAGCGAAGATGCCAGGGGCATACTCAAGACTCCTGAAGGTTACAAACTTTGGGAGACGCCAAGACTTACTACTGTAGTCACGGTACCACCCCTTGTGGTGCACACTATCCCGGAAGGACAGATTCCACGGACACCTTCTGGTAAGAAGGAAACTATGTTTGATAGAATGGATGAATTCCAGGAGCAGTTCTTGGAAATGCAGAAAGAGCTGCAAGCCATTCGCGGTCAGGATCTATTTGGAAAGGACGCCGCAGACCTCTGCTTAGTCCCAAATGTGAAAGTCCCGCACAAGTTCCAAGTGCCCGACTTTGAAAAATACAAGGGTAACTGTTGCCCTCAAAACCATCTGGTGATGTACGCTCGGCGGATGTCAGCCCAGACGGAGAATCAGGACTTACTGATTCACTACTTCCAGGATAGTTTAACCGGTGCCGCACTTAAATGGTACATGGGTTTAAACCGTACTACGATCAGTACATTCAGAGATCTTGGTACTGCCTTCGTCCAACAATACAAGTACAATTTGGACATGGCACCCGACAGAGATCAACTCAGATCAATGTCGCAAAAGGACAAGGAAACCTTTAAGGAGTATGCTCAAAGGTGGTGTGAAATTGCCGCTCAAATTTGTCCACCTCTTGAGGAAAAAGAAATGACAAAAATCTTCTTAAAGACCTTAAGCTCATTTTACTATGACCGAATGGTTGCCAGTGCGCCCAGTGATTTCACCGAAATGGTCGGCATGGGTGTACGTCTTGAGGAAGCCGTCCGAGAAGGACGTTTGGTAAAAGACACTGGATCAACGAGCGGTACCAAAAAATACGGTAGTGCTCTCCCTAAGAAAAAAGAACAAGATATTGGGAATATCTCTCTCGGAAAGCAAAGGCGTCGTTATCAGCCAGTAGCAGCTGTTACTCCTGCTATCGGCCCCACGCCTGTTCCTATGTATCAACCTCAGGTTGCGCAGAGCCAACCTGACCAACAAAGGACACAACAGCCTCTTCAGCAGACTCGTCCTCCATATAACAACAACCGTACAACACGGCCACCAGGATTTGATCCTATACCCGTAACATACGCAGAGCTGTTTCCGTTACTGCTGGCTAAGGGGCACATTCAGACTAAGTCTCCCCTTTTAGTTCCGGAAAATCCGCCTTTCTGGTTTAAGGTGGATCAAACATGTCCTTATCATCAAGGAGGTTCAGGGCATAACATTGAGACTTGTCTCAATTTCAAATCCGACGTGCAAAAGCTTGTTAGGAGCGGGCTCTTATCTTTCAAAGATACGAATCCTAATGTTCTTACGAACCCGCTGCCTCAACACGAGAAAGCTGCAGTCAATCTGATTGAGAAAGAGACTAACAATGTCTATCAAATTCACGATGTACTCTTGTTGAAGACCAACTTGGTCAAGATACATTGTATTCAAAGTGGGCGTGGCCAGGTGCCACCACACAACTATGACAGTTGTAGCGTCTGTTCGGAAAGTAACCAAGGGTGTTACCTTGTGAGAGTAGCTCTTCAGGGTCAGGTCGATCATGGAGAAATTCGTCCATATCCAGGTTCAGGACCCATCATTTGGTCGCCGAACTACCTTGCCGATCAGGTTGAGGATGTTGTCACGATCTCTGGTCATCACCAGATCAGGGATGTTTTTGCCATCGTCCCTCTACTTGACGAATCTAGAGTTCCCAACCAGGAACGGATCGAGATTACTTATGATGGTCAGAAAAATCAGAAGGTTCCCATAGTCATCTATCTACCGGGGCCACTACCGTATGAATCAGCTAAGGCGATCCCTTACAAATACGGTGCAACAACAATTGAGAATGGAAAGGAAATTCCATTACCCTCCGTCGTGAATATTGCAGACGTCATTCGTGTAACACGGAGTGGTAGAATCTTCAACCGAGGGGTTGGAGAATCCAACAAAGAAGAGGAACTTCAGGCGGAAATTCCTGATCCACCAGTCGGTCAATCTGGTAATCCCGACTTTTCAAAAGACAAAGATGAGATGCTAAAGCTCATCCAAAGGAGTGAATATAACATTGTTGATCAACTGTTACAGACTCCTTCAAAGATCTCAGTATTATCACTATTACTCAGTTCAGAAGCGCACAGGGAGGCTCTACAGAAAGTCTTGAAGCAAGCCTTTGTGGAATAAGATGTAACAATCAGGCAATTCGATAGCATTGTCGCTAACATCACTTCCTGCAATAATTTGGGATTTAGTGATGAGGAATTACCTGAAGAGGGTCGCCGTCATAACATGGCGCTCAATATCACAGTTAACTGCCAGGGCGATGCTTTAGCCAACGTACTGGTAGACACAGGGTCAGCCCTGAATGTTATGCCGAAGTCCACTTTGACGCAATTATCATTCAAGGGCCCTCCGATGAGAGTCAGCGAGGTCATCGTCAAAGCATTCGACGGATCCAGAAAAACAGTTATCGGCGAAGTTGATCTTCCCATAACTATTGGTCCTCACACTTTCCAAATCACTTTCCAGGTCATGGACATCCGGGCAACATACCGTTGTTTATTAGGAAGACCTTGGATACATCAGGCTGGAGCGGTTACTTCAACCCTCCACCAGAAGCTAAAGTTCGTCAAGAACGATCAACTTGTCACGGTTTGTGGGGAACAAGCCTTGCTTGTGAGTAACCTATCATCATCTACTTGTGTGGAACCCGAGGAGGTTATTGGAACTCAGTTCCAAGCACTATCGGTGAGCAAGAATGATCAATCCGAAGAAGGAACTTCAATTTCTTCATACAACGATGCTATCAAAGCGGTCGAGAGTACCGATACGACAGGATGGGGACGGCTTGTCATTCCTAATGACAATAAAACAAAGAAGGGTCTTGGTTTTTCTGCAACCTGTACCCAGACAGCCGCCAATGATGAAAGTCTTCATCCCCTTCAAAACTTCTTCCACAGTGGAGGTTTTCTTCACCCAGTGTCTCAGACAGTTCATGCTATCAATGAGGAAGATCCTTCTGACATAGATGAAGAATGGAAGTCCTACCTTAATAAGGACGGCTATATGTCTTAGGAAGAGGTGCCTATGCCTTTTATCTTTCCTACAGAAAGTTCGAGATTTATACCAAGATCAGATGTCAAAATGATCTACGGAGATTGTGATCCGGAAGGATGCCATGCTCCGCCAAATTCATTAGAGGAAGACACTCTGATGAAAGACAACTTTGATCACGATTACTATGGCCCGATGGATGGCCTGCCAATGTGGCAGCCTTACCCAGGAAACTTGGGGCCAGAAAGTCAGCCGAATAATGAAACTCAGCTGAGCGTCATTGAACAGAATACCTATGTCTCCACCACGTCATGGGATCAACACTCAGGTCATTCGGAAACTACTCAACATGAAGATGAATTCGCAACGTTTGCAGGACTAGAATTCATCAACTATGCTTTTCCCGAGGTCAACGTCATCGAGAGAAGTGACTCCTCCAGTTCCAAAGAAGTTTGGGACACTCTGGGACAACCAAGTGGAAAATTGGACTATATGGTCAAGTACACCGCTCCCGAAAGCTCTCGTATCAGGCTCGAAGACATCCAGCCAACTGGATGGGGAGATACAGCTGAGAGCACAAATGCTATGCAAAATGCAACAGAGGAATCCTCCTACGACAATTCTTCTTGGGAGACAGATTCCAATGATCCTACTCCACTAGAAATTAGCGTCATTTTTGAAGACAAATCAAGGAAGGTGCTAGACTTTGTGATTCACCGAGGAGTTCGCCGCCAATGGGTTACCGTCAAGGTTCCGAAGGTCGTTCATCAGTCAAAGTAATTGCCATCTTTAAACTTTTCACCCTGCCCAGGTGAAACGGATATTTTGATAGGGCTCGTTTTCTGTAAATTTCCCTCTTCGCTTTGCCCAAAACGACAGAGTTTTATTTTATAGGGCTGTAGTTTCAAGATTCGACTTGTTCATTAATAAAATAACGTCGTTCTGTAATTTCCGCATTAATTGCTGTTTTCTCTTTTTGCTTTTTCAGAAAATGGTAATCCTAAAAAAACATTCAATAAAAATAAGCAGTAAAACAAATACACTACACACACTTGCATTTTCTCTATCTCTTCTAAACACGAATCATCACGTCATGCAGATTGCTTGTTTTATACCTCGTTGAAACATACGATCCGATGCCTTCTTCCAACTTTGAGTTCCCGGTATTCGAGGCTGAAGAAGAAAATGACAACGAAATTCTAGAAGAGATCTCCCGACTACTCAGACAAGAGGAAAGGTCCATTGAACCTCGCAAAGAGCCGTTGGAAACGGTAAACTTGGGTTCAGAAAAAGAGAGAAAAGAAATCAGGATCGGAGCACTGCTCAGTCCAACTGTCAAAGAAAGTTTGATAAAGCTTCTCCAAGAATTCCCCGATGTGTTCGCTTGGTCCTATCAGGATATGCCAGGGTTGGATACCAGCATCGTGGAACATCACTTACCGTTGAGATCAGAATGTCCGCCAGTAAAGCAAAGGTTGAGACGCACTCACCCGGACATGGCCATCAAAATCAAGGAGGAGGTGCAGAAACAGATCGACGCGGGTTTCCTCGCTACATCTGAATATCCTCAGTGGTTAGCCAACATCGTACCCGTTCCCAAAAAGGACGGAAGGGTCAGAATGTGTGTTGATTACAGAGATCTGAACAAGGCAAGTCCAAAGGACGACTTTCCTTTACCACACATTGACATGCTGGTTGACAACACAGCAAAGTTCAAAGTATTCTCCTTCATGGATGGATTCTCGGGCTATAATCAGATCAAAATGGCGCCGAAAGACATGGAGAAAACTTCGTTCATTACCCCATGGGGTACCTTTTGTTACAAGGTAATGCCGTTCGGTTTGAAGAATGCCGGGGCAACCTATCAAAGGGCCATGACTACTCTGTTTCATGACATGATACACAAAGAAATCGAGGTATATGTCGATGATTTGATTGCAAAATCAAGAACAGAGGATGAGCTCGTTGAACATCTGTCAAAATTGTTCGAACGTCTAAGAAAATTCAAGCTCCGCTTGAATCCCAACAAGTGCACCTTCGGTGTCCGTTCGGGGAAATTACTAGGGTTCATCGTCAGCCAGAAAGGGATTGAGGTTGATCCTGACAAGGTCAAGGCCATTCAAGAAATGCCTTCTTCGAAAATTGAAAAACAAGTCAGAGGATTCCTGGGACATTTGAACTACATCTCTAGATTCATATTCCTTATGACCGCCACTTGTGCGCCGATTTTCAAGCTATTGAAAAAGAACTAGGATTGCGTTTGGTCAGAAGACTGGCAAACTGCCTTCGACAATATTAAGGAATATTTGTTGAATCCTCCGATTCTATCACCTCCAGTGGAAGGAAGAAAACTGATCATTTACCTCACAGTCCTAGAGGACTCAATGGGATGTGTACTTGGCCAACAAGACGAAACTAAAAGGAAAGAGTCTGCCATTTACTATCTAAGCAAGAAATTCACCGACTGCGAGACTCGGTACACAATGCTTGAGAAAACTTGTTGCGCTTTAGCTTGGGCAGCCAAACGTCTTCGCCAGTACAAGATTCGTCATACTACTTGGTTGGTCTCCGAAATGATTCCAATCAAGTACGTTTTCGAAAAACCTGCTCTCACGGGAAGGATTGCCCGTTGGCAGATGTTACTATCAGAATATGACATAGAGTATCACGCTCAAAAAGCCGTTAAGGGAAGTATTTTAGCCGATCATTTGGCTCATCAACCGATTGACGATCAAGAATCAATCGGGTTTGACTTCCTAGATGAAGATGTCATGTATCTAAAGATGAAAGATTGCGATGAACCGCTACCCAGTGAAGGGCCAGAACCAGGTTCCCAGTGGGGACTTATCTTTGACGGAGCAGTCAATCATTATGGAAACGGAATTGGGGCAATCATTGTTACCCCTCAGGGTTCCCACATTCCTTTCACTGCCAGACTTACGTTCAAATGTACGAACAACGAGGCCGAATACGAAGCATGTATTATGGGTCTCGAAGAAGCGATTGATTTAAGGATCAAAAACTTGGACGTATACGGCGACTCAGCCCTGGTTATCAATCAGATAAAAGGAGATTGGAACACATACCAATCAGGATTGATTCCTTACAAAGACTATGCAAGGAGGTTGTTACCCTTCTTCAACAGAGTCGACTTTCATCACATCCCTCGTGATGAGAATCACATGGCTGATGCATTAGCCACTCTCTCTTCCATGATTAGTGTAGGTCGATGGAATGACATACCTAAGATTGACGTTATGCGCCTTGAACGGCCCGCTTACATCTTCACGATTGAAGCAGTCATAGACGACAAACCTTGGTATCACGATATCAAATGCTTCCTTCAGAAACAAGAGTACCCATCTGGGGCACTCAGAAAAGACAGAAAGACCCTCAGAAGATTGGCTGGAAACTTCTTCCTGAGCGGTGACACTCTTTATAATAGAAATTTTGACATGGTCTTGCTCCGATGCGTCGACAGACCAGAAGAAGACGTGCTCATGAAAGAAATTCATGAAGGATCCTTTGGCACTCATGCCAACGGACACACAATGGCGAGAAAAATTCTCAGGGCCGGGTATTATTGGTTGACCATGGAATCCGACTGCTACAAGTACATGAGGAGGTGTCACAAGTGTCAGATATACTCCGACAAAATTCATGTACCGCCATCACATCTCAAAGTTCTTTCTTCCCCGTGGCCTTTTTCCATATGGGGAATCGACATGATTGGTATGATTGAGCCCAAGGCTTCAAACGGACATCAGTTCATCCTGGTAGCCATTGATTATTTCACCAAGTGGGTCGAAGCAGCGTCATTCGCCAATGTAACCCGACAAGTGGTGGTCCGATTTATCAAAAACAATATCATCTGCCGTTATGGTGTTCCAAGCGAGATCATTACTGATAATGGATCTAACTTGAACAATAAGATGATGAAAGAGTTGTGTGCAGAGTTCAAGATCGAACACCATAACTCATCTCCCTACCGACCCAAGATGAACGGAGAGGTAGAAGCGGCTAACAAGAACATCAAGAGGATTGTTCAAAAGATGGTTGTAACCTACAAAGACTGGCATGAAATGCTACCCTTTGCTCTTCACGGTTATCGTACATCTGTCCGCACTTCAACAGGGGCAACCCCTTTCTCTCTAGTATATGGCATGGAGGCAGTGCTTCCCATAGAAGTAGAGATCCCGTCAATCAGGGTATTGATGGAAGCTAAGCTCACCGAAGCTGAGTGGTGTCAAAGTTGACACGACGAACTGAACCTGATCGAAGAAAAGAGAATCACGGTACTATGCCATGGTCAGCTGTATCAACAGAGAATGAAAAGGGCGTTCGACAAAAAGGTTCGACCTCGTATTTTCAGAAAAGGAGACCTCGTGCTCAAGAAGATACAATCATTTCTCACTAACTCTCGGGGCAAATGGACCCCAAATTATGATGGCCCCTATGTGGTCACGAAAGCTTTCTCAGGCGGCGCCTTGAGACTTGCAACCATGGACGGAGAGGAATTTGCCTACCCCACGAATGTTGATGTAGTCAAGAAATACTTCGCCTAAACTAAAAAAAAAAAAAACGTCTCGGTGGATTGAAAACCCGAAAGGGCGGTCCAGGCAAAAGTTAGAGACATGGAAAAAAATCATCCCGATGGATTGGAAATCTCATAGTACAATCCAGGCAAAAATTAGGGATAATGGCAAGTAACTATGTTCAACAGAGGCAAGTCCCTCAGCAGCAGTTACAGCATCATCTATCGGAGGAAATCTCCAGTCAAAGGTCATCTTCGACGGAAGCTCAGGATGTCCCGAATTCAAAGTTGGTAGAAGGATAGTGGTCGTTATGTTTCAACGTAGCCCTTTTCCCTGTAAATTACCATTTTCTAACTTTGTATATACTATTTGGAATCACGCGTTTGGCTGATCTCCATCTTATCAATAAAATTTGAGCCCTTGTGCTTTTGTTTGTAATTCTTAACTTGTTTTAGCTTTACATAACGACGTTGTTTAAACTTAATCAGCGATTCTTGAAATAAAACAAAAATGAATTTACTTGTTAAACTTTTTCTGCTTTTAAATTAAAGATGGCATTTCTTTTGACTGTTGAACATCAGAAGAACATCGATCGCTTCTCCCGAAGTAAGCGAACTTCAAAGTGAAGAATCAGAGTACTCCTTCTAAGCCAGTACTCCTGAATGAAGGGATCAACTGTGTCAGAGACATTGTTTCGTCTGACATCCTCGGCCGAGTTCTCATCTCCTAAGCCCGATCAACATAGCTCCCAACGGGACTATCTCTCCTAAGCAAGGTGGAATTGCTATTTTGAATCAACGGTACTTCTTCGCCCCGCGATGGCCGAATATTCAATTGTGTTCATCCATTAGTCTGTATGTCGCGTCTGTTTTGTCAGCATATACATACATACTTCATGCATTTTATTTGCGTTCGCATTTCGTATTGCATCACTATCACTTGAGTCGGTCTTGTCCCCTAGTGATAAACAGTTTTCTCAATCGAGTTTGTCCGTTCTTTCCTCGTCAGGAAGTGTTGCATCTGCACAATCTCGCCACCAGTGTATCTTTAGATCAGAGTCGGCACTTGGCCACTTTGATAACTTGAACCTCTGAAAAGCCAGAGAAAACTCTCAATAAACATCACTCTTCGCCATTGAAGATAATATCCTTGCTTTCCCGGATTAAGGAAAATCCACAGAGAAAGCCTCGTGATCAGAGATTCGGCAGTACATCAGTATTTCTTTGAAAAGTCGTTGATGAAAAGGTCATCGACACCTCAAAATTGGACCCCATCATATGGCGTTTCTTCGGGAAGATCCTGAGAAAAGTATGATGAAAGATCCCAAACGAAATTAGTCTCTCAAGAGACTCGCTTTCCCCAGTAGAAACAAATGGCGTCTCCAAAACAGAGAAGTTTGTACAACTCTACAACTCAGACGACTGGGTTCCCCAGCAAGTTTGACGTCAAAACTTTTTCCACTCAAATGGCATCTCCCCAGGAAAATTCGGCGAGAAGTTTAAAGGAAAACCGCTACACATAGCGTCCCTTGTCAATAAAGTTTATTGACAAAAGAAACTAAGACCAGTTCCTTGGTAGGAAACCAGGATCGAGGGGAAGTTGACAAAAGAAACTAAGACCAGTTCCTTGGTAGGAAACCAGGAACGAGGGGAAGTTCATTTCAGAGACTGAGACCAGTTCTTGGTAGGAAACCAAGAACGAGGGGAAGTTCAAAAGAAACCAAGACCAGTTCCTTGGTAGGAAACCAGGATCGAGGGGAAGTTTATTTCAAAAGAGACTGAGACCAGTTCCTTGGTAGGAAACCAGGATCGAGGGGAAGTTTACCTTTTCTAAGCCTCATTGCTTAGCTAAAGAATATGAATGCGTAAGCTACCATTCATAACCACCATCAAAATTTCGGATATTCCGATATTTAATCCTCTTGCACCCCGAATACCCGAATCCCTTCGTCATTCATACCTTCGGGTCCAAGAAGATTAAATAGGGGCATCTGTAATACCCCAAATTTTGACCACTTAGATTTCCCATCATTGTGAAAATCATCATCACAATATGGATGAACCATCATGCTTCATCAGTCTCCCCAAAGATGGGTGAGCATCCAATACAATCAAAATTAGGGTTTCAAGCCCTCTCTGAGTGCTTAGACAAAGGATCAATCAAGAAATGACATGATCTTCAACTTGTCTAATCTCTTAAACATCCACAATGGATCAAAAAGGACTCCCACTTCAAGGATTAAGCACAAGGCTGCTCCCTTCTAGGTGGATCAAGTCTCAAGATTGACAGTGTCACCAAATTAGGGTTTTGGTCGACCAGAGTCTCCAGATGGAAATTTTCATCTGGGCACAAGGCAATGATCCAAAACATAACCTAATATGCTTCATGGAACCTCATGAACCCATGCATCAAGTCAATTTTGCCTCAGGGGATGCATTCATAAAAAATCAGGAATTAGGGTTTCTTGACCTAATTCACCCCTAAGTTGACTTTTGGGACAAACCATGAGCCAAGACCTCAAGAGATGATTTGAGGGTCTCTAATACACCATATTGATCCATTTGGAACAATGGATTGATCCAAGAAGCTTGAGCAACAAGTCTCATTTTCATCTGCACCACAATTAGGGTTTTAAGGGAAAAGTCAACTGTAACTTTGACTTTTGACCAAGACATGCTCCTAAACCCTAGGACATACCTCAATATACCCTATGACACCCATGGAACATGTCCATCAAGTTTGATTTAGGTCAAGGACATGATTTCCTGAAGAATTGCACAGTTTGGAATTCATCTGATAAAAAGTCAACTGTGCACAAAAGTCAACTTTGACTTTTTGAGATTTTTCACCAAAATGGATTTTTAACCCTAAAATGATGTTAATGTATGATTTGAATCATCATTCATCAAGAAAAATCAAGAAAAGTGAGATAACTTGTAAAAGGGGTAACCATAAAACTTAGAAATTTTTCTAAGTTAAAAATAAAGTGGCAAAGGTACCAACTTTGGAGGACCATAACTCCCAAACCACAAGGCCATTTTTTCTCATCCAAAGATGGATTTGTAGCCCTCATTATCACCTACAAAAACTTCAACTACAAGTCATTCCAATTCATTAAGGATTTTGAGTTATGGAGTGATCAAAGTGGCTGAAAAGTGAAAATGTCACTTTTTCCAACACTTAGTGAAATTTTCACTAAGTCAGAATTTGCCTTCACTTTTTGCCAAATGTAGGGGGATTTTTCACTTGGAATCAAAAGAGATCAAAACCAAACTTGTTCAAACAGTTGTTGTATCATGTAAGAGCTTTCCAAAATGGCCAAGAACATTGCCAAATTCAACCTACATCATGAGATACAACATTGCCAAGTTGCCTTGCTGAAATCTGTCAAGGCAAGGCAGAATTTGCACTTTGGCTCGATTTGCCAAAATCAGCCAATTCCAATAGTTCCTATCCACTTGGACACCTCAGAGGATGGAATCCAAAGGGGACAATCACTGAGCCAAGCCTCCAAAGTCCATGCAACAAGAAATAGCATGTTGAACCTAGAATGGCCAAAATAGGGACAAGACTTCAAATTTGGAATGAGGCATTCAATGGAACCATCAAGGTGGCATGGACTGAGCCATTCTCATCTGAAATCAGTCAAGACTTATCCAAGACCAAGGGGACCAAAGCTCTGTGCCCTAACCTCTAGTCAATGGCTAGAGGAGACTTGATTTCTCATTGGACAACATTGGCCAAACCTACTTACCAGCTGCCATGCACTATTCCTTGCAAAACAAACTTGCTCTACTATAAATAGAGCTCAATTGTGGTCAGTTTAAGCACACCAAAGCCATCTAACAGATGCTCTCCTCAAAATCTCTTTCTCTTGGCAAAAATGCCTTTCTTAGCAAGGTAGCTATCGGGTTTTGAGTTTGAGAGCAATTCTGCACAAACCAATCACTCACACACCTCACATACATCACATATGAGCTGATCAAACACTCACATAACTTCTGAAACATCAATTTCATGAAATCACCAGCTGGTTGCTCAAATTTTCAAACAAGGTGCAGCTGAGGTACCACAAAATGATCCAGCCAATTTCAATCAAGTCCAACCATCCAAACACAATCCATAGGGTGTAGGGAAGCTGTCCAGATCATCACAACTCATCTGTAACACCTCCAAATCAAAAATCACTTTGAACTTGCTGTCACGGCTGGAGGTAAGCACATACTTGGTCATCTCTCAATCTATGCATATTTCCTCGCACAATAATTTGGCCATATGTTCATAATCATGCATGGAATGTTTTCCCTCAATTAATTGCATTGTTTGAATCGTGTATCAAAAATCCTAGCCTTCATGCAGAAATTAGGGTTCTTGAGGTTTCTTCGTGATTTCTTGTTGTATGTTTAATTTAAATGAAATTAAAGTACATAGACATGGTCGTGAGGTTGAGACGAGCATAATGATATGTGGATTGCATGATATGATTACGTATTCATGGAGATTGGATAGAAAATGCAAATCTGAGAAACCAAGAACACGCGCGTGTTCTTCAGCTGTTCTTGGCGCCATTTTTCATATATTCAAATATTTGAATTTTGTGATTTTGTTTAATTGATTCAAAAATTAATTTCTCTCTGAGTTTTAATGATTTTGAGTTGATTCTTTTTTTAATAATTCACAAAAATGTTAAAATAATTTATTTTATCAAAAAATCCCAAAAATATTATTTATTTCATATAATTGATATTTTTGTAAAGAATTAATATTTTGATTGTTTTTGGCATTTTAAATATTTTTTCTACATTGATTTTGCAACTTTTAATGCTTTCTAATTATTTTGTAGGTCAATACTTAATTTTTGAACCATTAATCCAAGATCACAATTTGTTTTCCATGTGTTAAACAATTTTTGATCATTGTAATTGAATTTTTATTCAATTAAATACATTTTGAAAACAAATTAGGGTTTTGGATTAATTCAACCCTCATAAATCATTTTCAAAACACTTTGGGCCTCTATTAGAGTGTAAGACCCAATCCTTTTTTGACCAAATCATCTTTGGGCCTCACTTATTGTATAAGTCCCGATACCGTAAAAAAAAACAAACGGCGCGATCTTCGCCTTTTCAAAAATCATCTGGGCCTACCCTCGAGTAGTAAGACCCATTTATTTTTCTTCAAAACTTGTTGGGCCTCTTGAGAGAGTGTAAGACCCATCCCCCCTTGTACAAAAACTTTTTGGGCCTCACTCATTGTATAAGTCCCTCTGTACAAGTAAACGGCGCGATCGTCGCCCGTTTAAAAATAAAAACCATCTGGGCCTACCCTCGAGTAGTAAAACCCATTTCTTTTTCTTTAAAACACTTTGGGCCTCTAATAGAGTGTAAGACCCAATCCCCCTTTTAACCAAAAACATTTTGGGCCTCACTTATTGTATAAGTCCCTTTGCGTTAAAAGAAAACCTCGGCGCGATCGCCATTTTTAAACGAAAAATCATTTGGGCCTACCCTCGTGTTATAAGCCTCACTCTTTTCTTTAAACCCTTTTTGGGCCTCTTGAGAGAGTGTAAGACCCATCCCTTTGTACAGAAAACCTTTTTGGGCCCCAGTCACTTGTATAAGTCCCTCTGTACAAAGTCAAACAGTGCGCTCACTGATAAAACCCTGGGCCTCTCCTTGAGCTGTAAGCCCCAAATCTTTCTTTTTCAAAGCACTTTCTCCTTTGATTTTGAATATACTGTTGTTTTCAATCTTTCTTTGTTGAACAACTAACCAAACAGCATGGAAGCACTACAACCGAGTAAGTGGTTATCGCTTTCATTTACTGCTTTTATATTATAAATTGTATTGTGGGGCTGCTCACTGTAAGTCTCCTTTCATAAACTCATATCTACTGTGTAATAATAGTATAGATATTTCGAGTTTCCCCGGCAACTACGTCTAGAACTAGGTGACGCCGTTTCATTTATTCGTAGAAATAGACGCCTAGATCCCCAATAGGAGCACCAGATACAGTCTTCTCTTCGGCTGTCCTCCTTAGGAATCGTCAAGAAGCTCTACTCCCCAAGATGAATGTATTCTCCGTGAATGGCATCTTTGAGTTTCTTCCCAATTCTCGAACTTTCCTGACTTGATCTATTCCTTGTGGATAGCTTGCCTTGAATGTCTCGGGGTTTGGGTACCCACTACGGTCATAATCTTGGACCTTAACTAAGGAACCCTCTTTAAAAGTTAAAAGTCGCTGGATAGTAAACCTCGCACGTTTACCAGTGGTTTTCATCTTTAAAAGAGTTATCTCTCCTAATGGAAAGGAGATGATAGACCCACGGGCTTCTTAAAAGCATCGGCCTCCTCTTGGGCATTATTCAAGGACCCTACGACTTCTTAGAAGTATTCACAGCCTCCTCTTAGGCTTCGTATAATGATCTCTTCCTTCGGGAATGATAGCCTCCTCTTGGGCTTCGTACAAGGACCCGTCGGCTTCTTAAAAGTTTCCAGCCTCCTCTTGGGCTTCGTACAAATTGTCCCGACGACCTCCTAGAGGTATAGGAACAGAACCTAGTCATCCTCATACAACAGTCCTTTCATAGAGTCTACTACTGTTTCTCGAAGCATAGTACAAAAGATAAAACTCTAGACACGGACAGTCTAACTTCCTTGAGTCTCAAAGACATTCTCAAGCACCCTTCGCTAAATAGGAAGGAAACCCGCAGACTCGGATAGTCTCGATACCCTTTGGATTTCCCGTTTCCTCAAAGAGAAGGAAATATCCCTGATCCTCAAATTAAATCCCTGAGTACAGCGTTGCTCATATAAGAACTGATTTTCTCTTTTAAAATCAGTATATTGGATCTGTCACTCAACTGAAACAGTTACAATAGCCTCCATCTCGGGCTTCGTACGAGATACCAAAATTCTCCACAGTGGAGTCAAAACAACCTTTTCGCCTCTCTCTCGGGCTTTGTACGAGATACAAAAACACTCTCTTACTGAGTATAAAAGATTCTCCAACTGAGTCAACTCTTTGATAGCCTCCTCTTAGGCTTTGTATAACGATATGCCCCACTGGGTAAAAAACTTTTAGCCTCTCTCTCGGGCTTTGTACGAGACATAAATTAGCCTCCTCTTAGGCTTTGTATAATGATTTTCCTAGCAGAAATTAGCCTCCTCTTAGGCTTTGTATAAGAAAACCACTGGTTGATCCAATCAACCTTTTAGCATCAAAGCTGTGCCTCGTTCGCAGTACACAAACATCAACAACTCCTTTCCCTTCATCTAATCACTGTAAGCGGCAAGCCTCTGGATCATCTATATCCATGCCACTGTCCCTCTTTTAGCATGAGAAATTCCTAAGGAAAGATGGCATTGCTCTACACTGAGTTAAAGTCTTCTCCTTCAGGTTAAAACCCTTTCTTCGGAAATTATGGCATTGCTCGGATCCGCGTATCCCAGTTAAAGTAATTCTCCTCCCCCTCTTTAGAGATGGCAAATTCTCTCTAAAGTCGAGGTCTTTCAGCTTCACGTCTTGGGCTTTGAACAAGACACAAATAGACCTTTTAGCTGCACATCTTGGGCTTTGAACAAGATACAAATCACCTTTCGCTTCATGTCTTGGGCTTTGAACAAGACACCAAAACACCCCTTTTCTCCCATAGAATAGGAGGAACTACGAACGCTCTGATTTCCCTGTTTCGGTAAACGGGAATACGTAGGCATAAGATCGAAAGAAAAGATCTTAGCGAGCGCAATCAACAAAAAAACCAAATCCCATATCTTCGTCAATCAAAATCAGTAATTCAAAAGCACCAGTCCTAACATCCTAATCCTTATTCCCCGCCAGAAACCCTTTGCCTAGATAAAAAGAAAGAAAGTCGTATTGGCGAAAATACAAATAACCAGTACAAAGGCCCCCCACATTGATAGCATCTGTAACCTAACAGACCGCTATTTAAACTCAGTATGCAAAGCAGGGTTAATTGGAGACATCTATTTCCCTTCCTTATTCAGCTTACAATAGGATAAAAAATGAATCGACCTGTAGTTTTAAGCTCAACCGCAGAGAGTGACCAGCGCTTAAGAACTGCGTCCAAAATCGCTCGCTACAGAAAAGTGGCGCCCACCGTGGGGCCTTTCAAAGTTAGATCTAGGCACGGTCGTCCCCATTTTTCACAGAAAAGTGGCGCCCTTGTTTTTCTTTCTGTCTGTTTTCCTTGTAAAATGGCGACTCTGCTGGGGAGTCTCCTTTTCTGCCTTAGGGCATCATCCCCGTTTTCTACGGAAAATGGGAACTCTACCGAAGAGAAAGATTGACCTATGCTGGTCCATCTCTTAGGCAGGGAACCACAGATTGGGGCTTCCGCCGGGGAACCCATTTCTGTCAGGAACTTAGGATTCTTAGCTTTATAAGTCTAGGATGATTAGGACAAATATATATACTGCTTTTCCTAAATGCTATACGTGTTTATTTTTCTGCTACTGGGAATGCGTGTGATGCCGCATGTGGTGAGAATGAGTATACACTTAAGATAAGTGATGGCGACGGGGTCGACCATCAACCTCAGTGGAGGCTGACCAACGCAACCCATTCACTCTTATAGCCAATGGGCCGGTTGTTAAGTCTGAGAAGCTGAGGAGCCAAACCCTTTTGTAGTGCGGAAACTATCGGAAATAGTTGTTACGCGATACTACCCTCATTTGAGGCTGGTGATCTATTCTCGGTGAATGGCACTTACTCTAAGATTGCTCCACAACTCGCTGGCGATCCGCTTGTTGTTTTACTTTCCTGGGAGGAGCTGATGATAATGAGTACAGGTACAAAAATCACCCTAGTATAAACCTTTGGGGATGGGTAGAGCCTTGACTTCATGACAACGACCCTTTGACCCCATGTTTTTTCTATGTTTTTGTGTGCTGCATTCATGCATCCATTTAATAAAACATTAAAACATTCAAAAAACTTTCTCTTCTAGTCTCTCTGTTTTTCAAATTAAACTAAGACTGTGATTGCAAATATCAGAGAAAAGGATTATGCTAATGGATTTCGGTAGAAGGAGGACTCACCAGTATACCTTCAAGGTTCCAAAACTAGGGGATTTGAGAAAGGTAGCAAGGATGATTGTTAACCCAGAGGCTTTCAGAGCCAAGCACGGTGGTTTGCTACCACTGTTAAGAGTCCATGTGATTAAGGGGATCATGGACGCGCTCATTCAATTCTACGATCCGGTTTATCATTGTTTCATATTCCCGGATTACCAGCTATCACCAACGCTGGAGGAGTATTCTCATCTGACTGATTTACATATCACTGATCGAGCTCCATTTTCTGGACTGGAAGAAATTCCAAAGAATCAGACTATTGCAATAGCAATTCATTTGGACGAGTCTGAGGTCCGGACTCACATGACCACTAAGGGTGGCACCCAAGGTTTTCCAGCCCAGTTCCTGACCAAGAAAGCTCTGTACTTTGCTAGTATAGGGAACATGACTGCTTTTGAAAGCATCTTTGTCTTGCTCACCTACGGATTATTTTTGTTTCCCAATATCAATAACTTCGTCGATATCAACGCTATTAAGGTTTTCCTCATTGGAAACCCTGTGCCGACTTTGCTCGCAGATGCGTATCATTCTGTACACTTGGGAAATTTGTACAGCGGAGGGGAGATCACATGCTGTGTACCTTTTCTTTACAAATGGTTTATCTCTCACTTGCCCAAGTCTGCTGCTTTTTGGGATTGCAAGAGTGACTTACGTTGGTCACATAAGATCATGTCTCTCACCAATTCCGATATAGATTGGTGTAATAGGATTTATGAGGGAATCAGAATCATTGACCATTGTGGAAACTTCCCCAGCGTACCCCTCATAGGAACTAAAGGAGGAATCAACTATCATCCGATATTAGTTCTTCGTCAATTTGGATACCCGATGAGACACATCCCACTGGGTGTTCATCTGGAAGGTCTTTTCTTCAAAGAAGGAGAAAGTGACAGAGCACTAAAGATGGAAATAGTGCAAGCTTGGAAACATGTTCATAAGAAAGGACGAGAGTCTCTGGGAAAACCGGACTGTGTCTCGGTGGAGCCTTATCTCCATTGGGTACAAACTAGAGCTCTCAAGCTAAAGATGCCTTATCCTCGTTACGGAATTCTTCCGTCGAGGGAAACTGTCATGTACTTCATGACGGAAACTGAAAAGCTTCAGGTTACTCTCAACAAAGTTCAAAAGGAAAGAAGATCTTGGAAGAACAAGTACCGCACCTTCGACGTAGAGTGTATCCAAATACAACAATTACTGAAAAAGAAAGATGCTCTGATTGAAATTTTGGAGCAGCATGCTGTAGAGAATCAAGATGACCAAAGGAATTTGCTCGCTCCTTTCACCTGGCAAAGGAATGACAACCCGACAATGGCCCAAGCACCCCGGTCAAAGAAGAGGACTCGGGACCCATTAGTTTAGGTTTCTGTTTCTGCACTTTGTAATCTACTGTATTTCCATTTCTGTAATCCTTTGGAATTCAATAAAAAGGGGTTTCCCCACTGTTTGATATTTGCAATCTAATTGTCAAAGTTTATTTTAATTAAACCTAAAAACAATTAATATAATCATTGCATTCATCATTCTCACATCGCTTATTCTCCTTACCAACGAATCTCACGTTTGTGTCTCGATTCTAGAGTAAAACTGTCTCATTCTTATAATACTCGGGCCAATCGTCAGAAAAAGATGGATGATCTTGAGGAAGAAAACAGAGAGTTGAAAGAACAGATCGACGCTCTGAGAGAGGATATGAGAAAGCTTCGTAACGACATACAAGCCATGGCAGAAGCTCAGCTACAAAGAACTGTGATCTCAGAGATCACCTCAACGCCCATCATAGAAAAGTATGATCCTAGGTATCAGATGCCGAAAGATCGTCCTTGGGGCATGCCTGTTAACTATATCCCGGAAGGATATGTTCCGCCGATCACTGAAGATCAGGGAATCGCAACAGAAGCCGCTGGGCCTGAAGGTTACAAACTTCGGGAAAGCGAAGATGCCAGGGGCATACTCAAGACTCCTGAAGGTTACAAACTTTGGGAGACGCCAAGACTTACTACCGTAGTCACGGTACCACCCCCTGTGGTGCACACTATCCCGGAAGGACAGATTCCACGGACACCTTCTGGTAAGAAGGAAACTATGTTTGATAGAATGGATGAATTCCAGGAGCAGTTCTTGGAAATGCAGAAAGAGCTGCAAGCCATTCGCGGTCAGGATCTATTTGGAAAGGACGCTGCAGACCTCTGCTTAGTCCCAAATGTGAAAGTCCCGCACAAGTTCCAAGTGCCCGACTTTGAAAAATACAAGGGTAACTCTTGCCCTCAAAACCATCTGGTGATGTACGCTCGGCGGATGTCAGCCCTGACGGAGAATCAGGACTTACTGATTCACTACTTCCAGGATAGTTTAACCGGTGCCGCACTCAAATGGTACATGGGTTTAAACCGTACTACGATCAGTACATTCAGAGATCTTGGTACTGCCTTCGTCTAACAATACAAGTACAATTTGGACATGGCACCCGACAGAGATCAACTCAGATCAATGTCGCAAAAGGACAAGGAAACCTTTAAGGAGTATGCTCAAAGGTGGTGTGAAATTGCCGCTCAAATTTGTCCACCTCTTGAGGAAAAAGAAATGACAAAAATCTTCTTAAAGACCTTAAGCTCATTTTACTATGACCGAATGGTTGCCAGTGCGCCCAGTGATTTCACCGAAATGGTCGGCATGGGTGTACGTCTTGAGGAAGCCGTCCGAGAAGGACGTTTGGTAAAAGACACTGGATCAACGAGCGGTACCAAAAAATACGGTAGTGCTCTCCCTAAGAAAAAAGAATAAGATATTGGGAATATCTCTCTCGGAAAGCAAAGGCGTCGTTATCAGCCAGTAGCAGCTGTTACTCCTGCTATCGGCCCCACGCCTGTTCCTATGTATCAACCTCAGGTTGCGCAGAGCCAACCTGACCAACAAAGGACACAACAGCCTCTTCAGCAGACTCGTCCTCCATATAACAACAACCGTACAACACGGCCACCAGGATTTGATCCTATACCCGTAACGTACGCAGAGCTGTTTCCGTTACTGCTGGCTAAGGGGCACATTCAGACTAAGTCTCCCCTTTTAGTTCTGGAAAATCCGCCTTTCTGGTTTAAGGTGGATCAAACATGTCCTTATCATCAAGGAGGTTCAGGGCATAACATTGAGACTTGTCTCAATTTCAAATCCGACGTGCAAAAGCTTGTTAGGAGCGGGCTCTTATCTTTCAAAGATACGAATCCTAATGTTCTTACGAACCCGCTGCCTCAACACGAGAAAGCTGCAGTCAATCTGATTGAGAAAGAGACTAACAATGTCTATCAAATTCACGATGTACTCTTGTTGAAGACCAACTTGGTCAAGATACATTGTATTCAAAGTGGGCGTGGCCAGGTGCCACCACACAACTATGACAGTTGTAGCGTCTGTTCGGAAAGTAACCAAGGGTGTTACCTTGTGAGAGCAGCTCTTCAGGGTCAGGTCGATCATGGAGAAATTCGTCCATATCCAGGTTCAGGACCCATCATTTGGTCGCCGAACTACCTTGCCGATCAGGTTGAGGATGTTGTCACGATCTCTGGTCATCACCAGATCAGGGATGTTTTTGCCATCGTCCCTCTACTTGACGAATCTAGAGTTCCCAACCAGGAACGGATCGAGATTACTTATGATGGTCAGAAAAATCAGAAGGTTCCCATAGTCATCTATCTACCGGGGCCACTACCGTATGAATCAGCTAAGGCGATCCCTTACAAATACGGTGCAACAACAATTGAGAATGGAAAGGAAATTCCATTACCCTCCGTCGTGAATATTGCAGACGTCATTCGTGTAACACGGAGTGGTAGAATCTTCAACTGAGGGGTTGGAGAATCCAACAAAGAAGAGGAACTTCAGGCGGAAATTCCTGATCCACCAGTCGGTCAATCTGGTAATCCCGACTTTTCAAAAGACAAAGATGAGATGCTAAAGCTCATCCAAAGGAGTGAATATAACATTGTTGATCAACTGTTACAGACTCCTTCAAAGATCTCAGTATTATCACTGTTACTCAGTTCAGAAGCCCACAGGGAGGCTCTACAGAAAGTCTTGGAGCAAGCCTTTGTGGAACAAGATGTAGCAATCAGGCAATTCGATAGCATTGTCTCTAACATCACTTCCTGCAATAATTTGGGATTTAGTGATGAGGAATTACCTGAAGAGGGTCGCCGTCATAACATGGCGCTCAATATCACAGTTAACTGCCAGGGCGATGCTTTAGCCAACGTACTGGTAGACACAGGGTCAGCCCTGAATGTTATGCCGAAGTCCACTTTGACGCAATTATCATTCAAGGGCCCTCCGATGAGAGTCAGCGAGGTCATCGTCAAAGCATTCGACGGATCCAGAAAAACAGTTATCGGCGAAGTTGATCTTCCCATAACTATTGGTCCTCACACTTTCCAAATCACTTTCCAGGTCATGGACATCCGGGCAACATACAGTTGTTTATTAGGAAGACCTTGGATACATCAGGCTGGAGCGGTTACTTCAACCCTCCACCAGAAGCTAAAGTTCGTCAAGAACGATCAACTTGTCACGGTTTGTGGGGAACAAGCCTTGCTTGTGAGTAACCTATCATCATCTACTTGTGTGGAACCCGAGGAGGTTATTGGAACTCAGTTCCAAGCACTATCGGTGAGCAAGAATGATCAATCCGAAGAAGGAACTTCAATTTCTTCATACAACGATGCTATCAAAGCGGTCGAGAGTACCAATACGACAGGATGAGGACGGCTTATCATTCCTAATGACAATAAAACAAAGAAGGGTCTTGGTTTTTCTGCAACCTGTACCCAGACAGCCGCCAACGATGAAAGTCTTCATCCCCTTCAAAACTCCTTCCACAGTGGAGGTTTTCTTCACCCAGTGTCTCAGACAGTTCATGCTATCAATGCGGAAGATCCCTCTGACATAGATGAAGAATGGAAGTCCTACCTTAATAAGGACGACTATATGTCTCAGGAAGAGGTGCCTATGCCTTTTTGCTTTCCTACAGAAAGTCCGAGATTTATACCAAGATCAGATGTCAAAATGATCTACGGAGATTGTGATCCGGAAGGATGCCGTGCTCCGCCAAATTCATTAGAGGAAGACACTCTGATGAAAGACAACTTTGATCACGATTACTATGGCCCGATGGATGGCCTGCCAATGTGGCAGCCTTACCCAGGAAACTTGGGGCCGGAAAGTCAGCCGAATAATGAAACTCAGCTGAGCGTCATTGAACAGAATACCTATGTCCCCACCACGTCATGGGATCAACACTCAGGTCATTCGGAAACTACTCAACATGAAGATGAATTCGCAACGTTTGCAGGACTAGAATTCATCAACTATGCTTTTCCCGAGGTCAACGTCATCGAGAGAAGTGACTCCTCCAGTTCCAAAGAAGTTTGGGACACTCTGGGACAACCAAGTGGAAAATTGGACTATATGGTCAAGTACACCGCTCCCGAAAGCTCTCGTATCAGGCTCGAAGACATCCAGCCAACTGGATGGGGAGATACAGCTGAGAGCACAAATGCTATGCAAAATGCAACAGAGGAATCCTCCTACGACAATTCTGCTTGGGAGACAGATTCCAATGATCCTACTCCACTAGAAATTAGCGTCATTTCTGAAGACAAATCAAGGAAGGTGCCAGACTTTGTGATTCACCGAGGAGTTCACCACCAATGGGTTACCGTCAAGGTTCCGAAGGTCGTTCATCAGTCAAAGTAATTGCCATCTTTAAACCTTTCACCCTGCCCAGGTGAAACGGATATTTTGATAGGGCTCATTTTCTGTAAATTTCCCTCTTCGCTTTGCCCAAAGCGACAAAGTTTTGTTTTATAGGGCTGTAGTTTCAAGATTCGACTTGTTCATTAATAAAATAACGTCGTTCTGTAATTTCCGCATTAATTGCTGTTTTCTCTTTTTGCTTTTTCAGAAAATGGTAATCCTAAAAAAACATTCAATAAAAACAAGCAGTAAAACAAATACACTGCACACACTTGCATTTTCTCTATCTCTTCTAAACACGAATCATCACGTCATGCAGATTGCTTGTTTTATACCTCGTTGAAACATACGATCCGATGCCTTTTTCCAACTTTGAGTTCCCGGTATTCGAGGCTGAAGAAGAAAATGACAACGAAATTCTAGAAGAGATCTCCCGACTACTCAGACAAGAGGAAAGGTCCATTGAACCTCACAAAGAGCCGTTGGAAATGGTAAACTTGGGTTCAGAAAAAGAGAGAAAACAAATCAGGATCGGAGTACTGCTCAGTCCAACTGTCAAAGAAAGTTTGATAAAGCTTCTCAAAGAATTCCCCGATGTGTTCGCTTGGTCCTATCAGGATATGCCAGGGTTGGATACCAGCATCGTGGAACATCACTTACCGTTGAGATCGGAATGTCCGCCAGTAAAGCAAAGGTTGAGACGCACTCACCCGGACATGGCCATCAAAATCAAGGAGGAGGTGCAGAAACAGATCGACGCGGGTTTCCTCGCTACATCTGAATATCCTCAATGGTTAGCCAACATCGTACCCATTCCCAAAAAGGACGGAAGGGTCAGAATGTGTGTTGATTACAGAGATCTGAACAAGGCAAGTCCAAAGGACGACTTTCCTTTACCACACATTGACATGCTGGTTGACAGCACAACAAAGTTCAAAGTATTCTCCTTCATGGATGGATTCTCGGGCTATAATCAGATCAAAATGGCGCCGAAAGACATGGAGAAAACTTCGTTCATTACCCCATGGGGTACCTTTTGTTACAAGGTAATGCCGTTCGGTTTGAAGAATGTCGGGGCAACCTATCAAAGGGCCATGACTACTCTGTTTCATGACATGATACACAAAGAAATCGAGGTATATGTTGATGATTTGATTGCAAAATCAAGAACAGAGGATGAGCACGTTGAACATCTGTCAAAATTGTTCGAACGTCTAAGAAAATTCAAGCTCCGCTTGAATCCCAATAAGTGCACCTTCGGTGTCCGTTCGGGGAAATTACTAGGGTTCATCGTCAGCCAGAAAGGGATTGAGGTTGATCCTGACAAGGTCAAGGCCATTCAAGAAATGCCTTCTCCGAAAACTGAAAAACAAGTCAGAGGATTCCTGGGACATTTGAACTACATCTCTAGATTCATATTCCTTATGACCGCCACTTGTGCGCCGATTTTCAAGCTATTGAAAAAGAACCAGTATTGCGTTTGGTCAGAAGACTGGCAAACTGCCTTCGACAATATTAAGGAATATTTGTTGAATCCTCCGATTCTATCACCTCCAGTGGAAGGAAGACCACTGATCATTTACCTCACAGTCCTAGAGGACTCAATGGGATGTGTACTTGGCCAACAAGACGAAACTAAAAGGAAAGAGTCTGCCATTTACTATCTAAGCAAGAAATTCACCGACTGCGAGACTCGGTACACAATGCTTGAGAAAACTTGTTGCGCTTTAGCTTGGGTAGCCAAACGTCTTCGCCAGTACATGATTCGTCATACTACTTGGTTGGTCTCCGAAATGGATCCAATCAAGTACGTTTTCGAAAAACCTGCTCTGACGGGAAGGATTGCCCGTTGGCAGATGTTACTATCAGAATATGACATAGAGTATCACGCTCAAAAAGCCGTTAAGGGAAGTATTTTAGCCGATCATTTGGCTCATCAACCGATTGACGATCAAGAATCAATCGGGTTTGACTTCCTAGATGAAGATGTCATGTATCTAAAGATGAAAGATTGCGATGAACCGCTACCCAGTGAAGGGCCAGAACCAGGTTCCCAGTGGGGACTTATCTTTGACGGAGCAGTCAATCATTATGGAAACGGAATTGGGGCAATCATTGTTACCCCTCAGGGTTCCCACATTCCTTTCACTGCCAGACTTACGTTCAAATGTACGAACAACGAGGCCGAATACGAAGCATGTATTATGGGTCTCGAAGAAGCGATTGATTTAAGGATCAAAAACTTGGACGTATACGGCGACTCAGCCCTGGTTATCAATCAAATAAAAGGAGATTGGAACACATACCAATCAGGATTGATTCCTTACAAAGACTATGCAAGGAGGTTGTTACCCTTCTTCAACAGAATCGACTTTCATCACATCCCTCGTGATGAGAATCACATGGCTGATGCATTAGCCACTCTCTCTTCCATGATTAGTGTAGGTCGATGGAATGACATACCTAAGATTGACGTTATGCGCCATGAACGGCCCGCTTACATCTTCACGATTGAAGCAGTCATAGACGACAGACCTTGGTATCACGATATCAAATGCTTCCTTCAGAAACAAGAGTACCCATCTGGGGCACTCAGAAAAGACAGAAAGACCCTCAGAAGATTGGCTGGAAACTTCTTCCTGAGCGGTGACACTCTTTATAAGAGAAATTTTGACATGGTCTTGCTCCGATGCGTCGACAGACCAGAAGTAGACGTGCTCATGAAAGAAATTCATGAAGGATCCTTTGGCACTCATGCCAACGGACACACAATGGCGAGAAAAATTCTCAGGGCCGGGTATTATTGGTTGACCATGGAATCCGACTGCTACAAGTACATGAGGAGGTGTCACAAGTGTCAGATATACTCCGACAAAATTCATGTACCGCCATCACATCTCAAAGTTCTTTCTTCCCCGTGGCCTTTTTCCATATGGGGAATCGACATGATTGGTATGATTGAGCCCAAGGCTTCAAACGGACATCGGTTCATCCTAGTAGCCATTGATTATTTCACCAAGTGGGTCGAAGCAGCGTCATTCGCCAATGTAACCCGATAAGTGGTGGTCCGATTTATCAAAAACAATATCATCTACCGTTATGGTGTTCCAAGCGAGATCATTACTGATAATGGATCTAACTTGAACAATAAGATGATGAAAGAGTTGTGTGCAGAGCTCAAGATCGAACACCATAACTCATCTCCCTACCGACCCAAGATGAACGGAGCGGTAGAAGCGGCTAACAAGAACATCAAGAGGATTGTTCAAAAGATGGTTGTAACCTACAAAGACTGGCACGAAATGCTACCCTTTGCTCTTCACGGTTATCGTACATCTGTCCGCACTTCAACAGGGGCAACCCCTTTCTCTCTAGTATATGGCATGGAGGCAGTGTTTCCCATAGAAGTAGAGATCCCGTCAATCAGGGTATTGATGGAAGCTAAGCTCACCGAAGCTGAGTGGTGTCAAAGTCGACACGACGAACTGAACCTGATCGAAGAAAAGAGAATCACGGTACTATGCCATGGTCAGCTGTATCAACAGAGAATGAAAAGGGCGTTCGACAAAAAGGTCCGACCTCGTATTTTCAGAAAAGGAGACCTCGTGCTCAAGAAGATACAATCATTTCTCACTAACTCTCGGGGAAAATGGACCCCAAATTATGATGGCCCCTATGTGGTCACGAAAGCTTTCTCAGGCGGCGCCTTGAGACTTGCAACCATGGACGGAGAGGAATTTGCCTACCCCACGAATGTTGATGTAGTCAAGAAATACTTCGCCTAAACTAAAAAAAAAAAAACGTCTCGGTGGATTGAAAACCCGAAAGGGCGGTCCAGGCAAAAGTTAGAGACATGGAAAAAAATCATCCCGATGGATTGGAAATCTCATAGTACAATCCAGGCAAAAATTAGGGATAATGGCAAGTAACTATGTTCAACAGAGGCAAGTCCCTCAGCAGCAGTTACAGCATCATCTATCGGAGGAAATCTCCAGTCAAAGGTCATCTTCGACGGAAGCTCAGGATGTCCCGAATTCAAAGTTGGTAGAAGGATAGTGGTCGTTATGTTTCAACGTAGCCCTTTTCCCTGTAAATTACCATTTTCTAACTTTGTATATACTCTTTGGAATCACGCGTTTGGCTGATCTCCATCTTATCAATAAAATTTGAGCCCTTGTGCTTTTGTTTGTAATTCTTAACTTGTTTTAGCTTTACAGAACGACGTTGTTTAAACTTAATCAGCGATTCTTGAAATAAAACAAAAATGAATTTACTTGTTAAACTTTTTCTGCTTTTAAATTAAAGATGGCATTTCTTTTGACTGTTGAACATCAGAAGAACGTCGATCGCTTCTCCCGAAGTAAGCGAACTTCAAAGTGCAGAATCAAAGTACTCCTTCTAAGCCAGTACTCCTGAATAAAGGGATCAACTGTGTCAGAGACCTTGTTTCGTCTGACATCCTCGGCCGAGTTCTCATCTCCTAAGCCCGATCAACATAGCTCCCAACGGGACTATCTCTCCTAAGCAAGGTGGAATTGCTATTTTGAATCAACGGTACTTCTTCGCCCCGCGATGGCCGAATATTCAATTGTGTTCATCCATTAGTCTGTATGTCGCGTCTGTTTTGTCAGCATATACATACATACTTCATGCATTTTATTTGCGTTCGCATTTCGTATTGCATCACTATCACTTGAGTCGGTCTTGTCCCCTAGTGATAAACAGTTTTCTCAATCGAGTTTGTCCGTTCTTTCCTCGTCAGGAAGTGTTGCGTCTGCACAATCTCGCCACCAGTGTATCTTTAGATCAGAGTCGGCACTTGGCCACTTTGATAACTTGAACCTCTGAAAAGCCAGAGAAAACTCTCAATAAACATCACTCTTCGCCATTGAAGATAATATCCTTGCTTTCCCGGATTAAGGAAAATCCACAGAGAAAGCCTCGTGGTCAGAGATTCGGCAGTACATCAGTATTTCTCCGAAAAGTCGTTGATGAAAAGGTCATCGACACCTCAAAATTGGACCCCATCATATGGCGTTTCTCCGGGAAGATCTCGAGAAAAGTATGATGAAAGATCCCAAACGAAAATAGTCTCTCAAGAGACTCGCTTTCCCCAGTAGAAACAAATGGCGTCTCCAAAACAGAGAAGTTTGTACAACTCTACAACTCAGACGACTGGGTTCCCCAGCAAGTTTGACATCAAAACTTTTTCCACTCAAATGGCATCTCCCCAGGAAAATTCGGCGAGAAGTTTGAAGGAAAACCGCTACACATAGCGTCCCTTGTCAATAAAGTTTATTGACAAAAGAAACTAAGACCAGTTCCTTGGTAGGAAACCAGGATCGAGGGGAAGTTGACAAAAGAAACTAAGACCAGTTCCTTGGTAGAAAACCAGGAACGAGGGGAAGTTCATTTCAGAGACTGAGACCAGTTCTTGGTAGGAAACCAAGAACGAGGGGAAGTTCAAAAGAAACCAAGACCAGTTCCTTGGTAGGAAACCAGGATCGAGGGGAAGTTTATTTCAAAAGAGACTGAGACCAGTTCCTTGGTAGGAAACCAGGATCGAGGGGAAGTTTACCTTTTCTAAGCCTCATTGCTTAGCTAAAGAATATGAATGCGTAAGCTACCATTCATAACCACCATCAAAATTTCGGATATTCCGATATTTAATCCTCTTGCACCCCGAATGCCCGAATCCCTTCGTCATTCATACCTTCGGGTCCAAGAAGATTAAATAGGGGCATCTGTAATACCCTAAATTTTGACCACTTAGATTTTCCATCATTGTGAAAATCATCATCACAATATGGATGAACCATCATGCTTCATCAGTCTCCCCAAAGATGGGTGAGCATCCAATACAATCAAAATTAGGGTTTCAAGCCCTCTCTGAGTGCTTAGACAAAGGATCAATCAAGAAATGACATGATCTTCAACTTGTCTAATCTCTTAAACATCCAAAATGGATCAAAAAGGACTCCCACTTCAAGGATTAAGCACAAGGATGCTCCCTTCTAGGTGGATCAAGTCTCAAGATCGACAGTGTCACCAAATTAGGGTTTTGGTCGACCAGAGTCTCCAGATGGAAATTTTCATCTGGGCACAAGGCAATGATCCAAAACATAACCTAATATACTTCATGGAACCTCATGAACCCATGCATCAAGTCAATTTTGCCTCAGGGGATGCATTCATCAAAAATCAGGAATTAGGGTTTCTTGACCTAATTCACCCCTAAGTTGACTTTTGGGACAAACCATGAGCCAAGACCTCAAGAGATGATTTGAGGGTCTCTAATACACCATATTGATCCATTTGGAACAATGGATTGATCCAAGAAGCTTGAGCAACAAGTCTCATTTTCATCTGCACCACAATTAGGGTTTTAAGGGAAAAGTCAACTGTAACTTTGACTTTTGACCAAGACATGCTCCTAAACCCTAGGACATACCTCAATATACCCTATGACACCCATGGAACATGTCCATCAAGTTTGATTTAGGTCAAGGACATGATTTCCTGAAGAATTGCACAATTTGGAATTCATCTGATAAAAAGTCAACTGTGCACAAAAGTCAACTTTGACTTTTTGAGATTTTTCACCAAAATGGATTTTTAACCCTAAAATGATGTTAATGTATGATTTGAATCATCATTCATCAAGAAAAATCAAGAAAAGTGAGATAACTTGTAAAAGGGGTAACCATAAAACTTAGAAATTTTTCTAAGTTAAAAATAAAGTGGCAAAGGTACCAACTTTGGAGGACCATAACTCCTAAACCACAAGGCCATTTTTTCTCATCCAAAGATGTATTTGTAGCCCTCATTATCACCTACAAAAACTTCAACTACAAGTCATTCCAATTCATTAAGGATTTTGAGTTATGGAGTGATCAAAGTGGCTGAAAAGTGAAAATGTCACTTTTTCCAACACTTAGTGAAATTTTCACTAAGTCAGAATTTGCCTTCACTTTTTGCCAAATGTAGGGGGATTTTTCACTTGGAATCAAAGGAGATCAAAACCAAACTTGTTCAAACAGTTGTTGTATCATGTAAGAGCTTTCCAAAATGGCCAAGAACATTGCCAAATTCAACCTACATCATGAGATACAACATTGCCAAGTTGCCTTGCTGAAATCTGTCAAGGCAAGGCAGAATTTGCACTTTGGCTCGATTTGCCAAAATCAGCCAATTTCAATAGTTCCTATCCACTTGGACACCTCAAAGGATGGAATCCAAAGGGGACAATCACTGAGCCAAGCCTCCAAAGTCCATGGAACAAGAAATAGCATGTTGAACCTAGAATGGCCAAAATAGGGACAAGACTTCAAATTTGGAATGAGGCATTCAATGGAACCATCAAGGTGGCATGGACTGAGCCATTCTCATCTGAAATCAGTCAAGACTTATCCAAGACCAAGGGGACCAAAGCTCTGTGCCCTAACCTCTAGTCAATGGCTAGAGGAGACTTGATTTCTCATTGGACAACATTGGCCAAACCTACTTACCAGCTGCCATGCACTATTCCTTGCAAAACAAACTTGCTCTACTATAAATAGAGCTTAATTGTGGTCAGTTTAAGTACACCAAAGCCATCTAACAGATGCTTTCCTCAAAATCTCTTTCTCTTGGCAAAAATGCCTTTCTTAGCAAGGTAGCTATCGGGTTTTGAGTTTGAGAGCAATTCTGCACAAACCAATCACTCACACACCTCACATACATCACATATGAGCTGATCAAACACTCACATAACTTCTGAAACATCAATTTCATGAAATCACCAGCTGGTTGCTCAAATTTTCAAACAAGGTGCAGCTGAGGTACCACAAAATGATCCAGCCAATTTCAATCAAGTCCAACCATCCAAACACAATCCATAGGGTGTAGGGAAGCTGTCCAGATCATCACAACTCATCTGTAACACCTCCAAATCAAAAATCACTTTGAACTTGCTGTCACGGCTTGGAGGTAAGCACATACTTGGTCATCTCTCAATCTATGCATATTTCCTCGCACAATAATTTGGCCATATGTTCATAATCATGCATGGAATGTTTTCCCTCAATTAATTGCATTGTTTGAATCGTGTATCAAAAATCCTAGCCTTCATGCAGAAATTAGGGTTCTTGAGGTTTCTTCGTGATTTCTTGTTGTATGTTTAATTTAAATGAAATTAAAGTACATAGACATGGTCGTGAGGTTGAGACGAGCATAATGATATGTGGATTGCATGATATGATTACGTATTCATGGAGATTGGATAGAAAATGCAAATCTGAGAAACCAAGAACACGCGCGTGTTCTTCAGCTGTTCTTGGCGCCATTTTTCATATATTCAAATATTTGAATTTTGTGATTTTGTTTAATTGATTCAAAAATTAATTTCTCTCTGAGTTTTAATGATTTTGAGTTGATTCTTTTTTTAATAATTCACAAAAATGTTAAAATATTTTATTTTATCAAAAAATCCCAAAAATATTATTTATTTCATATAATTGATATTTTTGTAAAGAATTAATATTTTGATTGTTTTTGGCATTTTAAATATTTTTTCTACATTGATTTTGCAACTTTTAATGCTTTCTAATTATTTTGTAGGTCAATACTTAATTTTTGAAGCATTAATCCAAGATCACAATTTGTTTTCCATGTGTTAAACAATTTTTGATCATTGTAATTGAATTTTTATTCAATTAAATACATTTTGAAAACAAATTAGGGTTTTGGATTAATTCAACCCTCATAAATCATTTTCAAAACACTTTGGGCCTCTATTAGAGTGTAAGACCCAATCCTTTTTTTGACCAAATCATCTTTGGGCCTCACTTTTTGTATAAGTCCCGATACCGTAAAAAAAAACAAACGGCGCGATCGTCGCCTTTTCAAAAATCATCTGGGCCTACCCTCGAGTAGTAAGACCCATTTATTTTTCTTCAAAACTTGTTGGGCCTCTTGAGAGTGTGTAAGACCCATCCCCCCTTGTACAAAAACTTTTTGGGCCTCACTCATTGTATAAGTCCCTCTGTACAAGTAAACGGCGCGATCGTCGCCCGTTTAAAAATAAAAACCATCTGGGCCTACCCTCGAGTAGTAAGACCCATTTCTTTTTCTTTAAAACACTTTGGGCCTCTAATAGAGTGTAAGACCCAATCCCCCTTTTAACCAAAAACATTTTGGGCCTCACTTATTGTATAAGTCCCTTTGCATTAAAAGAAAACCTCGGCGCGATCGCCATTTTTAAACGAAAAATCATTTGGGCCTACCCTCGTGTTATAAGCCCCACTCTTTTATTTAAACCCTTTTTGGGCCTCTTGAGAGAGTGTAAGACCCATCCCTTTGTACAGAAAACCTTTTTGGGCCCCAGTCACTTGTATAAGTCCCTCTGTACAAAGTCAAACAGTGCGCTCACTGATAAAACCCTGGGCCTCTCCTTGAGCTGTAAGCCCCAAATCTTTCTTTTTCAAAGCACTTTCTCCTTTGATTTTGAATATACTGTTGTTTTCAATCTTTCTTTGTTGAACAACTAACCAAACAGCATGGAAGCACTACAACCGAGTAAGTGGTTATCGCTTTCATTTACTGCTTTCATATTATAAACTGTATTGTGGGGCTGCTCACTGTAAGTCTCCTTTCATAAGCTCATATCTACTGTGTAATAATAGTATAGATATTTCGAGTTTCCCCGGCAACTACGTCTAGAACTAGGTGACGCCGTTTCATTTATTCGTAGAAATAGACGCCTAGATCCCCAATAGGAGCACCAGATACAGTCTTCTCTTCGGCTGTCCTCCTTAGGAATCGTCAAGAAGCTCTACTCCCCAAGATGAATGTATTCTCCGTGAATGGCATCTTTGAGTTTCTTCCCAATTCTCAAACTTTCCTGACTTGATCTATTCCTTGTGGATAGCTTGCCTTGAATGTCTCGGGGTTTGGGTACCCACTACGGTCATAATCTTGGACCTTAACTAAGGAACCCTCTTTAAAAGTTAAAAGTCGCTGGATAGTAAAACTCGCACGTTTACCAGTGGTTTTCATCTTTAAAAGAGTTATCTCTCCTAATGGAAAGGAGATGATAGACCCACAGGCTTCTTAAAAGCATCGGCCTCCTCTTGGGCATTATTCAAGGACCCTACGGCTTCTTAGAAGTATTCACAGCCTCCTCTTAGGCTTCGTATAATGATCTCTTCCTTCGGGAATGATAGCCTCCTCTTGGGCTTCGTACAAGGACCCGTCGGCTTCTTAAAAGTTTCTAGCCTCCTCTTGGGCTTCGTACAAATTGTCCCGACGACCTCCTAGAGGTATAGGAACAGAACCTAGTCATCCTCATAGAACAGTCCTTTCATAGAGTCTACTACTGTTTCTCGAAGCATAGTACAAAAGATAAAACTCTAGACACGGACAGTCTAACTTCCTTGAGTCTCAAAGACATTCTCAAGCACCCTTTGTTAAATAGGAAGGAAACCCGCAGACTCGGATAGTCTCGATACCCTTTGGATTTCCCGTTTCCTCAAAGAGAAGGAAATATCCCTGATCCTCAAATTAAATCCCTGAGTACAGCGTTGCTCATATAAGAATTGATTTTCTCTTTTAAAATCAGTATATTGGATCTGTCACTCGACTGAAACAGTTACAATAGCCTCCATCTCGGGCTTCATACGAGATACCAAAATTCTCCACAGTGGAGTCAAAACAACCTTTTCGCCTCTCTCTCGGGCTTTGTACGAGATACAAAAACACTCTCTTACTGAGTATAAAAGATTCTCCAACTGAGTCAACTCTTTGATAGCCTCCTCTTAGGCTTTGTATAACGATATGCCCCACTGGGTCAAAAACTTTTAGCCTCTCTCTCGGGCTTTGTACGAGACATAAATTAGCCTCCTCTTAGGCTTTGTATAATGATTTTCCTAGCGGAAATTAGCCTCCTCTTAGGCTTTGTATAAGAAAACCACTGGTTGATCCAATCGACCTTTTAGCATCAAAGCTGTGCCTCGTTCGCAGTACACAAACATCAACAACTCCTTTCCCTTCATCTAATCGCTGTAAGCGGCAAGCCTCTGGATCATCTATATCCATGCCACTGTCCCTCTTTTAGCATGAGAAATTCCTAAGGAAAGATGGCATTACTCTACACTGAGTTAAAGTCTTCTCCTTCAGGTTAAAACCCTTTCTTCGGAAATTATGGCATTGCTCGGATCCGCGTATCCCAGTTAAAGTAATTCTCCTCCCCCTCTTTAGAGATGACAAATTCTCTCTAAAGTCGAGGTCTTTCAGCTTCACGTCTTGGGCTTTGAACAAGACACAAATAGACCTTTTAGCTTCACATCTTGGGCTTTGAACAAGATACAAATCACCTTTCGCTTCATGTCTTGGGCTTTGAACAAGACACCAAAACACCCATTTTCTCCCATAGAATAGGAGGAACTACGAACGCTCTGATTTCCCTGTTTCGGTAAACGGGAATACGTAGGCATAAGATCGAAAGAAAATATCTTAGCGAGCGCAATCAACAAAAAAACCAAATCCCATATCTTCGTCAATCAAAATCAGTAATTCAAAAGCACCAGTCCTAACATCCTAATCCTTATTCCCCGCCAGAAACCCTTTGCCTAGATAAAAAGAAAGAAAGTCGTATTGGCGAAAATACAAATAACCAGTACAAAGGCCCCCCACATTGATAGCATGCGTAACCTAACAGACCGCTGTTTAAACTCTGTATGCAAAGCAGGGTTAATTGGAGACATCTATTTCCCTTCCTTATTCAGCTTACAATAGGATAAAAAATGAATCGACCTGTAGTTTTAAGCTCAACCGCAGAGAGCGACCAGCGCTTAAGAACCACGTCCAAAATCGCTCGCTACAGGTGTGCATCCTCCAGTGGTTGTTCTGGAAGCTGCAGGGGGAACCTTTAGGGATTTTATTCATATGAATCCTCCGGAGTTTCTGGGAGGGTTAGATCCAGTAAAGGCCCATGAATGGATATCCGCTATGGAGCGGATTTTCTTGATCGTTCAGTGTAGTGAAGAAAATAAGGTTGTCTTCGCTTCTCACTTGTTAAAGGGTCCTGCTATGAGATGGTGGGAAAGCGCTTCAGCCTTGATGACAATTCAAGAGGTACCAAAAGTGTGGGAGCAGTTTAAGATAACTTTTATGGAGAAGTATTTTCCAAGTTCCTTAAGGTCTCAAAAAGAATTCGAATTTCAGCAGCTGAGACAAGGTAACTTGACAGTGGCTTCTTATGCGGAAAAGTTTGAAGATATGGCTGCTTATTCTAGACAACCCATGTATGCTCCCGATGAAAGGTGGAAGATTGATCAGTTTCTATTTGGTTTAAGGGCTGAAATTTCACATAGTGTGTCTCAGAGAGAATTTACTAGCTATGCTGAATTATTACGACAGTGTTATGTGGCGGAGCATAGTTTGAAGAAGGTACAAGCAGAAGGAGAGGTAAGTAGGGTGAATCAAAGTGATCGTGGAAGATCGAATCAACAATTTAGACCGAGACAACAACCTTTCAAAGGGAAACAAGTTCAGAGTTTTAAGTCTAGTGCGCCTCCGGTATGCTGTACTTGTGGTAGGAATCATTTTGGGAGGTGCAATTGGGATGGAATACGATGTTATCAGTGTAACAAGGTGGGTCATTTATCGAGGGATTGTCCTCAGAAGAGGAATCAAATGCAAGAGAAGAATACCGGACGAGTGTATACCTTGGATGCAAGGAAGACAAAGGATGATAATTCCTTGATTGCGGGTACGTGTTTTGTGAATGGAAATCCTTGTTTTATTTTATTTGATTGTGGGGTAACACATTCTTTTGTGTCCACGCGGTGCGTGAAGTGACTCGGGTTGCAAGCTGTTCCTTTGTCTCCACCCATGGTGGTTACTACTGCCATGGATGAGATTGTTGAAACACCGTTGATGTGTGAAAATTGTGTATTGTCAATGAATGAAAGAGTCTTCCAGATTGATCTTATTTGTTTGCTGCTTAAGAAAGTGGATGTTGTTCTGGGAATGGATTGGCTTTCAGCTAATTCAATTTTTATCGGTTGTGAGGAGAAGTTAATCATTATTCCATCTGCTGAAGCTACTTCGAAGGATGTGCTAACTACTATTTTAGAAGGTACGGTTGGAATGATTAATTTCTTGTTTGAAGAGGAAAAGTCTGTTCTTATGATTCTTACTAAGGAGGGGAGTAGTAACCTTCAAGTTTCGAGTATTCTAGTAGTTTGTGACTTTCCTAAAGTTTTCCCCGAGGATATCACTTCTCTTCCTCCGGAACGGGAAATGGAATTCTCTATTGACCTGATACCGGGGACGGCTCCAATATCCGTTTCTCCGTATCGGATGGCACCACTTGAATTAAGAGAATTAAAGGATCAACTGGAAGGGTTGTTGGCTAAGCATTTTGTTCGACCAAGTGTTTCGCCTTGGGGAGCTCCAGTGTTGTTGGTAAAGAAGAAGGATGGTGGAATGCAGTTGTGTATTGATTACCGTCAGTTGAATAAGGTCACCATCAAGAACAAATACCCATTACCAAGGATAGACGATCTGTTAGATCAATTGAAAGGATCCTGTGTGTTCTCGAAGATTGATTTACGGTCGGGTTATCATCAGATTTGGGTGAAGAATTCAGATGTACCAAAGACTGCGTTTAGAACTCGTTACGGTCATTATGAATTTTTGGTGATGCCTTTCGGTGTAACGAATGCTCCAACAGTTTCCATGGATTATATGAATTGGATATTTCAACCATACTTGGACCAATTTGTAGTGATTTTCATTGATGACATTCTTATCTATTCTCGTGACCTTCAAGAGCACGGAGAACACCTAAGAATCGTTTTATCCATTTTGTAAGAAAGACAACTTTTTGCCAAGCTAAGTAAGTGTGAATTTTGGATGTCGGAGGTGAATTTCCTTGGACATGTCATATCTCAAGGGGGTGTAGCGGTTGATCCATCCAAAGTTGAAGCAGTGATAAATTGGGAGAGATCGAAGAATGTGTCGGAAGTTAGAAGCTTCTTGGGACTAGCAGGGTATTATAGAAGATTTATTAAAGGCTTTTCCCAACTGGATTTACTGATGACGAGACTTACTCGGAAAGATTGTTCTTATGAATGGGATTCGGCTTGTGAGCAAAGTTTTATGAGTTTGAAGGAAAGGTTGACGACCGCCCCTGTGTTGGTTATTCCTGATCCTAGCAAGTCATATGAGGTATATTGTGATGCGTCGAAGATGGGATTAGGAGGGGTGCTAATGTAAGATGGACATGTAGTGGCTTATGCTTCTAGACAGTTGAAAGTCCATGAAGAGAACTATCCAACGCATGACTTAGAATTGGCAGCGGTTGTATTTACCTTGAAGGTGTGGTGTCACTATTTGTACGGTGTGCGTTTTGAGATGTTTAGTGACCACAAGAGCTTACAATACCTCTTTAATCAGAAGGAGTTGAACATGCGTCAACGGAGGTGGATGGAATATTTGAAAGATTATGACTTAGAACTAAAATACCATCCGGGTAAAGCGATTAAGGTGGCAGATGCTTTAAGTAGGAAAGTGTTGAACAGTGCCAACTTGATGATGCTAGAGTATACTTTATTGGAGAAATTTCGAGATCTAAATCTTCAGTTTAATTGGACTGCTAATTGTGTGGTTATGGGGAATTTGGATATCAATTCTACTCTTAGGGAAGAAATCCAACAAGAGCAAGAGTTAGATAAGAAGTTGCAAGAAGTGTTATTGCAACCGGGTTTTGTACGAGATACCGATGTAGTTATTGTATTTAACCGAAGGATTTGTATTCCGGACAACACGGAGTTAAAAAGGAGAATTTTAGAAGAAGCACATAAGGGTGCTTTTACTATACATCCGGGATCTTCTAAGATGTACCAAGACCTAAAGAAAGACTATTGGTGGTCTTGGATGAAAAAGGATATTGCGGTGTATGTGTCGGAATGTGCGGTGTGTTAACAAGTGAAGATCGAACACCAAAGACCGGGTGGCTTGTTGCAACCTTTAGAAATTCCGGTGTGGAAATGGGAGAGTATTTCGATGGACTTTGCGGTGGGTTTACCCCGTGCGCAAGGTGGTTATGATTTGATTTGGGTAATAGTAGTTCGGTTAACGAAGTCTGCTCATTTCTTGGCCGTAAAGACTACTTATAAGGCGAGTCATCTCGATCCGAAGTTCACTTCGAGATTTTGGAGAGCTTTTCAACAAGCGATGGGAGCGAAGTTGTGTTTGAGCACGTCGAATCATCCACAAACGGATGGTCAGACAGAACGAACAATACAGACCATGGAGGATATGTTGAGAGCTTGTGTGTTGGGAAGTGGAGGAAATTGGATAGAACTTTTGCCATTGATTGAATTCTCTTATAATAATAGTTATCATGCAAGCATCGGTATGGCACCTTACGAGGCGTTGTATGGTAGGAAGTGTAGGACACCGTTGTGTTGGGCAGAAGTGGGGGAAGATAGAATGTTAGGACCTGAAATTATTCATGAAACTACGGAGAAAATTAAGATGATACGTGATAAGATCAAACAAGCCCAAGATCGTCAGAAGAGTTATGCGGATAACCGTAGAAGACCTTTAGAATTTGAAGAAGACGATCACGTGTTTTTGAAAGTTACTCCAAGGTTGCAGTTGAAAGGACTGTTTTGATCGCGGAAGTTAAGTCTGAGATACGTAGGACCGTATCAGATCTTGGAGAGAATTGGTGAAGTAGCTTAAAGGTTAGCCTTACCGCCTTCTCTGTCCGAGATGCACGATGTTTTTCATGTATCTCAGCTTAGGAAATTTGTACCGGATCCTCTTCAGGAAATTTTACCAGATTCAATTGAGATAGAAGCAGATTTGACTTTTGAGCCTCAACTGAGTCGTATCATCGGAAGAGAAACTAAAGTGTTAAGGAATAAAGAGATTCCTCTTGTTAAGGTCCAGTGGGATGAGACCATCCGGGTGATGCAACTTGGGAATTGGAATCGGAGATGCGGGAGGTCTATCATCATCTTTTCAAGTATTTGTTTTAAATTCGTGGGCGAATTTCTATTTAAAGGGGGGGGGGGGGAGGATGTAATACCCCGTAAATTCTTTTGCTCTGGATAATATTAGTTGTGATCAACTGAGTCCCAGTGTGCTCTGAGAAATTATCTGAAGAGATAATTAGGGTAACTGTTGGACTTAGAGTAAATCCAATTAATATTATCTTACTCTGTGATATTTAAATATTTGGACTTTAAAGACTTTTTGGACAATTAGTAGTGTTGCTAATTGATGATATTTTCTATATCATTTCTTTTTCTCTCATTTCCAAACATAGTTAACTTGGAGAAGAAAAGGAAAGGAAAGAAAAGGGAGAGAAAAAGAGAAAAAGCTCAAGAACAAGAACATCATCATTTCTTCATCAAATCTTTGTCCAATCATCTTCAAATCTTCACCATCTTTATCTATTCAAGGTGGGTTCTAGATAGATGCTTTTGTTTTAGACTTTCTTGGATTCTAAGACCTAGGTTAGAGTTGTAAGAGAATTGGATTGATTGCAAAATCTTGGAATTAACGGTTAAAATGTGTTAGAAATTGAGTAGTATGAGTTATATGAGTGTAGAATCATTTATGTTTGATTGTATGATGCTTGGATATGTTTTGGTGGGATTTTGGGACCATGGGAGATCAGCTGTTACGCTGATGAGGTTTTTGAAATTCCCAGATTCGCACTGCGAATCCCCCAGCAAAGGGGAAATCGTGGGCTCGCTGGCAACTCACACTGTGAAGGCGAAGGCGAGCATTCGCCAGTGGTTCGCACTGCGAACCTTATGTTATTTTTGCCACTGCCTTGGTTCTCTAGAGTTCGCACTGCGAACCTTATGTTATTTTTGCCACTGCCTTGGTTCGCCAGAGTTCGCACTGCGAATGGTGCAGCGAACAAGTGTTGGCTAGGTGTTCACTGGACGCTTTGCACTGCGAATGAAGTAGCGAGCGTTCGCTGGCTTCTTCACAATGCGAACATAGCAGAACATCCATTTTGTTTCTTGCATAACTTTTAACTCGGTTATCCGTTTGGTGTATTCTTGGTATCACTGTGAAACTAGGAACATAATCTAGCTGATGGTAGTGGAAAATATTTAATTATTGCCCGATTAAATGATTTGGAGGAAACCGTAAATTGGTATAAATGGTGGTATGTTGGATTTTGGTGTTCCATTATGTGATTGGTGTTTAAATGTCCATGTTATTATTGTTGAACATGTTAGAATATGTATGCATGATAAAATATGAATAGGTAGAGTGAGGAACATTACCGGAAATGATATCGAAAGTGTGTAAATGACATGGTGACAACGCTCGTGCAAAAGAGGCCGAGGCGTGTGTCTAGTAATAATAACCGGTTTACCTTGCGGTGTAGTTTCATGAGACTCGAGCACCTCCTCTGAAACGTATGCACGACTACTTGGCAGGTTTGATTCCCGCGTATAGTTCGATTGGAGCCTATGGGTAAAGAGACTTGTGACGGTGTACGGGCCGTGAGAAGTGACGGATCACGGTGCACGGGCCGATGATCCTGAATCCAATTCGTATGCCAAGTAGATACAAGGATCCATGACTCGAATCGTCTTCTAGACGTAGAAGCGGATGGGAATAGGGGATACCTTGGTACGGTTATTGATTTTGTGAGATTCTGGAGTAATATGCTCAGAACTTACTTTGGTACTTTTGTGAGTTAACAGGCTCACGAGGGTAATGCACTATATCGTGTGTGTACTCAAAGTCACTCCCCTTTCCCTTTAACTTGAGTTAGGCTTATTAGAAACTTTTAAAGCCGAGAGGACTATAAGATAGCGAACTCACTGAGATTTGATGTATCTCACCCCACTGTTGTTGTTTACATCACAGGTTCTGCAGGTTCGGCGAAGGGTAAGGATAAGGTGGTTTGACTTTACCTTACGGATCGTAGCTTTTGAGATGGCATGGCTTCAGCTATGGCGCTTTATTTTGAGATCATTGTATTGATCTAGTTCTTAGTGCTTTTTTGGGGCATCTTGTATACATTATGCCGTAGGCTTTAGAACTTGTTTGTAGGACACTTAATGTATACAATGTGTTAACTAGGAACTTGTACACATATATTTCAGTACCAAACGTATTATTCATGTATGATATATGCTTTGATGTATGTATGTATATGTGGGCGTTACAGTGGTGAACCAAGTAAATGAATTCTTCATAAGTAAACTTGGGAAATATTTCATCCTTAGGTTCTCATTATTAGCAATTTCCCCTGCCTCTTTTAGGTATATAACCACATGTTCGACTGTGGACTCACTAGTATCCCCAGAAAACATAGTAAACTTGGGAACTTTCCATCTAAGGGGTAATTCTACTTGCAAAATGTACTCAGACAATGGTGATGTATAATTTGGCCCATGAAGGCCAATATTCACCCTATTCCTTGCCATAATTCTTTCGACCATGGGTGCTAAGGTATTGTTTGCTGCCATATCATCACATCAGACCTGATTTATGACTTCATCAACATTTTGGTTCCTATTCACCATCACTACCCTTGGTTCCCTTTCCCTTGGAATTGGTTGTTTAATTCTAGGAGGTTCGACCCTAGGTGGTTCGACTCCTACTCTTTGATTTACCACATTCGCCTAGGGTATATTTCGTTGGACTTGACTAATTGTGGGGTCTTCTTCCAAGATTAACCCTGGGTTATCTACCATCTATTCCCTTTGAGGCCGTCGAGGGGGTTGTGAAACACCAAAGAAATCAGCAATGCGCGTCATTTGTGCTGCCAATTGTTGGTTTGTTTGGGTAGGGTTTTGGATTAAAGGGTTGGATATGACACCCATTTGTTGGGCAATCATTTGAACCATCTCGTGATTGCTTTTGTCCATCTGTTGCCTTATCACCGCTGCAAAATTATTGATGATATTAGGTATTTAGGTAGGAAATCCTGTCCCTAATGACTGGCTAGTTCGACCCATATTATTAATGCCTGAACTAGATCCTTGCAATGGAGAAGTTACGTTTACCACCGGATCTGTGAATGTTGATGTTGTATTATGCAAACTTGCCATCATTAATGTTGGCATGCCATAAGGTTGTTTACGACCTAATGGGGGCATTGAAAATTCAAGCATATAAGGCCTGAATAAATTTCTCCCCACTGGAGCGGGGTCACTGGTGGACCCTGTATTCTCACATAAGACAAAATGGGTCCACTTTGGGCAATTGACTGAACAGGCGTCGTACTTGCCGTGGATGGTACAGTTTCAGACATTGACGCTGGAACCGTATTTCCCCTTGTCGAAGATGAAGGGGTGGTTCTCCATTATTTGGTGGATTTTGATTCACCATACATCTTACGTATCTTCTCCTTAGTCTCTCTTTGTTATTTGCTGATATTCTACCACTCCTAAGTCTCATGCAACGAAGTTTAGAGAGATAGTAAAAAAATGAAGAACTTATGAAAAAATTTTAGAAAGAAAAATATTTTTTAAACAATAGCACCTTCCCATCAAGCGTGCCAATTTATTTACCGTGAAAATTGGTAAACAACCGCTAGTCTCCAAAATATGGTTTACTTGCAGGATCAACCAGTGAATCCCAGGACATAGCTATTGTTTAAACTATTTCTGAAAATCCTAAGAACACTTCGACAACGCTCATATTTGTAAAAGATTGTTTAAAGTTTAAAGAGTAAATTTGCAGAAATTTATAAAGAAATTGCAATGAAGAAACTTCAAAGTAAAATTGCAATAAAATAAGTAATTGATAAAACTGAAAATAAACTTCAATTAAAATGAAATAATGGTGTTTCAGACGTACATTATCAACGAAAACTCTTTTCTCAATTAACTTATATACTTTGAGTGATTTGTGAGTATTTGTACAATAGTTGAACACACAGAAATCCTATGCACTAAGAATCCTATTTATAATATGTCAAAAATAACTGTCATTAACGGTCTCTTCTCCAGAAAATGACATGTTTTACTCTGCATGTCTTCAATTTGCAACAGCTTTACACGCGTTATTTCTAAGAAACAGATAAGGACAAAAGACAATTATTATCCTTATTTGAAATTCAAACTCTCTTTCGAACGCAAGCTCTGTATACCTCTGTCGAATTTGTCATCCACGCTTAGAAAATATTTCTAAGTGTTTATTCAGCGTATCCTTCTTACGAAGACCTCTTCGACCAGGACCTTTACACTTTCTCCTGTCGAATTTTAAAAATAAATTAAGAAGCACTTGCTTTTGTTTATTATCCTCAAACAAAGCCTGATGTCAAAATTCCCAGCCAACAAAACCACAATCTTAACTTGGGGCAGGGTAGTTCTCAGTTAGCTTGGTTGTGCATTCAAATACAAGAGCTTCATGCAAGACACCTTTCAAGAAAGTTTGCATTCATAAGCTTTCCTTCACACACAACAAGCAAGTGTCGAAGATGTCTTTCAAGTCAAAAGCCAATATTGGTTCATCGTAATCATTGAGCCAGACAATCACTTTCTTTCTCAAAAACGAAAATCAAAAGAAAAGGCCCGCTAAGTCAAAACCTATGAAGGAGACTTAGGCAAAAACTGGGGCATCCCGCTGACTGTAAGATTCAAAAGAAACAATGCAGACACAATTTAGGGATAACAGAGAGAAAAGGTCCTTAAATCCCCAGTCCTCACTGTAGCGTGCGATTTTTGTCGGTGACGCGACCACCTTATAGCCATTGGTTGGAATTGGGTGCTACTTTCTGATTTCTTATTTATCCTATGAAGCTAGAAAGGAAAGGGAAGTTATCTAAAACTAACCTTGCACGCAAATATTTTCTTTAACAAATGCTAAGAGATTGGGGGGTCCGGGGTCAAGTTATACAATAGGGAGTTGTCAATTACCCATCCTATATGTGGTTATCCACAGGTTGTTATCAATTTTCTCTGCTTATTCTACTTACTGGTGTTTGTCTGTTGTGGGTAGGGAAAGTTTCTCTTTTGGGAGTGTTGAGAGAGTATTTTTGTTGATTTCGGGGTTTTTCGATGTTTTTGGTAAGGTACTGGACCTAAGGTTTTGATTGGTGTGCTCGCTAAGATTTCGCAATCTTATGCCTACGTATTCCCGTTAAATAAAACAGGGAAATCAGAGCAATTGTAGTTCCTCTTATTCTATGGGAGGAAAAGATGTCTAGTGTCTTGTTCAAAGCCCAAGATTGAAGCTAAAGGTTATTTTGTGTCTTGTTTAAAGCCCAAGATTGAAGCTGAAAGGTTTGACTGAGAGAGAATTTTGTCACCTCTGAAGGGAGCTATCACATATGTTTATCACAATTGTTGGGTGATTGATTATAAAGGAGAATTACTGTAATTGGGATATGAGAATCCAGCAATGCCATAATTTCCTTTATGAGGGTGATGTCCTGAAGGAGAAAACTTTAACTCAGTGTAGAGTAATGCCATTTTTCCTTAGAAATCTTTCATACTAAGAGAGGGACATTGGCTTGGATGTAAATAATCAAGAGGCTAACCACTTACAACAATTAGATGAAAGAGGAAATTTACCAGGATAAAGAAGGACTACAGTTTGGATTTTTGAATCAACAAGTGTGCCACTTACAGCAGTTATCTGGGATTAGGATTTATTTGATTGTCTGATTTGATGTGTGATGTACAGAGAAATGTCTTCCTACATAGAGGTTTTTGATTTCCTCTAAGGGGATATTTGATTTGTTTTGGTGTGCCTTGATCAAAGCCCAAGGTTGAAGCTAAAATGATTGACTATGTTTAGGGAGATCAAAGCCTAAGAGGAGGCTAGAATGATTTGACTTCACCGGGGAGATTTTATATGTGTCTTGTACAAAGCCCAAGATTAAGGCTAAAAGATATTTGACTGACTCAGCTAAAGATATTTATAGGTGTCTTGTACAAAGCCCAAGATTGAGGCTGAAAAAGAAAGTTGACTCCACTGAGGAGTTTTTATTTGGTGTCTTGTACAAAGCCCAAGATTGAGGCTAAAAGAAAGTCTTGACTGACTCAACAAGAGAGTGTTTTTATTTGTCTTGTACAAAGCTCAAGATTGAGGCTAAAAGAGACTGAGGAATGATCATTATACAAAGCCTAAGAGGAGGCTGGTTGGGGAATTCCTTATATAAAGCCTAAGAGGAGGCTAACTTCTGCTGAGGATTATTGAGATCCAGAGACAGATCTAAATTGGGGAATCAACTCTTGCTGAGGATTGAAGAAGAGTTGAGATATCAGATGCCTTGAGGTTCTGATTTAGGGTTTATTGATGATAATTTGACCCTAGCCGGGGGAATTTAAAGTAAGAGCTTAAAGATTGAGTTTTTAGTCTTTGGAGGTTCTAACTCTGCTAGAGATTAATTAAGTCATCAGGGTTCTTCCTGTGCTTTTGAGAGGCTTGAGGGTTTCTTTGAAATCCAAAATTAGGGTGAGACTGTCCAAGTCTATTCTTATTAAAAGGGTTTATCTTTGTATGAAGCCCAAGAGGAGGCTGGCTTTTAAGGGATGAGAATCAACCCTAAGTTGGTCTGAGGCTTTGACTCTTAGAAAGACTAGTCTAGCAAAGGATGACTAGGTTCTGTCCTATACCTGTAAGAGGTCTCGAGTCCTTGTACTAAGCCCAAGAGAAGGCATAATAACTTTTAAGAAGCCTAAGTGTCCTTGTACAAAGCCCAAGAGGAGGCTGGGGATGCTTTTAGGAAGCCTGTGGGTCCAAACTTAAGAAAAGTTCCAGAAAAGTTTCACCGGGAATAATCTTTTCTGTACAAGTATATAAAAGAGGGTAGGAGGACTTACAGGTGAGCAAGCTTCCAACATTACAAATATATATATATATATATATATATATATATATATATATATATATATATGTGTGTGTGTGTGTGTGTGCAAGTATGTAAAAGAAAGCTGATAAAACTTACAAGTGAGCAAGCTTCCATTGTAACAGCTGTATGGTTAGTTATTCAAGAAATTGAAGAAAGTTTTGATAACAACTATGAATTTGAATCTAAATCAAAAGGGAAGGTTGTTTAAAAGAAGATTGGGGCTTATACTCAAGGAGAGCCCCAGATGAATAAGAATAAAGATGGGCTTTATAACACAAGGGTAGGCCCAGATGGAGAATAGTGATCACACCGCCGTTTTGAAAATTACAGAGGGACTTATACAATGATTGAGGCCCAAAAAAGGTTTGTGTGACAAGGGATGGGACTTACACTCTATCGAGAGGCCCAAAAGTGTTATTTATGTATAAGGGATGAGGCTTACAACTCAAGGAGAGGCCCAAAGAAAGACAGTGATTGCACCATCATTTTTGAAAATCGTGTCGAGACTTATACAATATCTGAGTCCCAAAAAAGGTTTTTATGTGATAAGTGGCGGGTCTTACACTCTATTAGAGGCCCAAAAGGTTTTGAAAAAGATTTGAAAGATCAAAATCAAAAGAAAACCCTAATGTTTGTATAATTTTCAAAGGAAATTAAATAAAATGATATAAAATATCAAATATATTCAAGAACAATGTGTCAACTTTGAAAAATATTTTGAAAACTCATGCTTAATCACATGAAAGCTTGAAATTCATTTGAAGTTGAAAAATCAAGAGAAAGAAATATTTTTAAATGCTTAAAAACAAATAAAAACATAATTCTTTAAAAAAATATCAAATATATGAAATAAGTAATATTTTTGTGAAATTTTTGTGGAATAAAATATTTTAATACTTTTTTTGAATTTTCAAAAAAAGAACCAATAAAAAATAATTAAATTTGAGAGAGAAATTAATTTTAGAATTAATTAATAAAAACCATAAAAAATGTGAAAAATAGCAAAATGAGAGAAATAACAAAATGGTCTGGGTGGATCTTGAATCCACGACCTCCCATCCAAACACACATGCACGCTACCACTGGGGTGGTGATACATCCGTGTATCAAAACCACCTCATTAATACATAAGAGTGACTTGGTTTTAGGCCTGACCAGGCAAAAAACCAAGCTTCCATGGATTTGCATGAAGGCTCTAACTTCCTCAATTTTCCATGGATTTGGACAAAATTTAGGTGTATCCTGCCTAGAATTTCATGAGCAATCCAATGGTACTTTTAGATTTTTCTAAAGATGTCCCTATTTTAAAACCCGATAGTGGTTTCAAAATAGGCCTAGATTTGCATGTTCTATGCTATCTCATCATATAAGCAGCAATAGCAGGGCAAATTGGTTCAAACACAACACATATGATATGTATGAGATGTCCATGATCAATAGACATTAAAGCAATGCATAATTTAAAGAGTTTAAGTTGTGCACTTACCTCTTGAAGCTCCTTGTGCTAACTGTCAAGCACCTTGTGCCAGAAGTGATCCAATGCTTTAGACACTCTTGATTGATCCCATAGAAGCTTTTAGGATGATAAAAACCAGCTGGAATCCTCAGGAACAAGAATTGGCTCTTTCTTGCAAAAGGGGCAAAAGTGACCAAAATGGTAACTCACTCAAATGGTGTTCCAGCTAAGGGAAACCAGTTGGGACAGTTTGAGGATGATATTTGGAGTGTGCTTGAAGCTTTGTCTGGTTTTGGAAATGACTGAATCAAGACATGGATTGAAAAATGCAAAAAATCAAAATTTAAGATTTTGGTGTTTCAGATCAAAGGTGAGTGTTTGAACAACTTATATATGATACATTGGATGTGTTTGGATCATGAGCTATGGTGGAATTGCTTTCTAACTCGAAAACTCAGTGATGACTTGCAAAAGAAAGCATTTATGCATAAAGAGAGAGATTTTGAGGAAAGCAATTATTATTGTGCTTTGGGGTACTCAAACTGACCATAAATGAGCTCTATTTATAGTGTGTCAAGTTTGTTTTGGCAGTAATAGTGTTTGGCAGCTGGTACAGGCCTTTGGCCAATGTTGATCAAAAGGAATCTCAAGTCTCCTCTAGCCATTGACTTGAGGTTAGGGCACAGGCTATGAGTCCTCTGGTTCAGAGCTGGATATTGACTCAATTCAGTTATCAATGTCTTGATGCTTGCCACCTTGTGAATCCATTGAATGCATTGAAACAAAATTGGAGTCTTTGAGCTTTTTAGCCTTTTAGGGCATTTATGGCTACATGTAGATCCTTGGACTTGGGAGGCTTGTGGATCAGATCATTTCTCTTTGATGTTATCCCTTGAGGTGTCCAAATGGACGACAAGGCTTGCACTTGTCTGATTTTTCCAAATCGAGCAAAAATGCAAAATTCTATCTTGTACAAGACAGTTGGAAATGGTGATTTTGAGGGAGTCATATCTCCCTGCTCAAATGGAGTTATAAAAAGCTCTTATGCTTTTTAGAGAGCCCTCATATGGTACAATCCATGTGTGATCATAGTTGGTATTGAAACTATCTGAATCAAACTGAAAAAACCTCATGAACTTTGATGCCCAAAGCTGACACTTAGACTGTTTTGCACTAAGTGTTATGTTCTTGATTTTTTACCATTTTGATCCATCCATAACTAAAAATCCATGAAGAATCAGAGTTTCATGTAGTTGAAGCTTTTGTACAATGTAGGAAGACCTACAAATCAGGCTTTAGATCATTTAAAATGGCTGCTTGGATCATTCCCGACATTTGAGGAATGCATCCTCTGAGGATAATTTAAATTTGAAAATGGATTCATAGGGTTTTTTGAGCATATTGAATCATGTTTTGAAGTATTGGCTCACCCCTTGTGAAAATCTCACTCTAGAGGTCTCAGTCGTCCAAAACCCTAATTTGGTGATATCGGGCGATCTTGAGGATTGATTCACTTGTAATGTAGCAACTTTGTGCTTGATTTTTTATGTGAGAGACCTCTTGATCTTTTTTGGAGGTTTAAGAGATTAGACAGGTTAAAGATCATGTCAATTCTTAATTGATCCTTTGTCTAAAAGTTCTGAGAGGGCTTGAAACCCTAATTCTTGATTGTAGTGAAGGCTCAACAATCCTTGAGGAGATTGATGAGGCATGATGGTGCATCCATATTGTGGTGATGATTCACACAATGATGGGAAATCTTGGTGGTCAAAATTTAAGGTATGACGGATGCCCCTATTTAATATCCTTTGACCTGAAGGTGTGAATGGCGAAGATATTCGGGCATTCGGGGTGCAAGATGATTAAATATCGGAATACCCAAAATTCTGACAGTGGATATAAATGTTAACGGTTTGCTCATCCATCTTCTTTTGCTAAGCAATAATACTTAGAAAAGGGTAAAACTTCCCCTCGATCCTGGTCTTCAGGCACGGAACTGGTCTAAGTTTTTGAAATAAACTTCCCCTCGATCCTGGTCTTTAGCCAAGGAACTGGTCTCAGTTTCTGAAATAAACTTCCCCTCGATCCTGGTCTTTAGCCACAGAACTGGTCTTGGTTTCTTCTTGTTGAGTTTCTTCCCCGACAAGGAACACTATGTGTAGCGATCTTCATCAAACTTCTAGCTGAGCTTTACTAGGGAGATGCCATTTGATGGCAAAAGATTTGAAGTCAGACTTGCTGGGGGTACCCATTTTTCTGACCTGTAGAGGTGCACAAACTTCTCTGTCGGAGATGCCATTTGTTGACTCTACTGGGAAAAACGAGTCTCTTGAGAAACTGCTTTTCGCTTGGGGATATTACATCATACTTTTCTTCAAGATCTTCTCGGAGAAATGCCATGTGATGTGATCCAATTTTGAGGTGCTGATGACTTCATTAACATCACCTTTCTTGGGAGAAAAACTGATGTACTGCTTAGAGTCTTGGGTTGAAAGGCTTTCTCTGGGGATTTTCCTTAATCCGGGAAAGCGAAGATATCATCTTCAACAGTGAAGAGTGATGTTCCAACAGGTGTCAGTTGACTGTCTTCTTGTTTTTAAGTGGTTCAAGTTATCAAAGTGGTCGAGGACAAGCTCCAATCCAGAAATAAACTGGGGGAGAGGTTTCTCAGACGACACATTTCCTGACGAGGAAAAGACTGATAACTTGGCTGACAAGAGGCCTTTATCACTTGGGAATGACCAGAGTGATATTAATGCAATATGAATATGAATGTGAATCAATTATGCATGATGTATGTATGTTTATGCTGACAAAACTGACGTGACATACAGACTAGTGGATGGACATGACTGGATACTCGGCCACTGCAGGGGATAAAAAGTATCATTGGTCCAAAATAGCAATCCTGCCTTGCTTAGGAAAGACAATCCCTATAAGGAGAAAGGATGGTTCAATCGGTCTTAAGAGGTAAGAACTCGGTCGGGAGCATCAGATGGGACATTCGCATCTGAAAGAGTGGATTGTTTATTCAGGTGTACTGGTTTAGAAGGAGTACTTTGATTCTGTACTTTGAGGTTCAATCACCTTCGGAAAAGCTATCGATGTTCTTCTTGATGTTCAAAGTCAAAAGGAATTGCCATCTTTATTTTAAAAGCAGAAGAAAAATTTGACAATTAAATTCATTTTTGTTTCATTTCAAGAATCGTTGACCATGTTTAAAATTTCATTATGTAAAGCTAAAACAAATGAGAATTGCAAAAAAAAGCATTAAGGCTCAAATTATATTGATAGGATGGTAATCAGCCATACGCGTGATACCATAGAGTATTTACAAAGTTTAGAAAATGGTAATTTATGGGAAAAGGGGCTACATTGAAACATAACAACCACTATCCTTTTACCAACTTTGAATTCTGGACATCCTGAGCTTCTGTCGAAGATGACCTTGATTTGAATTTTTTCGATGAATGGCACTACTGCTGAGGAATCAAACTGATCAGACGTAGTTACTTGCCATGAATCCCTAACTTTTTCCTGGATTGTACTTTGAGATTTCCAACCCATCGGGATGATTTTTTCTTGCGTCTCTAATTTTTTCCTGGACCGCTCTTTCGGGTTTTCAATCCACCGAGACGTTTTTTTATTTAGGTGAAGTATTTCTTGACTACATCAACATTCGTGGGGTAGGCAAACTCTTCTCCATCCATGGTCGCGAGTCTCAAGGAACCGTCTGAGAAGGCTTTCTTGACCACATAGGGGCCGTCATAATTCAGAGTCCATTTGCCCCGAGAATCAGTGAGGAATGGTTGTATCTTCTTGAGCATGATGTCTCCTTTTCTGAAGACACGGGGTCGAACCTTCTTGTCGAACGCTTTCTTCATTCTCTGCTGATACAACTGACTATGACATAGAGCTGCCATTCACTTTTCTTCGATCATATTCAGTTCATTGTTCCTTCTTTGACACCATTCTTTTCTGTTAGCTTGGCTTCCATCAATACCCGGATTGATGGGATCTCTACTTTTATGGGGAGTCCAGCCTCCATGCCATATACTAGAGAGAAAGGGGTTGCCGCTGTTGAAGTGCGGACAGATGTACGATAACCGTGAAGAACAAAGGGTAGCATCTCGTGCTAGTCTTTGTAGGTTACAACAATCTTTTGAACAATCTTCTTGATGTTCTTCTTAGCTGCTTCTACCGCTTCGTTCATCTTAGGTCGGTAGGGAGATGAGTTATGGTGTTTGATCTTGAACTCAGCACATAACTCTTTCATCATCTTGTTGTTCAAGTTAGATCCATTATCAGTAATTATCTGGCTTGGAACACCATAACGGCAGATGAGATTGTTTTTGATAAATCGGACTACCACTTGTCGGGTTACATTGGCGTATGACGCTGCTTCGACCTACTTGTTGAAGTAGTAAATGGCTACCAGGATGAACTGATGTCCGTTCGTAGCTTTGGTTTCGATCATGCCAATTGTAACACCCCAAAATTTGCCTTCTTGTTATTACATAGCTTATGTTTCATTGCATTGCATTTATATCTCATTTCATCTCATATCTCATACAAGTTGCAAAGAGCATGTGATCAGTTAATTTCAGAGCATTGACTATTCAAAGCAGGAGAGCTAAAGCCTAAGGTCTTCAAGCAAGCCTCAAGAGTCTCTTATGTCTCATATGATCTCAATTGATCCCACAAGTCATTGGAAGAAGAGAATTCACCAAGAAGTTGGACAGTTCATCATCTCCTAGCAAAAACAGTCCAAATTAGGGTTTGTGATTCAAGCAGTCTCCTGATGAAATTTTGGTTCAAACTTGATCTCAATGTTTTCTACATGATATCAAGTATCTAAGGATGGAAGATTGCCCATTGGTTCATTTCATAAGAGGTTCAATTGGTCGGTTGCTTGAGAATCAAGAAATTAATGAAAAAGTCAATTGTGCAGAAGGAAAAGTCAACTCCTGACCTTTTTGGGCCAAATTCATGAAATTCAAGTTACTTATGTTCATTGGACAAGATTTGATCAAGAAATGTCAAGAGGTTCATCAAAAATCAAGAATTGTACTAAGTTTCCATTTTTAGAAATTTAGGGTTTCCAAAAATGGCAAGTTTGGATCATTTTGCACTACACTTCAAGGCATTCTTTCTTCAATATAAAAGCTTTAAACTTCAGGCTTAAGTTGAGCCAATCAAAGATCACATCTTAAGCTTCAAATCCATATAAAGAACTCTTCCATTGGATCAAAATTGAGGGAGTTATGATCAATCAAAGTTTGACAAAACCAAGGCAAAAACCAGGTCATGAAAAGGTAATCTCAAGGCACTCGGCCATAATTTCATCAAGCATGTGGTGTGCCAAATGTCAAGCTAATTTTCTCAACGATGGAGGTTCCAAATGGAAAAATGTTGAACATCAAAGTTGTTTATCTCCATGTCCTCTTTAACTTTTATGTTGGACATTTTCTCACTTGAACAAATTATGAAGGGGTTATAGTGGTCCAAACATGGAGGCTTCACACTGAAAAATCCTTAGGTTCATGACTAGGTCTGCAGGCAACTTGGCACGCCTATGTTGCAGTGTTGGTTTCTTATTTTCTAAGCTATTTTCTACCACTTTTCAAGCTTCTATTCAACTTAATATTAATACCAAACTTGCTCTATGATAGATCATCTTTCCATTGATACCAAAAACTCACCATTTCATCCATCAACATGAGAGAACTTCATCCCCAAACATTAACACTTCCATTGTGTCTTGGCTGCCAAAATTAGAAGTGTTTGGCATTTGTTGTTGTTAGCTGATTCACATTCACACGCGTGTACCACCACATTTCCACTCTTTACCTCATTTGGACCAACATCCCACATGCCATACATGTACATAACCTGCTCCATACATGAAAGGGAAGGAAGTAAACTTGTTCAACAAGGTGGCCATGTTGCAGCAACATATCATACCATCATCATCATTCCTTTTCATCATACAACATGAACAATCACAACACACACGAGTTCACTCTTTAATTCATTTCAGTTTGCAGCCACACCCCTTCATTGCTTGACACCACCATTTTAACTCAACCATAGTTCTAACTGTCAACTAAGACAGTTAGAAACTAACCTTGGATATAAAAGCTTCACTCTAACTAACTTTGAGAGAGACTTCATTTTTTCACATTTTCACTAACTTCACTCTCTGAAATTCTCCCTGAGCTTTCTCTCTCTCTTCATACGAATTCATCATCATCTTCATTCATTGTTCATCTTTTGGAGTTTTGGATCAAGAACAAGTGAAGCTTCCAAGTGTAGTATCTATCTAAAGTTTGAATCTCTCTGTTATCCTCAAGATCAAGCTACTATAAGCATTTATTTTGCTCAGATCAAGCACAAGAAGCTCAGGATCCTCCTCTCTGGCCTTCTTTTAATCTCACGATTCATCAATTTTCAGGTTTCAGTTCAAACTTTTCTTGCACAAATTCACTGATTCTAAGCTTGTTTTATGTTGATTTCAGCTTATTAGAAGCTCTTGAACTCTGGCTAGTTGATAGAGCTTGTTAGAAGCTTAGATCCAAAACCTAGGGCAAAACGTCTCCCCTTCGATTCTCTCTGTACATGCTTGATATGTGATTTTTATTGATGGATTCGTGTTCCTCTTGAGCTTAGCTTTCTTTTGGTATACATTTTTTGAATTTATGGGAGGTTTGGAGTTTTGCAGTGGCCGGAGGTTGGCCGGAGAAGATGACCGGAGGTCCTTCTCCGGCCGGTGAGATTTTCAGGCTAGGGTTTTGTAACTTTAAAATGCGTCTGTTGATTTGTGTTTGATCCAAAGGCCAGGAGCTTGCCATTGCATTAATGAGGCATGTGCCTCACGCGTGCCTCTCTTTTCTTCAAAATTTGACTTTGACTCATTTCATGTGTGTGCGTGCATGTTTGTTATGATGTGCTTTGTATATGACCATTTAGATTTGATTACTTTCATGATTGATCTGATTGACTTGCATCATATGGCTAAGATTGAGTCAACTGTTGACTGAAAGCACACCTTAATTCCGTGAGCTACGCGTGTTATTGGACTTGGATCATAACTGCTATTCACACACCCTGCTTTTAAGCCCAATGACATTTGAACGTGGCTTTTACTATGTTCACACTCCCTGCATATTTTCTTTCTCCTTTTAATTTCATTGTTTATATTGTTTTGATTTTATTTTCTTAAAAATACCAAATGCATTCTAAAAATTTCAAATAAATTCACATGACATCAAGACACATTTAAATAATTTTCTACATTTTTTATTTCTGATTTTATTGATTTTTGCTTATATTTTCATAATTTCCTTTTATTTTCTTTTTAAATGATCTTCTTCATTGATATTTGAACTTCCCCATTTTATTTCTCTTGACTCACTTAATCCTTTGCACTCATTCTTTTTGCCATGATTGAAAAAAATACTTTGAAGTGTCTAAAAATATTTTTGTTTGATTTTTAAAGTCATTTTATCATTAATTCTCATGTACATCTTTGTGCATTCTTTTGATGTGTTTCAATATGACTTTGTGGATTGGTTTGAGCATGTTCCCTTTTGAATTTTACCATGAGATTTTGATGTATGTTTTAACTCTAACTTAGGTGGTTTGTGACCTACTTTCATAATTTTCTCATTTGGTTTGGTAATTGTTTGATGCGTTGTGTTTGAAGTAACATTTGTGTTCATTCTTTTACTTCTTTCTAGCATAGTTTGAGAAGGCACTTGTGCCATCTTATTAGGTCTGCTTTGTGTGAGATTATAGGACCTCATTAGGATGTTATAGGTGCCTTGATGTGAATCATAAGTCATTTGCATTGTATTTTCATTTGGATTGTGTATATGTTCTAAATACATCCTTACTTGATTTCTTATGACCTAGTTTCACTTCTCTTCTCTTCTAACCATTAACATTACTTGTACTTGAATCATCAATGCCTATTCATGCATTCTAATTGCATCTCATATTTGGTATGCTACTGACCCATAATCATCTCATGCATTTAAATGTTCATTTATATCATCTTGCATACTTGTTTATGTTTGACCTTATTCATCTTTCTTTCTTAACTAGTTTTAATGTGGTTTGCATATGCATCTTGTATGATTAATTCTTGCATTATAATTACATCTTAAATGTCATTTTGTACTTATCTATGATCCATGTTCATCCATTTTTGGTTTGCCACTTTAACTTGTGTTCCATTGTTACTTCTTTTCTTTAAGTGAAACTTGTTTCTTCTCTTCTCACTTCTTCTTCATCTAACTTCTTATACTTGATCATTCATTTTCATAACTTGTATGCCCATTCATATGCATTATAGGACATTCATACATGATGTATGATTCTGGCTTTGACATTTCATTAGGCATTAGTGCATGTTCATCTTGCATAATCATTCATCTTTCATCAATTACTTTTATGGTGCATTTCTTTGTTGTTTAAGACATTGTTAGTGCATAGTTTGTTTATGTTTGATCTCTTAGCCTTAGAGGACTTTCTTAGGGTATAAGTTCTGACCTAGAAGCTTTCTCAACCTTTAGGATATTTATTCTTTAGTTCCTAACTTGTTTGATTCTTACTTGTTCTTCTCTCCTTATTTCTTCACTTGTAAATTGTTTTACTAACATTTTCAGGGGCTAATGGTAAGTCAAGTGTGTGGGAGAGTACCCATATACAACCTCTTTTCTTATCTCTTTTAAGCTTTCAAGTTGTGATTGTGATAAGCATCTTATGCTTCTTTGACATTTCATTGCTTTCATCCCTTTGAGTTCTTAACTTAACTTCAATCTTTGAAGTAAGTTAGAACTCACTCTTCTTCTCTTTTCTTTTAGACTTAGGTTTCTAAACCACACTTAACCATTAGGAACATCCAAGCATGATAACTCTTAGGATTATTAGTCTCCCTTTAGACTTTTACCTTTCTTAACCTTTGAGTCTCTCTTCTCCTCACCTCAAAACAAAAAGCAAAACATCTAATAAAGGCATAACATATATTGTATTTGAGCCTTTCATGTGAGAATAAGATAGTGAGGGGTCTTCTCTCACTTTTTTAGAATGTTTATCATACGTCCCGTCTTGGGTCGATATACGAGGCATTCGATCCTACGTGAAATACTTAAATACAATATGCGTTGTAAACACAAAATAATCAAAACACTTCTTCTAAAAATACAAAAAAAAATAAACAATTCTCTTCTCACCTCCTTCATTCCATTCTTAAGGACTCGTCATGTCTGTTCTACCGCAAACAGGTAGCGCCTAAGTCTCCCTACAGCGAGCTGCAACACCTAACTGCTGGAATGCGCACTCTGATGTTTCCATTAAAAAACACAAACAAAACAACCCTTGTTGAGCCGAACTACGTTTGCTCTGATTCTTCTTTCTCGTCTGATTGAAGATACGTAAGCACGAGATGCGATATCTCGACGAGCAACCTTCCCCGTAGTCCGTCGAACTACGTTGACTCTAACTTTCCCATTGCACTGAGGGAATACGTAGGCCTAGGACAACGATAATGTCCTATCGAGTCACTTCTTTCTCCCCTCCATTCTCCTTTCTATCTTTCATTTCCAGTTCTCCAGTTAGTAGTTGATTTCCAGTTCCTTACACCCTTTGATCGAGACAACAAGCGTGGATCCCATCTATTACGATGGACGCGTGAGGGTGCTAATACCTTCCCCTCGCGTAACCGACTCCCTTACCCATTTCTCTTGGTCACGAGACCTCGTTTTTTCCCTCCCTCAGGTTTACGCAGTGTTTCCTTTCCCTCTCTTGGGATAAATATACATTGCTGGCAACTCTGTTTCTGCGCCACTTTCACGTTTATACTTGGATGAAAATCCCGGGAGCAACAACTGGCGACTCTGCTGGGGACAGGTTGACCTCTTGCTGGTCCATCCCCTTTTATGAGTCAAACCTAGCGCTTGTTTATTTTTCTTTCATTGGGTGTTTACTTTGATGCTGTTTTTGCTATTTTACTCTTTTACGACTTTACTGTACATTACTGTATTTACCGCATTTACTGCATCACATTTCATTATTATACTGGACTGTGTTGTGCTGGTTTTTTGTTTGGCGGGATGGGTATTCTGAGAGATAAGCCCATTACACAGGCTTGAGTACATACATAGGATTAGAGTGGAAAGTAGTGTGGCCTACGTAGCATCTTGTTATGTATGGTTTATACGAAATCCACAACCAGACGAGGTTTTCTTGGGAGATGTTCTGATTTACGCGTCTTGTGCATTTCAGGGTGTTAACCTAGGAAGCTGTCGACTCTAGTGACCGATCATTGAGGACCTTAGTGGAAACATCCCTCTTTAGTGGTGACAGTGGCAGACCACATTCAGTGGCAAACCCATTCGCACCCGAGGGCCCACTTTGGAACTTGCATAGGATGGTCTTTATTTTTTGGGGAATCAGTCGACGTTCTCTTTGTTTGGTGATAGTACTGTACCCCGAGGAATGAATGTACTATTGCTTCTCAAAAGAAAGAATCCGAAACTGAGGAACCGCTATTTTAGTACCCATATGTGAGTATGGGCGGGTGTTTACAGGTTTGCAGGTGACCATGCCTCCCACATACCCTGATATTATGGTATTTTCACAGACAAATGATGTAACCTATTACAGTCAGTTGGTTTCTATCTATAGTAATATCCCCAGATTTGTACAGACATAGTGCACACAGTCTAACACGGACACAGAGCACACTGATACCATGCCCTTTTGCATTGCATTATCATGTCATAACATTCATGTTTGTCATTTACAGGTGCTTATTACACTTCTGATTCCAATCAACGGGCTCGACAGAGACAGTTACCAAGAGAAAGAATAATGTTGCCTACAAATTCCCAGAACCTACTTTGGATTTACTGCATAAGGTGATAGCTATGGCTGACCCGGGTGTTCTTATCAACTTCCAAAAGAGATATGGGAAATTGGTGAAGATGGTCCGCAGTATTACACAGTATGAACATGATGCTCTTCACACTTTGCTACAGTTTTATGAGCCTTCGTTGAGATGCTTTCTCTTTCCTGATTATATTTTGATGCCTACGTTGGAAGAATTCTCATTTATTTTGGGAATTCCGATCAAATAAGCATTACCATTCTTTTCTGGTAGTCACCCTAGCATAGAGGTGATTGCAGCTGCGGTACAGGTGAAAGATTCAGTGCTAAAAAGAAATGTGGCTAGCAAAAATGGGGTCAAAGGTTTTCACTTATAATTTCTTACCAATCAAGCTCAAGAGGCTGCTGGCGCAAAGAATTGGGCAGTTTACAATTCCATCCTGGCTTTGTGCATATATGGCATTGCTCTTTTCCCTAATCAATAGGATTTTGTGGATATGCAGGCTATAAGAGTTTTTGTTCTCAAAAATCCGGTTCCTACTTTGTTAGGAGATTTTTACTACTCTGTGCACTTCAAGAATGAAAAAAGAAGGGGAGGATCTGTCAACTGTTGCACTCCACTTTTATCTCATTAGTTTTTGAAGCATTTACCTCAGACAGGTGCTTTTGTAGAGACAAAAGATTCTTTAAAATGGTCCAAGCGGATAATGGGATTAACTGCTAATAACATTGTCTGGTTTGATCATCAGTTGCTGGGAATAGAGATTATCACCAGTTGTGGGAATTTTCCCAATGTGCCTCTAATTGGCAGGAAAGGGGGAGTCAATTATAACCCGATCCTGGCCAGCACCTGCGTAAAACAGGAAAAACAATTTTTGGAAAAGGGGATTGCAGATCTTATTCTGATTATGAAAGATGGATTAAAATGAAGGTAAACAAATTACTCTTGCCTTTTTCAAGGGAACCCCCTCTATATCCCGTAATGCCAGAGCAGCCTACCACGGTAGCCATCGAGGAATTTGACAAGCTGCAGAAGTTGATGAAGGAGCTTCGGGTGGAGAATTCCGATTTGAGTAGTCTTCTTCAAAACGCTCTACATGCCAACAAAGAGTTGGAGAAGAAAGCCCAAGACTCCGAAAAAATCTTAGCAGCAAGAGAAAAGGATTTTGCCGAAAGAGCTCAACATTTCCAGAAAATTAGTAAGGGTGCCAATGCTTCCACTCAAGCTCATAAGAAGATCAAACAGGCCTTAGCCCAGACTAAAGACACGCTAGCCAAGTTTCAGCAAGCCTGGGATGAGGTTAGAATCAAAAATGCAGAGTTGCAGGAACAACTAAAGATCAAGGATGACGAGCTTAAAAAGGCACATGAACAACGGAGGAAGTATCGGGAGAACCTTGGCAAAAGTCAAGAGCAATTGGAAAGTGCCAGAGAGGAGCTAAAGACTTCCAAGAAGGAGCTTAAAGAGGCTATGGTAGATATGGGGAAACTCAAAATGCAAGCCGGCGTGAAAAGGCATAAAGGGGTCTGTGATGATGAAGCTCTCCTGATGCATATGGGTTCGCTGACTGAAGCTCTCACGAAAAGAGATGTTCTGATTAAGGAGTTAATCGAAAGACCAAATCACCAGCGCACTCGCACACTCTTCGAGGAAGTCAAGTATTCAAGTGAAAAGTTGAAGGATTTGGAGTTGTCAGATTGACAGTTTTTTTCTCTCATTCTCTTAATGTAGTTTTTGTTGATGGATATCATCAGGCTTGTTGATGAATCCACTATTTTGATGTATGATGTTTGAACTCATTATTGAACGTTGTGCGTATGTCTGGTTTCTTTTTAATTAAAACGAGCAGTTTATTCATAAATATTCCTTTGGCAATTATCTGTACACAAACACATAATCACGGCACGTCTCTTCATATCACGATTTCTGATCTTCAGATTTCTGTGGTTAGGATTGGAATCAGGGTGTAAGGCACCTCAGAAATGGTAAACATGGCATTTGCATTACATTGCATATCATTTTTTTCATGACAGGTACTCGTTGTAGGTCCTCTAACCTTTATTTGGTTTCAGGCACTATAGTTGATAACCACATCCACCGGTACGCAACTCGTAGAAACCAAGCTAAGATCATGGATCCGATGCAGACTGAATTGGCTAAGCTGAGGAATAGGATGGACCAGTTCATGACATTAATGACTGGTATGGTCCAAAATCAGGAAAGACTCAGGGCAATGGTTGAGCGGCCAAAATTAGAGGTGTTGGATGGCAACGGTAATAATAGAGGTATTGGTGATCAAACTGGCGTTAATGGAGGTGGTGGCCCTCCTAGAAATACTGGGGTTCGTCATGTTGTGGAAGATAACCAATATGAGCAGTTCACTCTGTTAGATGCTGAAGATGAGAACACTCACAGATTCGACGAGCTCGCTGAAAAAATCAGGTCCATTGAATCCCAAAACACTCTTGATTTTGATGTTTCTGACTTGGGATTGGTACCTGGAGTAAGAATCCCACATAATTTCAAGCCACCAACATTTGACAAGTACAATGGCACTACTTGTCCTAAAACTCATCTTCAATCCTATGTGGGGAGGATAGCCGCTCATACTGATGATGAGAAATTGTGGATGTGCTATTTTCAAGACAACCTTAATGGGGCATCTCAAGAATGGTATATGAAGTTGAGCAGGACTTCTGTAAGGAACTGGAAGGAGTTAACCCAAGCTTTCGTCAAGCAGTATCAATACAACATGGATATGGCTCCAAACCGTACTCAGCTGCAGAGTATGGCTCAGAATGCGAAGGAGAGTTTTAAGGAATATGCTCAAAGATGGCGCCAGTTGGCTGCCATGGTTCAACCTCCACTGCAGGACCGAGAGATGGCCGACATGTTTATGGGTACTCTTCAGGGAGCTTATCTTGATAGGTTGGCTGCCTATCCTTCAACTGGGTTTGTGGACATTGTAATCGCTGGGGAAAGGATTGAAAGTTTGTTGAAGCTCGGAAAAATACAAGATGTCAGTGGTGCTAGTTCTTCCGGAGTGAGGAAGCCATTTGCTGGAGCTACCAGAAAGAGAGATGAGGAGACCAGTGTTGTTTATATGAATAGAGGAAGAGGTAAAGGCTATCAAGGTTCCTATAATCAGGTTGCTGCTGTGACCATTCCTAGTCCACAAATTCAATCACAGCCACATCAACAGAATGTTCAGCCACAAAATAATCAACAACCACGAAGATCATATCAGCAGAGATAAACTGACATGCATATGGACCCTCTGCCTTTGACTTACGCAGGTTTGTTACCTCAATTGTTGAAGCTTAATCTGGTGGAGCTTCGTACGATGGGCCCGACTCCTGCTGTATTACCAAAGGGTTATGATGCTAATGCCCACTGTGAGTTTCATTCTGGGGCTCCAGGCCATACTATTGAAAAGTGTCGGGCATTTCAGCATAAGGTACAGGATTTGATTGATGCCAAGGCAATTAATTTCTCAACTCCACCGAATGTGCTTCAGAATCCCATTCCAAATCATAATGTGCCAAAGGTCAATGCCATTGAAGATAGGAAAGTTTTGAATTTGGTAACTGATATGAATAGGGTGAGGACTCCTTTGAGTTTTGTGAAGGCTCGGTTGTTGAAGGGGCAAGTGTTCCCTGGCTGTGAAGAAGGTTGTGTTGATTGTGAGAATCAGAGTAATGGTTGTGATAAACTGAAGGCCGACATTCAAAATTTGATTGATGAGGGTTGTCTACTGTTTGATCAGGGGGACAAAAAGGACGATGATGTGTCAGTTGTTACCATTTATTTTACACCAGATGAAATTCAAGTGCCAGCGCCTACTGCTATCATTGTGCCTGATGTAGTGAGTCCTGTTACTATTACGGTACCAGGACTAGTTCCTTATACTAGTGGGAGGGCTATCCCATGGTATTACGGTGCAGATGTTTACTATCCAGGAGAAAAACATGAAGTGGAAACTCCAGCTGGGGGTAGTTCCAGTATTGATAATGTTGGAGGTCTTGGTGGCTTCAACAGAAGTGGACGCTTGTTTGCTCCACAGACTTTGAGAACTAATGCTGAAGCTGAGGCAGCAGCCAAAGCCAAGGGTAAACAGGTGGCTACAGAGGAGGTTGTTGTTCTTGAATCTGTGCAGAAAGGTACTTTTAAGAAAGAGGTCGAGGAGTTCATGAGACTTATCAAAAAGAGTGATTATAAAGTGGTTGATCAGTTGAACCAATCGCCATCAAAGATTTCTATCTTGTATGTGTTCTGCATCTCATCGAGAGTCACTTTTGAAGGTCTTGAATATGGCCTATGTACCTCAAGAGATTACTGTGAATCAATTGGAGTCTGTTGTTTCTAATGTCAATGCTAGCCATGGGCTAGGTTTTACAGATTATGATTTGACTACTGAGGGTCGCAATCAGAACAGGGCATTACACATCACCCTGGAGTGTAAAGGTGCAGTATTATCTCATGTGTTGGTAGACACGGGGTCTTCCCTGAACGTGTTACCAAAGAAGGCCTTAATGAAGTTAGACGCTGACAGAATTATTCTAAGACCAAGTGATTTGGTAGTGAGGGCTTTTGATGGTTCGAAACGTTCTGTATTCGGAGAGGTAGAGCTCCCAGTAAAGATTGGTCCTCAAGTGTTTAAGTGTGTGTTCTACGTGATGGACATTCAACCCGCATATAGTTGCTTGTTAGGCATACCGTGTATTCATGCCACTGGGGCAGTGACATCTACGTTGCACCAAAAGTTGAAATATGTGGTTGATGGTCAAGTGGTGACTGTATGTGGAGAGGAAGACATTTTCGTCAGTCAGCTGTCTACCTTTAAGTACGTGGAAATGGATGGAGAGATCCATGAGATGCTGTGTCAAGCATTTGAGGCAGTCAATATTGGTGATTCGTCTTCAAAGGCAGTATCTTCTCAGAGCAAAGAACAGGTGGGTACTTCTATTGCTTCTTACAAACAGGCAGTGGAAGTAGTCAAAGCAGGTAATGCCCAAGGCTGGGGCAAATTGATTGAAGTCTCTGTAAAGGAAGATAAGTTCGGTGTAGGCTATAATCTGTATCAAGCTGCTGCAACAGAGCGCAAGGGGCCGATTACTTTCTATAACGGGGGAATCATTAATCCAAATCAGATGTGTGCTACAAGTGAAGATGGCGTCGACAGTGATTGTGATCTCGACAATTGGGTGCGCTCGTGTGTACCGGGTCAAGAGCTTTGCAATTGGTCTGTTGAAGAAATTGTTCAAGTTACTCTTCAGACAGAGTAATTTTCTTTGTTTTTCTCTGTTGCATGTTAAAATCTCGCGCTCTGCCCAAGGCGTGTAGATCCATTTGTAGGGTCTCATAATTGCATTTGCAAGGTTTTTATCATTAATAAAGGACGTTTTACATGCAAATTTTGTGTTCCTTGCCTTTTATTTTTTATTTTTGCAGAAAAAACAATAAAATGGCAATGTTTTATTTTTGTTTCCTTTTCAAAAAGTATCATTCTAAAATAAAGCATGACCATCAATCATGCAGACTTAATCACCCAGATTTCATTGATAACGATTCTGCTATGGCCAAGTATGACTTTGATAATCCAATCTATCAGGCCGAAGAGGGGGATGAAGAAGACTGTGAACTTTCCGAAGAATTGGCTAGATTGTTGAAGCAGGAGGAGAGGGTCATTCAACCTCACCAAGAGACAAGTGAGGTTATCAACATTGATTCCGAGGACGCAAGGAAAGAAATTAAGATTGGAGCCAGTCTACAGGCCAAGGTAAAGAAAAAGATGATCAGTATGCTGCGGGAATATGTCGACATCTTTGCTTGGTTATATCAAGATATACCGGGGTTAGATACAGACATTGTTGTGCACAGGTTGCCGTTGAAAGAGGGCTGTCCTCCTGTCAAACAGAAGCTTTGGAGAACTGAACCAGAAATGGCTCTCAAAATCAAAGAGGAGGTACAAAAATAGTTAGATGCGGGATTTCTGGCGGTCACCAATTACCCACCATGGGTTGAAAATATTGTTCATGTGCCGAAGAAAGATGGTAAGGTCAGAATGTGCGTTGATTACCGGGATCTAAACAGAGCAAGTTCGAAAGATGACTTTCCTTTACCTCATATTGATGTACTGATTGATAACACTGCTCAGTTCTCGGTATTCTCCTTCATGGATGGCTTCTCCGGGTATAATCAAATCAAGATGGCACCGAAAGACATGGAGAAGACAACGTTCATTACCCCGTGGGGTACCTTCTGTTACAAGGTGATGCCTTTTGGGTTGAAGAACGCTGGGGCAACGTATCAGCGAGCTATGGTAACACTATTCCATGACATGATTCATAAAGAGATCGAGTGTTATGTAGATGATATGATTGCCAAGTCTCGAACAGAAGAAGAGCATCTGGTCAATCTGCAGAAACTGTTTGAAAGGTTGAGGAAGTTTCGACTAAGGCTGAATCCGAACAAGTGCATTTTTGGAGTGCGGTTCGGTAAATTACCGGGTTTCGTCGTAAGTGAAAAAGGAATTGAGGTTGATCCTGCCAAAATAAAAGCGATACAAGAAATGCCTGTACCAAGAACAGAAAAAGAAGTACGTGGTTTCCTGGGTAGATTGAACTACATTGCATGGTTCATATCTCACCTCACAGCCACTTGTGAACCAATATTTAAGCTGTTAAGAAAAGAACAAGCAGTCAGGTGGAATGACGATTGCCAAAGGGCTTTCGAGAAAATAAAAGAATATTTGTGGGAACCTCCAATTCTCATGCCTCCAGTTCCAGGGAGACCATTGATCATGTATTTGACTGTGCTTGAAGGATCCATGGGTTGTGTTCTCGGTCAACATGACGAGACAGGTAAGAAAGAACACGCCATCTACTACTTGAGCAAAAAATTCAATGATTGCGAATCACGATACTCAATGCTTAAGAGGACATGTTGTGCACTTGCATGGGCTGCTAAGCGATTGAGGCAATATATGCTCACTCATACAACCTTGTTAATTTCAAAGATGGATCCTGTCAAGTACATATTTGAGAAACCAGCATTGACCGAACGGGTTGCACGTTGGCAGATGGTGCTGACTGAATATGATATCCAGTATACTTCTCAGAAAGCCATCAAGGGAAGTATTTTGTCAGATTATCTTGCGCAGCAACCAATTGATGACTATCAGCCGATGAGGTTTGATTTTCCTGATGAGGACATCATGTTTCTTAAGGCCAAAGATTATGAAGAACCGCCATTTGACGAAGGATCGGATCCTGATGACAAATGGAAATTGATGTTCGATGGGGCCGTTAATATGAATGGAAGTGGCGTTGGGGCAGTTCTTATCACTCCGAAAGGGTCTCATATACCTTTCACTGCCAGATTAACTTTTGATGTCACCAACAATAAAGCAGAATATGAAGCTTGCATTATGGGCATTGAAGAAGCCATTGATTTAAGGATCAAGACTCTTGAAATATTTGGGGACTCTGCTCTAGTGATCAATCAGATTCAATGGAGATTGGCATACCCATCAACCTAACTTGATTCCTTACAGAGACTATGCGAGGAGGTTGTTGACTTTCTTTACAACAGTGAAATTGTACCATATACCTCGAGATAGAAATCAAATGGCTGACGCTTTGGCAACATTATCTTCCATGATTCAAGTGAATTGGTGGAACCATGTGCCCAAAATTGAGGTGTCTCGTCTTGACAGGCCTGCACATGTGTTTGCTGTTGACGCAGTGTCTGATGACAAGCCATGGTTTCATGATATCAAATGCTTCTTGAAGAGTCAAGAGTATCCGGCTGGAGCATCCAACAACGATAAAAAGACTCTGAGGAGGTTAGCTGGTAGTTTCTTCTTGAATGAGGATGTGCTGTACAAACGAAACTTTGACATGGTTTTGCTCAGATGCGTGGATAGACACGAAGCAAACATGTTGATGCAAGAAGTGCACGAAGGCTCTTTCGGTACCCATGCCGGAGGATATGCAATGGCAAAGAAATTGTTGAGATCAGGGTATTACTGGATGACTATGGATGCAGACTGTTGTTCATACGCCTGCAAATTCCACAAATGCCAGATTTATGCGGATAAAGTGCATGTACCTCCGAGTCCGTTGAATGCCATGTCTTCTCCTTGGCCCTTTGCAATGTGGGGCATTGATATGATTGGAAAGATTGAGCCAACTGCTTCCAACGGACATCGATTAATCTTGGTCGCTATTGATTACTTTACCAAATGGGTGGAAGCAGCGTCTTATGCTAATGTCACCAAGCAGGTGGTAGCCAGATTTCTGAAAAGAGATATCATCTGTCGCTATGGAGTGCCCGAAAGAATCATTACTGATAATGGTTCTAATCTCAACAACAAAATGATGGCAGAATTATGTCGAGACTTCAAAATTGAGCATCACAATTCTTCGCCGTACCATCCAAAGATGAATGGCGCTGTTGAAGCGGCCAACAAGAACATCAAGAAGATTGTGCAAAAGATGGTGGTGACCTACAAAGATTGGCATGAGATGTTACCGTTTGCCTTGCGTGGGTACCGAAAATCAGTAAGGACATCTACTGGGGTAACACCATTCTCACTTGTGTATGGTATGGAGGCAGTATGGGTTCACACCCGATTCAATGAGCTGAGCTTAGTTGAGGAAAAGAGATTAGCAGCTATTTGCCATGGTCAATTGTATCACAGAAGGATGAAGCAGGCATTTGATCAGAAAGTGCGACCTCGGGAGTATCAAGTTGGTGAATTGGTACTTAAAAAGATCCATCCTCCAAACACAGATCACAGGGGAAAATGGACACCGAACTATGAAGGTCCATATGTGGTTATAAAGGTTTTCTCTGGCGGAGCCTTAATGCTTACAACCATGGATGGTGAAGATTTTCCACCCCCTGTCAACTCAGACGCAGTCAAAAAATACTTCGCATAAATAGACCCGCTGGACGAAAAAAAAGAAAAAGTCCAGGCAAAAAAGAGCATCCCGGCGAACCATAAAAATAGAATAAATAGGTTCGGGCAAAAATTAGGGATAAATAAAAAATTGTACACCCGGTGAGTTGAAAATCCGCAAGGACAACTCAGGCAAGAAGGGGTATCCCGGTGGATTGAAAACCCGAAAAGGGCGGTCCACGCAAAAGAGGGATTAAGCGAAGACTATGATCTGAGTCATCTGTACTGCCTCATCGTTTCACTCAAACTGGCAATCTCCAAAGGATAGGAATCAGTCCAATCATCCTCTTCAGAAAGTGAATATAATCGGAAAGTCTTGAAGACATACTGGTCATAGCAGAATTGAAACTCAGTGAAATGCCATTTTCATGTTGCCATTAGGATAGTTTCTTTTCTCAATTTTCAGCGATCACCTCTTTCCAGGGATTGCTTCTTGATGTACTTGCCTATTTTGGGCATTTCAATCAATAAAGTTGGTTATTCAGTAAAAAAGCTTCGTATTTGTTTTCATTTTACTGTTTTGTTTGCAACAAACGTCCGGATTTTTGATAAAAAACATTGCATTATTGAAAACATTGAGGCTTTATAATAACATGCGCAGGGAAAACATTTAAAATTGCTTTGAATGTTGATTAACCCCGGATGGTGGATTCAAACCATGCAGTCTCCGAGACATATGTGTGCATTTCTTTTGTTGCAGGTTTACATTCAAAAGCCTAACATGAAGTCATCTTCAGCATAAAGCATTGTTGGGTGCTCTCCCCAACAAGTGATGGTTCAAAGTTAGATTTTTTTCAGTTGCAGAAGTCATATCCAGCACGGGGCATATGTGCATATCTTTTGCTTGCAGGTAGCAACCTCGTATTAGGCTCAAAAGCAAGATTGAAGCGGTTTCAAAAACACGAGAGCATGGACCGTGTCTTCCAAACGAGTAATCACTTATCCCTATGCAGAATACCGGGGCAATCATGTTCAGGAAAGGGTTCACATGTCACCCTTTTGTCACAACTTTTACTGATTGAGTCCATCATTAGGCCGACGGTCGCTCACGACGATTCGATATAGACAAGTTAATTTCAACTGGGTAACATTGTATCTTATTAAGTCGATTCTCCCATTCAGTACTTCCAACAGGTACAAGCTTTTCTGTGTCGATAATAGTGGCTGATTCCCTAGCTGAGTCAGAAGGCTGATTATCTCTAGCAAAGGATCTTGGGTTTGATAGATCCCCAAGCAGAGATTTAATGACTCTTTTTCCTCAGCAGAACGTCATTCAGAAAGTTCTCATCCCTAGCGAAGTTCCATGAGCAGAATAATCTCTCTCTAGGGCAGAGTCATTCCAGTGGAAACTTCTTCAACAGGATCATCACACCTCAGCGCATCTGCAAGACAATTTATTTTTGGCAATTTGTGGCAAGCGTTATCCCCGGCAGAAGGGTTAATCCCCACAGAGCAATTGAAGGATTGGACAATGATCTTTTCCCCACGGAGTTGGATTCCTCGTCCGGAGTCTCTTTTGCATTTGCATATATCATAACATTTGCATTCTCTAAAGCGTAGCATTCCATTGATATGGAGCATTACGACAAAACTCAAACATACGCATACGAAACATAATCTAGGTCCAACCGTTTACCTGCAAGCCAGAGTAATTCACAGACAAAACATTGTCATGCAACCCCAGCAAAGCTTACTACAACACTTGATCGTACAATGTTAATTCAATACCCGTCCGTATTGACCTTGGACATCCGTCCGTGTCCTTTCAACGCTCGTCCGTGCTTGAACCCATTATTCTCAATATCCATCTGTATTGACCTCTTAGACACTCGTCCGTGTCTTTTTTAGCATTTTAATCCCCAGTGAGATCACTTTACAAACTTTCATTTTTCAATACCCGTCCGTATTGCCTTTGAGACACCCGTCTGTGTTCTTTCAGCACCCGTCCGTGTTTGAGTCCTCTATTTTCAATACCCATTCGTATTGACCCTTTTCAACACCCGTTCGTGTTTGAACTTTTAAGTCAATACTCGTCCGTATTGACCTTTGAGATACTCGTCCGTATTTTATTATTCATCGTCCGATACTCGTTCATATCGTCGACTTGGTCACTCGTCGTGTTCCTTTGATGATTGTCCGATGCTCGTTCATATCGTTGACATGAACACTTGTCTGTGTTCCCTTCTTAATCATCGTCCGATACTCGTTCGTATCGTCGACTTGGTCACTCGTCGTGTTCCTTTGATGATTGTCCGATGCTCGTTCGTATCGTTGACCTGAAAACTTGTGTGTGTTCCAATCTTAATCATCGTCCGATACTCGTTCGTATCGTCAACTTGGTTACTCGTCGTGTTCCTTTGATGATTGTCCGATGCTCGTTCGTATCGTTGGCCCGAACACTTGTGTGTGTTCCCTTCCTAATCATCGTCCGATACTCGTTCGTATCATCGACTTAGTCACTCGTCGTGTTCCTTTGATGATTGTCCGATGCTCGTTCGTATCGTTGACCCAAACACTTGTGTGTGTTCCTTTTCTTAATCATCGTCCGATACTCGTTCGTATCGTCGACCTGGTCACTCGTCGTGTTCCTCTGATGATAGTCCGTTGCTCGTTCGCATCGTTGACTTAAACACCCGTCCGTGTTTTCTTTCCGTACTCGTCCGTATGATCATTGATAATCGTCTGTATCACTATTTTGATACACGTCGTATCAATCTATGTAGTTATTTGCTGATACTTCCATAAGGGTTTATATCCCTTTTCTTCTTCATTCAGCGTGCAAATTTTCTGGTTGTTTTGGTATTCAATCACAATTCACCTTGATTGTCTGAATAGCCGTTGCTTTCATCCTTCTCGGGTTCACTGATGATTGAATAGGGGCAGCTGTAACACCACAAAATTTTCCCTCTTGTTATTACATAGCTTATGTTTCATTGCATTGCATTTATATCTCATTTCATCTCATATCTCATACAAGTTGCAAAGGGCATGTGATTAGTTGATTTCAGAGCATTGACAATTCAAAGCAGGAGAGCTAAAGCCTAAGGTCTTCAAGCAAGCCTCAAGAGTCTCTTATGTCTCATATGATCTCAATTGATCCCACAAGTCATTGGAAGAAGAGAATTCACCAAGAAGTTGGACAGTTCATCATCTCCTAGAAAAAACAGTCCAAATTAGGGTTTGTGATTCAAGAAGTCTCCTGATGAAATTTTGGTTCAAACTTGATCTCAATGTTTTCTACATAATATCAAGTATCTAAGGATGGAAGATTGCCCATTGGTTCATTTCAGAAGAGGTTCAATTGGTCAGTTGCTTGAGAATCAAGAAATTGATGAAAAAGTCAACTGTGCAGAAGGAAAAGTCAACTCCTGACCTTTTTGGGTCAAATTCATGAAATTCAAGTTACATATGTTCATTGGACAAGATTTGATGAAGAAATGTCAAGAGGTTCATCAAAAATCAAGAATTGTACCAAGTTTCCATTTTTAGAAATTTAGGGTTTCCAAAAATGACAAGTTTGGATCATTTTGCACAACACTTCAAGGCATTCTTTCTTCAAGATAAAAGCTTCAAACTTCAGCCCTAAGTTGAGCCAATCAAATATCACATCTTAAGCTTCAAATCCGTATAAAGAACTCTTCCATTGGATCAAAATTGAGGGAGTTATGATCAATCAAAGTTTGACAAAACCAAGGCAAAAACCAGGTCATGACAAGGTAATCTCAAGGCACTCGGCCATAATTTCATCAAGCATGTGGTGTGCCAAATGTCAAGCTAATTTTCTCAATGATAGAAGTTTCAAATGGAAAAATGTTGAACATCAAAGTTGTTCATCTCCATGTCCTCTTTAACTTTGATGTTGGACATTTTCTCACTTGAACAAATTATGAAGGGGTTATAGTGGTCCAATCATGGAGACTTCACACTGAAAAAACCTTAGGTTCATGACTAGGTCTGCAGGCAACTTGGCACGCCTATGATGTAGTGTTGGTTTCTTATGTTCTAAGCTATTTTCTACCATTTTAGAAGCTTCTATTCAACTTAAAATTAATACCAAACTTGCTCTATGATAGATCATCTTTATATTGATACCAAAAACTCACCATTTCATCCATCAACATGAGAGAACTTCATCCCCAAACATTAACACTTCCATTGTGTCTTGGCTGCCAAAATTAGAAGTGTTTGGCATTTGTTGTTGTTAGCTGACTCACATTCACACGCGTGTACCTCCACATTTCCACTCTTTACCTCATTTGGACCAACATCCCACATGCCATACATGTACATAACCTGCTCCATACATGAAAGGGAAGGAAGTAAACTTGTTCAACAAGGTGGCCATGCTGCAACAACATATCATACCATCATCATCATTCCTTTTCATCATACAACATGAACAATCACAACACACACGAGTTCACTCTTTATCTCATTTCAGTTTGCAGCCACACCCCTTCATTGCTTGACACCACCATTTTAACTCAACCATAGTTCTAACTGTCAACTAAGACAGTTAGAAACTAACCTTGGATATAAAAGCTTCACTCTAACTAACTTTGAGAGAGACTTCATTTTTTCACATTTTCACCAACTTCACTCTCTGAAATTCTCCCTGAGCTTTCTCTCTCTCTTCATACGAATTCATCATCATCTTCATTCATTGTTCATCTTTTGGAGTTTTAGATCAAGAACAAGTGAAGCTTCTAAGTGTAGTATCTTTCTCAAGTTTGAATCTCTCTGTTATCCTCAAGATCAAGCTACTATAAGCATTTATTTTGCTCAGATCAAGCACAAGAAGCTCAGGATCCTCCTCTCTGGCCTTCTTTTAATCTCAAGATTCATCAATTTTCAGGTTTCATTTCAAACTTTTCTTGCACAAATTCACTGATTCTAAGCTTGTTTTATGTTGATTTCAGCTTATTAGAAGCTCTTGAACTCTGGCTAATTGATAGAGCTTGTTAGAAGCTTAGATCGAAAACCTAGGGCAAAACTTCTCCCCTTCGATTCTCTCTGTACATGCTTGATATGTGATTTTTATTGATGGATTCGTGTTCCTCTTGAGCTTAGCTTTCTTTTGGTATACATTTTTTGAATTTCTGGGAGGTTTGGAGTTTTGCAGTGGCCGGAGGTTGGCCGGAGAAGATGACCGGAGGTCCTTCTCCGGCCGGTGAGATTTTCAGGCTAGGGTTTTGTAACTTTAAAACGCGTCCGTTGATTTGTGTTTGATCCAAAGGCCAGGAGCTTACCAACGCATTAATGAGGCATGTGCCTCACGCGAGCGTCTCTTTTCTTCAGAATTTGACTTTGACTCATTTAATGTGTGTGCGTGCATGTTTGTTATGATGTGCTTTATATGTGAACCTTTAGATTTTATTACTTTCATGATTGATCTGATTGACTTGCATCATGTGGCTAAGATTGAGTCAACTGTTGACTGAAAGCGCACCTTAATTCTGTGAGCTACGCGTGTTATTGGACTTGGATCATAACTGCTATTCACACACCCTGCTTTTTAGCCCAATGACATTTGAACGTGGCATTTACTATGTTCACACTCCCTGCATATTTTCTTTCTCCTTTTAATTTCTTTGTTTGAATTGTTTTGATTTTATTTTCTTAAAAATACCAAATGCATTCTAAAAATTCCAAATAAATTCACATGACATCAAGACACATTTAAATAATTTTCTACATTTTTAATTCTGATTTTATTGATTTTTACTTATATTTTCATAATTTCCTTTTATTTTCTTTTTAAATGATCTTCTTCATTGATATTTGAACTTCCCCAATTTATTTCTCTTGACTCACATAATCTTTTGCACTCATTCTTTTTGTCATGATTAAAAAAATACTTTGAAGTGTCTAAAAATATTTTTGTTTGATTTTTAAAGTCATTTTATCATTAATTCTCATGTACATCTTTGTACATTCTTTTGATGTGTTTCAATATGACTTTATGGATTGGTTTGAGCATGTTCCCTTTTGAATTTTACCATGAGATTTTGATGTATGTTTTACCTCTGACTTAGGTGGTTTGTGACCTACTTTCATAATTTTCTCATTTGGTTTGGTAATTGTTTGATGCCTTGTGTTTGAAGTAACATTTGTGTTCATTCTCTTACTTCTTTCTAGCATAGTTTGAGAAGGCACTTGTGCCATCTTATTAGGTCTGCTTTGTGTGAGATTATAGGACCTCATTAGGATGTTATAGGTCCATTAATGTGAATCATAAGTCATTTGCATTGTATTTTCATTTGGATTGTGTATATGTTCTAAATACATCCTTACTTGATTTCTTATGACCTAGTTTCACTTCTCTTCTCTTCTAACCATTAACATGACTTGTACTTGAATCATTAATGTCTATTCATGAATTCTAAATGCATCTCATCTTTGGTATGCTACTGACCCATAATCATCTCATCCATTTAAATGTTCATTTATATCATCTTGCATACTTGTTTATGTTTGACCTTATTCATCTTTCTTTTTTAACTAGTTTTAATGTGATTTACATATGCATCTTGTATGATTAATTCTTGCATTATAATTACATCTTAAATGTCATTTGGTACTGATCTATGATCCATGTTCATCCATTTTTGGTTTGCCACTTTAATTTGTGTTCCATTGTTACTTCTTTTCTTTAAGTGAAACTTGTTTCTTCTCTTCTCACTTATTCTTCATCTAACTTCTTATACTTGATCATTCATTTTCATAACATGTATGCCCATTCATATGCATTATAGGACATTTATATATGATGTATGATTTTGGCTTTGACATTTCATTAGGCATTAGTGCATGTTCATCTTGCATAATCATTCATCTTTCATCAATTACTTTTATGGTGCATTTCTTTGTTGTTTAAGACATTGTTAGTGCATAGTTTGTTTATGTTTGATCTCTTAACCTTAGAGGAATTTATTAGGGTATAAGTTCCGACCTAGAAGGTTTCTCAACCTTTAGGATCTTTCTTCTTTAGTTCCTAACTTGTTTGATTCTTACTTGTTCTTCTCTCCTTATTTCTTCACTTGTAAATTGTTTTGCTAACATTTTCAGGGGCTAATGGTAAGTCAAGTGTGTGGGAGAGCACCCACATACAACCTCTTTTCTTATCTTTTTTAAGCTTTCAAGTTGTGATTGTGATAAGCATCTTATGCTTCTTTGACATTTCATTGCTTTCATCCCTTTGAGTTCTTAACTTAACTTCAATCTTTGAAGTAAGTTAGAACTCACTCTTCTTCTCTTTTCTTTTTAGACTTAGGTTTCTAAACCACACTTAACCATTAGGAACATCCAAGCATGATAACTCTTAGGATTATTAGTCTCCCTTTAGACTTTTACCTTTCTTAACCTTTGAGTCTCTCTTCTCCTCACCTCAAAACAAAAAGCAAAACATCTAATAAAGGCATAACATATATTGTATTTGAGCCTTTCATGTGAGAATAAGATAGTGAGGGGTCTTCTCTCACTTTTTTAGAATGTTTATCATACGTCCCATCTTGGGTCGATATACGAGGTATTCGATCCTACGTGAAAGACTTAAATACAATATACGTTGTAAACACAAAATAATCAAAACACTTATTCTCAAAATACAAAAACAAACAAACAATTCTCTTCTCATCTCCTTCATTCCATTATTAAGGACTCGTCATGTCCGTTTTACCACAAACAGGTAACACCTAAGTCTCCCTAAAGCGAGCTGCAACACCTAACTGCTGGAATGCGCACTCTGACGTTTCCATTAAAAAACACAAACAAAGCAACCCTTGTTGAGCCGAACTACGTTTGCTCTGATTCTTCTTTCTCGTCTGATTGAAGATACGTAAGCACGAGATGCGATATCTCGACGAGCAACCTTCCCCGTAGTCCGTCGAACTACGTTGACTCTGACTTTCCCATTGCACTGAGGGAATACGTAGGCCTAGGACAACGATAATGTCCTATCGAGTCACTTCTTTCTCCCCTCCCTTCTCGTTTATATCTTTCATTTCCAGTTCTCCAGTTAGCAGTTGATTTCTAGTTCCTTACACCCTTTGATCGAGACAACAAGCATGGATCCCATCGAGTACGATGGACGCGTGGGGGTGCTAATACCTTCCCCTCGTGTAACCAACTCCCTTACCCATTTCTCTTGGTCACGAGACCTCGTTCTTTCCTTCCCTCAGGTTTACGCAGTGTTTCCTTTCCCTCTCTTAGGATAAATACACATTGCTGGTGACTCTGTTTCTGTACCACTTTCGCGTTTGTACTTGGATGAAAATCCTGGGAGCGACACCAATCATGTCAATTCCCCATATAGAAAAAGGCCATGGAGAAGAAAGAACTTTAAGATGCGTTGGCGGTACATGAATTTTGTCAGCGTATATCTGACACTTATGACACTTCCTCGTGTACTTATAGCAATCGGATTCCATTGTAAACCAATAGTACCCGACTCTTAGAATTTTTCTCGCCATTGTGTGTCCGTTGGCATGAGTGCCAAAGGATCCTTTGTGAATTTCTCTCATCAACATGTTTGCTTCTTGTTTGTCTACGCATCTGAGCAAAACCATGTCAAAGTTTCTTTTGTAGAGTGTATCACCGTTCATGAAGAAGTTACCTGCCAGTCTTCTGAGAGTCTTCCTGTCTTTCTTGGATGCCCTAGGCGGGTATTCTTGTTTCTGAAGGAAGCATTTGATATCGTGATACCAGGGTTTGTCATCTATGACTGCTTTAATCGTGAAGATGTAAGCGGACCTCTCAAGGCGCATTATGTCAATCTTTGGCACGTCGCTCCATTGACCTACACTAATCATGGAAGAGAGAGAGTGGCTAGTGCATCAGCCATGTGATTTTATTCACGAGGGATGTGATGAAACTCGATTCTGTTGAAGAATGGTAACAACCTTCTCGCGTAATCTTTGTAAGGAATTAGCCCTGACTGGTATGTGTTCCAATCTCCTTTGATATGACTGATAACCAGGGCTTAGTCTCCATATACGTACAAGTTCTTAATCCTTAAGCCAATTGCTTCTTCGAGACCCATGATACAAGCTTCGTATTCGGCCTCGTTGTTTGTGCACTTGAACGTTAGTCTGGCAGTGAAAGGAATATGGGTACCCTGAGGTGTTATGATAATTGCCTCAATTTTGTTTCCATAATTGTTGACAGCTCCGTCAAATATTAATCCCCATTGGCAATCTGGTTTTGGCCCTTCATTGGGTAGCGGTTCATCGCAATCTTTCATTTTCAAATACATGACATCTTCGTCTGGGAAGTCAAATCCAACTGATTCCTGATCGTCAATCGGTTGATGAGCCAAATGATCGGCTAAAATACTTCCCTTGACAGCTTTCTGAGCGTGGTACTCGATGTCGTATTCTGATAACAACATTTGCCAACAGGAAATCCTTCCAGTGAGAGCCAGTTTTTCAAAGACATACTTGATTAGATCCATCTCGGAGATTAACCAAGTAGTGTGGCAAATCATTTACTGGTGAAGACGTTTGGCTTCCCAACCCAGAGCGCAACAAGTTTTCTCGAGCATAGTGTACCAAGTTTCACAGTCGGTAAATTTCTTGCTCAAATAGTAGATGGAAGACTCTTTTCTTTTGGTTTCGTCTTGTTGGCCAAGTACACAATCCATGGAGTCTTCCAAGACTATTTAGGTAAATGATCAATGGTCTTCCCTCCACTAGAGGAGACAAAATAGGTGGATTCAACAAATATTCCTTGATACTGTTAAAAGCTTTTTGACAATCTTCTGTCCATACGCATCGTTGATTCTTTTTGAGCAGTTTGAAGATCGGCGCGCACGTCGAGGTCAATGGTCATGAGGGATATGTATCTTGAGATATAATTCAAATGTCCCAAAAATCCCCTGACTTGTTTTTCAGTCTTTGGTGAAGGCATTTCTTGAATGGCCTTAACCTTGTCAGGGTCAACCTCGATTCCTTTCTGGCCGACGATGAACCCTAAGAGTTTTCCTGAGCGGACACCGAATGTGCACTTGTTGGGATTCAAGCAGAGTTTGTATTTTCTCAGATGCTCAAATAATTTTGACAGGTGTGTCACATGCTCTTCTTCTGTTTTAGATTTGGCAATCATATCATCGACATACACTTCGATTTCTCTGTGCATCATGTCGTGAAACAGAGTACTCATGGCCCTTTGATTAGACCGAACGACATTACATTGTAACAAAAGGTGCCCCATGGGATGATGAATGAAGTCTTCTCCATATCTTTCGGCGCCATTTTGATTTGATTATAGCCCGAGAATCCATCCATGAAGGAGAAGACTTTAAACTTTATCGTACTGTCAACCAGCATGTCGATGTGTGGTAAGGGGAAGTCTTCCTTTGGACTTGCTTTGTTCAGATCCCTGTAGTCTACACACATTCTGACTTTTCCATCCTTTTTCGGAACTGGCACTATGTTGGCTAACCATTGAGGATATTCTGAGGTGGCGAGGAAACCTGCTTATATCTGTTTCTGCACTTCCTCCTTGATTTTCATAGACATATCTGGATGAGTCTGTCTCAGTCTTTGTTTTACCGGAGGGCATTCAGATTTCAACGGTAAGTGATGTTCCACGATGCTGGTATCCAACCCTGGCATGTCCTGATAGGACCAAGCAAATACATCGGGAAACTCTTTGAGAAGTCTTATCAAGCTTTTTCTGACATTCAAACTGAGTAGTGCCCCAATCTTAACTTCCTTCCTTTCTTTTTCAGAGCCCAAATTAACCGTTTCTAACGGCTCCTTGTGAGGCTGAATGGACCTTTCCTCTTGTCTGAGTAATCGGGAGATCTCTTCTGGAATTTCTTCGTCCTCTTCTTCTTTAGCTTCAAATACCAGAATTCAAAGTTGGGAGAAGACATTGGATCGTATGTTTCAACGGGGTTTAAAACAAGCAATCTGCATGTCATGATGATTCGTTTAAGAAGAGATAGAGAGAATGCAAGAGTGTGTACAGTGAAATTTCTGAAAAATGCTTTTGTTTTTATTTTTTGTTTTAGGGTTGTTTTAGGATTACCATTTTTTGAAAAACGAAAAGCGAAGACATTAATAACTGCAGAAATTACAGAATAACATTGTTTATTTATGATTTGTCGATTCTTGAAACTACTGCCCTATAAAACAAAACTCTGTCGCTTTGGTCTAAGCGAAGAGGGACATTTACAGAAAGTGAGCCTTATAAAAACATCCGTTTCACCTGGGTGGGGTGAAAGGTCAAAACAAAGATGGCAATTACTTAGACTTATGGATGACTTTCGGGGCATCGACAACAACCAATTGGCGATGAACTCCTCAGTGAATCACAAAGTCTGGTACCTTCTTTCTTGGTTTGTCCTCAGAAATGACACTGATTTCTGGAGGAGCAAGATCGTTGGAGTCTTCCTCCCAGGCAGAGTTATCGTAAACAAACTCTTCTGTTGTATCTTTCTTAGAATTTTCACTCTCAAGAGGATCTCCCCATCCAGTTGGCTGGATGTCCTCGTATCTGATGCGAGAGCTTTCAGGAGCGGTGTACTTGACCAAGAAGTCGTACATACCACTTAGCTGTCCTAAGGTGTCCCATACTTCTGTGGGAGTGGTCGAGTCATCTTCCTCGATGACGTTGACCTCGGGAAAAGAATAGTTGATGAACTCTAGTCCTACAGTCGTTGCAAATTCATCATTATGCTGGATATCTTCGGAATGTCTTGAGTAATGATCCCATGACTTGGTGGGAATGTGGGCATTCTTTTCAATATTACTCAGCTGATAAGTATCGTTGGGTTGGTACTTTTGTCCCAAGTTTTCTGTGTATGGTTCCCAGATAGGAAAGTCATCCAGGGGATCATAATAATCTTGATCGAAGTTATCTTTCATCGGATCGTCTTCTAATGAGTTTGGTGGAGCACGACATCCCTCAGGATCATAATCTCCGTACATCATCCTGATGTCTGATCTTGGTATATATCTCGGACTCTGTTTGGGAAAACAGAATGGCGTATACACTTCTTCCTGAGACATATAACCGTTGTTGTTGAGATAATATTTCTATTCCTCATCCGTATCGGAGGAGTCACCCTCGTTGATAGCGTGTACTTCTTGAGACACTGGGTGGAGAAAGCCTCCACTGTGGAAGAAGTCTTGAATGGGATGAAAACTTTCATCTTTCTTGGCAGTCTGAGTACAGGTTGAAGAGAAACCAAGACCTTTCTTTGTCTTGTTATCCGTAGGAATCACAAGCTGTCCCCATCCCTTTATGTTATCACTCTTGATTACTCCGAATGCGTCTTTGTATGAAGAAATCGACGTTCCTTTTTCTGATCGATTCTTATTGCTCATCGACAGTGCTTGAAACCGGGTTCCAACGACCTCCTCCAGTTCTGAATAGTAAAATGCTGATAAGTGGCTCACAATTAAGGCTTGCTCTCCGCAGACTGTGACTAGCTTGTCATTCTTGAAGAACTTCAGCTTTTGGTGAAGTGTCGAAGTGACTGCCCCAGCTTCGTGTATCCAAGGTCTTCCTAATAAACAGCTGTATGATGCCCAATGTCCACGACCTAGAAAGTGACTTGGAAAGTGTGAGGACCTATAGTTATGGGAAGATCGACTTCGCCGATAGCTGTTTTTCTGGATCCGTCAAAGGCTTTGACGATGACCTCAGTGCCTCGCATCGGAGCTCCTTGAAATCATAGTCACATCAGAGTCGATTTTGGCATAACATTCAAAGATGAGCTTGTGTCTACCAATACACTGGCTAAAGCATCGTCTTGGTAGTTGACTGTAATGTTGGGCGCCATATTGTGATTTTTGCCTTCTTCTGGCAGTTCTTCATCACTGAATCCTAAGTTGTTACAGGAAGTGATGCTGGAGATGATGCTTTCAAACTGTCTTATCGTTACATCTTGTTCTACGAAAGCTTGCTCCAAAACTTTCTGCAGAGCTTCCCTGTGAGCTTCAGAACTAAGCAGGAGAGATAGCACAGAGATTCTAGATGGAGTTTGTAACAACTGGTCTACAATGTTGTACTCACTCTTCTGGATGAGCTTCAGTATCTCATCGTTGTTCTTTGTAAGTTTGGGATTACTAGATTGCCCGTCTGGTTGATTTGGAACTTCTGTTTGAGGTTCCTTCCCCTTGGCGGGTTCTCCAACTCCTCTGTTGAAGATCCGGCCGCTCCGTGTGACTCGACTGATGTCGAAAATGTTAACAATGGAGGGTAATGGAGTTTCCTTTCCATTTTCGATTGTTGTTGCACTGTATTTATAAGGGATAGCGTTTTATGACTTATACGGTATTGGTCCTGGAAGGTAGATAACCACAGGAGCTTTTTGATTTTTCTGACCATCGTAGGCAACCTCAATCAGTTCCTGGCAGAGATTATGGCGCAAACGTCTTTGGTCCTCCCGTGATCGGAGATTATGACAACGTCTTTTCTTTGATCAGGGAGAGAGTTTTGTATTACATTGATCGACCCAGAACTTGAACACGGTCGGTTTTATTTCTGGTCCAACTAATTTTGAAGAGCCGCTCGAATAAGGTAGCATCCTTGGTTATTCTCTTAACAAAATCTACAACGCTCATAGTTGTGGGGTGGCACTCGACCTTGTCCGCTTTGTATACAGTGTAACTTTACTAGATCTGTTTCCATCGAGCGAACATCCTGACTTTGATGCCTATCGGGATTTCCATCAGTCAAGATGATCTATTGTGTAGCCTTATCCAAGTAAATTGGAAGCCACCAGTGGTCCAACAAGTGTTGGAGTGTTCTCTGGACAAGTGCACACCCTTGGTTGTCTTCACGACATGCTTCACAGTCTTGGTAATTGTGTGAAGCCAGAAAGCCAAGCCTGACTTGCTTAGCATGTAGTTCTACCAAACTGGTATTCATCAAGCATATATCAAAGATCTGAACCATATTGACTTGATGGTTATTTCCTTCACGGTAGTCTTGGATCCATCCGAGATCCATCTGACGTTGGATGGCCTCTTGTATGAAAGAGCATCCCTGATTGCTTGTTGAGCAGATCAGACAGGTGTTATAATCGTGATATGGCAAATTATGATATTGACTTTGCCTTGAGTGCATCGCCACCAAATTGACCTTCATTGCGAGAATGTTGCGGTTTTGAACAATGTTGGGATGCGCATGGGCCATGTTGATTTCCCGAATTCGGTGATCTTGGATCCATCTGAGATCCATTTGTTCTTGTAGAGCTGATTGCACTACGGAATATCCCTGGTTATTCTTTGAGCAGATATCACACTGGTGATAATTGTGAGGTGGTACATGACCGTACCCGCTCTGTCTACAATGTATTCTGACCAAATTGGTTCCTAATAGGAGTACATCGTGAATTTGATAACTGCGGCTAAATTTTTCCTCTATTAAATGTATTGCAGTCTTCTCATGTTGAGGCAACAGGTTCGTCTGAACATTCAGATTAGTATCTTTGAAAGATAGGACCCCATTCCTGACAAGCTTTTGTACGTCAAACTTGAAACTGATACAGTTCTCGATGTTGTGCCCCGATTCTCCTTGATGGTAAGGGAAAGATTGATCCTCTTTGAACCAAAAAGGAAGATTTTTTGGTACTGTAAGAGGAGACCTGGTTTGGACGTGCCCCTTGGTTAGTAGAAGTGGAAATAGTTCTGCCTACAACATCGGTATAGGGTCAAACCCCGGTGGTCGTGCCGTACGATTGTTATTATTGTACTGAGGACGAGCCTGCTGAAGAGGCTGTTGTGTTCTTTGCTGATACGATTGTTGACTTGGCTGGATCTGAGCAACCTGAGGTTGATAAGTCGGAGCCGGCGCAGGGTTGATAGCGGGAGTTATTGCCGCTACGGGTTGATACCTTCACCTTTGCCTTCCTAGAGAGATATTACTAATCTCCTGTCCTTTCTTTTTTTAGAAAGCACTACCGTATCTCTTGGTACTGCTAAATGGCTCTACATCTTTGACCAATTGTCCTTCTCGGACTGCTTCTTCAAGGCGTACTCCCATGTTCACCATTTCAGTGTAGTCGCTGGGCGCACTAGTGACCATTCGGTCGTAATAGAATGAGCTCAAGGTTTTCAAAAAGATCTTTGTCATCTCTTTTTCCTCGAGAGGGGGACAGATCTGGGCAGAAATTTCACGCCATCTCTGAGCATACTCTTTGAAAGTCTCTTTGTCCTTTTGCGACATTGCTCTGAGTTGGTCTCTATCTGGTGCCATGTCCAGGTTATACTTATACTGCTGAACGAAGGCTGCATTGTGATCTCTGAAAGTAATGATCTTGGTGCGGTTTAAACCCATGCACCATTTGAGTGCAGCACCGGTTAAACTGTCTTGGAAATAATGGATCAGTAGTTGTTGATTTTCTGTCTGAGTTGACATCTTTCGAGCGTACATCACCAAATGGCTTTGAGGGCAAGAGTTGCCTTTGTATTTTTCAAAGTCAGGCATCTTAAATTTGTGCGGTGTCTTTACATTAGGGACCAGATAGAGGTCTGTCGAGTCCTTTATGAATAAATCCTAACCGCGAATGGCATGCAGTTCCTTCTGCATCTCCAAGAATTATTCCTGGAACTCATTCATTCTTTCGTACATGTCTTCGTATCCACCCGGGATTTCTTGTGGAATTTGTCCTTCCGGGACAGTGTGTACCATCGGCTGTGGTATAAACATTACAACGGTGACAATTGGCACTTCCATGCCCCAAAGTTTGTAACCTTCAGGAGTTGCTGTCGTAAACCTTTCATCTTCGCTTTCCCGAAGTTTGTGACCTTCAGGCCCATCGGTTCCTGCTGCAGTTTCTGGGTCTTCAGTGACCGGCGGTATATATCCTTCAGGGACAAAGTTGATAGGCATGCCCCAGGGACAACCTTTAGGCATGTTGTACCGGGGTGATTCTCATGTGTCTCCATTATGGGCGTAGACGTGATCTCTGAGATCACAGTCCTTTGTTGTAGTCTCTGAGCTGCTGCCAGAGATTGCATGTCACTGTAAAGTTATTCCAAACTTTCCTTTAGAGCGTCGATTTCTTCTCTTAGCTCTCTGTTCTCTTCCTCGAGATCGTCTATTTTCTTTGGTCAATTGGCCCAAGTATTGTATGAGTAAGACAATTTGACTCTAGAATTGTGACACGTATGTGAGATTCGAAGATAAGAAGACGCGTTATATGAGAATGATGAATGATATGTGTAGTGAGCGATTTTTGTCGGTGACGCGACCACCTTATCGCTGAAGTTTGGGTTTTCCTCCTCGAGGAGAAATGGTGCTACTTTCAGATTTCTTATTTATCCCATGAAGCTGGAAGGGAAACGAAAGCTATCTAAAACTAACCTTGCACGTGAATGTTTAACTGAACAAACGCTATAAAGAGATTGGGGGGTCCGGGGTCAGGTTATACAATGGGTAGTTGTCAATTACCCATCCTATATGTTGTTATCCACAGGATGTTAGCTTTTAGGTTTCGCTTTGTAATTGATAGTGTTTATCTGCTGATGGGTTGGGAAAGTTTCTTGGGAAGTATGAGTGAGTGAGTGAGATTTTGTTTGTGTTCGGGTTACTCCCGAGGTTTTTGGTAAGGTACTAGACCTAAGTTTTGATTGATATGAAGGTACTGGACCTAGAGTTTTTGATTGGTATGCTCGCTAAGATTTCGCAATCATATGCCTACGTATTCCCATTTAAACGAAACAGGGAAATCAGAGCAATTGTAGTTCCTCCTATTCTAAGGGAGGAAAAAGATATTTTGGTGTCTTGTTCAAAGCCCAAGACATGAAGCTAAAGGTGATTTGTATCTTATTCAAAGCCCAAGATATAAAGCTAAATGGTTTTGGCTGAGAGAGAATTTGTCATCTCTAAAGAGGAATTGTTGATTTTTGTATGCCTTGATCAAAGCACCAGTTTAATGCTAAGAGGTTGATTGACCCGGCTGGGGGATTTCTTTATACAAAGCCTAAGAGGAGGCTGGATAAGACCGACTCAACAAGAGATTGTTTTATCTGTCTTGTACAAAGCCCAAGATTGAGGCTAAAAAGAGATGGACTCTTTGGGGATATCATTATACAAAGCCTAAGAGGAGGCTAAAAGTTTGACTTCTCCGGGGAAAATGTTCTGTCTGTCTTGTACAAAGCCCAAGATTGAGGCTAAAAGGGTTTTGACTCTACTTAAAGGGAATTCAATTCTCAAAGCTTTAAAGGAAGCTAAGAAGAATGGACTCCGTAGGGGAAATGCTTATACAGAGCTTTTTGACTCCATTGGGGAGAATTTGTATATGTCTTATACAAAGCCCAAGACGAAGGCTGAAATGAGAAATTTATCTGACTCTGGTGAGGATATTTTACGTGTCTTGTACAAAGCCCGAGACAGAGGCTAAAAGGGTTTAACTCTACAGGAGAGTATTATCTATTTTGTACAAAGCCCAAGATTGAGGCTAAAAGAGTTTGACTCTGCTTGGGGAAAATCATTCCTCAAAGCCTAGAGGAAGGCTAGGAGGAAATGACTCTGCTAGAGAAGATATATGTCCCAAGCTCAAGAGAGGGAGATTTATGTCTTGTACAAAGCCCAAGATAGAGGCTAAAAGGGTTTGACTCAACAAGAGAGTGTTTTTATCTGTCTTGTACAAAGCCCAAGATTGAGGCTAGAAGGGATTTAACTCAACAAGAGAGTGCTTGTATGGACGTCTGCTGAGGACAATCATTATACAAAGCCTAGGAGGAGGCTAAAACGGTTAACTCAATAAGAGAGTATTTTATCTGTCTTGTATAAAGCCCAAGACGGAGGCTGAAAAAGCTTGACTCAATAAGAGAGTCCAAAAAAAGTGATTGACACAACAAGAGAGTCTGAAAGGTGATTGACTCAACAAGAGAGTCTTTTATACTCAACAAGAGAGTGATTTGTTGTCTCGTACGAAGCCAGAGATCGAGGCTACAAGGAGGTTGACTTATCAAGAAAATCTTGAAAAGTGATGGACTCAACAAGAGAGTCTGAAAAGGTTAGCTCCGCTGGGGAGAATTATTATACAAAGCCCAAGAGGAGGCTGACTTTGCTGTGTAAGGATCATTATACAAAGCCTAAGAGGAGGCTATCTTACTGCATGATTATTGAGATCCTTAGGCAGGTCCAAGTGGGGAATCAACTCTTGCTGAGGATTACAGAAGAGTTGAGATATCAGAGACCTTGAGGTTGTGATCTGGGATAAGCTGACCCTGGTTGGGGAACTCTCATGAAAGAGACTGGGTTTCTGCTGGAGATTGATCCAGAGTGGCCAGGGTTTCTACAGTGCTTGAGAATGTCTTTGAGACTCAAGAGGGGATATAGACTGTCCAAGTCTACTGGTGTGGAAGAGTTTTATCTTTTGTATGATGCCTCCCAGAGGAGGCAAGGGCATTAAGGGATGAGAACCAACCCTAAAGTGGCCTGAGGTTTGACACTGGAAAGACTGCTCTAGAAAAGGATGACTAAGTTCTGTCTTATACCTTTAAGAGGTCGTCAGGGTCCTTGTATTAAGCCCAAGAGAAGGCATGAGAACTTCTAAGAAGCCTAAGTGTACTTGTACAATGCCCAAGAGGAGGCGGGGATGCTTTTAGGAAGCCTGTGGGTCCCCAAACCAAGAGAAGTTCAAGAAATGCAATTCACAGAAAAGAGATCATTCTAGGAAAGTTTGAGGGTTTGGAAGAAACTCAAGAGATGCTATTTACAGAGAATAGATCAACTCCGGGGAGTAGAATTTCTTTGACAATTTCTAAGGGTGACAGTCTGGGAAAAGGTTCATCGAGAATACTGCCTTTCTCTTTGTTCCATATTGTTTAACCCCAAGAGAAGGGAATACTGTATCTGGAAATCCTATGGGGATATAGTTTTGTTCGCATTAAAGAGCGACCAACAGGGCTTTACCTAGTTCTAGACGTAGTTGTCGGGGAAAACTCTAAATAACTATACTAGTATATATACAGTTGATATATGACGAGTATTTAAAAGGTATGAAAGAAGACTAACCATGCGCAGCTTCCCACAATACAATTATGTATATGAAAGCATATAAAAGAAAGCGGATAAACATTTACCCGTTGTAGAGCTTCCATGTTGTTTTGTTAGTTGTTCAACAAAGAAATTAAAGAAAGTTTTGATAACAACTATATATTTGGATTCAAAATCAAAGGAGAAAGTATTTTGAACAGAGATTGGGGCTTACAACTCAAGGAGAGGCCCAAATTTTAACAGTGAGCGCACCGTTGTTTGAATTTGTACATGGACTTATACAAGTGACTGAGGCCCAAAAAAGGTTTTCTGTACAAAGGGATGGGTCTTACACTCTCTTAAGAGGCCCAAAAAGTTTTGAAGAAAAGAAATGGGACTTACAACACGAGGGTAGGCCCAATTGAAAAAGTTTGAAAACGACGATTACGTCGGAATTTCTGAAACGGTATCGGGACTTATACAATACACTGAGGCCCAAAATTATTTATGTACAAAGAGGTGGGACTTACACTCTATCAAGAGGCCCAAAAAGTTTATTTTTATACAAAAGATGGGGCTTACAACTCAAGGAGAGGGCCAAATGATTTTGTTTTGAAAGCGGCGATCGCGCCGAGATTTTTGAAATCATATCGGGACTTATATAATGACTGAGGCCCCAAAATGTTTTATTTACAAAGAGGTGGGACTTACACTCTATCAAGAGGCCCAAAAAATTTGAAATATTTTGAGTATGATTAAAAATCAAAGAAACCCTAATTTTCACTTTTTAAAAGTAATTTTTCAAAGAAAATTAATAAAAAATGATAAAAGTACCAAATAAGTTTAAATAAACCACTTGTGATTTTTGGTTAAGGTTTGAAAAATGAGGTTTTAAGCACAAGGTGATTTAAAACTCATTTGGTCTTGATTTTCAAGATGAATATTCATTTTTAAAATGTTTAAAATAATTAAAAATGAATTTATTCAGAAAAATACCAACTATATTAAATAAATAATATAAATTTGATTTTTTTTGTAGAATAAAGTATTTTACTATTTTTGTGATTTTTCAGAAAAAGAATCAACCAAAAATGATTAAAATTGAATGAGAAATTAATTTTTCAAATCATTAATAAAAATAATATGAAAAATAATAAAAAATGGAAAAAGTGATAAAAAAGAGGTCTGGGGCGAGGGGGATTCGAACCCCAGACCTTCCACTCGCTAGTACACACAAACCAGTTGATCAACCACTGGGGCGCAATGCCAATTCATAATATACATGGCAAGGGAAAAATATAAGGCAAGTTTGGTTGGATTTCTGAAGCATGGCGCCATGGCCATCTTCAACCTTAAGCTCAAATGCGTGAAGCTCTCTATCTTACTCGTTTCTGAATCATTTGATATGATTCAAACACCAAACTCTTGCGTTTTTAACAAGGAACATGATGGCAGTATTTGATTTCATTTATTTTCAGTGCGTGGCAAGTTATATTAACATGAGTGTATGAACCCTAATTTTGCAAAAGCAATCATGCAGACATGTTTGTGAGTGTTATGGTCAAATGCTTTGAGGGGAAACACTCAACATATGATGATAAACAATTGGCAAAAGTATCATGCGAGAAAATATGCATGAATCATGTTATGAGAGTTTGAGGCTTACCTTGCTGCAAGAAGAATTGGAACTCTGCACAAAGTGTGTTCCAGAAGTAATTTGATGACCCCTACAACTTCACTGGATGTTATGGAGTGGATAACAACCTTTGGAACTCTTTGAAACTCCTTAGATCAAACTGTGGTATCCCAACTGCATAATGGCTAGGTTGAAGAGTGAAATTTTGATGGAGGTGTTTTAGAAGTGGTTTAGGTGTTTGGACAGCTTCAATACATCACATGTGATGTGTTAGAAGTGATGGTTTGAGTTGCTTGGCTCTGCAACTCAAAACCCGATAGCACTTGCTCAAGAACAAAGAAATTTGGCACTTAAGGAGAGAATGAGAGAAAGCAATGTTGTAAGCTGCTTTGGTGTGATTTGAATGGTCAGTTAGGACCTCTATTTATAGTAGAGGAGTTGTGTTAAAATGGATCTCTTGAAGCTTAGAGGATAAGGCTATGGTTCAATGGTCTTGGCTTGGCATAAATGCCTCTTGCACTAGGTGTAACAGCTGCCCCAAATAGATCAACTATGTATTGACTGATTCCATATTTCTCAGTCATTTTAATTGTTGTTTAATTAGAGAACTTGACTGAGGAGAGTGAGATTCTTGAAAGTGCACTATTCCACATATATGCCAAAACTCATCAATTCTCAAAGACAAACCCTTGGCATTTCAGTCCAAGTTTGTTGGTTGGATCAGATGCATTGTGATCAGATTGGATGAATTTGGTATAGTGATCCTTGGCTTTGACTCAGAAATTGTGTAAAGCAAGAAAACTTGAAAACTGGTTTTCCATGACTGCCTTGTGTAGCGCGATTTTTGTGGTTTCGAATCACTATCGCTTTGGTACTACAATTCGATTCATTTGTTTATCCTGTTGAGCTGATTAAGGAAGGGAAATAGATGTCTCCAATTAACCCTGCTTGCAAACTGAGATTAAATAGTCAAAACTGTTGGTTTACAGATGCTATCAAGAGGGGGTTCTTCTTTAGGGTTATTCGCTTAAAAACAGTGTCTAGGCTATTGGTAAGATGTTAGGTCTGTTTCTTTTCGATTGGTGTCTGGAGGTACGGGATTTTGGGTTTTTGATTAGTATGCTCGCGAAGATTTTGCAATCTTATGCCTACGTATTCCCGAAATAGGGAAATCAGCGCGATCATAGTTCCTCTATTCTATGGGAGGAAAGAGGTGTTTTGGTGTCTTGTTCAAAGCCCAAGTCGTGAAGCTAAAGGTGGTTTGTATCTTGTTCAAAGCCCAAGATGTGAAGCTAAAGGGTTTTGGCTGAGAGAGAATTTGTCATCTCTAAAGAGGAGTTGTTGATGTTTGTATGCTGTGAGCACGACACAACTTTGATGCTAAAAGGTTGATTGACTCAACCGGGGTTTTCTTTATACAAAGCCTAACAGGAGAGTGGAAGTTTGACTTTTCCAGGGAAAATGTTCTTTCTATCTTGTACGAAGCCCAAGATTGAGGCTAAAAGGGATTTTTGACTCCGTTGGGGAGAATGTATCTTGTATAAAGCCCAAGATGGAGGCTGAAACGGTTTGACTCAACAAGAGAGTACTTTTATCTGTCCTGTATAAAGCCCAAGATGGAGGCTAAAAAGGTTGACTCGACAAGAGAGTCTTTTATACTCAACAAGAGAGTGTTTTTCTATCTCGTACGAAGCCCGAGATGGAGGGTAAAAGGAGGTTGACTCAACAAGAGAGTCTTTTATACTCAACAAGAGAGTGTTTTTATATGTCTTGTACAAAGCCCAAGACGGAGGCTAAAAATGGTTGACCCAACAAGAGAGTCTTTTATACTCAACAAGAGAGTTTTTTTTATCTCGTACGAAGCCCGAGATGGAGGATAAAAGGAGATTGACTCAACAAGAGAGTCTTTTATACTCAACAAGAGAGTATTTTATATGTCTTGTACAAAGCCCAAGACAGAGGCTAAAAGTTATTAACTCAATAAGAGAGTCTGAAAAGGTTAGCTCTGCTAGGGAGAATCAATTGTACAAAGCCCAAGAGGAGGTTGCCTTACCGGTGCAGATTCTGGAGATCCTGAAGCGGGTCCAAGTGTGTGGAACTCTCATGGGAGAGACCGGGGTTTCTTCCTATGTGTGAAAGGAACTTGAGAATGTCTTTGAGACTCAAGGGTCTTAGACTGTCCAAGTCTAGAGTTTTATCTTTTATACAATGCCCAAGAGAAGGCACGGGCATTAAGGGATGAGTATCAACCCTAAAGTGGCCGAAGTTTTGACGCGGGAAAGACTGCTTTAGCAAAGGATGACTAAGTTCTGTCTTATACCTTTAAGAGGTCGTCAGGGTCCTTCTACTAAGCCCAAGAGAAGGCATGAGAACTTCTAAGAAGCCAAAGGGTCCTTGTACAACGCCCAAGAGGAGGCGGGGATGCTTTTACGAAGCCTGTGGGTCCCCAAACCAAGAGAAGTTCAAGAAATGCAATTCACCGAGAAGAGATCATTCCAGGAAAGTTCGAGGATTTGGAAGAAACTCAAGAGATGCCATTCATGGAGAAAAGATCATCTCTGGGGAGTTAGAGTTTCTTTGACAATTTCTAAGGGTGACAGTCTGAGAAAAGGTTCACCGAGAATATTGCCTTTCTCTTCGTTCCATATTGTTTAACCGTAAGAGAAGGGAAGACTGTATATAGAATCCTACGGGGGATCTAGTTTTGTTTGTATTTAAGAGTGACCAACACGGCTTTACCTAGTTCTAGACGTAGTTGTCGGGGAAAACTCTAAATAACTATACTAGTATTACACAATGGATATGTGACAAGTATATAAAAGGATGTGAAAGAAGACTTACAGTGAAGCAGCCCCACAATACAGTTATGTACATATGAAAGCGGATAAACACTTACCCATTGTAGAGCTTCCATGCTGTTTGGTTAGTTATTCAACAAAGAAAGTTTTGATAAAAACATGTATTTGAATTCAAAATCAAAGGAGAAAGTGCTTTGAAGAGATTGTTGGGGCTTACAGCTCAAGGAGAGGCCCAAGTTTTAACGATGATCGCACCATTATTTGTACAGAGGGACTTATACAATATGTGAGGCCCAAAAAGTTTTTATGTATAAGGGGATGGGTCTTACACTCTATTAGAGGCCCAAGATTTTGAAAATAAAAGAAATGGGGCTTTCAACACGAGGGGAGGCCCAGATGATTTGTTTGGCAACGGCGATCGCACCGAGGTTTTTCTTTTAACGCAGAGGGACTTATACAATGTCTGAGGCCCAAAAATGGTTTGGTTAAAAGGGGATTGGGTCTTACACTCTATAAGAGTCCCAATAATTTATTTTTGTATAAATGGTGGGGCTTACAGCTCAAGGAGAGGCACAAATGACGGTATCGGGACTTATACAATACACTGAGGCCCAAATTATTTTGGTTTAAAAAAAAGGGTTGGGTCTTAAACTCTATTAGAGGCCCAAAGAGTTTTAAGAAAAAGAATTGGGACTTATAGCTCGAGGAGAGGCCCAGTTGATTTTGTTAAAAAGACGACGATCGCGCCGTTGTTTTTGAAAATACAGTGGGACTTATACAATGACTGAGGCCCAAAATGTGGTGTATTTACAAAGGGGTTGGGTCTTACACTCTATTAGAGGACCAACGATTTTGAAAAAGTTTGACGAGGGTTGAATTAATCAAAACCCTAATTTGTTTTCAAAATATATTTTAATTGAATAAAAATTCAATTAAAATGATCAAAATTGTTAAACATGTGTGAAAACAAATTGTGATCTTGGATCAATGTTTCAAAAATCATGTTTCTATCCACAAAATGATTGGAAATCAATTAAGTTTGGAAAATCAAGGGAGAAAAAACATTTTAAATGTTGAAAAACAAATAAAATATTAATTCTTTGTAAAAATATCAAGTATATGAAATAATTAATATTTTTAGGATTTTTTGGTAGAATAAAATATTTTAGCATTTTTGTGAATTATTAAAAAAAGAATCAACTCAAAATCATTAAAACTCAAAGAGAAATTAATTTTTGAATCAATTAAATAAAATCACAAAATTCAAATATTCAAATATTCAAAAAATGGTGCCAAGAACATGCCAAGAACACGCGCCACCCTCTGTTTCTGCAGATTTACATTTTCTATCCAATCTCACTGAATACTTGATGATATCATGCAATCTACATATCAATCTGCTCGTTTTCACCTCACGATCATGTCTATGGTCTTTAATTTCATTTATTTTAAGCATGGAATAAGAAATCAAAGAGAAACCTCAAGAACCCTAAAATTTGCATGAAGGCTCAGAAATTCCATACACGATTCAAACAAAGTAATTGATTAAGGGTAAACACTCTATGCATGATTATGAACATATGGCCAAATTATTGTGCAGCAAAAAATGCATGGATCATAGAGTTAGAAGAGCTCAAGCCTACCTCTTGCAGCTGGTGATCGTGTTTTGTGTTAGAGGTGTTGCAAGCTGGTTCCAATGATCTGCACAGCTTCCTTAAGTGCCAAGTGATGTGTCTGAATGCTTGGAGTGGTTTGAAACAAGCTGGAACTGAAGATGGTACCCCAACTGCAAGTCTGCTAAAAGCTTGAGCAATTGGATGGTGATTTTGAGAAATCAGTGTTCCAGATGTTGTTTAAGTGTTTGGATCACTTCTATATGATGTTTATGAGGTGTGTGTGTGTGATTGGTTTGGTTGGAATTGCTTTCAAACTCAAAACCCGGTAGTGACTTGCTTTGGAAGGCAATTTTGGAGTGAAGGAAGAGATTTTGAGGAAAGCATCTGTTTGATGGCTTTGGTGTACTCAAACTGAGCACAAATGAGCTCTATTTATAGTAGAGCAATTTTGTTTTGCAAGCAATAGTGAATGACAACTGCAGCAGAGGTTTGGAAAATGTTGATCAATAGGAATCCAAGTCTCCTCTAGTATTGACTAGAGGTTAGAGTACAGGCTACTGGTTCCCTAGTTCTTGGATAAGCCTTGACTGAATTCAGTTGGAAAGGGATCAGTCCATGCCACCTTGGTGCATCCATTAAATGCTCCAAACCAAAATTGGAGTTTTGTCTCTCTTTTAGGCATTTCTAGGTTTAGGAAGCTACTTTTGGTTCCAAGGACTTGGGAGGCTGATGGATCAGTGTTTGTCCCTCCTTGGTCTTCCCCTGAGGTGTTCAGATGGATAAACTTGTTTGTCATTTGCAAAATTTGCTCAAATCGAGCAAAATGCACAAATCTCCCTTGCCATGACAGTTTGCAGCAAGGCACATTGTCATTGTCATATCTCACGGCTTAAGTGGAGTTTCATGGAGTTCTTGGCTATCTTGGAAAGCTCTTATATGATACAACACATGTGTGATCATAGTTTGTCTCGATACTTTTTGGATCCAAGTGAAAAATCCCCCTACTTTTGGAAAAAAAACAAGACAGATTCTGACTTAGTGAAAATTTCACTAAGTGTTGGAAAAAGTGGCATTTCATGTTTTCAGCCATTTTCATCCAACCATAACTCAATCTATGATGAATTGTAATGAGGTGTAGTTGACACTTTTAAAGTATGCCATGAGAGCTACAAATCCATCTTTGGATCAGCCCAAATGGTTGCTTGGATCTTAAGTTATGATCCTTCGAAGTTGGTACCCTAGCCACTTTGTTCCATAACTTAGAAAATTTCTAAGTTTTTTATGGTTACCCCTTTTACAAGTTATCCAACTTTTCTTGATTTTTCTTGATGAATGATGATCACAATCACATATTAACATCATTTTAGGATCAAAGAACCATAATTGTGAAAAATCTCAAAAAGTCAAAGTTGACTTTTGTGCTGATGCGTTGTATTCGCAAGTGTACGAATCGCGTTAGAGTAATATAAAAAGTTATCGTATCCACAGAGACCAAATGTCGATCTAACGATTTCTGTTTGTTACGGTGCTTATCTAAGGCAGTTCAATTCAGGGTTTACTAATGCAGAGGAAAATAAATAAAAGTAAATGACGAGGTAATAAAATTCAGACAAAACAATAGGCTTGAATGTAATTCTCATAACCGATAATATTTCTATATTCATCAACAGAACTACTTACGGGCAATATCTTCTATTTTAAGAAAAGAATTCAATTTAACAGGAACTGTCGCTTTCGCGTAGTCAGAACCAAGTTTACCCTCTAAACTAACCCCTTTATTGTCACTTATAAAAAGGCGCGCATTGCGTTAGAGTCATGGAAAACTTACTTTTAAGAAATGTAAATTCTAAACTAAACAGAAAAGTATTTTGACCTGAAATCTCTAAACTAAAGAGGTTCAAAATGAACCAGATTCTAATCCCACTAACGCGTCCGAAAATAGTTTTAAAATCTCTTTTCTAAAGTGTTAAAAATCCCTACTCAACTGAGCAAAGCGCTTTCGCTGTATTTGATCAGTTGAGAACTAAACAAGTTCACAAATGGTTGGACGGCTTTCGATCTTACCCAAAATTGCTTTTAAGTACAGAAAACTTGTGTTAAAGATTAAAACAGCCCTTAAGTTTTTCTATCAACATATAGACGTATTACGGTGATTATGGTCTTTACATTCTTACCTATCTAAAACTTAACCAGCCATGGTAGTCATAACAGTCATATTAATTCTTATCATGTATGGAATTAAGTCTTTTGAAAAGTAAAGTTTTGAAAAGTAAGGCAAGACAATAAATAAACAAAATAAAGCAAGTGCAAGAAATAAATGAAAGTAAATGCGATTAAAATAAAACCTGCTCCAAAGCGGAGTCTTTAAATCTGGTACAATGTACGGAAAAGAAAATGCTGGCAGGATTACTTCTACCAAAGTGCTCCAACTTGATTACAGACACTCTAAGACTTGATTACAAACTCGATCACACACAGTGCAATAACTCCTCGATGTGAGAAGATTACCGCTTTACAAGAGTGAAATTTATGCCTAGGATGAAGTAAACTAAGATTGGATGATCCTAAAATTCGAGTTCTGAGAGTATTTATAGGCAAAGTTGGCATGGTGCAAAGGCAAAAGTGACCTTGGCTTGAAAAATGGGCGGGAATAATTTTTGACTTGTCGCGCCCGCGACCGGCCTACCGCGCCCGCGACAAGAGGAAAACGGCAAAGGCGAGTGCTGAACATGGGAACGTGGCAGTTGAGTTGTGGAGATCATGGGACACGTCGTCGCCTACCCTGGGGCGCCCGCGACAAGAGGAAATTGCTGCCAAACTTGAATTCTTGCTCCTTTTGCATCCTTTTTCGTCTGGGACCTCGATTTTATTGAAAACCTGAAAACAAAGGAAAACATAACAATAACAAAGCATAAAAAATAAAAAAAAACTAATATGCATGTGAAATCAGAGTCGAAAATACAGTATAATTTAGTGTCATCAAATTCTCCCACACTTAGACCTTTGCTTGTCCTCAAGCAAAACATTTAAAGCTCATAGAAGAAAAATCAGTGTCGATCGATGATTTTTTTGGGCGAAAAGGGCTTCTAAGTCCGAGTCTGGATGCAGTGGTCGGTACTAACTGAGTGAACCAAGGGCATCGTGATGACACTAATCCGCAAATACGGACACAAACTTCGCTCCTATACTAATCAACCCATTATATCCCACAATACTTAGGCCTTCCTTTCCCATCTCTTTTGAGTCCTTTTCATTCAAGCGCAATCACATTAAGCCCGTTTTCCGCACATGCTTCATGGTAGAGTGACCTATTAGTGATTCTGATCTTTTCATACCGGATTTCTGGCACAGGGAACTGTGTAAAATATTTTTATTCCTCTCAAGTGCAGTTGTGGGGGATCGGATCGTAATCCGCCCTACCGAGTTCAGCGCCAGATACCTCTGAACCAACTGAAATGAGCAAGCTACACATCTTATTACTTTTTTTTCTCTATCTTTCTTTTGTAGCAACGGTGCAGATAAAATTTTGTCTTTTTGCTTTTTCTTGCACTCAGATCAATCACTTATATTCGTCGGTCTCCTACTTAGAACATGTTTAGGCCGGAGCTGATTGCTGAAATAAACTACTAAGGATGATTTTGAAATAAAATTAGGGCCATGGTACATGGGGTTTCAGGTGTGATTCTTATATTTACGAAGTTCATGGTGTAAGGACGATACTGATGTTTCGAAGGTTCTCCTAAGTCACCGCATCCTAACCCGAACCTGTCTTAAAGCCCAGAAAATTTTCAGAACAACACTTTTTTCTAGAAAAAAAAAAATTTATTATTTTTTTGTGGGGCTAAAAAATATGTGGGAAAAAAATGAAGGTGAACCAAAAAAATATACTTATACTAATGACTCTTCAAACACATGCATTTTCTAAAACAGAAACAAAAGTAGATAACTGAAGGGAAATAAAAATAAACTACTAAAACGACAGAAATAAAAACGATAAAATCTCCTCCCACACTTAAATCAAACATTGTCCCCAATGTTTCGAAGTAAGCTAAGGAGAAAGGAACCTGGCAAAACTAGTGAGGACCGCTGGTGCCCTCGCCGCCCTGTGCTGGATGCTCGGAACGACGGGATCTACTACGGTGACAGTCTCGCTGGTCCATCCTAGCATGCAATTCTTTCTGAGCAGCTTTCACCTCATGAAGGCTACCTAAGATGGAACCCTGAGTGGACTCCATAAGCTGAAAGTGCTGATGGTTATATTGCTGTTGACGGGACTGCTCACTAGTGATCGCAAGCAGAGTATGGGAGATGGTCTCGTAAGATTGGTCCACTCTCCGCTGCGACTCTTGCATAAAGCTCATCTGGTCTGCCATCTGTTGCTGAATGGAAGAGAGCAGGTCTTCATGCCGTGCTTCTCTAGCCATATGGTCTCGCCACATCTCCTCCGTAATATAAAATCCGGGAGCAGCTCCTGCAAAAGTGTTAGAAGAAGATGGTGCGGTGTCTGATTGTGTAGGATGAGGGGGGGACACACGCTCTCTATGGTCATACTCATCATCTGTGTCGGGCCCCTCATTGTCATGGACATTAGGAGGAATAGGACCTAGAAAAGGTGGGGCAGTAAGGTCATAGATCCAGTTCCTCTCGAATCGTACATCTGTACGTCTACTGCACTGCATAACAATTGATTCGACGGCTACCCCATGAATCATCAACTCATAACCACCAGCCCTCCTCGATCGGCACAATTTCATGTCTTTCAGAAATTTTAAATTAATTGTGCGAGGGGGCAGTGGTTCTAAAGTAGCTATCTCATTATTCAAATTTAGTGCCCGAGCAATAGACGTAATCAATCCGCCAAAAACTATCGGTCCACCCTTATTTACCGTTAAGCACATGTGGGCGATCATAAATGGAACCGGATTGATTCTTACATTTGTGAGGCATCCTTGCAAGAACAAAAGTTCTTTGCTATTAACTTTGTTTTGATTATCCCGGCCAAAAATAGAGCATGCCAAAAGATATCTGAAAATCCTTATGGCCGGGTTATGAATGGTCGAGGCGAGTATTCCCTTAAAGGAATCAACAATAGTATCTGACAACCTGCGCCAGAAGGCGAATATCTCGACTGACCATTCAGCATCTGAAGGAGCCTCACAAACAGCGCCCTCCCCATGAGGGAATCCCATTAGACCTGCTAGTTCATCGGTACTGAACTGATATTCAATAGCAAATAGTCTAAAATGCACGGTACTGACTGTGCTAGTAGTGTCGGGATGAACAGTATAAACCAATGAACTCAAAAACTCAACCGTCATCCTCTCATAGGTGGGTTCTTTTGTGGTGAAAACAGTGCCTAAACCTACAAAGTCTAACATATGGAAAACGCTATGATGAACCCCTAAAGCGTGCAAGCAAGAATCGTCGACATACCTCGTCGAGAGAATTTCTCGACCCTGAAGCTTTTGAAGTTGCCGCCTCTACCTATTCCCGGATTGTCCTTCCCGAAGAATGACTCCATTAAACTCCATTGATGAAGATGGTGAAGAGGGTGGAAGATAAAGGTTGGATTTTTTTGGGTTTTTGTTAATGGAAATTGAAATGGAAAGTTAAGAGATGATTGGTGAATGCTAGAGATATGAATTTCAATGGGGTTTTATAGTGATTTTTCGGAGGGAAAAAATGGGTTTGAAAAGGTTGGAGCTTCAAAAATGGTGGAAATGGAGGTTCTGTCCCAATTTTACAAGGACGTTGCCGCAGGCGCGACAGATGTGTCGCGGGCGCGACGAGAGCAAATCCACTGATGGGCCTCAATTTGTCTTTTTGAATGGGCTTTTTGTCCTTCCTTTGGCCTTGGGGGGGGGGGGGGGTCTTTTTAGCATTCCATATGTTCTAAAAATGTAGTTTTGCACAAAATTTTTACAAACATATATATTTTTTTATAATAAATTTCTTTTATATATTTTGTCAAAGAAAAATAAAATAAAAGAAAATATTAGCATATAAACATAAAAAACTCAAACCTTAATATAAATCGGAAATATCAAATGCAAATAGTAGGAAATATGTCTGGGTGAATACTGGAAGTAAATTAATGCATAAGAAATATAGTAAATAATACGAAAATGGAAATCAAGATGTCTGGTCGTCTCCACGGAGTCTTGCTATCTCACGACGGAGCTCCGCCATGTCTTCATGCAGCACATCAGACTCAGTAGCATGGGTCAGCTCTGACACTTCCATCCCCAGGTGTAGGTCAGCAAGAGTCTGTCGGAGATCTGCTATCTCTTGGTACATCATCACCATCTGGGTCTGCATATCTGGAGTACCTAATGAATGATTATTTGACCATACCGTGGTCCTGGCAGGTGGTGGAGCTGGAACGTACTCTGGCTCTGGGCAGGGTCGTGGTGCGTCCACCGTCTCACCGTGTCCTTCTAAGGCATATGTCCAGTTTGCTGGGTCATGGACACTGGTCATAACAGGATCTGGCAAAGTGAAATGATGTATGGTCTCATCATCGATCAGGAGTCTGAACTGAGAGGGATTAAAGGAGTTCCTTCTCATCAGCCTCTGATCTAAACAAAAATCAATATCCATGGTGGTATGGCTGCAGTAGGGAGTCAAATGAAATAGCTTTCGGCCAAGGCCTAGAGCAGCTGCAATCTCAGTCACATTACCTCCTACATGTATAGGTCCTCCTGCCCAGGTGGCAACACCACTAAAAGAATACAGCATAAAGTTACCACAAGCTAAACGACGCAACTGATTCGCACAAAAGATGAAAAATATGTCCTCCTCAGTAATGTGGTCATCAGCATCTGCTCTCCCAAAGAATGTATGGGCAATGATCATCTGAAAGTATCGGAGAGCTGGGTTATGGATAACCTGCGAAATGTGAGTATCAGGGTCAGGGCCTCCACCTCTAGAGATGTCACTCCAAAATTTCTCCACGTCTCTACTCATGAAGTAACCCATGGGCAGCTCAAGGATAGCGCCAACTCCAGTCTCAAATCCAAGAAGATCACCGAACTCAGTATGGGTGAACGAATACTCTGTGCCAAATAACCTGAAGTTGGTGCGGCCATCTGGTCCCAAGTACGGATCATAGGAGAAAGAGCTGAGGAACTCTAGAGTGAGGTTCCTATAGGTGGGATGTAAATCATCAGCGTACTGGTCCCATTTGAGCTGGTGGGTCAAGTATTGGACACTGGGCTCTATGCCCAAAGCTTCAATGCAATCACTGTCTGGGTAGCGAGTGGGTGCCATAGGTCTGAGTGAAAGCATCGCATAACTCTCTCTCTGGGCGTCGTCTCTAAAGGTCACGTGCATGTCATCGACTGGTGGCATCCTGAAAGAAAAGGTTAGGAAGAACGGGTCCTGAAATCAAACACACCAAACAAGTTAGACATATATGTACAAACAGACGAACAAACGTAAATCAAAATAAACGAAAAGAAAATAAATAATAAAGAAACCATGGGTTGCCTCCCATGCAGCGCTTGCTTAACGTCGTTAGCTCGACGAGTTCAAGTCATGTATCTGGTGTGAGGATAGGTGGGTCTGTTAACGTGAACCTGGAGTAGTATGCTAGAATGTCACCTCCTTCATAATGCTTAAGCCTTTGTCCATTTACAACGAACGGACTGCAAGATTTGTTCTTAATTTCCACTGCCCGGATTTTAGGACTTTGGAAACTTCGAACAGGCCCATCCATCTAGATAGAAGCTTACCTAGAAAAAGTCGCAGTCTTGAATTGTATAGAAGAACAGGGTCACCTATGTTGAAGTATTTCTTGACGATCTTCTTGTCATGCCATGCTTTGGTTCTCTCTTTATATATGATGGGATTTTCATAGGCTGATTGTCGGAGCTCTTCTAACTTATGTATGTCTAAGATGCGTTTCTCACCAGCTGCTAAGTAATCGAAATTTAAGGTTCTGATGGCCCAATATGCTTTGTGTTCCAATTCAAAGGGTAAGTGACATGATTTTCCGTAAACTAGTTGGTAAGGGGTTGTTCCAATGGGAGTCTTATAGGCTGTCCTCTAGGCCCACAGTGCTTCTGAAAGCTTCTGTGACCAATCCTTTCTGGATATCGAGACAGTTTTTTCTAAGATATGCTTGATCTCTTGATTGGATACTTCTACTTGCCCACTGGTTTGCGGGTGGTAAGGTGTGGCTACTCTATGTTTAACTCCATACTTCCTCAACAGTTTGTCAAAAATCCTAGATATAAAATGTGATCCTCCATCACTTATGACTAGTCTGGGAACTCCGAATCTAGGGAATATATTCTGCTTGAACATCTTAATCACCACTCGGGCGTCGTTTGTGGGTGCAGCTATAGCTTCAATCCATTTGGACACGTAATCGACAGCGACTAAAATGTATTTGTTTCCTAAGGATGATGGAAAAGGTCCCATAAAGTCGATTCCCCAAACATCAAAAAGTTCTACTTCTTGAATGTTTCTTAATGGCATTTCATTTCTCCTCGAGATGTTTCCGGAGCGTTGACATGGGTCACACTTGGTTATATATGTATGAACATCATGCCATATAGTTGGCCAATAAAGACCAGCTTGTAAGATCTTAGCGTGAGTCTTAGATGTGCTTGCGTGTCCTCCGTAGGGTGATGAGTGACAATGTTCTATGATATGGTGCACTTCTTCCTCTGGAACACACTGGCAAAAGATTTCATCAGTGCCTCTCTTAAAAAGGAGTGGTTCATCCTAATAGAAATATTTAACGTCATTGAAGAACTTCTTTTTCTGCTGATAGCTGAGGTCAGGAGGTATTATATCTGCAGCAAGATAGTTAACAAAATCTGCATACCAAGGTATATTATCTACCGCTAAGGATTTTTCAGAATCTTCTAAGGTTTCTAAACTTACATCTCCAATGGCATCTAGCTTAGCGATTAACCTGTCATAAGCAAAGTCATCATTTATGGGTACTACATCAGGTTTCAAGAACTCAAGCCTGGAAAGGTGATCGGCAACTACATTCTCGGTGCCTTTCTTATCTCTGATATCAAGGTCAAATTCTTGCAATAAAAGTATCCACCGGAGTAACCTAGGTTTAGCATCCTTTTTATTCAAAAGGTATCGGATGGCGGCATGATCAGTGTAAACAATTATTTTGGCTCCCTCCAAATAGGATCTAAATTTGTCTATGGCGAAAACTACAGCTAGGAGTTCTTTTTCTGTGGTTGCATAGTTTAGCTGAGCGGCATCTAGAGTTCTACTGGCATAGTAAATCACATGTAACTTCTTATCAGATCTTTGCCCTAGCACTGCTCCTACAGCGTAATCACTAGCATCACACATGATTTCAAAAGGTTTTGTCCAATCTGGTGGTTGCATAATGGGTGCTGAGATAAAAGCTTGTTTTAAAAGGTTGAATGCTTCGTTGCATTTTTCATCAAAAATGAACTCGACATCTTTCATCAGAAGACCTGTCAAAGGTTTAGTGATCTTAGAGAAGTTTTTAATGAAACGCCGGTAAAATCCAGCATGTCCAAGAAAACTTCGAACTTCTCTAATTGTTTTGGGTGGTTTAAGATTCTCTATCACCTCAATCTTAGCTTTATCAACTTCAATGCCTTTTTCAGAAACGATATGTCCTAGAACTATACCTTCAGTGACCGTGAAGTGACATTTCTCCTAATTTAATACCAGGTTTACTTCGACACATCTCTTCAAGATCTTTTCAAGGTTGACTAGACAGTTATTGAATTCAAATCCGCAGACTGAGAAATCATCCATGAATACTTCCATAATTCCATCAAGATAATCAGCAAAGATTGACATCATGCAACGCTGAAAAGTTGCTGGGGCATTACAGAGTCCGAAAGGCATACGTCTATAGGCAAAAGTTCCATATGGGCATGTGAAGGTTGTTTTCTCTTGGTCATCAGGGTGTATAGGAATTTGGAAAAAACCTGAATATCCGTCGAGGTAACAGAAGTAGGAATGTCTAGCTAGACGTTCCAACATCTGATCTATAAAAGGTAATGGGAAATGGTCTTTCCTAGTGGCTTTGTTTAATTTTCTGTAATCTATGCACATACGCCAACCTCCTTCTATCCGTTTTGCAACGTGCTCACCTTTTTCGCTCTGTACCACGATGATGCCTCCCTTTTTAGGTACTACATGCACAGGGCTTACCCATTTACTGTCCGAGATCTGATATATTATCCCTGCTTCCAACAACTTAAGAACTTCCTTCTTAACTACCTCACTCATTATAGGGTTAATCCTTCTTTGGTGTTCTCTCGAAGGTTTAGCATCTTCTTCAAGTGAAATCCGGTGCATGCACACGGATGGACTTATTCCTTTAAGATCTGAGATGTTGTACCCTAGTGCTGAGGGATATCTTCGCAAGACATCTAAGAGTTGGTTTGTTTCAGTTTGGTTCAGAACGGTACTGACTATAACTGGTCTGTCCATTTCTTTGTCTAAAAACTCATATCTTAGATTCTTGGGTAATTCTTTTAATTCTAAGGTTGGTTTGCTGGGGTTTTGTATAGGATCTGGAGTTAAGGATAAACATTCAAAAAGGCTATAATCTATGTAGGGTTCCATACTGTCATCACCTTTCACAATGGGCGTTGAAGGTAGTTTTATTCTCTCCATTGGCTCTTCCTGGTTAAGTTCACAGACACATTCATCAATGACATCAACTGCATAACATGCATCTCCTATTACTGGTGCCGCGAGAAACTTTGCTAGGACAAACTCTATTTTTTCGTTACCTACCTCAAAAGTTAATTTTCCTTTCTTGACATCTATTATGGCTCCTGCAGTTGATAGGAAGGGTCTACCTAGGAGGATTGGGATATCTTTATCTTCTTTGATGTCCATTACGACGAAGTCGGTGGGAATGAACAACTTGCCTATTCTAACTGGGATGTCTTCTAATACGCCTACAGGGTATTTTATAGATCTGTCAGCTAATTGGAGAGACATCTTAGTAGGTTGCAAATCTCCTAGTTTCAATCGTTCACAAACTGCAAGGGGCATTAGGCTTACACTGGCTCCTAAGTCCAGAAAGGCTTTATCTATTACATGATTCCCCAAAATACAAGGTATGGAGAAATTCCCCGGATCTTTGTTTTTTTGGCAAGTTTGTTCTCGGAAATGGAATTACACTCCACTGGTTTTGGATCGTCAAGTCTACGTTTATTGGTGACGATGTCCTTCAGGAATTTAGTATAAGATGGTATTTGGGTGATGGCTTCTGTAAAAGGAATCTCTACATGGAGTTTTTCTATAACTTTAACAAACTTTTGGAATTGGTCATTGATCTTAGTTTGTTTAAGTCTTTGTGGATAGGGAATTGGTGGTTTGTATGGCTGAGGGGGTGTTGAAGCTTCGTTCGTAACTTCTCCTTTATCTTTGTCTTTTGGTTTCTCAATTTCTACAGGTTTCTTACCTTCGGGGGTAGCATCCTTGTTGGAAATTTTGGAGTCACTCAATGTCGGGTTTTTAGGCCCTTCATAAGTGGTTCCACTTTGTAAGGTAACAGCGTTAGCTTGCCCTCGAGGGTTCTGTTGAGGTTGTCCGGGAAATTGTCCTCCAGGAGTAGTTTGGGGTGCTTGCTTTAAGGCTACCTGAGAGATCTGGGTTTCAAGCATCTTGCTGTGGGTGGCCATTTGGTCCATTTTGGTTCCTAGTTGGGTAAGCAACTCATTCACATGAATATTCTGATTTAGGAACTCTTTGTTTTGCTGGGCTTGTGCTGTCATAAAATCATTTAGCACTTTCTCAATATTTGGCTTAGGTGGCACTGCTTGCATAGGTTGGTTTTGTCTAGGTGCTTGATTGTTAGTTGATCTCGGAGGTCCTTGGTTTTGGATAGGGTTATTGTTTTTGTAGGAAAAATTAGGGTGATTCCTCCATCCAGGGTTGTAAGTATTTGAGAACGGGTTTCCTTGGGCATAGTTGACTGGGTCTGGGTTAGTCTCGTTTAACAGATGGCAGTCAGCTGATTGATGACCTTTAGTACCATAAAGTTCGCAATCCGACACTACTGCTGCTACAGCGGTTGGTTGTGCGTACATTTGATCGATCTTGAGGGCCATAACATCCATTTTGGCTTGCATCATGTCTATAGAGCTTACCTCATGTTACCTCCTTGGACTTCTTTCTTTTCTACTATTGCTCTTTCGTTTCTCATTGATGATGGTTTTGAGCCATATCTTTAATGAGACCACAAGCGTCAGGATAGGGTTTGTTCATCAGGGCACCGCCAGCGGCAGCGTCGATGGACATCTTTGTGTTATAATGAAGTCCGTGGTAAAAGGTATGTATAATCAACCATTGCTCCAAACCGTGGTGTGGACAAGCCCTTAGAAGGTCTTTATACCTCTCCCAAGCTTCAAATAGTGATTCTCCTTGGTTTTGGGTAAATCTTGTTATTTGGTTTCGGAGAATGACTGTTTTTCTTAGGGGAAAGTATCTAGCAAGGAATGTTCTCCTAAGGTCTTCCCATGTTGTTATAGAATTGGCTGGAAGGGAATCTAACCAAGTTAGGGCTTTGTCTCTAAGGGAAAAGGGAAATAGTCTTAAACGAATCGCCTCAGGACTAGCACCATTGGTCTTAAAGGTGTTTGACAACTGGATAAAGACTTTTAGATGTTGGTTTGGGTTTTCAGATGGTAGTCCTGCGAATTGGTTTTGTTGAACTAGTTGTAATAGGGACGGTTTTAGTTCAAAATTATTGGCAAGTATGGTAGGCTTAACTATACTAGAGCTCGGTTCTTCGTCAGCAGGATGAGCGAATTCCTTAAGGGGTATTTGGTTACGATCTTCGGCCATAGCTTGCTTAATTCGACGAAGCCAAAGTCGTGCTCGAGCGTAGTATTCTGGTTCCACTAAAGGATCTATTACACTACTAGAGCTGCGAGATCTTCGCATCGACCAGTTAGTGCGGCCCTAGTCTAAACGGTGATAACAAACGGAATTCGAAATTCGGCGAAATTGATCCCCGGCAACGGCGCCAAAAACTTGATGCGTTGTATTCGCAAGTGTACGAATCGCGTCAGAGTAATATAAAAAGTTATCGTATCCACAGAGACCAAATGTCGATCTAACGATTTCTGTTTGTTACGGTGCTTATCTAAGGCAGTTCAATTCAGGGTTTACTAATGCAGAGGAAAATAAATAAAAGTAAATGTCGAGGTAATAAAATTCAGACAAAACAACAGGCTTGAATGTAATTCTCATAACCGATAATATTTCTATATTCATCAACAGAACTACTTACGGGCAATATCTTCTATTTTAAGAAAAGAATTCAATTTAACAGGAACTGTCGCTTTCGCGTAGTCAGAACCAAGTTTACCCTCTAAACTAACCCCTTTATTGTCACTTATAAAAAAGTGCGCATTGCATTAGAGTCATGGAAAACTTACTTTTAAGAAATGTAAATTCCAAACTAAACAGAAAAGTATTTTGACCTGAAATCTCTAAACTAAAGAGGTTCAAAATGAACCAGATTCTAATCCCACTAACGCGTCCGAAAATAGTTTTAAAATCTCTTTTCTAAAGTGTTAAAAATCCCTACTCAACTGAGCAAAGCGCTTTCGTTGTATTTGATCAGTTGAGAACTAAACAAGTTCACAAATGGTTGGACGGCTTTCGATCTTACCCAAAATTGCTTTTAAGTACAGAAAACTTGTGTTAAAGATTAAAACAGCCCTTAAGTTTTACTATCAACATATAGACGTATTACGGTGATTATGGTCTTTACATTCTTACCTATCTAAAACTTAACCAGCCATGGTAGTCATAACAGTCATATTAATTCTTATCATGTATGGAATTAAGTCTTTTGAAAAGTAAAGTTTTGAAAAGTAAGGCAAGACAATAAATAAACAAAATAAAGCAAGTGCAAGAAATAAATGAAAGTAAATGCGATTAAAATAAAACCTGCTCCAAAGCGGAGTCTTTAAATTTGGTACAATGTACGAAAAAGAAAATGCTGGCAGGATTACTTCTACCAAAGTGCTCCAACTTGATTACAGATACTCCAAGACTTGATTACAAACTCGATCACACACAGTGAATAACTCCTCGATGTGAGAAGATTACCGCTTTACAAGAGTGAAATTTATGCCTAGGATGAAGTAAACTAAGATTGGATGATCCTAAAATTCGAGTTCTGAGAGTATTTATAGGCAAAGTTGGCATGGTGCAAAGACAAAAGTGACCTTGGCTTGAAAAATGGGCGGGAACAATTTTTGCCTTGTCGCGCACGCGATAGGCCTACCGCGCCCGCGACAAGAGGAAAACGGCAAAGGCGAGTGCTGAACATGGGAACGTGGCAGTTGAGTTGTGGAGATCATGGGACACGTTGTCGCCTAGCCTGGGGCGCCCACAAGAGAAACGACAAGAGGAAATTGCTGCCAAACTTGAATTCTTGCTCCTTTTGCATCCTTTTTCGTCTGGGACCTCGGTTTTATTGAAAACCTGAAAACAAAGGAAAACATAACAATAACAAAGCATAAAAAATAAAAAAAAACTAATATGCATGTGAAATCAGAGTCGAAAATACAGTATAATTTAGTGTCATCATGTGCACAGTTGACTTTTTGTCAGATGAACTCCAAACTGTGCAATCCTCTATGAAATCAAGTCCTTGAACTAAATCAAACTTGATGGATTAATTTCATAGGTGTCATAGGGTGTATTGAATCATGTCCCAAGGTTTGGGAGCATGCCTGGGTCAAAAGTCAAAGGCACAGTTGACTTTTCCCGCGAAACCCTAATTGTGGTTCTGATGAATTTGAAACTTGTTGATCAAGCTTCTTGGATCAATCCATTGTTGTAAATGGATCAATGTAGTGTGTTAGACACCCTCAAATCCTCTCTTGAGGTCTTGGCTCATGTTTTGTCCCAAAAGTCAACTTAGGGGTGAATTAGGTCAAGAAACCCTAATTCCTGATTTTTTATGAATGCATCCCCTGAGGAAAAATTGACTTGATGATTGGGTTCATGATGTCCCTTGGAGCATCTTAGGTTGTGCTTTTAAGCCTTTGGAGTATGCCTAGAGGAAAATTTCCATCTGGAGGCCCCAGTCGACCAAAACCCTAATTTGGTGACACTGGCAATCTTGAGGCTTAATCCACTTGGAATATTGCAACTTTGTGATTGATTCTTGAAGTGAGAGTCCTCTTGATCCATTATGGATATTTGAGAGGTTTAGACAAGTTGAATATCATGTCATTTCTTGATTGATCATTTGTCTAAGAGCTCTGAGAGGGCTTGAAACCCTAAGTTTGATTGTAGTGGATGCTCACCCATCTTTGGGGAGACTAATGAGGTATAATGGTCCATCCATATTGTGATGATGATTTGCACAATGATGGGGAATCTTAGTGGTCCAAACTTTGGGTATGACACCTTGCCATGGTGTGTTGCAGCATGCATAACTCTTGGCTCAAGCTGAGTTGTTTCATGCTAATAAGTTCCTTCGATTGTAGGGAATATGGACAACAACTTTGATGTTTACATCTTGAATTGATTCAGCCTAAAACTATGTGAAACAGCCCTCCAAGTTTTGGTGTTTCACTTGAAATCTGCCTTGAGCAGAATTTTTCTAAGTGTTGGAAAAGGATGCATTTTCATGTTTTTAGTGATTTTGATCCAATCATAACTTGAAATCTATGAGGAATTGGAATCAGGTGTAGTTGATACTTTTAAAGTATGCCATGATGAAGATGGCTGGTTTACATCCTGAGTGAATCGCACACTCAAAGATAACAATAGAGTCGCCACCGAACTTTATTTAGTCCCAAAGGACAGGGAAAATATCGATAAAACCCAAGGGGAAGAGAAACGGGAATGGGGGGTTGGTTATGCGAAAGGAAGGTATTAGCACCTAACGCATCCGTCGTACTCGACGGGAACCATTTTGCTTGCTTCTAGGCTTGGATGGGTTATCTATCTAAAGGCTTCTAGCTAAGAGAAGGAGGAGAGAGAGAGAAAGGGGAAAAAGAAAGAAAAGAAAGAAAGTGCTCGCGGAGGATTGTGGCCCTCGTGCCTACGTACCCTCATAGTGGAATGAGGAAATCAGAGCATCGTAGTTCATGGAACCAGGGGACAGAAAAGAAGGAAGAAAGGGAGAAGGAAAGAAAGGTGGAAGTGTGCTCGCCAAGACATCGCGTCTCGTGCCTACGTATCTGACATTCGAACGAATGCAGAATCAGAGCTTCCGTAGTTTGGGGAACTGAACGGAAAACAAAACAAGAAAGAAACAGAAAAACAAAAGAAGTGGTGTCAAAACCAAGAGCATGAGTGAAAGAAAAACTCTACTGGGGAAGACCATACAGTAAGAGCGATTGCACAAGAGACTAGGAGAAGAATGGTGTCAAAACCAAGAAGGAAATAAACTCCACTGGGGATAACAAAAAGAAATTGGTGTCGAAACCAAGAAAGTAAAAGAAAAGGGTATAGAAAAGAATCCGCTGGGGATCCAAATAACGGGATAGTGTCAAAACCAAGAGAAAAGGGGGTCTCGGTGTATTAACTGGCCGACAGTGGTTAACCGAAGAAAGAAAGTAAGACCCTGGTGGGGAAAAGAGGTTGATGTCAATAGACGGACTGTGATAAACCAAGAGAGAGAGTGTTGAACCAAGGGAAGGTGTTTGACTCAGAGGGGACATCGGTATGTTAACTGATAAACAGTGGTTAACCAAGGAAACAAGGATTGCAACTCTGTGGGGATAGAGAAGCATTGGTTTTAACTGAGAAAACTATGATCAACCAGAAGAGCGGGTGTAGGACCGATCGAAGGTCGTAACCCAAAAGGGGTGTTGGTATTGACTAAACAAACAACACTTGACCAACGAAGAAAGGGTATTGAACCAAAAGAGGTTACTAGCCCAAGGGTGCAAGTATTCGAACCAATAAAGGTTACCAACTGTGGGTTTCGGTTTTAACAGGAGAACTGTGATTAACCGAGAAAAATGAGTGATTAACCAAAGGGAGGTGAATAACTCAAAAAGGGATTCAGTATTTTAACAGACGGACTGTGGTTAACTGAAGAAAAGGGTGATTAACCGAGAGAAGGTGATTAACCCGAAGAATCTTAGTATTTTAATAGACGGACTGTGGTTAACTGAGAAAAGAGACAAACATTGGTGTTTTAACTTACAGGCAGTGATTAACCAAACAAAGGGAAAAGAACCAAAAGAAGGTCGCGAACTCCGCAGGGGTTTCGGTATTTAACAGGAAAATTGTGTTTAACCGAAGAAAGAAGAAAGAGACTCTCCAGGGGATTCAAAAGAACAATGATTGCAAGAAAAGAGTAAAGTATGAGTTGGGTGCTAACCCAAGAGACAATGATCTTTAACCAAGAGAAATAGTGATTTATCAAAAGAGAGATTGAAAAAGATAAAAGTGATCAGGGATCAACTCAACTGGGGATGGAGGAACACTACAGTTTAAGAATAGAGGTGACTATTCTCAGCGAGAGGGCCAATGCCCTTACCTAAGGAATAGTCAGAATGAGGGTAGGACAACTCCCTCCTCATTCATTCTCTAGCACTCAAAGTATAGTGCGGAAATTGAAACGGACAGTGTAACAGCTCCAATTTGTACAGTGCTCCTGCGTGGAGAAACGGATAGCGTGACAACTTTAATTGTACAGTGCTCCTACGTGGAGAAACGCACAGTGTAACAGCTTTAATTTGTACAGTGCTCTGATGCAAGGCGTAGCGCGAAACTCCAAATCCACGGGGAATCGAGAGAGAAAGCTCTAAAGGAGGCCTAAAGAGAGGAAATGGGAGGATCAACTAATCGAAACATGGTTTCGATCAATTAATCAAGGGGAAAGGACATGCCAACAATTTTCCAAAGAGAGTGGAAAATCGTTAAGGCAAAAGGTGTGAATTATTGATTATACAAAATTAAGCTCATCCATGAAGAATGAAACTTAATGCAAAACCAAGGAAGGGAGTACAAAACAGTACCAAATGATCAACAAATATGCAACACAAAGTCATGAACAAAGAGAAATGCAAGAATGATTATATTCACATGATGCCAAAACATGAACAATTTGAATAATTGAAAGTGTGCAACAAAAGTTCATGAATATGCCTCAACCAGAAGTGAATTGACACCTAAGACATCCACAAAATCAAGCATGAAAATCAATGGAAGTTAAAAGGAAGAAAGCATAGCAAACACATTTGAAAATGCAAGAAAATGGCCATTCTGTACAGTGGTAACCGGTTACTCACCACGCGTTAACCGGTCACTTGCTTAAAACTTGCGTATTTTGGTGAAAATTGTACTGAGTAATCGGTTACTCACCATGTGTTAACCGGTTACCACTGTGACAGTGGCAAAAATAACATAAAAAACAGCTTTCCAAAAGTGATTTTCAGCACTTAATCACTTATACCAACCAATACATGCTAGATCAAGAATTTGTGCACGAAAATTATATCATGTAAGTGCAATTAACACACATCACAAGCAACAATCATGGAGATTAAAGATCAAGCAAATGTGTAACAAATCAAACCGAAAACGATAGAAATTACATCGTAAATGCACGAAAACGATCGAAACTGTTAGCAAAGATAGATCTACCAACCTACATGGCGGAGATGTGCCTTGGTAATTGTTGCAAAGTATACTCGAAGTAGAAAATTAAAGAAAACCAGAGGAATCTTCAATTCGGTGACGAAACGTGTCGAAATCGAGCAAAATACGATAAAGCTCCAAAATGCGAATTCGAACTGTTGAATGTTGAAGCAAATACTTGAGATAATTCCACAAGCTGAAATAATTCCAGAAATCCAAGTAGAATTGCAAAATTGATGAAGGTTGAGCTCAAGAAATAATCACTTTTGATGTAAAAGTGATTATCCTTCAAAGTAGAAATGAGCTTTGGTGAGGTTTTGGAAGAGAATTGGGATGAAGATGAAGATGCAGCCGAAAAATCAGAGAGAATGTGAGAGAATTGAGAGTGAATTATGCAAAAATGGTTGAAGGTCTTTGAAAATGAGTGAAGATGAGTTTATATAGATTTAGATTTGGAATATGAGAGGTTTGGAGCTAGCTTTGGACTTAGCTTTGGGAGGTTTGGAGATAGGGTTGGAGTTAGTTACACTTGACTCACTGAGTCAAGGTGGTTAACTCGGTTAGTTAGACCCAACTTGGTGCCAATCTCAAGGTGAACTCCAACATCCAAGGATTCACATTGCTTGGAAAACAAGGAACATGGTGCACTTGAATTAGAGTGAAGCATTGGAATAAATGCACTTGGACTATCTTGAAATGTCTAGAGATGTCTAGAATATTCCACACACTGCTAGAATCAAGTAGAATCAATGAGCAAAGAGAGTGCATGGCTGCTGCCCCAAAAATGCAGTAGGAATTGCAAATTTGCACTGAGTAACCGGTTACTCACCAGGCGTTAACCGGTTACTTCAGTCAATTTTTGCCCAAATTGCTTAGGAAGTGATACTGGAGTCTCGGTTCCGATTTTCTACCTCTTGATTTGCTGAGTGAGCATGGAAACCTTTATTTTAAGCTTGTTTTGACGATGAAATAATCTTGAGAGGATACGATTAATCGGGCTTGGAAAACCTGAATATCTTGCAACAAGAAACACACAGAGAAAAATGCGAATGCGTATGCTAACGATGCGAATGCGCGTGCTTATGCAATGAGAGCTATAAATCCAGCTTTGGACTATCCAAAATGGTTTCTTGGATCTCAAGTTATGATGCTTGGAAGTTGTTACCCTAGCCACTTTGTTCCATAACTTAGAAAAAATTCTAAGTTTTTATGGTTACCCCTTTTACAAGTTATCCCACTTTCTTTGATTTTTCTTGATGAATGATGATTCAAATCAGATATTAACATTGTTTTAGGGTTGAGGAACCATAATTATGAAAAATATCAAAAAGTCAAACTTTGACTTTTGTGCACAATTGACTTTTTATCAGATGAATTCCAAACTGTGCGATCCTTTGTGAAATCAAGTCCTTGAGCTAAATAAAACTTGATGGACATGTTTCATAGGTGTTAAAGGGTGTGTTGAATCATGTCCCAAGGTTTGGGAGCATGTCTTGGTCAAAAGTCAAAGGTACAGTTGACTTTTCCCTCGAAACCCTAATTGTGGTCCTGATGAAATTGGAACTTTTTAATCAAGCTTCTTGAATCAATCCATTGTTGCAAATGGATCAATATAGTGTGTTAGAGACCCTCAAATCATGTCTTAAGGTCTTGGCTCATGTTTTTGTCCCAAGGGTCAACTTAGGGGTGAATTAGGTCAAGAAACCCTAATTCCTAATTTTTGATAAATGCATCCCCTGAGGCTAAATTGACTTGATGATTGGGTCCATGAGGTCCCTTGGAGTATATTGAGTTATACTTTGAAGCATTGGCTCATGCCCAGATGAAAATTTCCATCTGGAGGCCTTGGTCGACCAAAAACCCTAATTTGGTGACACTGGGGATCTTAAGGCTTAATCCACTTGGAATGCTGCAACCTTGTGCTTGATTCTTGATGTGGGAGTCCTCTTGATCCTTTATGGGTGTTTGAGAGTTTAGACAAGTTGAAGATCATGTCATTTCTTGATTGATCCTTTGTCTAAGTGCTCTTAAAGGGCTCAAAATCCTAACCTTGATTATCGTGGAGAATGCCTAACAATTCCTGAGGATATTGATGAGGCATGTAAGTACATCCATATTGTGATGATAATTTTCACAATAATGGGAAATCTTGGTGGTCAAAATTTGGGGTTTGACAATATGCAAAGATATGTTATATATATATTTTTAGCTTTAATAAAAAAGAACCTCAAAAAATAAATTGAAAATATCATACAGTGAAGGGTGGAGACCCTGTTTTAATGAATTTGAAAGGTTGCAATAAGGAAAAGTACAGTATTTTACAAAGTGCTGAAAAAGGAAAATGTCTAAGCTTACGGATCCTGAGTTCTTTCTGAGGAGAGCTCAGATGCTGGTTCTGGTACTTTCATTTTCTTTGATCGGGGTTCTTCAGCCGTTGTCGGGTTGTCAGTTTTTTGCCAAGTGAAAGTAGTGAGCAAGTTCCTTTGATCTTCCATAGCATATTGTTCTAAAATCTCAATCAGAGCATCTTTTTCTTTTAATAGTTCCTGAATTTTGGTACACTCTACGTTGAGGATTTGATATTTGTTTTTCCAAGAGCTTCTATCACATTGAACTTTGTTGAGAGTGAGCTAGAGTTTTTCCGTATTAGACATGAAATAAAGGACAAATTCCTTTAATGGAAAAACTTCTTGACGAGGGTAAGGCATCCTTAGCTTGAGGGCTCTAGTTTGCACCCAGTGGAGATAGGGTTCCATGGGGGTACATTTTGGTCTTCCTAGAGACTCTATTCCTTTTTGATAAATATGTTGCCAGGCATGCACTATTTCCTTCTTTAGTGCCCTGTCATTTTCCCCTTCCTTGAAGAAAGACTTTCCAGATGAACATTATGCGGGATATTCTTCATCGGGTATCCGAGTTGACGGCGAACTAAAATTGGATGATAGTTGATTCCTCCTTTAGTTCCTATGAGGGGTATGTTAGGGAAATTTCCACAACTATCGATGATCTCTATCCCTTCGTAAATCCTATTATACCAATCTATGTCAGAGTTTGTAAGAGACATAATTCTTTGTGACCAACGTAGAGTATTCTTGTGATCCCAAAAAGCAGCAGACTTGGGTAAATGGGAAATGAACCATTTGTAGAGTAAGGGTACAAAGCATGTGATCATTCCTCCGCTGTACAAATTCCTTAAGTGTACTGAATGATAAGCATCTGCGAGCAAGGTTGGTATGGGGTTTCCAATTAGAAATATCTTAACCGCGTTGGTGTCAACGAAGTTGTCGATGTTGGGAAAAAGGAATAATCTGTAGGTGAGTAGGATAAAGACATCCTCGAAAGCAGTTATGTTTCCTTTACTGACAAAGTACATAGCTTTCTCTGTCAGGAATTTAGCTGGTAAACCCTGGATTCCTCCTTTGGTGGTCATGTGAGTCCTAACCTCTGACTCGTCCAAAGAGATTGCTCTTGCAATGGCCTGTTCTTTTGGAATTTCTTCCAGTCCAGAAAAAGGAGCTTGGTCAGTGATATGTAAATCGGTCAGATGAGAGTACTCCTCCAGTGTTGGCACCAGTTGATAATCCGGAAATGTGAAGCAGTGATAAACTGGATCGTAGAACTATTTCAGTGTACACATAATTCCTTCAACTATGTGGACTCTTAACAGAGACAACAGTCCTCCATGCTTAGCTCTGAAAGCATTAGGGTTTGTGATCATCCTTGCCAACCTCCTTAAATCCCCTAGTTTCGGAGCCTTGAAAATGTATTTGTGCGTTTTTCTTCTACCAAAATCCATAACGCAATCTTTCTGATATTTACAATTATTGTTTTAGTTTATTTTGAAAAAGGGAAGAGAAGAGAAAAGAGAAGATTTTTCTTTGTTTAAGATTTTTTTAGATGAATGCATGAATGCAGCACACAAAAACATCGAAAAAACATGGGTTCAAAGGTTCAACGTCACGAGCATGGAGTCATGGCTCTACCCATCCCCAAAAGTTGTATTCTGGTCAATTTTTGTACCTATAGAATGGATCCTAAGGTTCCCAAAATCATTGACCCCCCTAGGGATATCAACACTAGGCTGGTTCACCCGAGCGAGCTGTAGCATCCTAGGGTAATCTCATTTGAGTGTAGTATCGTGTATCAACTATTCCCGATAGTCACCACATTAACAAATGGCCATATGGTTAATGTCTACTAAATCCTCAGGGTCACGGGTGCCGCACTGGGAAAACTTTGCTTTCACAATAATCGGTTGTTCAACAAGCTGAATCCTGGTCTACCAAGTTCGCTTGTTCGGGATTCACTCCCTACAAGTTCCCTCGTCTATGCCACCCCTTATCTTAGGGTTCTCTCAAACTTTCCATATGCATATTAATCGCATTCCCATTAACAAAAAAATAAACACGAATATCAAGTAGGAAAAGCAGTATATATAGTATATAGTATGTAGAAAAATTTCTAACAACCTAGACCTCTTAGGAATTCTAGTCCTAGAAAAAGACAGATCCTAATAAGACGTCCCCAGCAGAGTTGCCATTTTTCTGTAGCGTGCGATTTTTTTTGGTGACGCGACCTCCTTATCGCCATTGGTTGGAATTGGGTGCTACTTTCTGATTTCTTATTTATCCTATGAAGCTGGAAAGGAAAGGGAAGCTATCTAAAACTAAACTTGCACGCAAATGTTTTCTTTAGCAAATGCTAAGAGATTGGGGGTCCGGGGTCAAGTTATACAATAAGGAGTTGTCAATTACCCATCCTATATGTGGTTATCCATAGGTTGTTAGCAATTTTCTCTGCTTATTCTACTTACTGGTGTTTGTCTGTTGTGGTTTGGGAAAGTTTCTCCTTTGGGAGTGTTGAGAGAGAGTATTTTTGTTGATTTTGGGTTTTTTCGATGTTTTTGGTAAGGTACTAGACCTAAGGTTTTGATTGGTGTGCTCGCTAAGATTTCGCAATCTTATGCCTACGTATTCCCGTTAAATAAAACAGGGAAATTAGAGCAATCATAGTTCCTCCTATTCTATGGGAGGAAAAGATGTCTGGTGGCTTGTTCAAAGTCCAAGATTGAAGCTAAAGGTTATTTTGTGTCTTGTTTAAAGCCCAAGATTGAAGGTGAAAGGTTTGACTGAGAGAGAATTTTGTCACCTCTGAAGGGAGCAATCTCATCTGTTTATCACAATTGTTGGGTGATTGATTATAAAGGAGAATTACTTTAACTGGGATATGAGAATCCAGCAATGCCATAATTTCCTTTATGAGGGTGATGTCCTGAAGGAGAAAACTTTAACTCAGTGTAGAGTAATGCCATTTTTCCTTAGGAATCTTTCATGCTAAGAGAGGGACATTGGCTTGGATGTAAATAATCCAGAGGCTTACCACTTACAACAATTAGATGAAAGAGGAAATTTACCAGGATAAAGAAGGACTACAACTTGGATTTTTGAATCAACAAGTGTTCCACTTACAGCAATTATCTGGGATTAGGATTTGTTTGATTGTCTGATTTGATGTGTGATGTACAGAGAAATGTCTTCCTACAGAGAGGTTTTTGATTTCCTCTGAGGGGATATTTGATTTGTTTTGGTGTGCCTTGATCAAATCCCAAGGTTGAAGCTGAAATGATTGACTATGTTTAGGGAAATCAAAGCCTAAGAGGAGGCTAGAAGGATTTGACTCCACCGGGGAGATTTTATATGTGTCTTGTACAAGGCCCAAGATTGAGGCTAAAAGATATTTGACTGACTCAGCTGAAGATATTTATAGGTGTCTTGTACAAAGCCCAAGATTGAGGCTAAAAAAGAAAGTTGATTCCACTGGGGAGTTTTTATTTGGTGTCTTGTACAAAGCCCAAGATTGAGGCTAAAAGAAAGTTTTGACCGACTCAACAAGAGAGTGTTTTTACTTGTCTTGTACAAAGCCCAAGATTGAGGCTAAAAGAGACTGAGGAATGATCATTATACAAAGCCTAAGAGGAGGCTGGTTGGGGAATTCCTTATATAAAGCCTAAGAGGAGGCTAACTTCTGCTGAGGATTATTGAGATCCAGAGACAGGTCTAAATTGGGAAATCAACTCTTGCTGAGGATTGAAGAAGAGTTGAGATATCATATGCCTTGAGGTTTTGATTTAGGGTTTATTGATGATAATTTGACCCTAGCTGGGGGAATTTAAATTAAGAGCTTAAAGATTGAGTTTTTAGCCTTTGGAGGTTCTAACTCTGCTGGAGATTGATTAAGTCATCAGGGTTCTTCCTGTGCTTTTGAGAGACTTGAGGGTTTCTTTGAAATTGAAAATTAGGGTGAGACTGTCCAAGTCTATTCTTATTAAAAGGGTTTATCTTTGTATGAAGCCCAAGAGGAGGCTGACTTTTAAGGGATGAGAATCAACCCTAAGTTGGTCTGAGGCTTTGACTCTTAGAAAGAATGCTCTAGCAAAGGATGACTAGGTTCTGTCCTATACCTGTAAGAGGTCTAGAGTCCTTGTACTAAGCCCAAGAGAAGGCATAAGAACTTTTAAGAAGCCTAAGTGTCCTTGTACAAAGCCCAAGAGGAGGTTGGGGATGCTTTTAGGAAGCCTGTGGGTCCAAACTTAAGAAAAGTTTCACCAGGAATAATCTTTTCTGTAGTGAACAGTTCTAGGGTTTGAAGAAATTCAAGAGAGGTTTCACAGGGAATTAATCCTCTCTGGGGAAAGTGAATTTCTTGACAAATTTCTAATAGTGACAGTCTTGAGAAAAGTTTCATTGGGAATAATGCCTTTCTCTGTTCCATATTGTATAAGCCCAAGAGGAGACAAGACTGTATCTGGAAATTCCTATGGGGAACTAGTTTTGACCTTTTTGATAGAGTGACCACTGGTTTTATCTAAATTCTAGACCAAATTTCCAGGGAAAACTCTAAGCAGATAATATACAGGTATATACATACAGATAAAATATATACAAATATATAAAAGAGGGTATGAGGACTTACAGGTGATCAAGCTTCCAGCATTATACACAAATATATATATATATATATATATATATATATATATATATATATGTGTGTGTGTGTGTGTGTGTGTGTGTGTGTGTGCAAGTATGTAAAAAAAAGCTGATAAGACTTACAGATGAGCAAGCTTCCATTGTAACAGCTGCATGGTTAGTTATTCAAGAAATTGAAGAAAGTTTTGATAACAACTATGAATTTGAATCTAAATCAAAAGGGAAGATTGTTTAAAAGAAGACTGGGGCTTATACTCAAGGAGAGGCCCAGATGAAAAAGAATAAAGATGGGCTTTATAACACAAGGGTAGGCCCAGATGGAGAATAGTGATCGCACCGTCGTTTTGAAAATCACAAAGGGACTTATACAATGAACGAGGCCCAAAAAAGGTTTATGTGACAAGGGATGGGACTTACACTCTATCAATAGGCCCAAAAGTGTTATTTTTGTACAAGGGATGGGGCTTACAACTCAAGGAGAGGCCCAAAGAAAGACAGTGATTGCACCGTCATTTTTGAAAATCGTGTCGGGACTTATACAATATCTGAGGCCCAAAAAAGGTTTTTATATGATAATTGGTGGGTCTTACACTCTATTAGAGGCCCAAAAGGTTTTGAAATAGATTTGAAAGATCAAAATCAAAAGAAAACCTTAATGTTTGTATAATTTTCAAAGGAAATTAAATAAAATGATATAAAATATCAAGGGTTAATACCCATTTTGCCCCTTGCCATATAGGCGCTTTTTGAAAAACCCCCCTGCGAAAAAAAAAGTTGCAAAAATTTCCCTAACATTTGAAGATTCTCTCAATTTTGACCTTCATCACATTCAGTCACCAAAAACCTACCATTTTGACCCCTGCCATTTTGGAAGCATTTTTATTTTGACCCCTGCCATTTTGGCAGCGTTTTCATTTTGACCCCTGCCATTTTGGCAGCATTTTTATTTTGACCCCTGCCATTTTGGCATTTTTAGTGACTGAATGTGATGAAGGTCAAAATTGAGAGAATCTTCAAATGTTAGGGAAATTTTTGCAACTTTTTTTTTCGCAGGGGGGTTTTTCAAAAACCGCCTATATGGCAGGGGGGAAAATAGGTATTAACCCAAATATCAAATATATTCAAGTACAATGTGTCAACTTTGAAAAATATATTGAAAACTCATGCTTAATCACATGAAAGCTTGAAATTCATTTGAAGTTGAAAAATCAAGTGAAAGAAATATTTTTAAATGCTTAAAAACAAATAAAAACATAATTCTTTACAAAAATATCAAATATATGAAATAAGTAATAAATTTGTGAAATTTTTGTGGAATAAAATATTTTAATATTTTTTTGAATTTTCAATAAAAGAACCAATAAAAAATAATTAAAATTGAGAGAGAAATTAATTTTGGAATTAATTAATAAAAACCATAAAAAATGTGAAAAATAGCAAAATGAGAGAAATAGCAAAATGGTCTGGGTGGGTCTTGAACCCACGACCTCCCATCCAAACACACATGCGCGCTACCACTGGGGTGGTGATACATCCGTGTATCAAAACCACCCCATTAATACATAAGGGTGACTTGGTTTTAGGCCTGACCAAGGCAAAAAACCAAGTTTTGGTGGATTTGCATGAAGGCTCTAACTTCCTCAATTCTCCATGGATTTGGACAAAATTTAGGTGTATCCTGCCTAGAATTTCATGAGGAATCTAATGGTACTTTTAGATTTTTCTAAAGATCTCCCTATTTTAAAACCCGATTGTGGTTTCAAAATAGGCCTAAATTTGCATGTTCTATGCTATCTCATCATACAAGCAGCAATAGCAGGGCAAATTGGTTCAAACACAACATATATGATATGTATGAGATATCCATGATCAATGGATATTAAAGCAATGTATAATTTAAAGAGTTCAAGTTGTGATGCACTTACCTCTTGAAGCTCCTTGTGCTAACTGTCAAGATCCTTATGCCAAAAGTGATCCAATGCTTTAGACACTCTTGGTTGATCCCTTAGAAGCTTTTAGGATGATCAAAACCAGCTGGAATCCTCAGGAACAAGAATTGGCTCTTGCAAAATGGGCAAAAGTCACCAAAATGGTAACTCACTCAAATGGTGTTCCAGTTGAGGGAAACTAGTTGCGACAGTTTGAGGATGATATTTGGAGTGTGCTTGAAGCTTTGTCTGGTTTTGGAAGTGACTGAATCAAGACATGGCTTGAAAAAGGCAAAAAAGTCAAAATTTGAGGTTTTGGAGTTTGACTTTCTGATTTTGGTGTTTCAGATCAAAGGTGAGTGTTTGAACAGCTTATATATGATACATTGGAAGTGTTTAGATCATGAGCTGTGGTGGAATTGCTCTCTAACTCGAAAACTCAATGATGACTTGTAAAAGAAGGCATTTCTGCAGAAAGAGAGAGATTTTGAGGAAAGCAATTGTTGTTGTGCTTTGGGGTACTCAAACTGACCACAAATGAGCTCTATTTATAGTGTGTCAAGTTTGTTTTGGCAGTAATAGTGTTTGGCAGCTGGTACAGGCCTTTGGCCAATGTTGATCAAAAGAAATCTCAAGTTTCCTCTAGCCATTGACTTGAGGTTAGGGTACATGCTATGAGTCCTCTGGTTCAGAGCTAAATCTTGACTCAATTCAGTTAGCAATGTCTTGATGCTTGCCACCTTGTGAATACATTGAATGCATTGAAACAAAATTGGAGTCTTTGAGCTTTTTAGCCTTTTTAGGGCATTTATGGCTACATGTAGATCCTTGGACTTGGGAGGCTTGTGGATCAGATCATTTCTCTTTGATGTTATCCCTTGAGGTGTCCAAATGGATGACAAGGCTTGGACTTGTCCGATTTTTCCAAATCGAGCAAAAATGCAAAATTCTGTCATGTACAAGATAGTTGGAAATGGTGATTTTGAGGGAGTCATATCTCCCTGCTCAAATGGAGTTATGAAAAGCTTTTATGCTTTTTAGAGAGCCCTCATATGGTAAAATCCATGTGTGATCATAGTTGGTCTTGAAACTATCTAAATCCAACTGAAAAAACCTCATGAACTTTGATGCCCAAAGCTGACACTTAGACAGTTTTGCACTAAGTGTTATGTTCTTGATTTTTTTACCATTTTGATCCATCCATAACTAAAAATCCATAAAGAATCAGAGTTTCATGTAACTGAAGCTTTTGTATAATGTAGGAAGACCTACAAATCAGGCTTTGGATCATTCAAAATGGCTGATTGGATCAAAAGTTATGGCCTTTGGAAGTTGGTACCAAAACCATTCAAATTTAGTAACTTAGAAAAATTTCAATTTTCTCAAGATTACCCCTTTTACAAGTTATCTTGGTTTCTTGATCAATTCTTATTCAAATTACATTATAAGTCATATTTTATGAAAATATGAGTCATAAGGATCATTTTTACAAAAAAGTCATGTTTTGACTTTTGGCTCCGGAGCGGTTCGGCGCGTAAAAACCCTAATTCCCGACTTTTGAGGAATGCACTCTCTGAGGGTAATTTAACTTTTCAAATGGATTCCTAGGGTTATTTTGAGCATATTGAGTCATGTTTTGAAATATTGGCTCATCCCCGTGTGAAAATCTCACTCTGGAGGTCCCAGTCGTCCAAAACGCTAATTTGGTGATATCGGGCGATCTTGTGGCTTGATTCACTTGGAATGTAGCAACTTTGTGCTTGATTTTTGATGTGAGAGGCCTCTTGATATTTTTTGGAGGTTTAAGAGGTTAGACAGGTTGAAGATCATGTCAATTCTTGATTGATCCTTTGTGTAAAAGTTCTGAGAGGGCTTGAAACCCTAATTCTTGATTGTAGTGAAGGCTCAACAATCCTTGAGGAGATTGAGGAGGCATGATGGTGCATCCATATTGTGGTGATGATTCACACAATGATGGGAAATCTTGGTGGTCAAAATTTGGGGTATTACAGTAACCGTGAAAGTCCTCAATGGCAAAAATAATTAAATGTTGTAAGGAAGCAGTGACTGCCATCTCAAGAGTCCCTTGACTACTGAACCATCATCATCACTATCATCAGTATAATTCCCAACCTCTTAGAACCTGAGTGCATAGTATGAGTTAACTGAGCATAGGACTGAAGATCATCACGAAGATTGGGTGGGTACAATTAAACTTTGAGCCTTTATCCTTTGTTTCATAAACCATGAACCATACCATATTACAACCCTCAAAAGACCTAATTGAAGCAAGTTTATTTTAAAAGCATACTACAACAAGGTTGTGTAAACTGACTCCAAAAGGATTTTTGCAAATAATTTGTTTTGGTACCATACCTTTGATTTACCTTTCACTATTGAATGTCTTAGACCACCGTATTTTGACAACTGATTCATATGCTTTGCATCTTTCCAACAATGATTTTGATTTCAAAAGTTGCATAAATTCTGCATTAAGATTTCCATGTTTGAATGATCGCTTTTGTTTGCAAACTAACTTTCCTTTCAAGGACTTTTCAAACAGTTAGGAAACTTGTTCAGTGATTCTATTAGGGGCAAGTTCCTTCCAGATCCTATTGAGAATCAATTCAAGATTTGTTTTTCACTGCAAGTCCTTCTCAAAATTTGTTTATCTAGAAGATCTTTCGAAACTCATACTAGGGCAAGTCTTCCAAGCACACAGTAAAACAATCATTTCCAAAATCAGTCAAGCTAAAGCAATGATCAGTTCATCTACAACAGTTAGCTAATCTGAGGGCAATTTACTTGAAGAATCCCCAAGCAGCTCTCATCCTTCCTCAGCTCTCCATCCTTCCTCCAAGGATCATCAACTTGATACAATTTACCGGTGTGGCAGAGATGTGTTCAGCAGCATAATCTTTAGTCCCCAAGCAGAGTGGCAAGTCTTCTCCGTGTTGAGAAATCAGTCTTTCAATCTTGTCCTCTCACCAAAAGAGTCGCGCCATGTCGTCAACATCTGCATTACATGCATTTAATTATACATCATAACAAAATTCATATACCATGCATAGCAAGAGTGTTTCATCCTCATTTTCATTCACCAGAGGTCGTGCCGCTATCAACATCTTATCTTGTGGTCAAACTTCAACTTACTTGGCACCTACCTAGCACATGTGTCCGTCTGTTTGTGTTTTGCATCCAATGCTATTATTTGATATCTCTATCTATTATTTTCTCCATCCAATGCTATTCTTAGGTGTCAATTTGTTCACTTTCATCCAATGCCATTCTTGGATATTGTGATTGTAACGCCCCGTTTTGTCCAATTTATTTAATCGAGTCGATTTAATTATTTTCATTTTTATATTATTTTATTCTTGACTTTTATTTGACAATATATTATTTTTCATCGTTATTATGTTTTATAGCGTTTTGAGAGCGTTTGCGAGATATTTGAGCTGAGGGGTAAAATGGTCATTTTGAGGGGTTAGATATTTTAGAAAAATTAGATATTTTTATAAATAGAGATTTGAGAGAAAGGAAAGAAAGAAAGATAAAGGAAAGAAAGGAAGAGGAAGGAAAAGAGGAGAATAAAAAATCTTCAATACTCCGTTTCAAGCACGATTAATCGTGTAAGGGTGAGAAGTTTCGATTATATCTTGCTTGTATATGTATATGTATGTATTTGTTTGAATGTTTAGTTGAAAAATATATGTTTTCCACTTGATTGGAATTGTGATCATTTCGATAGAATTGATGTTTTCACGGTTGGAAATCGATACGAATCACGTAGTATGATCATATTATATGTATGAACATTGTTGATACTTGTTTTGATTGATTGAAAATGTTTTGGTTGGAGAAAGTTGGATTTTGGGGTTTTGGAACCATGTAACCCGCAACAGAAAATTCTGGTTCTGGTGCGATTCGCCAGGCGAATTGGGGACTCTCCAGGCGAATTAGGTTTCGCCACTAGTTCGCCAGGCGAAGTGCTAGCGAAGGGGGATTTGCCAGGCGAAATCATAAGTCGCCAGGCGAAAATGGGGAGACAGAAATGTGTTAGCTACTGGAACTTTTGGGTTTTTCTAAAATGGTGGTTCGCCACTAGTTCGCCAGGCGAAGTGCTGGCGAAGGGGTATTCGCCAGGCGAAATCCTAAGTCGCCAGGCGAATCTGGCTGTTTCTCAATAAATTCTTTTCTTTAAAAATTTATACCTTTTGATCCATAACTCGGGTCGAGGCGTTCTTAGTACCGTTGAAAAGCTAATGAGATGTTCTTTCTTATAAAAATGGGTTTGAGGTTGGTAGCCAATTTAATTATGTCGATAATTTGGAAACGTGTCGTTTTGTCGAATTTTATCGTCGTAATTGTGTGCGATTCATGTGTTATCATGCGATATGATTTTGATATATAACGTATAGCTTGTGTACTGTTATATGATGTTGAAGCATGTGATAAGTTGTTGTAATTGTTGTGGCCTTATGGCAAAATACTTTGTTGAATTGAATACAAATGTATGGTATTAATGTATGTTGTTGTGGGTAGCCTGCGTGGCGTGAATCCTAGTGTTGTGAGTATCATTGTATGATGGCAGGAATGTTGTGGTTGATGGTGAGTAATTCTTGATGTGAATTTATATGAGTGTATATGCTAAAATGCTAATTGTTGTGGTTTGTGGATCATGATGAAATGCATTGTTTATGTGAAATTCAATGTGTGTTATTTGGTGACCTTATGGCAAGTAAAGGCATTGTTTGAATTGATTTCCAATGCATGAATAATGATGACGAGATAATTCATATTGTTGATTTGTGAATGTGCATTTAATTGTTATGAGTCGTTGATATGACATGCATCATGATATGCACCTTGTGATGTCGTGTGCCCTTGTGGGGTGTGAGCGACAAAACGATTCCAGAGGGAATCTGCTGTAACGGTCGTCTGCCTTATACAAAGAGGACCTAAAGTGACGTTATAGATGATCGTGTGCCTTATACAAAGAGGACCTAAAGCGGTCCATAAACGTCGTGTGCCTTATACAAAGAGGACCTAAAGCGACGGGGAACATCGTTTGCCCGACGGGGAGTTACACTAAGTAACAAGCGATGATTCCAATAATTCCTGAGTGAATTAATGATGATAAGAATGATGGATGGAATGGTACCGCATGCATGGAGTTGTTGTGTCGGTCTCTGTGCATTTGTATAAATCATGAATGGATTGATTATGTGTGGGAAATTGTGAATTGATTGATTATGTGTTGAGCTCGTGATAGCATTGGTGATTTGATATGCATTCGTGATAAATGTATGGATTATGGATGATATGTTTTAGGAATGGACATATGCTATGTTTTGTGGAGATGTTATACATTATAATGTTTGTATTAATTATTTATGATATGCTATATATGAATATATGTGATGTGGTGGTGTGTTTCCATATGTCATAACTTTGGTATGCCTTATGTGTGAATATGCTATTATGTTGGTATAATTGATATATGCTATGTGGTTGGATTATTATAAATATGTTATGTATCTGTGGCATGCTATCTATATTAGTATGTGATGCTTGTGGTGAGAATAATTATGCATGTGAATTTATATGTGTTTGCATATTATTATGCAATCTTGATTTAGTTGTTATTTCTCACCCTTCAGCTGTGGTTTGTTGCTCTATGAGGTAATTGCAGATTAGTATCTTGGAAGCTTTTGTGAAGATTAGTTCTCCATCCTTTTGTCGGTCTGTCTACTCTGATACGTAACACGGGAGTCGGGGAATGCCTTTGTTATATATGTATACATTTGTTGGATCTATTTTGTATTACTTTGTATGAATATTTTGATGTTATAAAACAATTTATTTTGTAAAACGAGTCAGTTATGGATCTTTCCGCTTTATTCCATAATTGAACTTTCCTTTTGTTGGAAAAAGTTTCCCTTTTATGTTTATTCCATTTTGTGTTATGTATAAAATTTTTGAGCAGGGATTGTGTTTTCTTTCTTTAAATGTGGCATCCTTGTTTCTCTCTAAGAATAAAATTTTTATTTACTCTGATTTATTTATGCATTATTTATCCGCGATGGGAATTGGGGTGTTACATTAATGGTATCAGAGCAGGTCGGTCCGTCCAGCCAAGTTGTTGAGTCAGTTGGTGTGACAGTTGTATACTGTCGATGTTGTTTGATCCTTAGTACGTGATATGTGTGTGAAACACTGTCAGTGCTTTCTGGTTTTCTATTCCTTTGTCTTTAGGATTTAGAATGAGTTAAGTAGGGGAGAAGCTGGTGCTTTTCCAAGTTGCTTCAGGTGTGGAGTGTTGGCTCATTGTGTTGTAGATTGCAAGATTGTAAGTGTTGTTTGGACAGTGTTGTTCCCGATTCCAGAGGGAATGCGGAGGTAAGGTTTATGTCGACTAAGGATTTGTACCTTAGGTAGTCTTGTGCACAAGATACAAGAAATGCTATTATAGTTTGGTAAAGATGGTTTATTCCCCATCATGATTTTCGGCTGTCTATTGACAAGTTGAGGAACTGATCACCCTTAATCTCTTGTTGATAGTAGACGGAATTATGTTGGATGGAATAGACGTGTCTTTCTGGCTTTGATAGTGTGTGCAATGAATTGTTTGGAATTAAGAAAATGATTACAGATTGTTTTGTTGAGTAGATGAAGATTCTAATATCGGAAGATGAGGCGGATTAGAGGTTTTGGTATGTTGGTCAAGTTGGGAAGTCATTGAGAGAGAACGATTGGATATCGTTAATGGTTGTTCTCAGAGAGTAGAGTGTGAACTCAAATTTGATGAAGGTGAAGATTTGAGGTTTGGATCTGCTATGTAAGTAGAAGAACTTTTAGGAAGTGAAACTCAGAGGTTTGTCATGTTTGTGATAATAGTGTTCTAGAAATTGGCAGGAAGCCACAGTGATGGGCCGTCAGTTGTGCATGGTTTTCAGATGTGTTTTTGGATGAAACATTAGCGTGTCGACTTGAAGAGGTCCAGCATGGTTGGTAAGGAAAAGGATGATAGCATGAGGTTGCGTGTTAATCAGTGAGTAGTATGGAAACTTGCGGTTGTGTTCTGGATAGCTTGAATTTTGAATTGTGACGAATTGTGAACGATTTGAAGTTCCTTGATGGTATTACTTTTGTTATGGGTTGAGATCTCGTGTCAGCAGAAACTTGGAGTAAGTTGGAACCCCGTAAGAAGAATTGATATGGAAAGTGGTAACCAGAGATTGTTAAGTTATTTTGGATAAATTGTTTCGAGCTCAGAATGAATTTTGAAGGTTGTATATGTTATGGTTGTGGAGTATATGAATCGTGTCTTCCATACTTGTTTGGATAAGTTCATGGTGATGTTTATTGGATGATATTCTGATTTATTTTAAATCAAATGATGAGTATGTAGTGTATTTGAGGATTGAGCTACAAGGGCTGAAAGAGAGGGAGCTTTCTACTAAATTATCGAAGTGAGAATTTTCGTTGAAAAAGGTTAGTCTCCTTGGATATGTTATTACTGATGATGGTATTTTTATGGATCCATCGGGAATAGATGCGGTTCTACATTAAGAGACTCCAAAGTCGGTTAAGGTGATTAGAAACTTTTGGGCTTAGTTGGTTGTTACTGCATGTTATAGAAGACTTTGCTAAGTTCGTACTTCTGTTACTTCAGTTGACTTGCAAAGGGTAAGTCGTTTGCTTTGGATGTTCATTGCGAGTAAAGTTTGAGAGGGCTAAAGTAGAATTTGTCTACGACTCCAATTTTGATTCTGCCTGATCCTAATAAACTGTTTATGGAATATTGGGATGCGTCCTTGATGAGCGTAGTTAGTGTGTTGATGCAAGAAGGTAAGGTGGTGGCTTATGTTTCGAGACAATTGAGGATTCATGATTTCAAGATGGTTGCGGTTACTTTTGTGTTGAGAATCTAGAGGTATTATTTAGAGGGTTTTAGGTTCAAGGTGTTTGGTAATCGTAAGGGTTTAGAGTACTTGTTTGGTCAGAAGGAATAAATAGGAGACAACGAGGATGGTTGGAATTCCTGATTAGTTATGACCATGGCTCGAATTATTCTATTTGTAAAGTTAATGTCGTGCCTGATGAGTTGAGTCAAAAGTTTTTACATATGTCTATTTTGATAGTCAGAGAATTAGAGTTGGTTGAGCAGTTCAGAGACTTGTATCTGGGGTGTAAGCTAACACAGCAGAGTGTGAGTTTGGATATATTAAAAGTGAACAATGGTTTTTGGCGAATATGAGAAAGAGTTAGACTTTGGACGTGGGATTGATAGTTTTGATGGTTACGAGTAATCAGAGTGCGTAACGGAAGCGTGATGTGGCACAATTCGTATATGCGTGTGTGACTTATAAGAGTTCATAGGTTGAAAATTGGAAACATGTAGGAATGATGAGACCATTGGACGTTTCAGAATGGAAGTGTTAGGTGAAAGGTTTAAATATTATTCATGGGCTACTATGTAGGTGGATGTTTTGGTTGTATGTTCGATTGGTGAATCGTAGCATTGTTGTTAAGACGTTGTTGTGTTGTGGGACTTTAGGTTCTTGTCTTTGTTGTTGCCTCGTTTCCATGGTGATGGTTCGAGTGCGAGTAGCTAATTCCTTGTGGGGAATTAGGGGAGTGTTACCTATGGTGAGGGTAACGATCTTGTTGTGTTTCAGTTCAAGAGAGAACATGCGTGTTCGTAACTTGGGTATTCTTTGAGTCGTGAGTTGGTCGTCAAGTGCATTGTATGGGCATTGCATCTTGTCGTTGTTGTTATTACCGTTGTCGTGTCGTTGTAGTAGTTACTGTAAGCGAGGTGTTTTGTCAGTTTGTATTATTCATGGTGTTGCCTTTAATGGCAGGAGAGTGGGTTAGTCGGATGCGAGAGTCGTATCTGGAGTTGTTTGCACCAAGTGTATTTTCGAGGACGAAAATGTCTAAGTGAGGGAGAATTATAACGCCCCATTTTGTCCGATTTATTTAATCGAGTCGATTTAATTATTTTCGTTTTTATATTATTTTATTCTTGACTTTTATTTGACAATATATTATTTTTCACCGTTATTATGTTTTATCGCGTTTTGAGAGCGTTTGCGAGATATTTGAGCTGAGGGGTAAAATGGTCATTTTGAGGGGTTAGATATTTTAGAAAAATTAGATATTTTTATAAATAGAGATTTGAGAGAAAGGAAAGAAACAAAGAGAAAGGAAAGAAAGGAAGAGGAAGGAAAAGAGGAGAATATGAAATCTTCAATACTTCGTTTCAAGCGCGATTAATCGGGTAAGGGTGAGAAGTTTCGATTATATCGTGCTTGTATATGTATATGTATGTATTTGTTTGAATGTTTGGTTGAAAAATATATGTTTTCCACTTGATTGGAATTGTGATCATTTCGATAGAATTGATGTTTTCACGGTTGGAAATCGATACGAATCACGTAGTATGATCGTATTATATGTATGCACATTGTTGATACTTGTTTTGATTGATTGAAAACGTTTTTGTTGGAGAAAGTTGGATTTTGGGGTTTTGGAACCATGTAATCCGCAGCAAAAAATTCTGGTTCTGGTGTAATTCTCCAAGCGAATTAGGTTTCGCCACTAGTTCGCCAGGCGAAGTGCTGGCGAAGGGGGATTCGCCATGCGAAATCATAAGTCGCCAGGAGAAAACGGGGAGACAGAAATGTGTTAGCTACTGGAACTTTTGGTTTTTTCTAAAGTGGTGGTTCGCCACTAGTTCGCCAGGCGAAGTGCTGACGAAGGGGTATTCGCCAGGCGAAATCCTAAGTCGCCAGGCGAATCTGGCTGTTTCTCAATAAATTATTTTCTTTGAAAATTCATAACTTTTGATCCATAACTTGGATCGAGGCGTTCTTAGTACCGTTGAAAACCTAATGAGATGTTATTTCTTATAAAAATGGGTTTGAGGTTGGTGGCCGATTTAATTGTGTGGGGAATTTGGAAACGTGTCGTTTTGTCGACTTTTATCGTCGTAATTGTGTGCGATTGATGTGTTATTATGCGATATGCTTTTGATATATAATGTATAGCTTGTGTGCTGTTATATGATGTTGAAGCATGTGATAAGTTGTTGTAATTGTTGTGGCCTTATGGAAAAATACTTTGTTGACTTGAATACAAATGTATGGTATTAATGTATGTTGTTGTGGGTAGCCTGCGTGGCGTGAATCCTAGTGTTGTGAGTATCATTGTATGATGGCAGGAATGTTGTGGTTGATGGTGAGTAATTCTTGATGTGAATGTATAAGAGTGTATATGCTAAAATTCTAATTGTTGTGGTTTGTGGATTATGAATAAATGCATTGTTTATGTGAAATTCAATGTGTGTTATTTGGTGGCCTTATGGCAAGTAAAGGCATTGTTTGAATTGATTTCCAATGCATGAATAATGATGACGAGATAATTCATATTGTTGATTTGTGAATGTGCATTTGATTGTCATGAGTCGTTGATATGACATGCATCATGATATGCACCTTGTGATGTCGTGTGCCCTTGTGGGGTGTGAGCGACGAAACGATTCCAGAGGGAATCTGCTGTAACGGTCGTGTGCCTTATACAAAGAGGACCTAAAGCGACGTTATAGACGATCATGTGCCTTATACAAAGAGGGCCTAAAGTGATTGGATCGTGTGCCTTATACAAAGAGGACCTAAAGCGATCCATAAACGTCGTGTGCCTTATACAAAGAGGACCTAAAGCGACGGGGAACACGTTTACCCGACGGGGAGTTACACTAAGTAACAAGCGATGATTCCAATAATTCCTGAGTTAATTAATGATGATGAGAATGATGGATGAAATGGTACCACATGCATAGAGTCGTTGTGTCGGTCTCTGTGCATTTGCATAAATCATGAATGGATTGATTATGTGTGGGAAACTGTGATTTGATTGATTATGTGTTGAGCTCATGATAGCATTGGTGATTTGATATGCATTCGTGATAAATGTATGGATTATGGATGGTATGTTTTAGGAATGGACATATGCTATGTTTTGTGGAGATGTTATACATTACAATGATTATATTAATTATCTATGATATGCTATATATGAATATATGTGATGTGGTGGTGTGTTTCCATATGTCATAACTTTGGTATGCCTTATGTGTGAATATGCTATTATGTTGGTATAATTGATATATGCTATGTGGTTGGATTATTAGAAATATGTTATGTATCTGTGGCATGCTATCTGTATTAGTATGTGATGCTTGTGGTGAGAATAATTATGCATGTGAATTTATATGTGTTTGCATATTATTATGCAATCTTGATTTAGTTGTTATTTCTCACCCTTCTGCTGTGGTTTGTTGCTCTATGAGGCAATTGCAGATTAGTATCTTGAAGGCTTTTGTGAAGATTAGTTCTCCATCCTTTTGTCGGTCTGTCTGCTCTGATACGTAACACGGGAGTCGGGGAACACTTTTGTTATATATGTATGCATTTGTTGGATCTATTTTGTATTACCTTTGTATGAATATTTTGATGTTATAAAACAATTTATTTTGTAAAATGAGTCAGTTATGGATCTTTCCGCTTTATTCCATAATTGAACTTTCCTTTTGTTGGAAAAAGTTTCCCTTTTATGTTTATTCCATTTTGTGTTATGTATCAAATTTATGAGCAGGGATTGTGTTTTCTTTCTTTAAATGTGGCATTCTTGTTTCTGTCTAAGAATAAAAATTTTATTTACTCTGATTTATTTATGTATTATTTATCCGCGATGGGAATTGGGGTGTTACAGTGATTACTTTTCGTCCAATGCCATTCTTGGATGTTGTTGCTCACTTTCATCCAATGCCATTCTTGGGTGTCATTTTGTTCACTTTCATCCAATTCCATTCTTGGATATTGTGATTCCTTTTCGTCCAATGCCATTCTTGGACGTTGTTTCTCATTTTCATATAATGCTACTCTTGGGTGTCATTTGTTTCTTACCTTCATCCAATGCCATTCTTGGATGTCGAGACATGTTTCTACCTTCATTCAATGCCATTCTTGGACGTTGTTTCGCATTTTCATCCAATGCTATTCTTGGTTGTCATTTGTTTTTTACCTTCATCCAATGCCATTCTTGGATGTCATGACATGTTTCTACCTTCATGCAATGCCATTATTGGATGTTGTTTCTCAATTTTCATCAAATGTCATTATTGGATGTCTTGTTTCTATTTGTATCTAATGCCATCATTGGATGTCATGACATATTTCTTGCATCCATCCAATGCTATTCTTGGATGTCTTTATCATTCTTTCCAAAGTTGTTGTATTTCCGTCCAATGCTATTCTTGGGTGTCCTTGGTATACCTTCAAACGTTGTCTGGTTGTAGTTTTGGTTTAGTCCAATGCCATTCTTGGACGTCCTTACTACCTGTTCCAGGGTTTACCCTCTCTTTCCAAGTATTACTGGATACTCTTTGTCACCTTGACGGATTTCCACAATATTTTGCTATGTCTCTTTGAAGCCTGTTACTTATTCCCCAATAGTTATAATCTTTCCTCAGTGGAGTTGTAATCTTTTCCCTAGTGGAATCATACCTTGCTAGTTTGTCTCCTATGGTATTATCCCCCGCAGAACTCAGAGTCTTGCATTATTTTCATATCATATCATCTTTTGTGGCATCTTAGGGGCCAAAATTGTGCATTTTTGTATTTAAGCCTCTCCAATCTTGTCGAGACGAGGATTTCAATCTTCATATAACCGGATTGAAGAAACTTAAATAGGGGCATCCATCATACCCTAATTTTTACCTCTAAAATCTCACTTCATTTCCATCATTTACATAACATCAATCATTACATGTGTGTGTCTCTTAGGCATTACTAACTCCATGGAAATACAAAAAAATATGTCTTGCTTGCTTTGTTTATAAGTTAGGGTTTTGCATCAAGGAGTTCAAGTGTTTGATCAATCAGGGTTTAGTGTGATTCTCAACATCTCAAGTTCTTCCACTCATTCATTGTGATCAAGTGTTTCCCCTTCACCAACAATAAAGTTTGAGCATGCACTAACTCAAGATCATCAAGTCCCAATTCATCAGGGGCCCCAAATTAGGGTTTTGATCAAAAGCAGACTGGATGTTGACTTTTCTCACCAGAGCATGATCTCATGGCTTGGAATATGATTCAAGGCCTTGAAATTCATCTTTGAAGTCCATTCATAAGGTTCAATTAGCTCAAGAAGTCTGGTCCATTGATGATTGCAAGATTTGACTCCATCTAATACAAAATCAACAACGGCTCAAAGTCAAAGTTTGACTTTTGACATTTTTGGTCAACCATGGATTTCTCAGGTCAATAATCATGAAAATATGGAATATGGTTGAATTTGTTCAAGCTTAATCAAGAAATCAAGAAAAAGATCCAAAGTTATTAAATTAGGTTTCTTGCAAATTTCTCTAAGTACAAATTTCCATGATTAAGTGACTTACTTTCCAAGGCCATAGTTTTTGATTCAAGCATCCAATTGAAACACTTGAAGGTTCATCTTAAAGATGGCATTTGATACTACAAGTTGGTGAAAATTGGGATCCAAATACTTTCTTGAAGTGGAATAAATTAATGTTAAAAGTTAGGGTTCCAAGTTATGTGAATTTCCAAACACTTAGAAATTTTTCTAAGTTTTTAACCTTGTCAAGTGCATGACTTTGTGGATTCTTTGTGAACAATTCAAGCTACCACTTTTGATGCTTGAGGGCTGCAATTAAAGATCAAATTTCATACTTCATCTTAGTGGAAAATTTGGTCCAAAAAGCTTTTGCCAATTGAGAGATATTGATAATCAAAGTTGAGGTTTCATCATGATGACCAATTACAAATGAACCTGAAATTTTCTAAGTATTTGAACTTAATTTGGTCACACAAATTTGGAGTCACTTTTGGGAACTTTCCAAGCATTTACAAGACTTGTGATCAACTTGAAACTTGTTCTTTTCCATGAGATCTTCAGATTGGTACCAAATCCATGGGAGATTGATCTTCATACAAAGGGTAAAAACTTGATCCAATGTGCCACCTTGAAATACTTTGTGCATAATGTAAAAAGTTTCTTTTGATCAAATAGCCTTCCACAAGTTAAGGGATTTTTCTAAGCATCATAGGCAACTTGTGAGATCTGAGAAACATGCCAAGAGAAAGTCAACACTACTACAAAACGCGCAAACAACAACGCCCAAGTCACCACAGTTCTTCCAAAAACCATGGTGATATCTCTAAACTCAGGCGCTAACTTTATATTATATTTTTTAATTAAAAATTTATAGGGTATAATAACAGTTGTAAGTATAACCGAGATGATAAAATCAATCTTTCATGGGTTCGAACCTTAGCTGTGGCGAAAATGTTTTTCATTTAAGGTTAAGGCGCTCCTTTCATTTTTATTTATTTTTAAATAAGAGATATCACTACGGTTATTATGAATAACCATCGTGATATAGCTTGCTATTATTTTAAAATATAAAATTTAATTGCGGTTGTAGTTTTAAACCGTAACAAAAAGTGATAGTTTTTAATATATAAACGAAGCTATCTGTGACCCACTTCATAACTGTCATTTCTCTATAAAGAAAACCCTAACACAACCCTATCCTCTCATGAATCTTAACCAATAACGTTACAAGAGAATGGAGAAAAGAAGCTTAAAGGATATCTGACGAGAGAAACATCCGGCTCAAACTCCTACGGCGGTGAAGATGGTATGTTCTTCTGCTCTCATCTTTCTAGGATTATTGTTTTAAGGTTTGGTTTTAGGATGCTGTGGAAACCATTATGTTATTGATGTTTTAGGGTTAAGTTTGATTTTTGTTGTGTTTCCTTGTAGATACATGGTGATGATGGTGGTAGCAAGCGTATGGCGGTAGGAAACGTATACTATGGTGAAGTTTCATATGGTTTTTGTTGCCATGAAGAAAAATATAAGAAGTATGAAGTTATTGTATAAACTTCATCCACCTTATATTTCTTCTTCATGGTTTCACAAACGAGATGAACTTGATATATCTTGATTTGTTACAGTTCCACGACTATTTTCAAAAAGAGGTGCGTTATTGACTCAATGTATCTTGATTTATTACAGTCCCACTTGGGGTTTTGTTGCTTAAATAATGTATGTTTTTTTATTGTGTTTCATGTTATTTTTCTGTATGCTGTTGTTGACAAATGTTCTCAAAATAAGAACAAAACATTGCTAGTTCACAAGATAGAGGCTTCTTGTGACTTAGCAATATTTTGTTCTTTAATTTCTTATACAGGTTGACAAGTTTAGTTTATTATATACTATGTATATTGTTTATTTCACTTACCTTTTAATGAAAATGCAATCATTTATATTGACATAGAAACTTATATTTTGAAAATTAAGATGTATTTGATAACCAACCTATATCAATCAAATTTTTTCAAATCGTATCCATTTCATTCAGCACATTTTATGTTCCTTAACACATAATATATGTTTAGTGCTCTGTTTGCTTCAATTCATCGATATAATTTACAATCGCGTTGATAAGCGACGATGATGAGGTAAACTATAATAAAAAATATCGATGAATTGAAGGAATCAAACGATTGAATCGTATATTATATGTTAAAGAACATAAAATGTGTTGAATGAGACAGATTCAATTCGAAAAAAATTGATGTGTTAAAGTTGGTTTTCAATAATAGTTTAATTTTCAGATTATATATTTCTTTGCCAATTTGAATGGTTGTATTTATTTAAATAGGTGTATGGTAAACCAAGAAATATACATTTTTATATAATAAACTATGTGTACTTTCCACGATGGTTGTCTAGGTTAACCGTCATCTAATTAATTAATTACGTTATCTATCACAACAGTTGTTAAGCATAACCGTTGTGATATAATGCGCGCTTTCCAGAATACCACAACGGTCCTAGGGCCGTGATTAAAAGTAGCGCATTTACCACAACACTCTATATAACAATGCCTTGATCCGCGTTATTATATATGTTTTTCAACTGTTCTTAAAGGGGTTTTACGTAGTTGTGCAACTAGAAGCTACTCTAAAGCAAAAAGCAAGTTGTACCTTTCACCACCATTTTGGACAAGATCAAAGATCCATTGAACAATGCTAACAACCATTGATCATAATATGAATCAATTCACTATAGAAGGAGGCCTTAATTGATCATTTAAACACCAGAAGAGAGCCTAAACATCAAAAACACCATTGCTCCAAAATCTAAAATTCCATTTTTCTCAAAGAGTGAATTTTCAAATTTCATCAACCACTCACTTCCCTTCCGATTTTTCACCACAAACACATTTTATACATCATATATGAGCATATGAATGCACTACAATCCATCTGTAACAGCTAAAACGCCATAACCACAACCTCACTTTTCACCTCTGCAACTTGATTTGGTCAGAGAGATTGGAAACATTTACGCTTTTTGGTTTGAAAATGGTTTGTTTGAAAGAGATTGGGAAGGTGAGAAGAGAAATATGTTTTTAATATTTATGTGTTTGGAGAGACTTGTCGTCTCAAGCCTACGTACCCACAAAGTGCAATATAGGATTAAAACCCCGTAGTTCGCGGTACAAAGAATGAAATTTGTTTCTTTTGGTTGATTTTAAATGTAAAGACAAGTCGTCATTTCCAAGCGAATAGTTCCGCTTAAAGAAATGAATCATATCTAAACTTATGAAAAAAGTTAAAGGAAAAGTGCACAAGGACACAAAAAGGGTTTGAATGAGTTTGAATGTTTTTTTAAAGTCTTTTGAAAAAGGTGTCAATATGCTTATGTAGTTTAGCATTTGTTAAAAAATGAAAAGAAAAGAGTAAAATCACTTGACAAAGTCAAGGTTTGATTATGAAAAAGGTGATAGTTGGAAAATAAGAAGGTTTTGAAAAAGGGAGAAAGTTTTGAAAATTGAAGAATGGGTGGAGAAGAAGTGACTATCCTAAAGCATAAAGTAAAAGCTAAGGATGAGAATGGCCTAACCACACAAGTAAGTTCCATAGTCTTCAAACCATAATTCCAAAGCAAAGGGAGAAAGGTTTTAATTCTAAGTCCAAGAATCCAAGAATAGCATTGAAGTCCAAGGTCTAGGTGCAAAACTCCATGTCCGATGCAAAGGATAGTAACCATAGTCCAAGATTAGAAGCACAAGTTTTTTTAGAGGTTTTAGCCTTTATTAATGTTCTTGGTCCAAGTGGACAAAGAGAAAAAGGCATAAGCATAAACATGTGTCCAAGTGGACAAAGGAAAAATTGCGGAAGCATAAACATGATATGAAATGATAATAATGGAGCATAAAAGTAAAAGAGAGATAGGGAGCGAGAAGGAAACATAAACAAGATTAGTACAATAATATTGTTAGTAAGTTAGTGATTAGTAGTATACACCAATTATTCCGTCTCGCGTCTTGAACTATAATGATTAAACAATGTACTTAGGTCGAGGTTAATGAAGACTTGTTAGAAGATTGATTGAATCAAAGCCTCTACGCAACAAGCTTCAAAGATTTTGAACCTAATACAAAAGATTAACCACCCATGGGCTTACACAACCAAAAAGGCCATGAAAGATCAAGTTCCGATTTGGAGGAAGGGACAAATGTAACACTATGTTAAGCAATCGCCAAGTAACTTATGTAAAAGTCACCCTACTCGAGGCCGGTTAATAATGCTATTTGTGCTAATGCATGCTAGATGAACGATATGTAAATCGTCATCCGAAAGCAATACCGCATGAAAAGAAAATACGTAGCGATCTAGTCTTGATCAAGAATTCAACAAAGAAATTATAAGATCCAAAATACTTTCATCGATCCAAATAAAGGAGAAATAGATGAAGAGAAAGCCAAATTAAACCACAAAATTATGTGATCTAAGGCTAAGAACAAAGAGAAGGGGTTAGGAATGAAGAAACAACCAAAACAGTCCCAAAAATAGGTGAAAAACACCATTCTGCACTGTGCAAATCGATTGCACAGTAGCAAAATCAGCAATTCTTAGGCGAAAAATACACTGTCCAATCTATTGCACAGAAATGCAAATCGATTGTACACTGACATGCAACACTAAAATCAACATTTAAATGGAAAAAACATGATCAATCATTTCTCCAAACACCTCATGATCATGAAATCAAAATTGGCCGAAATTTTAAGTAAAACAACAGTGAAAAACAGCAATTAAACACAATTACAAGATAAAGGATCAAGTAACAAGGATCTCCAAAGATCTACATTATGGAAGATGAAGATGAAGCTTCAACAATGGTGAGAGATTTCAAATCTGAAAATTCCTTCAAATTGCTTCAAGATCCACACACCAAAGCCTTGATCTACAAGAATTAATGATGAAAACAAGTTTGGATGAAGGTTTAGCTCAAAGTTGAACAAGATTCCATGTGAATTCTTGTTAACTTTCAAGAGAAGAAAAATGAGCTTTGGTGAATTTTGTGGTTGGGAAGAGAATTTGCAAGAGGTTTGTTGGCTATCAAAAGCTTGAAGAATGAATGAAATAAGGGTTCTATTTATAGAGTTTAGGCTTGGAAAATTTGGTGGATTGAAATTTGGTTTGGAAATGAAAATTAGGCTTGGAATTTGAATTTGGATGGAAAATCAAGATCAAGTCGTGATTAGTGAAGGTGTATGGTGGGAATTAATTGTGATCATGTAGGGGAATTATTTTTGGGTGATCTAGAATATTCTCAAATGATGAAATTGGCGCAAAAAGCTTCAAAATTTGAAAAATGTTGATTTTGGCCTATTCTGTCCTTGTGCAATCGATTGCACTGTAGCGCGAATAGATTGCAGTGCTGAAAACTTCAAAATCAAGGCAAAAAATGCATGGTACAATCGACTGGACCAATAGTGCAATCGATTGCACAGTTGAAAACTTGAAAAATGCCCTGTTGGCTGGATTGTGCTGGTTCTGGTTTGATTCTTGACTTGTTAAAGAAGGCATGGAAATAAACACATGAACCTTGGAGTCTCTTGAATAATAATCAATTAAATCTTGGAAACTCTTGATCAGATGATTTTGAATTATTTGCAGATCAATTTTGACTTTGTTCAGATGAAATTCATTCGAGCTGAGGGACTGGTATTTGATATCCTTGATTCCTCTCCTGGAAACATTAGTGAAGACAAAAACAAACATATTTTTTGATTTTGATTAAAGGTTAGTAAACACAAGAAAATAAAGGTAAATAAGAAAGACATAGATGTTCAGTGATCCCTGCAAGGCATAAACCCAAAGAAGAGAGGGATAAAGGAAATAAAGCATGATCTTGTTTGTGGTATAAGATGCAAAATGAGATGTGAAGGATATGTGAAATCTTAGGGGTCAAAAATTAGGGTCTTACAGCTGCCCCTATTTAAGTCTCTTCTATCGGGAGATATGAAGATACTTAAATACAAAAAACAACATTTTTAGCCCTAAGATACCACAAGATGATATGAATGCAAAGGATAAGACACATACTGCGGGGAAACTTTAAACAAGGGATTTACGGTACATTGAGAAAGATGACGTGAAAAGACATGTTGGGGAACATAAGATATTTCTGGATATCTGTCAAGGTGACGAGAAGTATCTATCAATAGTTGGAAACAGAGGGATAAGACCCTGGAAGACGAGTAGTGACATCCAAGAATGGCATTGGATGGAAACTATGAACGAGACAAAAGGTATGTCAAAAGATGTCCAAGAATGGCATTGGACAATAACAAGAAAGTTTTTGGTAAAAGCAGCAGCGTCATCCAAGAATAGCATTGGATGGAGGTGAAAAAAACCACTCTATTGGGGATAAGATATCCAAGAATAGCATTGGATGAAAGGAACTACAACATTCAAGAATGGCATTGAATAGGGCAACAGCAAACATCCGAGTCATCCAAGAATAGCATTAGATATAAACAAAATTCCATTTGAAAACTTCACTAGGGACATCCAAGAATGGTATTGGATGGAAAGGTTAAACATCAGATATATCCAAGAATAGCATTGGACTTTGTTGGGGAAAAAATATCCAAGAATGACATTGGAAAAAATAAAAGGGTAAACATAAAAGATATCCAAGAATAGCATTGGACTCCGTTGAGGAAAAGATATCAGAGATTGGCATTGGATAAAGTGAGAAAGGACTTTCAGGAATGGAACTGAAAGTAAATATAAATCACTACATTCAGGAATGGCACTGAATGATAGTGAGAGAAACATCCAGGAATGGCACTAAATGCAAAGGAGAAAAATCATCCAGGAATGGCACTGAATGAACAGATAAAACTTTTAGGAATGACACTGAAAGATATCCAAGAAAATTTGTTGGGGATTACAAAAGAGAGGCAAAACTTCCAAGAATAGCACTGGGAGAAACAAGAGGAACAAGGTACCTAGGAATGACACTGGAGATCAAAAGGGCAGATATCCAGGAATGACATTGGAGCGAAAGAGTACAAAGATCCAGGAATGGCAATGGATGCACAGGGAAATGACAACATTCAGGAATAACACTGAATGAAAAGACAGGTAACCGTTTTGGTAGGTGCCAAGTAAGTTGGACTTTGATCACAAGGTAAGATGTTGACAACAATAGGACCTCGGGAAATGCATATAAGCGCGAAGCACACTTCGAGCTATGAAAATCTTTCTATGCATGGTAGATAAATGATTTATGTATGAAATGAAGATGATTGGGATAACTGAGATATACTCTTTTGTGAGGGATGAATGGAAACTCTGATTCCTTAACACAGGGAACACTGCCTACTCTGCTTGGAGAGAAGACGTTGAACACATCTCTGTCATACTTATGAATTATATCAGGTTGATGGTCCTTTGAGGAAAGAAATCTTGAGGGTTCTTGAAGAAGACTGCCCCAGATTGATTGACTGATGAAGAAAAAACTGATCATAGCTTCAGTTAGACTACTGCAGGGGTAAATGAACTGGTCATGGCTTCAATTCTTGAAATGAATGATGAGAATAAACTGATCATGGCTTCAATTGCTGGGGATGGACTGATCATGGCTTTAGTTCTTGAAACAAATGTTGAGAAGGCTAAACTCAGTATGGGTCTTGAAAGAGATCTTCTGGTTAACCAATTCTGAGAATAACTTGTATTGAGCAACAAATCTTGGACTGATTCACAACAGGCTCAGGAGGTAATGTGCCCCTGATAGGATCACTGACCAAGTTTCTCAACTGTTTGAAATTTCTTGATGAGGAAAGTTTGCCTGCAAATAAAATTATTCAATCATGGTAATTTTAATGCAAAGCTCATGCAATTTTGAAGTCAAAAATCATTTTTGGAATGATATTATTGATGTAAAGCAAAATGAATGAGTTGTAAAAACACGGTGATTTAGACATACAAAGTGAAAGAGAAAGCAAAACAAATGATTGGCAACAAACTTAGGAGCCAATTTACACAACCTTACTGTAGTATGCTTTCAAAAGAAACCTGGCTTCAATTAGGTCTTTTGAAGGTTGTAAGGTGGTTTGGTTCACGGTTTTTGAAACAAAGGATATAGGCTCAAAGTTTATTTGTACCCAACCCATTCTTCGTGATGATCTCTAGTCCTATGCTCAGTTAATTCAAACTATGCATTTAGGTTCCAAGCGATTTTGGAATTGCAACACTGTTATGATGATGGCTCAAGAGCCAAAGAATTTTTGAAATAACAGTGACTTTTTCTTACAACATTTTTTTATTTTTGATGAGGACCTCAGTCAACTCGTTTTGTCTTTGAGGATTTTGGTAACCTCTCGATTTGATTTTTCTTTTGTTATCCCTAACTTGTGCCTGAACTGTGTCATTTGAGCTTACAGTCAGCGGGATGCCCCAATTTTTACCTAAGTCTCCTTCATAGGTTTTAACTTAGCGGGCTTTTCTTTTCATTTTTTTCATTGTCTTTTTTTGAAAGATAATGACTGCCTGGATAAATGATTACAGTGAACCATCATTGGCTTTTGATTTGAAAGACACCTTCGACACTTCTTTGATGTGTGCGAAGGAAAGTTTGTGATTGCAATTATTCTCTTGTGTTTAAATACACAGTCAAATTAACTGAGAACTACCCATCCCCAGGTTAAGATTGCGAGTTTTTTCGTACAGAAAGAAACTCCAACTTCTAGGCTCGAAGGAGTTGACAAAGGATTAACTTCCTTATTTATCTTAGTGTTTGGGAGTTGAAACAATGTCTGTACATCATCAGCCAAGTTTTAAATTGAAAGCATACAGTTTAGCAATTTCAGGTATTTCATTTTCACCATCCTCCCTCCAATCTTTGCATAAACAAAAGCTTGATAAAGAAAGTGAACAGGAGATATAAAGCATAAAGATGCACACAGTGGATATAAATGAATTGAATCAAAACATTGCAATGCTCATTTCATTGAAATTACCCTGGAAGTACAAATAAAGCTCGAAAGAAAATAGTCAATACAATCAAAGAAAAAGGCAAACAGAAAGAAACAAGGCCTAGTGACTAATCAGCAACAAGGATGAGCTGTCCTGTCTAAAACACTGGCTTTAGGAGATGATTTGTCTAAACTGATTCAAACTTCACTTGGCATGCTCTGGCAAAGGATTGTTAACAACATTGGGATTATCATCAAGAAAAGTCAAAATATTTGTTTTCACCAATTCTTGCACTCTAGCTTTTAATGCATATCAACCTTCTAAGTTATGACCTGGCCCACCTTAATGGAACTCACAGTGAAGATCAGCCCTATAGCCAGCTGGGAGAGAATTTAGAGGAGGAGATGGAGCCCTCGTTGTAATCAAACCTTTATTTACAAGACATGGATACAACTCAGTATAGGACATCGGGATAGGATCATAGTTAACCCTATTACGATTATGAATTTGTCTAACAGCTTAACGAGGAGCTTGAACTGGTTGAGCATTAACAACAGGAGCAACTGCAGCTAAATATTATTGTTGTCTGCGACGAGGTTTACCTTCAACTGAAACAACATGGGTGTCCCCATCCTTCTTCTTTTGAAAATTCCCAGCATACTTTTTAGCAGCACTAAAAGCTTCAGCATTAGTAATCTTTCCTTTCTTGATAACCTCTTCTAGTCTTTCTCCAATAGTGACTAGGTCAGCAAAACCAGATGATACACTGCCTATCATCTTTTCCAAAATAGTGGCTGAAGAGTATCCATGAACAATCCAGTCAATTCTTTTTCAACCAATGGTGGCTCCACCTGAGCAGCTAGCTCTCTCCAACACTGAGCGTATTCTTTAAAGGATTCTTTTTCTTTCTGAGACATATTTTGCAGTTGACGGCGGTCAGGTGCCATGTCCAAATTGTACTTATATTGCTTTAAGAAAGAATCAGCCAAGTCTTTCCAACTTTGGATACGGTTCTTCTCGAGTCCCATATACCATTTTAGTGAAGCCCCACTCAAGCTGTCTTGGAAACAATGAATGAGCAGTTTGTTGTTTTTGGTATAAGCAGCCATCTTTCGGCAGAACATCACCAAGTGGCTTCTGGGACAGGTGTGCCCCTTGTATTTCTCAAAATTAGGAGTTTTGAATTTGGCAGGCATAACCAAGTCTGAAACCAAGCACATGTCTATTGCAGCAGCACTAAAGACATCACTTTCTTCCATGGCTCTTATCCTTTTGTCCAGAGTTTTCCATTGCTCTCTGACTTCTTCAATGTATCCAGGTTCTCCCTGACGTTAAGATTGTGGACAACAGCATGGTACACGAAAGGAGGATTCTCAGGAATAGCTTGAGCAATAGAATACATAACAGGCTGAGGTTCAGTGAACAATGGAGCTGGAGATACTAGCAGTACATACGGGACAACCTCTGGAGCAGTTGCAAAGGGTGGCGAGTAATTCAAAGGTAACCCAAATTCTGTCCAAGTAGAAGCTGGTTGCTGAGTTAGTGGAGGGTCAACAGCAGCAGTCGAGATTTCAGAGATCAAAGTCCTCTAAGGTGGTTCACCTCTAGCAATCATAACTTGTATCATTTCTGTGAGTTTGGTCATGCCGGCCTTCAACTCATCAATTTCCATTATGACTTCGGCATTGTGTTGTTCTTGGTTTTCCATTCTCAATTTGACAGCAGCTCTAGTTTCGTAGTTGTGTTGAGGAAACAGCTTGACGGTGAACAGATAACTGGAGAAGGAGACAGTTGAAATGAGTTTCTGAGGCGACTAGGAAGAATGCAGATGTATGCTCATGGATACAAGAGTGCATGGATGCAACAACCACAAACAAGATCACTCAAAGCACATGGGTTCAACGGTTCAAGTCACGAGCATGAAGTCAAGGGGTAAGAACCAATCCCACAAAAGGTATGTACTAAGGTTTTGTCTTCATTGTACCTGCAGAAAACAACAATTCTAACATAGAGTGCCCAGGGTCCACAATCCACTATCAGACACACTAGCGCACCGATTACTCGGAGGTTAGTAGTTATCCTCAAGAGAATCTAAACTGAGTGTGGCATCGTGTAACAGCTAAGTCAGATTTGCATCCTCGTAGCTTCTGCGCCACGATCCTAAAAAGGCTAAGATGGGTTTAGGGTTACTACGGTCCTCAGTGTTATAGGCTTCTATGGAAAAAGTAATGCCTTAAACGATCGCTCGATCGACATCACTAATTCCAAAGAGGCAACCACCAAGTGGATAGATTCTCAAGTTCTGCTTTTTCGGGATTCGACTCCCTCAAAGCTCCCTTGACTATACCATCCTCCTATCTCAAAGTACACTCTGGTCCAGGTATAGGACCTATCTCTCACACACAGAGGAACTCCCAAACAGAACAATCAAGTAACAAGCAAATCAAACGAAAAGCAGTAAATAAATCAAAGTAGGCTAAACCCCTCAAGGGACTTTGTATATTTCCCCAGCAGAGTCGCCACTTTTCTGTAGCGGCAAAATCGTGAGTGTAAGCTATTGATTAACTTAACTTGAAAAGTAAGAGTCGCCACCCGCATTTTTTTTAATCCAAAAAAGGAAAGGATAAAGAGTGAACAAAACCTACACAAGCTCTAAAACAAGAACAAGTGCACAGAGTATGGGTAAGGGTGTAATACCCCAAAATTTGCCCTCTCATTTCTTCAAATCATTTAGCATGAGCTTTCATTTCATTGCATTGCATTCAAGCATAGAAAAAACAAAACATCAAGCATTGCATTGCATCTTGCATAAGGGTATGTGATCAGTGGTTCTTCAGAGGTGTTGATCATCCAAAGCTAAAGAATAAGAGCCAAGTATTTCTCACAAGTATCAAGGGTTCCTTAAGCCATATATCATCTCACTTTGATCCCACAAGGCCTGAGAAGAGAAGAATTCATCAAGGAGATTGGGCAGTGTATCATTTCCTATACAAGGTAGTCGACATTGGGATCTGACCCCCAAAGGGGTAAGCTCTTTGAGTTTTTATCATCTCCAAATGGCATATCTCATCTTTGTTTGAGAGGATATACATCATATTCAGAGGAATTTGGATTTAGAGGATGTGATATTTCCTCCTAACCCGAGGGCGCCAAAATTAGGGTTTGACATAAACTCAGTGTATTTCTGATTTCTTGGACAAAACTTGATCTCATGGAATTCCTCATGTTCTTAAGTGTATATGGGTGGAAAATTGCTCATCAACTAGTTTCAGGAAGGGCTCAATTGATCAGTTGCTTGATAATCAAGAAATTGGGGGAAAAAGTCAACTGTGCAGTGAAAAAAGTCAACTCTTGACTTTCTAAGGTCAAATTCATGAAATTCATGTTATATATGTTCAATGGACAAAATTTGATCAAGAAATGATGGAGGAATAATGAAAAATCAAGAAATTACAAAACTGCCGAAAATAGAAATTTTGGAGTTTCCAAAAATAGTAAGTTTTGGCCATTTTAGCACCTCTCTTTGAGTCAGGCTTTCTCAATTTTAAGGCATCAAATCAAAAATCCCCCAGGCCACAACAAAAGATATTATTTCAAGCTTCAAATTCATATAAAGAACTCTTCCATCGGATCAAAATTGAGGGAGTTATGATCCATTAAAGTTTGACAAAACTAGGTCAAAAACCAAGTCATGGCAAGGCAAGTGCAGGCCCATGCGCCATAATTTTGTCGAACACTTGGTGTGCCAAATGTCCAGCTACTTTTCTCAATGATGGAAGCTCCAAACGAAAAAATTTTGAACATCAAAATTGTTCATCTCAATGTCCTCTTCAACTTTGATGTTGGACATTTTTCCATTTGAGTAAGTTATGATGGGGTTATGATGGTCCCAAGTTGACGTGTTCATGCTGAATTTTCCAAGTCAGATTGCCATGCCAACCTACCAACCTGTCAAGCCCATGCACCAGTTCTGAACCATGATGTTTGCAGTCATTTTACACCATTCTACAAGCCTCTATTCAATTCAATTTCAACATCAAAATTATTCTCCTATATCTACTCTTTCATTTGCCACCAAAATCATACATTTCCATTCATTAAAGTGAGAGAATTTCATCACCAAACTCCCTTGTTTTAATTGATATTAAGCTGCTACAAAACCAGAAAAAAATAGCAGTGTTGTTGTTGTTAATTCAAATATTCTTATACATACTACACACTAGTCCACTTTCCATTTCATTAAACTAAAAATTTCCTTACATCACCACCATCCATTTTAAGCTTCACCATACACTTCATAAACTCACCCACACCATAGCAAACCTACCCAACTCACCTCTAACTGTCATGACTCAGTTAGTTAGAGTCCACTCAGTTAACCTCACACCAACTCACTTAACCAACTCAGTTTACCATGGTTAATCACACTTAACCCTAACTATATAAACAAATTTACACACAATTTCAAGTCTCTCTCTCATTTTTCCACATTTCTCAGAACTCATTCTCAATCATTCTCTCAATATTCTCTCTAATCTCACACATTCCTCACACTTTTCATCACAATTTCTCAAGAAATCTCAAATTTCTCTCTCACTCTCAAGAATTCAGATCCAGATTTCTCTCTCGTTTCTTCATCATTTTCGAAGATTTTTGGAGCAGCATCATCTCCATAACCTCCTATTTCTACTGTATGCATTAGATTCGCTTGAATCCACCATTGAAAAATCTCAAGTTTCACTCATCACTTCCAATTTCTACTCCAAGCAAGTATTGGATCTGGTTTTTGCCTTTATTTGGCTCAAAATGTTGATTTGAAGATCTTGCAAGAAGTTCTTGGATTTCTAAAACAAAAAATTGAATCTCACAAGGTTAGAGATCTTGAAACTTTTCCTTTAGTTCATCATGATTTTAGAGATTTACAATGTGAAATTAGTTATCATGCATTGCATCTGGAAGTCCTGAAATGATGGCACACCTCTGTTTGTTTAATTTGAAGTTTATGTGATTTTTGTGATTTTGTGAAATTTATGTTTGAACGCGTCACTTTCGTGCAATTTTTCCTGGTGTTAGAACGAGCTTTTGGTGATTTAATTGGTAAATTCATGATCTATGAAGTTTGGGTTTCAGTTTGGTATCTTACTTTGTTAATTTTCATTAAGATTTGATGAAGTTATGTGAGGTAGAAAATTGGAAAAAATCTGCATTTTTGTGTTGTTGTGTGAGTTTATTTTCACTTTGCATGAGTTTATGATGAAGATGGCGACATGGCAGCATTTTATTGGCTGTGTTCTTATGCTGTAATGATTAAATAATGATTAGAATAATGATTAATTGACGATGAGTGGTTGATTGGAGAGAGAGAGAGAGTGTACCATGGCGTGTTCTAATTGGTGGGATAATTGAACTTTGCGGCTGGCCAATCACAAACTAGCACCGTATTAATGAAGGAGCAAGGTTAGCACGTGATGAAGCTTTAGACACTTCAGATGGACGCGTGTGGGAGAGTGTACGATAGGTTTGGTGAGCGTGCATCATCAGCCGTTGATCTGGAGATATAGGTTTGATCGTGTGGTTTGAATTGCATGTACATGGAATTGAGTATGCACTCTCTCACGCACTATTTCTCAAGATTTATGGACTGGACAACAGTGTTTTTCACACCCCTCTTTATTAAAGGCCCATGTTTCTGAACTACAAGAATACTAATCCAGCACCCCCCATTCTATTTCCTCTTGCATTTTAAATTCTTTCACATATAGTTTCAATTTTATTTTGATAAAAATACTAAAAATCATTAGAAAATTCTGAAATAATTCAAACATGTTCTTAACACATTTAGGTAATTTTTCATCATTTTTAATTCTGATTTTAATAATTTTAGATCTTTTTTTCGTAATTTCATTTCAATTTCTTTTTTATTGATCTTCTTCATGATACTCAAACTTGCACATTTTCTTTCTCCCATCTCACATAATGTTTTTCATCCGTTCCTTTTGCATTGGTTAGGTAACATCCTGATGTGTCCAAAAATGTTTTTTATTGATTTTTAAAGTCATCTTATAGGATTTTTGTATGATCATCTTTACACTTCTTTTTGTGGCATTTCAATATGACTTTGTGCATATCTTTGTGGCACTTTTATCTTGAATTTTGGTCTGAGTTTTTAATATGTGTTTAGCCTCTGACTTAGATTGTTTAGGACTTGTTTTTACAATTTCCTCATGTGCTTTAATATTTGTTCAATGCCTTGGCTTTGAAGCTACTTAGGTGCACTTTATTTTTCTTCCTTCTAACTTGTGGTGATAAGGCACTTGTGCCATTCATTTTATGATTGTCTTGTGTGGTATTATAGGTCATTCGTATAATATTATAGGTCTTATTTGTCTCATTATAAGTCACTTTGGTTTGCATTTACATTTGACATGAGTTTGTGCATTCTAATTTGAACTTTGACTTGTTGCATTTCTCACTCCCTCTTATGCCATAGGTGTTTCATGTTTGAATTTTTGTGTACCATTTCCTTCATGCCATTTGCATCTCATGTATAATATGCTACTACCCATGGGCATTCATTAACCATTTCACATGTTATGCCTTTATAATATGTCATTTTGTGCACTTAATTGAACATGCTTCTCTTATTCTCATTTCTACTTCATCTTATCTCTTCCACTTGCACTCTTCTATTCTTGAATTACATGATGGTTCATATGCATGTTAAGCAATTTATGAATTGAATATGATTCTGACTTTGACTTTCTATGAAGCATAAATGCACGATCACTTTGCATTTCCACCCATTCTTCATCTATTTCTTCTATGATTCACTTCTTTAATATTTAGGACATTACTTGTACATAGTTGATTTGTGTTTGATGTCTTAATATTAGAGAGTACTCTTATTGTTTAGATTCTGACCTTAATTAGGTTTTATCTCTTAGGATCATATTTCCTTGGTTCTTATTTGATTTGAATCATCACTTGTTGTTTCTTCCTTTATTTCATACTTGTAAATAATGTGAACTAACCTTTTCATGTAGGTGCATGGTAAGTAAGTGTGGGGACATAGTTCCACATACACTTCTCTCCCTCATCTTTTCTTATCTCTTTTAAATAATCCAATGTGTGTTTGATAAGCATTTACATGCTTTCCTTGAATGGCTTCTTCTCCATCCCTTTTTAAGATCAACTTAACTTCTATTTTGGAAGTAAGTTGCTTCTTTTGCTCTTCTTCTTCTTTCTTTTAGAAGTAGGCTTGATAAACCACATTAACCATAGGATCTTCGAGCATGCTAACACTAGGGTGTGTCTTAGTTTCCCCTTAGTTTTCACCTTTACCTCTCTCTTGAGTCTCTTCTCTCTCATCTTATAATAAAAGTAAAAAACACTTAATAAAGGCATAACAAATATTGTATATAGGCCTTTCATGTGGGAACAAGGAGGTGAGGGGTCTTCTCTCATTTCTTTGGGGGAATGTTTAGCATATGTACCATCTGGGGACGATGTGCGAGGCATTCGATCTTATATGAAGGACTTAAATACAATGTGTGTTACAAAACACAAAATAATCAAAACACTTCTTTCTTAAAAGACAAAAACCAACAAACAAATTCTTTCCTCATCTCCTTCATTTTATCCCTTAAGGATGCGTCATGTCCGTTCTACCGCAAACAGGTAACGCCTAAGTCTCCATACAACGAGCTGCAACACCTAACTACTGGAACGCGAACGTTAACGTATTCCACTAAAAAACACAGACAATCCATCTCTAGTGAGGGGAACTACGTCGCTCTGATTCTCATGTTCCCGATGAGATACGTAGGCAGTGGGGTAGGGCCCATTCGAGCACTTCTTTTATTTTCGCTACATTTGTTTCTCATTCTCTTTCCATTTCTTTTTCCAGTATCTTTTCTACACCCTTTGATCGAGACAAGCAAGCGTGGATCCCATCGGGTACGATGGACGCGTGGGGGTGCTAATACCTTACCTTCGCGTAACCGACTCCCGAACCTAGTTCTCTTGGTCGCAAGACCATGCTTTTCCTTCCCTTCAGGTTTATGCGGTGTTTCCTTTCCCTCTCATGGGATAAATACACATTGCTGGCGACTCTGTTTCGGTGCCACTTTCGCGTTTGTACTTGGATGAAAATCCCGGGAGCGTCAGCTGGCGACTCTGCTGGGGATCGAACCCAGAATCTCTGGTTTCCTTAGCGAGTCAATCCTAGCGCTTGTCTGTTTTCTTTCATTGGGTGTTTACTATTGTGCTGTATTTTACTATTTTACTGTATTGTTATTTACTGTATTTATCGCATTTATTGCATTACATATCATTATTATGCTGGACTGTGCTGGTTTTCTGTTTGGCGGGATGGGTGTTCTGAGAGATAAGCCCACTACCCAGGCTTGAGTACACACATAGGTATTAGAGTGGATAGTCATGACGCTTGCGTGGTGGTGACCACGTATTGTTGTTCATGAGACCCACAACCAGACGAGGTTCTATCAAGAGCTTTCTGCTACTGCATGTTATGCAGGCCAATAGTTATTCTCTTGAGGAACTGTCGACTCTGGCGACCATTTCCAAGAACTCAGTTGCGGCACTCCTCCTGAGATGTGACAGTGGTAGACCACATTATTTGGCAAACCCATTGTATATTCTCGATCCGAGGACCCAATGTTGGGAACTTGCTATAGGTGTCCCTTTTGGAAAGAGAATCAGTGGAAGCACTCCTCGATTGGTGATAGTACTGTACCCCGAGGGATGAATGTACTATTGCTTCTCGACCTCAGTGCCAGAAGCTGAGGACCTTTCGTTTTGGAGAATCAGTTGAGGCCTCCTCGATTGATGATGATGCCAAACCAGAAATGGTGAACGTATCATCATTTCTCGACCTGAGAGTCCAGGATACTGAACATCCTAGTACCCACATGTGAGAAGGGCGGGTTATTTACAGGTTTGCAGGTAACCATGACCTACTACATACCCGGTTTTCTATCATCATTGCACAAAAGGAAGTTTCATCCTATTGTACTCAGATGGTTCTTATCTATGGTTCTATATTGATCTCATAGCTACACTGACACCGTTCACAGTTCAGCACAGACACTTGGCACCTTGATACCATGCCCTTTACATTGCATTATCATATCCTAACATACATGTTTATTCATTTCCAGGTGCATATTTTACCCTTGATTCCAGTCGTCAGGTCCTCGCAAAGATGAACACTAAAGAGAGGAAGAATATCATCAGCTACAAGTTCTTTACGCCTACTCTGGGCCCTATTATTATTCTGAAGGGAATGGCAAGCCCTGAAGTGCGAGCAGCTTTCGAGGAGAAATATGGTTGAATCTTATCTTTTGTGTACAATATCAGTGAATACGAGTACAAGGGTCTCCATACTTTGATGCAGTTCTATGACCCTCCGCTGAGGTGTTTTGTATTTCCAGATTATTTGTTGGTACCTACGTTGGAGGAGTATTCCAACATGTTGGGGGTTGCTATCAAGGAGGAGCCTCCTTTCTTTGGATCTGTGGGTGATCTTGACTTTGGAAAAGTGGCTGGTGCTCTTTATTTGAGCAAATCAGAGTTAGAAGCCAATGTCTCTAACAAAGGAAAGATTCGTGGTTACAAGCTGGAATATCTGATTAAGAAGGCTCAGGAAGCAGCTAAAGGCGAGAAATGGGTTGTTTTTAATGCTTTACTGGCCCTTTGTGTATACGACATTGTATTGTTTCCCAATGAACCAGATTTTGTTGATACGGACGCCATACGGATATTCATGATGAAAAATTCGGTACCTTCACTATTCCTTATACAACTGAAACGAAAAGAAAAGAGGAGGGATAATTCGTTGCTGTGCACCTTTGTTCTATAAGTGGTTTGCGAGCCGCTTACCACAATCAGGGGCTTTTGTGGATTCTAAAGATTCTCTAGAGTGGAGTCAGCGTCTAATGGGATTAGTGGCCAAGGACATCATATAGGTAGATCATGGGCTGATTGGCAAGAATATTATCCACGGCTGTGGTGAGTTCCCTAATGTTCCACTGATAGGAAGAAAGGGGGGAGTTAACTGCAATCCTTCTTTGGCCTTCCGGAAATTTGGGTACGCCCTGACGGGTCCGCCTATTAAGAGAGATGTAGAGGAGTCCCTATATTTTCATGCATCAGATGGTTGGGAAACAGCACAAAAAGCTTCTGAAAGCTGGGTTAGCATACTGAAGAAGGGGAAAGTTGCTCTAGGCAAACCCAACAACCGGGCATATCCAGCATATGAAGAGTGGGTGAAGAAAAGAGTTAAATATTTTCTCTTGCCTTTTGGTAAGGCACCCCTTTTGTATCCAGAGAATGAGAAAGCAAGAAGCACCGCTACTGTGGAAGATGTTGACAAGTTCCAAGCCTTGGTGAAAAAGCTTCAAGGAGAGAATTCCAAGTTGAGTAGCTATCTTCAGAATGCTCTACATGCCAACAAGGAGATGGAACAGAAAGCCCAAGATGCTGAAAGAGTCCTAGCAGCAAAAAAAGGGATTTTACTGAAATAGCACAACATTTTTAGAAAATCAGCAAAGGTGCTGATGCTGCTACTCAAGCCCATAAGCAAACTAAATAGGCCTTAGCGCAGAACAAAGAGAAGTTAGCCAAGTTTCAGCAATCTTGGGATGAGGTTAGGCTCGAGAATGATGAGTTTCAGGAACAATTGAGGATTAAAGATGAAGAGCTTAAGAAGGCACATGAGCAGAGGAGAAAGTATTGGGAAAGTCTCAGTAAAAGTCAAGAACAGTTAGAAGAAGCTAGAAGAGAGGTGAAGAATACCAAGAAAGAGCTTGAAGAAGTCTTGATAGAAAGGGAGATACTCAAGACGCAAGCTGGCATAAAGAGGCACAAAGGAGTGTGTGATGACGAAGCCTTGATGCTCCATATGGGTTCCTTAACTGAGGCTCTTGAGAAAAGGGATGTTTTGATTAGAGAGATGATTGAAAAGCCGAATCACCAGCGTACTCGCATACTCTTTGAGGAGGTCAAATACACAAGTGATAAGCTGAAGGATGTGGAATTATCAGACTGATGTTCTTTTTCTTGTAATTTGTTGTTAATGGTTACCATCAGGCTTGTTGATGGATCCATCTTTCCCTTGTATTTCAGTTGTTGATGAACCTCTTTTGAATGTACTTGAATACTTTGTTGAATGGGAATGAGCAGTTTTATTCAGAATTAGTCCTTATCAGATATCTGTACACAAGCACATGACCACGACACGTCTCTTTATATCACGATTTCTGGTCTTCAGATTTCTGTGGTTAAGATTGGAATCAGGGTGTAAGGCACCTCAGAAATGATAAACATGACATTTGCATTGCATTGCATATCATTTCGTATTTTGTTGCTTGCTTTTTCAGGTACCTGTTGCGGGGTCTTTAACCTTTATTTGGTTTCGGGCATTATAGCTGAGAATCATATTCACCGATACTCAACTCGAAGAAATCAAGCAAGGATTATGGATCAAGTGCAGAGTGATTTAGCTAAAATGAGGTCACGCATGGACCAGTTCATGACTCTCATGACTGGTATGGCACAAACTCAAGAAAGATTGAGGCTTCTGGTCGAGCGTCCAGAAACCACGCCTGAAGGCAACTAGAATGACAATTCACAGATAAGGATCACTCCTCCTCCTGGTGGCAATCCTCCTCCTGGTGGTAATCCTCCTCCTGGTGGTAATCTGGGTAATGGAAATGGCAGAAATGCTGGTGTGGTTCAGGAAGATGTTCTGGAAGACCAATTTACCCTATTGGATGCTGATGTGGGTAACCATGGTGATTGAAGGTATGATGAGTCAGCGGAGAAGATCCGGGCCATAGAGTGCAAGAATTCTATGGGTATTGATGTTACTAGTTTGGGGCTGGTACCAGGAGTCAGAATCCCTCCCAAATTCAAGCCGCCTACTTTCGACAAATATCATGGAAATACGTGTCCTCAGACGCATATTCAAGCTTATTTTGGGAAGATCTCAGCTCATACTGATGATGAGAAGCTATGGATGCATTATTTTCAGGACAGTTTGGCTGGAGCATCGTTGACTTGGTATATGAAATTGAACAGAGGTACTGTGAGAAGTTGGAAGGATCTGGCAGAAGCATTCCTAAAGCAGTACCAGTACAATATTGATATGGCACCCAACCGCACTCAATTGCAGGGGTTGTCACAGAATGCTAAGGAAAGTTTCAAGGAATATGCTCAAAGGTGGAGAGAGATGGCTGCACAAGTTCAACCTCCTTTGCTAGATAGAGAAATGGCAGATATGTTCATGGGCACCCTGCAAGGGGCATACCTTGATAGATTGGCTGCCTGCCTGTTAACAGGATTTTTTGACATCGTGATTGCGGGTGAAAGGATCGAGAGTCTGTTAAAGCTTGGAAAGATTCAAGACGTAAGTGGTGCTGGTTCCTCTGGGACGAAGAAACCTTTTGCTGGTGGTCATAAGAGGAGAGAAGGTGATACAAATGCTGTGTATAGAGGATGAGGAAGGGGACGTTCTCAGGGTTATCATCAAGTAGGCGCGATGACGATCCCAGCACCAGTTGTTCAGCAGCAGCAACCCCAACAACAGGTTCAGCAGCAGCAGCAACCCCAACAACAGGTTCAGCAGCAGCAACCTCCTTTTCAGCAGAGATCAAGGTAGAGGGATCGCAAAATTGACCCTCTCCCTATGACCTATTCAGCACTGTTACCCCAGTTGCTCAAATTAAAGTTGGTTGAGCTTCGTACTATGAAAGCTCCAGCTGCCGGAAACTTGCCACCTAATTTTGATGTTAACACCCACTGTGAGTTCCACTCAGGTGCTCAGGGGCATACCACTGAGAAGTGTTGGGCATTTCAGAATAAAGTGCAAGACTTGATTGATGCTAAAGCAATCAATTTCTTGTTACCTCCTAATGTTCTTCAGAACCCCATGCCTGATCATGGTGTGGCGGATGTGTGTGCTATTGAAGACGGAAAGAGATTAAATTTGGTAACAGACATCAGTCAGGTGAAGACTTCCTTGATGGTTGTAAAAGATCATTTGTTGAAGGGACAGGTGTTCCCGGGATGTGATCAAAATTATTCTGAGTGTTCGAATCAAGAGAGTGGCTGTGATAAGTTGAAGGTAGGTCTACAGAATCTGATCAATGAGGGTCGTCTACAGTTTGACAGGGTTGTGAAAGAAACTGATGAGATATCAAATGTGACCATCTATTATACTCCCGCATAGATTCAGGTTCCTGTAAGTACAGCTCCCGTAGCGAGTGTGGTGCCAGAAAGACCCAGTCCTATTACCATCATGGTACCAGGACTAGTGCCGTTTACAACTACAAAGGCTATCCCATGGCATTATGCGGCAGACATATACTATGAAGGTAAAAAGCAGGAACTTGGGACATCAGCCAGTTCAAATATTGACAATGTGGGTGGTGTAGGAGGCTTCACAAGAAGCGGAAGATTATTTGCTCCCCAAACTTTGTGCAGTGATAAAGAAACTGGAGCTGCAACAAAAGTTAAAGGGAAACAGGTGGTTGAAAGTGTGCCTGTGCCCGAAACAGAGACAAGGGTTGCCTTTGACAACGAGGTGGAAGAGTTCATGAGGATAATAAAGAAAAACGATTATAAGATTGTCGATCAGTTGAATCAGACCCCCTCGAAAATTTCAATTCTGTCATTGTTGATGTGTTTTGACGCGCATCGGGAGGCTTTATTGAAACTATTGAAGAGAGCATATGTTCCACAGGAAATCACTGTTAATCAGCTTGAAGGTGTAATTTCCAACGTCAATGTCAGCCACGGATTGGGTTTCACAAGCAGAGATTTGACGTCTGAAGGGAGAAACCACATTAAGGCTTTGCACATTACAATGGAGTGCAGGGGTGCAGTGCTGTCTCACGTGTTGGTTGACACTGGTTCCTCACTCAATGTCTTGCCTAAGAAGGCACTAATGAAGCTGGAAGTTGATGGTTTGATATTAAGGCCCAGTGAGTTGGTTGTCCGAGCGTTCGATGGAACAAAAAGATCTGTGTTTGGTAAAGTAGAACTGCCCGTGCAAATTAGACCGCAGGTGTTCAAATCTACATTCCATGTGATTGATATACAGCCCGCGTATAGTTGCTTATTAGGCCAGCCTTGGATTCATGCAGTCGGGGCTGTTACGTCCACCTTACACCAAAAGCTGAAGTATTAGTTTGAGAGACAAGTTGTGATGGTGTGCGGTGAGGAAGATATCTTTGTTAGTCATTTGTCCACATTTAAGTATATTGAGATGGATGGGGAAATTCACGAGATGCTTTGCCAGTCATTTGAAGCAGTAAATATTGATAACGTGCCTGAATCATCCCTTGCACCCGATAGAGCTGGTACATCCATTTCTTCCTATAAACAAGCTGTCGAGGTCGTCAAAGCAGGCAACGTCCAGGGCTGGGGCAAGCTGATAGAGACACCAATGAAGGAAGACAAATTTGGTATTGGTTATCATCCCTCTATGACTTCAGCTGAAGAAAACAGTGGACCCATCACTTTCAGTAGTGGAGGAATCATTTACTCAGATCAGTCTTGTGCAGCTACAGAAGATGGCGTTGACAGTGACTGTGACTTAGACAACTGGGTATGCCCACGCGCTCTGGGACAACCATTGCAGAATTGGTCTGTTGAAGAAGTCATCCGGGTTACTCTCCAGACAGAGTAATTTTTCTTTGTTTTTCTAACCATAATGCATGTAAAATCTTGCGCTCTGCCCAAGGCATATAGATTCATTTGTAGGGCCACCCTGTTTGCATTTGCAATTTTAATCATCAATAAAGGACGTTTTGCAATCAAATTTTTTTCTCTGTCTTTCATTTTTATTTTTGCACAAAAATAATAAAATGGCAATGTTTTGTTTCTTTTTGTTAAAAATAAATTCTAAAATAAAGCATGAACCCGTTCGTGCAGACTTGATCCTCCGGATTTCATTGATAACGGTTCTGCTATGGCTATGTATGACTTTGACAAACCGATTTATCAAGCCGAAGAAGGGGATGAGAAAGGCTGTGAACTGCCTGAAGAACTGGCCAAATTATTAAAACAAGAGGAAAGGACCATCCAGCCTCATCAAGAGACCATATAGATCATCAATATTGGTACCGAGGATGCTAAGAAAGAGATCAAGATTGGCGCATGCCTGCAAGCAGATGTGAAGAAAGCTTTGACTGAGATGTTGTGTGAATATGTCGATATCTTCGCCTGGTCGTATCAAGACATGCCAGGGTTGGGTATTGATATTGTTGTGCACAGGCTTCCATTGAGAGAAGAATGCCCGCCAGTCAAGCAGAAACTTCGTCGGACTCATCCCGACATGGCCATAAAGATCAAAGAAGAAGTTCAGAAACAGTGGGACGCATGGTTTCTTGTTGTGACTCATTTTCCTCCCTAGGTTGCAAACATTGTGCCAGAGAATGTGTGTGGATTATCGAGATCTTAATAAAGCTAGTCCGAAAGATGATTTTCCACTGCCTCACATTGATGTACTGGTCGACAATACAGCTCAGTTTTCAGTGTTCTCATTCATGGATGGTTTCTCCGGGTACAACCAGATTAAGATGGCGCCTGAGGATATGGAGAAGACCACGTTCATTACTCCATGGGGTACTTATTGCTACAAAGTGATGCCTTTTGGGTTGAAAAACGCAGGGGCAACGTACCAGCGGGCAATGGTAACATTATTTCACGACTTGATCCACAAAGAGATTGAATGTTGTATGGATAACATGATTGCCAAGTCGCGAACGGAAGAGGAACATCTGATTAACTTGAAAAAGCTGTTTGAAAGGTTGCGAAAGTTCTGTTTGAGATTAAATCCAAACAAGGGCACTTTTGGGGTGTATTCTGGAAAGTTGCTGGGTTTCATTGTGAGCGAAAGAGGGATTGAGGTTGATCCTGCCAAAGTGAAAGCAATACAAGATATGCCTGAACCAAGAACGGAAAAAGAGGTTCATGGTTTTCTAGGAAGATTGAACTACATTGCAAGGTTCATATCTCACCTAACAGCCACATGCGAACCAATATTCAAACTGTTGAGAAAAGATCAAACGGTCAGGTGGAATGACGATTGTCAATTGGCATTCGATAAAATAAAAGAATACTTGCAGGAACCTCCAATTCTCATGCCTCCAGTTGCAGGAAGGCCTTTGATAATGTATTTGACAGTGCTTAAAGGTTCTATGGGTTGTGTTCTCGATCAACACGACGAGACAGGTAGGAAAGAGCATGCTATCTACTACCTGAGCAAAAAGTTCAATGACTGCGAGTCACAATACTCAATGCTTGAAAAGACATGCTGTGCACTTACATGGGCTGTTAAGCGATTGAGGCAGTATATGATCAGGCACACAACTTTGTTGATTTAAAAAATGGATCCTATCAAATACATTTTTGAGAAACCAGCACTAACAGGCAGAGTTGCACGGTGGCAAATGGTTTTGACAGAGTATGATATCCAGTATACTTCCCAAAAGGCCATCAAAGGAAGTATCTTGTCAGACTATCTTGCGCAACAGCCGATTGATGATTACCAACCCATGAAATTTGATTTCCCCGATGAGGACATTATGTTTCTCAAAGCCAAAGACTACGAGGAACCACTCCCGGAGGAGGGGCCAGACCCTGAATCCAAATGGAGTTTGATGTTTGATGGGGCTGTCAACATGAATGGGTGCGGAGTTGGAGCAGTCCTTATCACGTCGGAAGGTGTTCATATGCCTTTCATTTCCTGAATAACTTTCGGATGCACCAACAATGAAGCAGAGTATGATGCTTGTATAATGGGGATTGAGGAGGCGATTAATTTACGAATTAAGACCCTTGATATCTTCGGTGATTCAGCTTTGGTAATCAATCAAGTGAAAGGGAGTTGGTACACGCACCAAGCAAATCTGGTTCCGTATAGAGATTATACAAGGAGATTGCTGACGTTTTTCACAACAGTGAAGTTGTACCATATTCCTCGAGATGAGAATAAGTTTGCTGATGCCTTGGCTACTTTGTCTTCCATGATCAAAGTGCAAAGATGGAACCATGTGCCTAAGATTGAAGTATCTCGCCTTGACAAACCTGCATTTGTGTTTGCAGTTGATGCAACGTCTGATGACAAGCCATGGTTTCATGACATCAAGTGTTTCTTGAAAAGTCAAGAATATCCGCCAGGGGCATCTACTAAAGATAAGAAGACGTTAAGAAGGTTGTCTAGTAGCTTCTTTTTGAATTAGGATGATGTGTTGTATAAACGGAATTTTGACATGGTTCTGCTCAGATGCTTGGATAGACACGAAGCATACCTGTTAATGCAGGAAGTACATGAAGGCTCCTTCGGTACCCATGCCGGAGGACATGCAATGGCTAAGAAGTTGTTGAGGTCGGGGTATTATTGGTTGACCAAGGAGTCAGATTGTTGTAAGTATGCCCGCAAGTGTCACAAATGCCAGATCTATGCAGACAAAGTGCACGTTCCTCCAAATCCATTGAGTGTCATGTCCTCTCCTTGGACCTTTGCAATGTGGGGTATTGATATGATTGGGAAAATTGAGCCTACTGCTTCAAACGACCATCGTTTCATCTTGGTCGCCATTGATTATTTCACTAAATGGGTAGAAGCAGCATCTTATGCCAATGTCACTAAGCAAGTGGTAGCTCGTTTCTTAAAACGAGATATCATTTGTCGCTATGGAGTGCCCGAGAGAATCATTACTGATAATGGTTCTAATCTGAACAACATAATGATGGCTGAGCTGTGCCGGGACTTCAAAATTAAACACCACAACTCTTCTCTGTATCGCCCGAAGATGAATGACGCTGTGGAGGCGGCCAACAAGAATATTAAGAAGATTGTACAGAAAATGGTTGTCACATACAAAGATTGGCATGAGATGTTACCGTTTGTTTTGCATGGGTACCGAACGTCAGTACGCACCTCCACTAGGGCAACACCATTCTCACTTGTATACGGTATGGAGGCAGTACTACCGGTTGAAGTTGAGATTCCATCCCTCAGAGTCATGATGGATGTCAAATTAGACGAGGTTGAATGGGTTCATGCCAGATTTGATCAGTTGAGCCTTATTGAGGAGAAACGACTGGCAGTTGTGTGTCATGGGAAGTTATACTAGCGGAGGATGAAGCAGGCATTTGATCAAAAGGTGCATCCTCGGGTTTACAAAGTGGGAGATGTGGTACTCAAAAGGATACTTCCTCCTAGTACAGATCACAGGGGCAAATGGACTCCCAACTATGAAGGTCCATTCGTGGTTAAGAAGGTCTTCTCGGGCGGAGCCTTGTTACTTACAACCATGGACGGCGAAGACTTTTCATCCCCTGTCAACTCAGACGTAGTCAAAAAATACTTCGCATGAATAGACCCGCTGGACAAAAAAAAAAGAAAAAGGTCCAGGAAAAAAAGGGCATCTCGGCGAACCACAAAAAACAGAATAAAAAGGTTCGGGCAAAAATTAGGGATATAAAATAAAAAAATTTTGTACACCCGGTGAGATGAAAATCCGCAAGGACAACTTAGGCAAAAAAGGGTATCCCGGTGGATTGAAAACCCGAAAGGGCGGTCCACGCAAAAGAGGGATTTAAGCGAATGACTACGGTCTGGGTTATCTGTACTCCATCACCGTTTGAACAACTGACATTCCAAAGGGTAGGAATCAGTCTGATCATTCCTCAGAAGGCAAGGTCGGGGAGTCTCGAAGACATACTAGCCATAGCAGAATGGAAACTCAGTGGAATTCCGTTTTCACATTGCCATTAGGCTAGTTTCTTTTCTCAATTTTCAGCGATCACCTCTTTCCAGGGATTGCTTCCTGATGTAATTGCCTATTCTGGGCTTTCTTCAATAAATTGAATTTCAGTAAAAAGCTTCTTATTTTGTTTTACTGCTTTGTTTGCAAAAACGTCTGAATTTTTGATAAAACATTGCATTTGAAAACATGGTGGCTTTACAATAACGCGCGCAGAAAAACATTTAAAATTACTTTGAATGTTGAGCAATCCTGGATGGTGGATTCAAACCACGCAATATTCCGGGGCATGTGTATGTATTCTTTTGTTGCAGGTAACAGATCCAGACGATTTCAAGCACAAGTGTCATTTCTCCGAGACGAGTAATCACTTATTCCCACGCAAAAGACTGGGGAAATCACGTTCAAGGAAGGGTCTACATGTCACCTTATTGCCACAACGTTTACGGGTGGAGTCCATCATTCGATCGACGGTCAGTCACGGCGTTTCGATATCGGCGAATAGAGTTCAACTGGAGAGTGTTGTATCTTATTAAGTCGATTCTCTCATTCAGTACTCCCAATAGCCACAAGCCTTTCTGTGTCGATGACGGTTGCAAATCCTCCAGTAGAGTTGCTTCACAGACACCGAAGTTAATGGTCAATCTCCAGTGAAGTCGCCAGGAGTTTGAAGATGCTTAATCTTCTGTAAAATCCTCTTGAGATGTTTCTTCAGATCAGTCTTGTATTATGGAGCAAAGGGCAAGTTATTGACCCTCTCGAGCATGGGGCATTTTGAAATTCCCCAGCAGGAGAGGTTCTCGATTTATTATCCCCAGTAGAGTTTAAGGACATTTGGTCTTCTGTAAAATCCTCTCAAAAGACATTCCCCAGCACGAGATGATTGAAAGTGATTCTCCCCAGCAGAGTTTGTTATAAACGCATCATCCCCAGCGGAGTCATCAAACGGCAAGTTCGCCTAACATGGGGTATTGTGGTACTTATCCTAAGCTTGACGTCGTATTCCTCAGCAGATTACAGTGGAGTTGCTTTGGGTTTCCCAGCAGATCTCTAGGGGCTCTTTCCCAGCAAGTTGCAGTGAAATGTTCTAAACAGGATTTGCATATCCCCGGCAGAGTAGCCCTGATCCCCAGCAAGAGTGTATCTCTGATATTCCCCACAGAGTTCAGCATTGAATCTTGTCAACAATAATCCCCAGCTGAGTTGTTGTTCTTCTCCCCACAGAGGCTTATTGATCAACATAATGTATTCCTCAGCAAGGTGATAGTACTTGCTTTCCCCAGCCAGGTTAGCAGGTGGATTCTCCCCGCAAAGGATCTCGAGGTTGGTAGATCCCCAAGCAGAGTTTTAATCACTTGTTTCCCTAGCAGGACATCATTCAAAAGGATTCTCGTCCACAGCAGAGTTATTATGACCAGAATTCATCCCCAAACAGATGAAGTAATTCCTAGCAGAATCACCACTCCCCTCATATCTCAAAGTCCAATTTATTTTTGGCAAACTTGACAAGTCGAAGCAGACGGATTGTTCAATTATTCTCTAACAGAGATACCATCCTTGCAGGAGTCTCTAATGTCACATCATTGATCATTGTTCCTCAGCAGAGTCAGCAGAGATGTCTGACATGCATGTAGAGCATAATCCAGTTTGGAAAATCATTAAAGTCCAACAGTAGATTGGCAAAAGTCCGTCTTCGGGTGGCAAAAAAGTCCAACAGTAGATTGGCAAAAGTCCGTCTTCGGGTGGCAAAAATTCCAACAGTAGATTGGCAAAAGTCCGTCTACGGGTGGCAAAAAGTCCAACAGTAGATTGGTAAAAGTACGTATTCGGGTGGCAAAAAGTCCAACAGTAGATTGGCAAAAGTCCGTCTTCGGGTGGCAAAAAAGTCCAACAGTAGATTGGCAAAAGTCCGTCTTCGGGTGGCAAAAAGTCGAATAGTAGATTGGCAAAAGTCCGTCTTCGGGTGGCAAAAAGTCCAACAGTAGATTGGCAAAAGTCCGTCTTCGGGTGGCAAAAAGTCCAACAACAGATTGGCAAAAGTCCCTCTTCGGGTGGCAAAAAGTCCAACAGTAGATTGGCAAAAGTCCGTCTTCGGGTGGCAAAAAGTCCAACAGCAGATTGGCAAAAGTCCGTCTTCGGGTGGCAAATTATTAAAGTCCACCAGCAGCGTGGCGAGCCAGAAGTCATCTGGCGTCGTGCGAAAAGACATTATTAAAGTCCACCAGCAGCGTGGCGAGCCAGTAGTCGTCTGGCGTCGTGCAAAAAGGCATTATTAAAGTCCACCCGCAGCGTGGCGAGCCAGTAGTCGTCTGGCGTCGTGCGAAAAGACATTATTAAAGTCCACCAGCAGCGTGGCGAGCCAGTAGTCGTCTGGCGTCGTCCGAAAAGACCTTATTGAAGTCCACCAGCAGCGTGGCGAGCCAGAAGTCGTCTGGTGTCGTTCCAAAAGACAGCTCTTCAGTATTATTATTTTCATCAGAGTTTTATACAAGCAGAATTCGTTTGGTGGGGTTTATATCCCTTTTCTTCTTCTCCACAGAGCGCAAATTTTCGGGTTATTTTTCGGTATTCAATCCCTCCATACCTTGAACGTCTGAAAGCAATCGCTATCATCCATTCAGGTCTACAGTGATTGAATAGGGGCAGCTGTAATACCCCAAAAATTGGCCTCTCATTTCTTCATATCATTTAGCATGAGCTTTCATTTCATTGCATTGCATTCAAGCATAGAAAAAACAAAACATCAAGCATTGCATTGCATCTTGCATAAGGGCTTGTGATCAGTGGTTCTTCAGAGGTGTTGATCATCCAAAGCTAAAGAATAAGAGCCAAGTGTTTCTCACAAGTCTCAAGGGTTCCTTAAGCCATATATCATCTCACTTTGATCCCACAAGGCATGGGAAGAGAAGAATTCATCAAGGAGATTGGGCAGTGTATCATTTCCTATACAAGGCAGTCGAAATTGGGATCTGACCCCCAAAGGGGTAAGCTCTTTGAGTTTTTATCATCTCCAAATGGCATATCTCATCTTTTTTTGAGAGGATATACATCATATTCAGAGGAATTTGGATTTAGAGGATGTGTTATTTCCTCCTAACCAGAGGGTGCCAAAATTAGGGTTTGGCATAAAGTCTGTGTATTTCTGATTTCTTGGACAAAACTTGATCTCATGGCATTCCTCATGTTCTTAAGTGTATATGGTTGGAAAATTGCTCATCAACTAGTTTCAGGAAGGGCTCAATTGATCAGTTGCTTGATAATCAAGAAATTGGGGAAAAAGTCAACTGTGTAGTGAAAAAAGTCAACTCTTGACTTTCTAAGGTCAAATTCATGAAATTCATGTTATATATGTTCAATGGACAAAATTTTATCATGAAATGATGGAGGAATAATGAAAAATCAAGAAATTACAAAACTGCCGAAAATAGAAATTTTGGAGATTCCAAAAATAGTAAGTTTTGGCCATTTTAGCACCTCTCTTTGAGTCAGGCTTTCTCAATTTTAAGGCATCAAATAAAAAATCCCCCAGGCCACAACAAAAGATATTGTTTCAAGCTTCAAATCCATATAAAGAACTCTTCCATCGGATCAAAATTGAGGGAGTTATGATCCATTAAAGTTTGACAAAACTAGGTCAAAAACCAAGTCATGGCAAGGCAAGTACAGGCCCATGCGCCATAATTTTGCCGAACACTTGGTGTGCCAAATGTCCAGCCACTTTTCTCAATGATGGAAGCTCCAAACGAAAAAATGTTGAACATCCAAATTGTTTATCTCAATGTCCTCTTCAACTTTGATGTTGGACATTTTTCCATTTGAGCAAGTTATGATGGGGTTATGATGGTCCCAAGTTGACGTGTTCATGCTGAATTTTCCAAGTCAGATTGCCATGCCAACCTACCAACCTGCCAAGCCCATGCACCAGTTCTGAACCATGATGTTTGGAGTCATTTTACACCATTCTACAAGCCTGAATTCAATTCAATTTCAACATCAAAATTATTCTCCTATATCTACTCTTTCATTTGCCACCAAAATCATACATTTCCATTCATTAAAGTGAGAGAATTTCATCACCAAACTCCCTTGTTTTAATTGATATTAAGCTGCTACAAAACCAAAAAAATAGCAGTGTTGTTGTTGTTAATTCAAATATTCTTATACATACTACACACTAGTCCACTTTCCATTTCATTAAACTAAAAATTTCCTTACATCACCACCATCCATTTTAAGCTTCACCATACACTTCATAAACTCACCCACACCATAGCAAACCTACCCAACTCACCTCTAACTGTCATGACTCAGTTAGTTAGAGTCCACTCAGTTAACCTCACACCAACTCACTTAACCAACTCAGTTTACCATGGTTAATCACACTTAACCCTAACTATATAAACAAATTTACACACAATTTCAAGTCTCTCTCTCATTTTTCCACATTTCTCAGAACTTATTCTCAACCATTCTCTCAATATTCTCTCTAATCTCACACATTCCTCACACTTTTCATCACAATTTCTCAAGAAATCTCAAATTTCTCTCTCACTCTCAAGAATTCAGATCCAGATTTCTCTCTCGTTTCTTCATCATTTTCGAAGATTTTTGGAGCAGCATCATCTCCATAACCTCCTCTTTCTACCGTATGCATTAGATTCGCTTGAATCCACCATCGAAAAATCTCAAGTTTCACTCATCACTTCCAATTTCTACTCCAAGCAAGTATTGGATCTGGTTTTCGCCTTTATTTGGCTCAATGTGTTGATTTGAAGATCTTGCAAGAAGTTCTTGGATTTCTAAAACAAAAAATTGCATCTCACAAGGTTAGAGATCTTGAAACTTTTCCTTTAGTTCATCATGATTTTAGAGATTTACAATGTGAAATTAGTTATCATGCATTGCATCTAGAAGTCCTGAAATGATGGCACACCTCTGTTTGTTTAATTTGAAGTTTATGTGATTTTTGTGATTTTGTGAAATTTATGTTTGAATGCATCACTTTCGTGCAATTTTTCCTGGTGTTAGAACGAGCTTTTGGTGATTTAATTGGTATATTCATGATCTATGAAGTTTGGGCTTCAGTTTGGTATCTTACTTTGTTAATTTTCATTAAGATTTGATGAAGTTATGTGAGGTAGAAAATTGGAAAAAATCTGCATTTTTGTGTTGTTGTGTGAGTTTATTTTCACTTTGCATGAGTTAATGATGAAGATGGCGACATGGAAGCGTTTTATTGGCTGTGTTCTTATGCTGTAATGATTAAATAATGATTAGAATAATGATTAATTGCGATGAGTGGTTGATTGGAGAGAGAGAAAGTGTACCATGGCGTGTTCTAATTGGTGGGATAATTAAACTTTGCGGCTGGCCAATCACAAACTAGCACCGCATTAATGAAGGAGCAAGGTTAGCACGTGATGAAGCTTTGGACACTTCAGATGGACGCGTGTGGGAGAGTGTACGATAGGTTTGGTGAGCGTGCATCATCAGCCGTTGATCTGGAGATATAGGTTTGATCGTGTAGTTTGAATTGCATGTACATGGAATTGAGTATGCACTCTCTCACGCACGATTTCTCAAGCTTTATGGACTGGACAACAGTGTTTTTCACACCCCTCTTTATTAATGGCCCATGTTTCTGAACTACAAGAATACTAATCCA